>OZ038513.1:34318448-34540948 GCA_964036315.1 Acanthosepion esculentum
CATAATCAATGATAAACTCTTTTCTAGTGGATACTAATATAGTCTTCGGCATTTTTATCTTTAGACTTAAGAATTTGGGAAGTACTGTAGAAATCATGTTTTTGAAGGGCATCACCTGCACAGCGTAATGTACTGAAAATTTATATTCATTCCGAGCACAAGCAAACGGGGAGGAACGATGATTTGACCAGCTGACTGAGTTACATCGAAGCCCATTCACGAAATACATATCTAATATTGTTATGGTCGAATGTTCCTTTACGTGAGATTATCGAACGAAACTTAATGCCAATTCCATATGAAATTGCTTCTGATTCTACATATGGATCAAGAAGGAATATGATACCCCCGTTCGTTTCCCAAGAAGACATGATGTGAAATGCATGTATGTAAAACCCTTTTCGTTTTAGTCTATCATTAGTTTCGTGGGGCTTCTTTTTACATTATCACAAACAATACCGCATCATTTAACAATATGTTTATTCCCACGCATATAATCGTTAATTGCTGGCCACTCGTATTCAAGAATACACGCCTACTTGGGCGACAAGTTTATTCCTATTGCAGACACTTGCTCAGATGTATATGCATGCTAAAATTGTAGGCTCCCCTGTGTTATATCATATCGCGGCCTCAGTACGATAGATGCTACTTCAGTGTTTTTCAACAGCAACTCGATTTTTATAGGTCCGACAATTTAGCTCCATATCCAAATGATTATTTTGATTTTCCTAAACTGGTCACCAACCAAGGCCAGATGGCACACACGGCTCTGCTATTGACCCTTAACTTGTGTACAGAAAGAGACCGATCTCGACCTTTCCAAGAGTATATGTGCGAAATCGATAAATATTTTATTGATCGATTGCTTCGTTTTCTACGGCTTTTCTTTGCAGGATATTTAAAGCCAGAAAGATATTTTTTGATTGTAATAATATCTTTTTTTTTTTTTCAGGAATAATAAAAAAAAGAAAAATAAATTATAATGTGGATATAAAGTGGGGGATCAATTCTATACTACAATCAATATTAAACTGATCCCTCACTTTGTGACCATTATAGATTCCAGAGAATATAAATAAATATAAAAGCCATGCCTGGATAGCTAATCAGTATTTCATTGATTGATTGATTGAGTTTCTACGTCTTATCAACCCATTGCAGATTATTTAAAGCCAGAAAATATGTATATATTGTAAAAAAAAATTTCTGGAGGTATTAATGATTTAGCAATAGAAGTCTTACACATTAACCCATACCTGAGGGGAAGAGGTGGATTCATACTTTTACCGAAGGGTATTGGCATGTAAGTAAACATAACGAACCCAACTAGAATTAGGACCTCGGCTTTCCGATTAACAATTCAAAGACGTTTTTTCTTCACAACACCTACATATTCAAGAAAACGAAAAGAATAAGAAGAAAGATATGATCGATTGATTGATTCGTTCATTTTTTACGGCTTATCAACCCTTTGCACGATATTTAAAGACAGAAAAAATATTTTTAGAATGCAAGAATTTTTGAGGACGGGAATAATAATGATTTAGTGATACAGATTTTACTAATTAACCCATAGATAATTCGTGTTTGTAACTTAGCTCTATTTTTTAAATATATTTTTTTTTCTACTCCACACACAAGTATTCGTCGTACTGAACGTTGTGTAATCAAATTACAGAGTCTCTAACGACAGGACATACAAAAGCTTCATTATAGAGATTGAAACTGGACTTTGGGTGCATATGCATTCGACTTGTTGCCACTGAAAAAGCATTGTGATCAACTTACCTTATTCTAAAATCTCATAATAATTAATATTCCACTGACTATTTCTTTGAGCGAACTTTGGTTTCTATACAGACTTTTTAGTTTGTTATTTGGCGGGAACAGTTGTAAAATTTTGTCGAATTTGGTAGAATCTTAAGTAATCCTCAGATCTTTTTTTTTTTAATTTGTTATTTTTATTTATTTATTTTCTTTTTCTTTTTCTTTTTTTGTAAGCAACTGGTAAAAAGAGATGTCGGGCGCTTTCCTTTCGGGCAATGACTGCTGTCAGAAATGTCCAGATTTATTTATTATTATGATCATTATTATTATTAATATTTCACATATATAAAGATTTCCAAATAGCATAGAAAAGATATGAATGGCAATTCAAGCAAGATAATGTGAATTTATTGAGTGATACGATCGTAATGTTAAAAATTGAGGAAAAAAAATGTTGTACAGAGATAACGGAAAAATCCAAAATTAAATTGAAAACATTAACAAGATAACGACAAGAAAAATGGCTTTAAAAATTTCGAAAATAAAAATAAACGGAGTCTTGAGAAAAATGATAGATCAATAAGTTATAAATGTGAACGGACCAACAAGGAAACATTGAATCATCTAGGGCCTCAAAAGTAAACAGAGCGAGAACATCAAGAATTTTAAGCGGATTTGCTGAAGACCTCATAAACAAAGCGGCAATAAGTGCAAATGATTGATTTTTTTTACGGTTTATCAACCTCTTGCAGGTTATTTAAAACCAGAAATTACTTTTTAGATTGTAAGAATATTTTTTGAGATAATACAGATTTTACTGATACAAGTCATACTAATTAACCCATAGCCGGAGGGAGATTGGATTCATACCCTTCGAATATAACGAACCCGACTGCAATTGGAACTCGGCTCTCTGATTGTCAATTCCGAGTCTGTTATGGTCCAAGTTCCTTGTACCACGGTGATGGTCCAAGGTAGAACCAATGAAGAATAACTCGAACACAGGTCGGGAATAACACAGATATATTACAAACAGAATATGTACAAAAGAAGTAGAAGTGTTAGTAATAACAATCAGGTTAGGTTAGAGAGAACTATGTTTTCTCGACCAGTATCACTATTCCAATGTCTTACAGTAATCGTCTGACGCCACTCTGTCTCTGACTGACTCTCTGACTGACTGGCCGACTGCCTGACTCACGATGTTCAGCAACACGCCCACGTGTGTCGAAAGTGGCACAAGGCCGGTTTAATGTGGGCTCACCGAGCCCGTAGGCTCGGCCCAAAAATGCCCGTAGAATCCGTATAAACGGGATCGGTTTGGTCAACCAACCCGAACGAGGCTCTGCCCTTCGGCGGAGCCTCGTCCGGGCTCCTCTCTGTCCAGAGGCAGAGAGTTCGACCGTCTAGCCGAGTCGTCCAAAAAGGACTGACTGACTCACGATGTTCATTAACACGCCCACGTGTGTCAAATGTGGCACAAGGCCGGTTTAATGTGGGCTTTCCGAGTCCGTAGGCTCGGGCAAAAATTGCCCGTAGAACCCGTATAAACGGGATCGGGTTGGTCAACCTCCCCGAACGAGGCTCTGCCCTTCGGCGGAGCCTCGTCCGGGTTCCTCCCTATCAAGAGGCAGAGAGTTCCCCTCCGCCCAGAGGCAGAGAGCTCGACCGTCTAGCCGAGTCATCCAAAAGGATTGACTGCCTGACTCACTGTTGCTTCCTCTTGAGGCGCAGTATTTTTTAGGTACGGTGTAGTCCATTCTTATTATGGGCAAGTTCCCATAACAGAGTCGTTATCCATTACCACACTAGCTTGGATCATCTCATATTCCCAGGCGCTCACCAATCCAGGCTTAACACTGACATTGCTTAACTTCGGTGATCGTACGGGAACTAGTGTCTGAAACTGATACGGCCGTAAGCTGCAATATGTGCGAGAAAACTGTCTTACCACGATTTTTTTTACTGATGATTTTAGAGCTACATTGGATGGACAGGACAGCAAGGCTACAGATTGGATCTTTAATCAAAACTGCAAATAAATAGAGGGGAGATTGTATAATGCTTTGGCCTAGTATCGTAAGCAGTAAATAAGTCCATTCAAAAGTGAGGATTGTTTCACTACAAATGAAGATAAAAAAACAGGTTCTTGGAAAATCTTTTTTTGGGGGGGGGGTGCAGGTCACAATTAAAAAGAATTAATCTCATGAATGGAAAAATCTTTTTCACGTCCTGCAAAGGTAACTACTTCATTTCTCACAAAAACAATGAATGGAATGGTCTACAGTTTCATTTGCACAAAAATAGTTCAAGTATTTTGCAATTTGACATATGACATAAAATATGCAGATGACCCTGTGATGAGAACAGACACATAAAGGAAACTACAAGTAATTCTTGATAAGATAGCAAAGGAAAACGAAAAGAAAGGGTTAATAGTCACCTATGAATTTGGATAAGTATCGACGTGTTGTCTTTCAGAGAAGAAATGGCTTTTACTTCACAAGATAAACTACTAAATTGAAAAGTCATTGTAGTTCTGGATTCAGTGTTTCTTATCAAATCAAGAAAGAAGAATTGTCCTGAACGGCGAATTTTCTAAACCATTTTATTCTAGGTACTCCACATGGCTCTATCCTTGGACGTAAACTGTTCCTAATTTTCATTAACGACCTACCTGATAGCATCAGCTCTCAACTCGGTATATATGCTGATGATATCTATTTGCTCCTATCTTAATAGTAAGTTGGGTTGGGTCGATAAGGTCAAGTTGGCAGCTGATCTGAAAAATGACAGACAATCTTTTGTTAACTGGGGCAAGGAATGGCTTGTTAATCTTAACGCCTCTAAAACGAAATCGGTATCCATTAATCGTTTAAGATAACCCTTTCCGTCTTACATCCGCATGGCTAATGCTAAACCCCAGGTGAGTGACTCGTTGCGCCTTTTCGGAGTAACGTTTTCCGCTGACATGAAGTGGAAAGATTATATTGAATCAATTGCTAGGTCCGCTGCTAGGAAAAGTAGTAGTCTTTGTCGTAGTAGACAATTTTTCTCGACCGAATTTATCTTATATATTTACAAGTCTACAATTTGACAGTCTTTAGAATATTGCTGTCGCATCTGATCTGGTGTTATATATTTAGAAATTCTTGATAGAATCAAAAAAAAATCTGCAATATCTGTATATATTTCTAAGATGTATTATGTACACTATTTACATTATTCGCACTACAATACTTTCACGGTAATTGCTCCGAGGAGCTGCTTTCGCTGGTTCCTAGGCCTCATGAATTTAAACGTCCTACGAGGCTGGCATCCCGTTCCCACCCCTTCGCCGTTGAAACTGTTAGATGCAGCGTCTCTTCTACTCCAATAGCTTCATGTCTCGCACATCTCGCCTGTGGAACTCCCTTCCTTATTCCTGTTTCCCTGACAAATACAATCTCCAACTATTTAAGTGTAACGTCAATCGACATCTCCAGTTGACTTGATCTATTCACGTCCCTTCTCCACATCCTTTCACCTTTCATTCCTATCTGCTCTCGCTCTAAATCTTCTGTAACCGCCTTGCCTTGATCGATCCACTATCTTTCTCAACATCCTCTCCTTTACCACTCCTATCTGCTCTTCCTCCAAACATTCTGCGTGCTAGTGGCCTCCAGCCTTGCTTAGGGTGATAAGCTTTAAAAAAAAACCCAAAAAACTGCTGTCCTCATCTTTGTCGCCATATTTATTACGACGTTTCGGCCGTTGTGCGCTCTGGCCTTCATTAGGTGGTTGGAAAGTCGAACTGAACCCTTCATTTCGTTCACTGGAGTAGACTGTTCTAGTTCCACGTGCCATGTATAATGGATGTCAGTTATCAGTCATCTCCTGTTAATTTCCCTCTGAAAGTTCTCCACTGCGTAAAAATGGCACAGTGGATAAAGGCGTTAGTTAGATCCAGTGACAGGACCCAAAGAGTGCGAGTTCAATACCAAGTTAAGGTGGTGGTGACCTTGGTGAGGATAATTAACAGGAGGTAAAAGATAACCTGAAATCCACTAGACATGGTACGTGGAACGAGAACAGTCTACTCCAGTGAGCGAAATAAAGGGTTCAGCTGGACATTTCAACCACCTGAAGAAGGCCGGAGCGTACAACAGCTGAAACGTTGTAATAGATATGGCGAAAAAGATGAGGACAATAGTCCAAGTAATGTAAATGGTGTAAAAAAAATCTGCAATATTATTGGTCCTGACCTAGCGTCTCGGCTGCACTCACATTCCGACCGCCTTGATTTAGCTTCTTTTTTCTGTAAATTCTATCATGGTAATTGTTCTGATGAACTTTTCTCTATAGACCCTAGACTCTATAAATTCAAGCGGTGCACTAGATTGGTAGCAAGATGCTATCCTTTTACAGTGGACATTGCTAGATGTAACCGCAAGTTTTATGCTAAGAGTTTCTTTTCTCGCATTTTGTGCCCCTGGAACTCATCCTTCTTTCCATTCAAGTTTGGTGTTCAGAACTTTAAATGCAATGTCAATCGTTATCTTCTGCTTCCTTAATTCCTGTTCTTTTATTGTCCTCTTTCCTTAATAATGTTTTTTCTTAATTTTTTTTTTTATCTCCCAGTAGCCCTTTTTGTGTTAGTGGCTCTGTTGCCTTGGCTGGTGTGAAATGATTCAAATAGATGTAATCCTTCGTATCAGAGACGTGTCATAAAAAAAACGATGTAAAATGTGACGTAAGATGCATTGGAATAGCTAAAGATGCCTTCCAGAAAACAAAACTATTAAGAGACGGGAAAATTTCATTTGAAAAAAAAAAAGGGGGCTTTAACTCTTACTATAAAGTCTCGTATACGGCAGTGGCTTTTAGATATTTTCCTCATGGATGAAGCGTAGACTTGAGTCAACAGAAGAATATCGAGAATACACATTTGAGTAACGACGCAATTTTATGGTCAAACCCTCAGTAACGCTGACTTGTAACTTCGGGCTAGCACAGCAATCGACGGCTTCCATCACTTGGGTCAACACATGCTATGGTTTTCAGGCACATTCCAAGGACCGATAACATCAAGGAGTCGTTTTCCTGACAAATCGACTATGCTGAGATTCGTACCCGGGTCTTATGGTCACAAAGCGAACGTTCTAACCAATCGGCCAAGAAAGAGAACAGGTAAGAAGGTAACAGCGAGAAACATATCAGTGTAAATGAACGGCGAAGAACAAATAGGGAGTAAAGGGATGATCATCGCTTCGTGCTTATAACAGGCGATGGAAAGTGTGACACCGAAATCTGAAGAAGTATTGGACTATCGGGAGATGCCTTACAGAATCAATCTGATTTTCAATTCAGAACCGTTAATCATTAACCCAACAGGGTATCCAAGCGTACAGCACGTGGTATTCAACAAGCGGTCCCCACACACAACTAGGTACTGACCAGACTAAGCACTGCATAACTTCGGTGGTCGTACCAGCACCGGTGTTTGAACGGGATATGGCCGTAAACTGCAATACTGTCTGAGAAAACTGATTTCTCAAAACTGATGATTTCGGAGGTACATTGGATGAACTTCATAGCAGGTCTAGAGATTGGATCTTTCATCGAAATTGCAAGCTTATAACGCTTAAGCTTAACTCTTTGAGCCCTGTGTTCCTGAACAATTTTAAACACCTCTACCCCGAGTTCCTGGGTCAAAATTTGCAAATAATTGATAATCAGCGTTTCACGGTAGATATAAAAATAGTTACAATAGTTCAAACGGTGCCTGGACTAATGTCATATTTCTCTACCACTGTTCAACCGATGGCTGGGCATTACGTCATTTTTCTCTACCACCGGTAAAGCGGTGGTCAATGCTCAAAGGGTAAGTATAAATACGCGAGACTGTTAGACATTTTCCTCACAGATGAAGAATAGTCTTGAGGCAACAGAAGAAATCCGAGAATTCATTGGAACGAAACGAACGGTAAGACGACGATTGCTGCTTCGTACTATAAGATTTAGGAAACTGTATATAGTAATAATCACCTGCATTTTGAAACGGCACGGGAAATAACAGAATATGAAAGAAGAAAAAAATTATATTATGATCATTTCTTGCTTTTATTTTATTCTCAGTGTTTACCCACCGTTCAACCGGTGGCTGGGCATTACGTCATTTTTCTCTAACAACGGTAAAACGGTGGTCAGAGCTCAAAGAGTTAATATAAACACGCGTGACTGGTAGATATTTTTCTCACAGAAGAAAAGTCTTGAGGCAAAAGAAGAAATCCGAGAATGCATTGTCTGGAAACGAAGGGTAAGGTGACGATCGTTGCTTCGTGCTATAAGAGTTAGGAAACTGTAGATAGTAATGATCTTCTACGTTCTGAAATGACACGGCGAATAACAGAATATCAAGGTAAAAAAGAAAATTGATACTATGATCATTTCTTGCTTTTATGTTCCTCTCAGTGATAGAATATTTTGGTTCTCCATGGAATATCATTACGTCCTGAAATTAATGTTTCTCTTTTGAGGATTTGGTTTCTGAACAGGCTTTTTTATCTTGTGTGGAATTTGAATAAGACACTCATTGGAATCTTGTTTGTTGTTGCTGTTTGCTGCCTTTCAAGTGCATTGCATCCATTTAGAAGACAATCGCTAAATGTATGAAGAAATTGAATTTAAAAGGAAAGCAAGAACAACAAATAAGCATATCTTTAAGTTGTGATATAAAATAAATTGCGATGAGAATTCGTACGTAGTAATCCTATTTCCGTAAAATGAATTGGGAAATGAGATACCATTAGAGATTTCCTATAGAATTTGTACTGATCTTATAATGTTTCTATCCGTGGAGGAGAAACGAACGGATTCAGTGTATTAACCTGTTAATATTCTTCATTAAATATCTTTTATTATTACTTTGTATTTCAGTCTCCAAACAATTTTCGAGATCGAAGTGATATAATATGTAGATAACCATGTAATCATATAAAGCAAACATTAAACAACATAATGTTTCTATATCATAGTTATATACCTAAATAACCTTATAAATATAGAACGTAATTTTATCGAATAATAATGAAATAAACACATGCAGTGTGGTCCGAAAGTCTTGGCACCCTCTACCTTATTTCCCAACTGTAGGAGCTCGTGTCATCCATATGAAATAGAAAATTATTCTATGTCAGGGTGATGACAAGACTTTCGGACGACCCTGAATACATTATGGTAAAATAGCTGAGCCTTAAGGTCACGTTACGTTGAAACAACGTACGATTGCCGAAGTTAAGCAACGTGTGTCTGGTTATTACCTAGTTGGATGACCATTTGGGAATACTAGATGCTCTAAGCTTGGATGTGCGGGTGGTTTAATTGGATAACCGCTCAGAATTTTTAATCGGAGCGCCGAGTTTTTAATTCCAGTTGAGTTCGTTATATATATGACCTTGGTAAAATTATGAATGCTTATATATATATATATATATATATATATATATATATATATATATATATATATATATATATATATATATATATATATATATATATATATATATATTATTTTCTATATTATTTAATGAAACATGTATGAATGAAAAAATGCTGCCTAAATACACACAATTTAAATTACATGATCCAGCAGCGCACAATACTATCAATACTTGGAATTATAAATGTAGTCTTGTGAAAAGGCAAATTGAAATAGCCAAGGAAAAATTGAACACTCTTAATAGCAACAAACAGGACATCTACAATAAACTAAAGGATATAACTACCCCGGACCAACTGGAGGAAATTACGCATAGACTCACGGAAATTACCAACAAATCTGAAGCACAACACCGGTTTAAAATTATAAAAAAACTGAATACATTTTACAAAGGTAATACCACACTTCCTGACAAAACTGATAAATACATTAACCTTTCCAACTATGAACTAACTAAGCACCAAAAAGAATTACTTAACCTTGGATCTAACTGCCATATATACCGGAAATACAATCGACTTTAAAAAAAATAGAAACTGAGACCCTATACCAAAACATCGTTAAACTCCAGGATGAACAACTAATAGAAACAACACCAGAATTTAAAGACTTACTCAAGGCCGAGGCATTCAAGGGTCGGCATGATAAAAGCCGAAACCCCTCAAAAATACTTACTAAACAACTGAATATTGCCGCACACCCTGACATAATCATAAAAAAAGCTGATAAGACCAACATTTTCGTCCTTCTAAACAAATTAGATTACAACAAAAGACTTGACCACATACTCCATGATCCCATAAAGTTTAAAAACTCAACAAGAACCCGACCAACCAACTAAAATCAAAGCTTAATAAACTCATTAATGCCAATAATGCTGAACAGAACTCTTTAAAACTCCCTAAAATTGTTGAGTGATTACAGATCCGGTTACATATACGGCACTATAAAAACACATAAACCTAACTATCCTCTCCGTCCTATCATATCACAAATTCCAACTCCTGTATATCAGCTAACAAAATACATTAACCAACTCATTACTCCTTACCTTTCTAGTAAATATAGTGTTAAGTTAACATTAGGAGTAATCCAAATCTTAAAAAGTGAAAAACCTGACAATGAAATCATAGCTTAATTTGACGTTGAAAACTTATTTACCAATGTCCCTGTTAGTGAAACTATTGACATAATTATAAGAAATATATACAGTAACTCATCTTTACCCCCACTTAAAATTAATCCTAATATATTACGGAAACTACTATTAGATTGTACTACGGAAGTCCCTTTCTTCGATCATAATAATAATATATATATATACAACGTGATGGTGTCTCCATGGGTTGAGTACTGGGTCCGACATTTAGCAATTTCTATATGTCGAACCTTGAAAATAAGATATTTACAGACTTTAAAAAACCGTCCATCTACGTAAGATACGTTGATGATATTCATGTTAGTTAAAAATACAGATGAAATATTTCAACTTCCAAAACCGTTCCAAAATAATTCTGTCCTTAAATTCACGTATGAACTCAATACTAATAATAAAATTCCTTTCCTTGAGATGTTGATAAACACAAATAATAACAAATTTACTATTTCGCCATACAAAAAACCTACTAGCATAAATTCATGTACACTTAACTACAAGAGCGAATGCCCATATTACTACAAAATAGCAATTATACAAAATCTAATACATCGTGCAGAAACTAATTTTTAAACAGATTTTTTACAGTGAACTAAAGAATATAAAACAAACACTTGTTAATAATAGCTTTCAAAACTATATAATTGATGAACAAATAAGATGCTTTCTTAGAAATTTCAATACTAAGCAAATAGTACATAATACTGCTTCTACTAATCTGAAACATATTAATCTCCTATATCGTAATCAAATGCATAATAATTATAAACAAGATGAAAATATACTAAAAATTAGTAAATACTAACATATCTGCAACAGATCCTAGCAAATTAAGTTAATTATATACTACACTAAATCTAGTATATCCAACTCAATTATTCGCAATGATTCTTCTCCCCACCCCCTGTTAGCGATTTGCAAAAAAACAAAAAGTTTACAAATTCAAGTGCCCTTTGGGAGATTGTATCTCCAACGAACTAAATAATATCTATGTTGGTTACACCACAAACTCGCTTTCACGACGCTTGACACTACATTTGAATGATAACTCTAACAATTTTAGGTATTTAAAACAACATGCCTGGCCGCATACACAATTCCGGAAAATCCTCGTCGAAAACACAAATATAATTAAACATGAAAACAATAAACAAAAACTAAAAATACTTGAAGCTATATACATAAAACAGTTGAAACCTAACCTGAATAAAATAAACAATGAAATCTCCACAAATATTCTTAAATGCCGATATATGGTAACAGAAGCCATTGGTTTATACCAACGGCTTTCCATACTCAATACTCATCGAATTCACTCTCGCGTGGTCATGTGTGACGCCATGAGCTGTGGTGCGATTTTCGCTTTCAGCGTCTTATATGCACGTGTTTATCGTTGCTTGGAAATTATCCATGTAAACAAAAACAGACTATCAGCAATATATATATATATATATATATATATATATATATATATATATATATATATATATATGTGTGTGTGTTTGTGTGTGTGTGTGTGTGTGTGTGTGTGTGTGTGTGTGTGTGTGTGTGTGTATATAATACAAGTAAAATTTTTGTCACTTATCTGATTGCTGTTACCTTCAGTCCAGAGTTTCGTATACGGACCCTCAGGGAATCGCTCCGTCCACTCGTCAGGAGTTATCAACAATTGACTGCTTATAATTCTGAATTTATGTTTCTTTACATGCACTTTAAATTGGTGCAATATTTTGTTTCGTACTGTATTTGCACGTGTTTCCGTTTGGGCGCCCGCTCCCGTCTGCGCGTATGTGCGTACGTGTAGAATGTGGCGGCTATTTGCTTTTTTCTCGTTTTTATAACTTCATACTCACTGTAGCCGTCGACAGCTGATATCAAATAAAAAAGACACAAAAAAACGTGTTACTGCTACTACCCCTAACGTCTGTTGTTGATAAATATTTTTTATGTGTCAATGTCACTATGCCTTTTTGTTATATGGTATATAAATATGGTATAAACAAAATAATGTTTCTATATCATAGTTACATACCTAAATAACCATATAAATACAGAACGTAATTATATCGAATAATAATACTACTTGACTGTGCCTATAGATTTATATATATATATATATATATATATATATATATATATATATATATATATATATATATATATATATATAATAATTTTTAACTTTTAAACAACATTTAAGACACTACCATCAGTCTTCCTCCAAAAACACAGTCGCATTCAACATCACGTGACATCTACGCTTCACGACAAACGCTGTAAACAAACACACAAACACAGTATCTCATTTGATTTCGTGCTACGTGCTACAAGCTTTCTCCCACACTACATTCACTACAAATAAAAATTTAAACTGCAACTCCAAAAATGTGATCTATGCACTCAATATGTATATGCAAAAGAAAGTAAATCCATGTGAAAGAGAAGTAAAACAATATATATATATATATATATATATATATATATATATATATATTACAATGAATAATTCATACAAAAAGTAGATTAGTAAAGTTAATATAAAATTTTGCTTTGCGAAGAGATTTCGCCATTTTATATCATTAACTTTAATAATCTACTTTTTGTATGAATGATTCATTGTAATATAAATTGAACTGCACCAAATATTTGATTTAAAAGAACTGATCCGACGAGCAAATTTTCGCGATAACAGCTGAGACATTACTCCATTTATTGAAAAATTTATTTCATGCCACATTATCTGATAAACTCACACAACAAAAAAAATTCTCAAATTACCATATTAGAAAAAAAAATCACTCTCTTAAATTTAAAAACAAATATTCAACCTTAGCGTTACGACTGCACGCTCCAAAAGTTTTTAACCGTTAAAAATAACACATTTCGCATAACAAAAATAAACACATTTCGATTCGCATTTAATCTTTCGTCTCTGATGATACCTGGATTTAGTAAAAACAAAATAATTTCCATGCCTGAGGATGACTGTATGTACAGTTGAAAGTACTAGCAGATTAAAAAAAAGACCTTATACAGTTTGTAATTATTAAAAACAAGAATCATAACATTCACGGAGTGGTTCGTAGGTTAATGCAACTTTAAAATTTTGTTTGCGAAGTGTTTTCGCCATTTTATATCATTAACTTTACTAATCTACTTTTTGTATGAATTATTAATTGTAGTATAAATTGAACTGCACCATATATTATATATATATATATATATATATATACCCAAGTTTAGGATTGGTATATACGGAGTGAAATCCAATAACCAACAATTGGAGGTGGTTATTTACTTTTGTCTGTAAATGTGTCGAAAACTATATGTTTTCAAAAATGTATATATATATATATATGTATATATATATATATATATATATATATATATATATGTATATATGTATATATATATATATATATATTTATATATAGTTATTTGTTTAAATTTTATCTATGTATATTTGACCGGTTTAGCTATTTTTCAAGTTTAAATTCGTTTAATAACATATTAAGCCACGAATAGCTTCGACATCTGACCGTCTAGATCATATTGAATGTAGATGTATGTGCCTGTGTGTATCGATGTGTATGTGTAAGTATAGTGCATTTGCCTACGTGTGGTTTGATTTTTTGTATGTGTATGTATATATCTAAATACGTCTGAGCGCTTAACATGCCGTTGTTCGAATGATTTCACGTGAGAGGCGACTAACATGTTGAAATGAAACTAAAAATGTATACATCTCTGTCTGGGATTCCGAATACAACTTTCAACTTAATTTCAATGAAAATATAAATTAAATAGCATATATATCTTTTATTTTTATTTTTATATTTTTTCTCCTTGGTAATTCTACAATTTAAAACTTAATAGAGATCTGATTTAGATTTCTAAATAGGTAATTTTAATTTTTTAATTTTTTACTTTTAATTTTAATTTCAAATTTTATAAATCTTTTAATATCTAGATAACCTTGCTTAGTTGTCAAATTTTTCGAATCATCCTATACTTGTTTTTTGATTGGCCACTCTAGCTTACGTAACAGCGTTTACTCTTAGCTAAGGATCGTTGATTAATTTGAAACTTTGAAAACCATTTATTCTATATTCTATATTATCACTTGACAAGACACAAGAAGTGTTGAAACAAAATGGCTACTTTTGTCGTGATTTTATAACATATTTATGTTGTAATATTCAAATAAATAATTATATATATATATATATATATATATATATATATATATATATATATACCCGCACACATGCACACACACATACACATTCTTCCTGTGTTGCGTAGGGCTCACGTGTGTGGCCTAGAGTATATCTGTTTTTGCCAGTGTGTGTGTATATATGTATATATATATATATATATATATATATATATATATATATATATATATATATATATATATGTTCTCCATGGATATCTGTTCGCGCGTGCATACGTGTATGTATGCGTGCAGTCCGATCAGTGTATCTAGCTATCGTGTGTGCATGCCGTATGTCCATCTGTTTAGATTATGTTCTGTTTAGTACTGGTTTAAATTTGTCTATGGTGTTTTTTTTTCTGGAATTTGTAAAAAGAGTAGTTTCGTATATTGGCATAATTTTAAATTTGCCTTGATTGCATTTGTAGATTTGTTGCGAAACAAAGAGTTTTCTGTTGTCAGGAAATTTGATCTTGCCTTTGTGAAGGCTAAGGTTGTTAAATACTTGACTGATGACTATATATGAATTCTTGCATTTTGTGCAGTGAGTGCATAGATCACATTTTTGGAGTTGCAGTTTAAATTTTTATTTGTTGTGAATGTAGTGTGGGATTTTCAAAGGTGTAGGAATTCTCTTCTATGACCCCACATCTTATTTGTTTCATTTTGTGACCCTCCTGTATTACTAATAGAATAATATAATATACATGAAGAAAAAGCTTGATTGATTTTCATGGATCTCGATTGTTCAATCTTAGATTGATTTTTTGAGGAATTTATATATAAACACAACATATACTATATATTTGTGAATATATATATATTTGTGCATATATATATATATATATATATATATATATATATATATATATATATATATAAATATATATATATATATAACACAAAAAAGTGTGCCTATATATAAAACGCAACAAATTTGTCTTTGATCAAACTAGATACTGATAAACCAAACCCCTGAAGATGGCATTTTGCTAAAGACGTAAGTACTCGGAATAAATGAATATGCATCAATATGCTATGCTAACTTTCTTTCTTCTTTCAATAAGGACACAAAGAAACTTGTCCCTGAATATAAAAGGATCATATTAAAAAGTAGTAGGCAAATCTTGTCTAAATTATTTAATGAGTTTTGGCGATTAACAAAGATGGCTGACCAAGAAGCATACTCCAGGATTGAACGGCGGGCTGGGAACTGCTCCCTCATCCTCCTTACAGCCCAGACCTTGCCCCTTCAGACTTTCACCTGTTTGGTCCCTTGAAAGAGAGGCACGAAGTTTAAAAGTGACGATGAAGTCAAAAGTGTTGTGAGCGACATCAGTCCAAAGAGTTTTACGCTGAGGGAATACGGAAGCTTGTACACAGATGGGAAAAGTGTGTGACAGTGCTGGGAGACTACGTTGAAAGAAAAAAGTAAGCTTCTATCTATGCTTGTGTGTGTGTGTGCATATATATATATATATATATATATATATATATGCTGATTCATGTGAAAGCTAGCGGGGACACGAACGCACACAGTTACAAAAAACAGAGTTGATGTGGGGATAGAGTAGAGAGAGAATCTTAGAGAAAGATATGATCATCTACCTAGACTTGTAGGTATATCAGGTATAGTACCCTCGTGAGGCGGTTAAGCAATTTTTATAGATTAATATAATTAATATTTATAGTATTAATTATTAAAATCCATTAGTATATATATATATATATATATATATATATATATATATATATATATATAAGTTTATACATTCTTTTTATAGATACAAATATTAAATAAATATTCTGTTTTATAATAAACAGTATTAAACAACATTTACCGGCCTGAATGTTCCAGAAATTTCATAGAAAATTTTCGTCCTCCGACAGGATTGAACCTGTATCCTATACGGAACCGTCATATAGCCTGACGTGCCTGAACCGTTTCGGCCACAGAGGAGCGTTCGGTTAGCAAGGACGATTTTACTGACTTTAAACTTTAATCTTCCATGAATCTCTCACGTACATTCATATCTGCTTATGGCGTATCAAATGTAAACAAATGACGTCACACATTATGAAATGGACAAAATCCGACAATTATTTAAAGACATTTTTATGTTTATACGTTCTTTTTATAGATACATGTATTTAAGTAAATGCTCTGTTTTATAATAAACAGTATTAAACAACATTTACCGGCCTGAAAATTTCTCGGACATTCAGGCCAGTAAATGTTTTTAAAAATGTCTCAAAAATATTGTCGGACTTTGTCCACTTCATAATGTGTGACGTCATATATATATATATGTGTGTGCGTGCGTGCGTGCGTGTGTGTGTGTGTGCGTGTGTGTGTGTGTGTGTGCGTGCGTGTGCATGTACATATATATGCATGCTGATTCATGTGAAAGCTAGCGGTCACAGGCACTCGTAAACTTACATAAAACAGAGTTGATGTGGGTATAGGGGGAGGTGCAACAATCATCAACACATCTCTCATCATCACGTCTCAGAGCAAATGATTTTATCACCACTTAGAAAGAAATTCACTTTTGAAAATAAATTTTCTCAAATTAAATATTCGAAATTCTTAAATAGTTTTAAGAAATTATCCTTATTTAAGCTATCTATTGATGATATTTTTCCTCGTTTTGCTAGCATAGATTTAGGAGTTTTATTTTTTTAAATTAAAAAAGGAGAAAGAACATATTTTGTTCTTTTATTTAGAACTAATATTTATTATTCTCTGTTTATTTTTAAAAATTGTTTGCACTCGTGTCTTTAAGTTTGTGAATCTGATTCTACCTTAATATTTTAAAATATAGGTCAAGGTTATTTTAACTGTCTTCTTCAACCAGACACTTCCACTTCTCCTAACATGATATTGGAAGGTTGATTAAATCTATGTCTATATTTTCATTTGCTGATTACATTTTGTTCTTTCTCTCTTTGTTTTCCTCTTTCTCTCTTCTTCTGCAGTTTATTCTTAAAATGATTAAATTTTAAGCTCCTATTTCATTTCTTTACATCTCTGACATCAAATAGAACATTTTAAAGGAAAGGCCAACAAAATGAACACTTATAGCCAGAATCAGGAAGAGATAGCTGAAATTACCAGAACACATAATGAGAAGGGAAGGCTTGGAAAACGTAACACTCACAAAGGACTTATCAAGGGGAATGGAGATATCGGAAGTCTCGGGGTCAACTATCTTACATGAATGGATGCCATATGTGAAAGGAGAGGCCAGGAAAAAGTAGAATCAAAAGAAATATGAAGTTTTGGATAGGCATCACCGGTCATGTTCTATAGGGATAAGACACATTGAAGAACAAATATATATATATATATATATATATATATATATATATATATATATATATATATATACACCTGCTACCTTAGTGCATTGTCCAGTGTGATCAATACAAGTTATTGCAAGACTTAATAGTGTTCTGGACATATATTTCTTTAAACTGATCAAACTTTTCAAACCTAAGCCATAAACTTGCCAAAGATAAAGCATACATACATATATATATATATATATATATATATATATATATATATATATATATATATGTTGTGGTAGGATCCACCTAATCTGCATAGGTGACTACCGACTATACAAATAATGGTTGGTACCGGGAAGACGAGAGGAGCGAATACAGAGATCCAGCTAGAGACTCTGCCCGACTGGGACTTAGTCAACACATTCTCCAGGAACGTCTTCCCAGAAATATACAGAAATACTATATGTAAATATTGTGTACATTTTCTTGTTATAATACATTCTTGTTCTAAGTACATTCTGTGTTGCATTATTATTCCATGCATTAGTCGAGATTCAACAATGAGTCAAGACTCAACAATATATATAGCGAGAGAGAGAGAAAAAAGGAAAGAGAGAGAGCATTCTACATTAAAAATCATCACTTGATAAGACACCAGAAGTGTATATAATGGATAATTTTGTCGTGATTTTATGACATTTTTGTTATGATTCTCTAATAAATTCCAGTCGAATCCATTGCAGTCACTTACGCGCTCATACCCTTGGGAAAGGTGTGAATCCTCTTTTTCTACCTCCAGCTATGGGTAAATAGCAGGACAGACTGGGTTCTATAGCCTTGGATGGCAATTGGTCAAGGAGAATAACAACTCTGAATTCAAAACCTGCGAAGGGTCGTTTGGGGACCTTGAGGTATTTAGTGCACCAAGTCTCTGTATCCTTCAAAAAGTGTGGATGGTTCTGCACGAAACCTTCACCACTATAATCAAATATCATGTACTGGCGTCGGGCTGTCAGTTTCCTAGGAAATGATTTTCTTGACCCTCATACG
This sequence comes from Acanthosepion esculentum, assembly GCA_964036315.1. Taxonomy (NCBI): domain Eukaryota; kingdom Metazoa; phylum Mollusca; class Cephalopoda; order Sepiida; family Sepiidae; genus Acanthosepion; species Acanthosepion esculentum. Next base: position 34,337,415 of record OZ038513.1, read on the forward strand.
TCGAATTCGGCGGAAGAGTCGAGTACACACACACACACACACACACACACAAACACACACACACACACACATATATATATATATTGTAGTGTTTATATACACATATAGTATATATATACACACAGACACACGTGTGTGCGTGCGCACCCGCGTGTGTGTGTGTATGCCTGTTTTCATGTATAGGCCACAATCTGGTGATTTGTTCATCGGTTTCCTGATAATGATTCTTTTTTTATCTTCTGTCTTTTCCTTCGGCTTTTCAAGTAGGTTTCGAGTAAGCGCCAGAAGCCAATTATCATTGTGAATCTTGACACTTAAAACCAGGAAATCTGTTCACCAATTTAAACAGGGGGGGCATAGAGTAATGTGAAATAAAGCAAAACGGTTTTTAGTTCTAGACATTTTCAAAATGTTTACCTTCTTGGCTCAAGAAAACACACACACACATATATATATATATATATTCATTATGTAGTGTTATATTAGAACATGCACATACCCACTACAAAACTGTAAATCTTGTTTCAACGTTACAAAAATTTAACGTTTCATTAGGTGGGAAAGTAGCATTGTTATTTCCACCTGATGAAACGTTAAATTTTTGTAACGTTGAAACAAGATCTACAGTTTTGTAGTGGTTATGTGCATGTACTAATGTACCACTGCATAATAAATAAATATTTACGGCTCTACTTTTGTATTGAGTCCGGTTTTAAATTAATGTTTGGAACGCTGAAACCTTACTCTTCGATCTTTTACATTTGTATATATATATATATATATATATATATATATATATATATATAATTATTTATTTTAAAATTATAACATAAATATGTTATAAAATCACTACAAAAATAGCCATTTTGTTTCAACACCTCCGGTGTCTCTCTCTCTCTCTCTCTCTCTCTCTCTATATATATATATATATATATATATATATATATATATATATATATATATATATAAACATTATATAAACAAACATTATATATATATATATATGTACATATATATATATATATATATATATATATATATACACAGACTGCAGATCAAAAGTTTGAAGGGACCACATTTAATTTTGTTAAATACGGCCTTATTGAGTTTTGTTCCTTGAAAAGTGAAATGATTGTTATTAGAAATTTTATTATGCTAAAAAGAAAAAAGCATTTTGTGATAATATTTTGTTATCGTCAAAATATTCTCCTTTAGCCTTGATTACTGCAGCAGAAATTTTGGGCATTCGTTGAAAAAGTTTCTGAAATTATAAGTTTAATAATTGAGTGATTCTTTTTTTAATGACTCTAAGAGCTCTTTTACATTTTAGGATGTAATGATTTCACTCTTCTGTCAGTTGCCTCAAACTTTTGAACTGTAGACGAATATATATATATATATATATATATATATATATATATATATATATATATATATATATATATATATATATATATGGAGAAAACAACTGAAAAGTTGCAAATTAACTTAATTGATTGATTAAAGTGTTCAGCTATGGGGGAATATTCCCCCATAGCTGAACAGTTTAATCAGTCAAGACACTCATTAGACAACTGTAAATGTTTATTGATAGATTGCGATTTCAGTTCCGCATACACACGCAGAAAAAAAGACAAATACTGGATTTTAAAATTAAACACATATAAACTAATGTTAAACAAAGACTTGAGAATTTTAAATCTTTATAAATATTTCAATAGTTAAAAATGTTTTTTTTTAGATATAGTTAAAAAAAACCTTTTTAAACAACATCTAAAATATTATCGTTAGATTTACGTTAGAAAAATTTAAACACAGTTGCCTTCCACATCAGGTGACACCCGCTTTGATACAATTTGTCGGATTAATGAATAAAAATGTATTATTTATCTAAACATTACACTACAGATTAAATAATAATATTTATATTGGTCACACCACAAACTCGCTATCAGGACGCTTGACACGACAGTTGAATGATAATTCTAATATTTTTAGGCATTTAAAACAATATGCCTGGCCGCATACACAATTCCGAAAAATCCTTCTTGAAAACACAACTATACTTAATAATGATACTTAATAATATACTTCATAATGAACCACTTGACGACCTGTCCACCAGACACAAAGCATAATCTTGCGTGGGTGCATAGGCGGTCTTGCGGTGTGAGGGACAGCATTCTGAGGAGACAACCAATGTCTGGAACACTTGGGAGTTTCGTACAGAACCCACTTTTCATCACTGGTAAGCACTCGATTGAATAAGGATGCGGTACTGTGGCGAAAAAGCTGCGATACGCAGGCTACCACTCGTTGTCCCTTGTGGACCTCCAACAGCGTTTGCGGAACCCACTTGCTCAGTTTGTACGTCTTACCTAGGCCGTACAGAGGAAGTCTAACTGTTTCATCGGAAACGTTGAACCGTCTTGCAAGTTCACCACACGTTAGACTACTGTCCTCTTCAATGGCCGCCTTCAGAACTCCGTCATTCAAGACCTGTAGTCGTCCACTGCGAGGCTCATCATGGAGAGACAAATCTCCCGACTTGAATTTTCGAAACCAACGCCTTGCAGTACGTTCATCCACAGCACTATCCCCAAACGCTTGACATATGCGGCGACTTGATGCAGCTGCTCATAAGCCCACTTCGAATTTTACGAACGAACGAGCTCCGAACGAGATCTCTTGACACTTCCATCTTTCTCACAGCTGTTCGGCTTATAACTGATGGCCGGGCACGGTGCACGTGTTTTTTTATAACGTATGATGTTCCTACTTCCACCTGTCCGAATTTGAAAACAATTGCTACACGCATTTCGTATATATTTCAACTTCATTCAATGACTAATCAAAAAACGGACAGAACTTTTTTGGTTACCTTGTATATTTACGTTATAGCAATATTTCGTAAGAATTATAGTATGAAATTGAACTTTAAAAGATTCAAAACCTTTATAAATTGTTCCGTTTTAAATTCTAAACATTGTAAAAAATGTAAAAATTAATTTTTCATTGAAATTTTTTTTCTTCTTCAGACAATATTTCTTTAGTATATATAATTCATCAAAGCAATTAAAAGCTTCTCTAATTAAATTATGTCGTAGTTTTATTTCGGGTTTTTTTAATTTTCTGTTCAGAAAATATTTTCGCTAAGACCGGGTCCGATATCGAAAAAAAAAACCAAAAACATCAGTTATTTAAATTCTTGAAAAAATTCTGCTTTTAACTAATATAGTTATTAAAATTTATCTCGATGAATTTCGCATAAAATTAAGTAAGGAGGAGAATCACGTGTAAAATAGAAAATATTTTTACCAAAATTTTCTAGTAAAAACATTTAAAAAATAATTTCATCTGCTTGTGAATAAGTCCTGAAAATTTAATTAAAATCTGACAATTATTTGATTTTTGCAAGAATTTCTAAATGAATGCGTCTGTCACCGCAAAAAGAGGGGAAATTTGCTATGCTAAAACTTAGTACAGCAGCTGACGCAAGAAAAACAAGTTTTTTAATCAAAATTTGGAATCTTCTAAAAAGAAGTGGAAAATGTAATTAAATATTCAAAACATACTTTGTTCCTTCCTCTTAATAATAACAAAGATTTTGACGATAAAACTATGTTTTCATTACGACTGAAGCATCTTTTCATCACGGTATGCTGAATTTTTAGCGATCTCGCGGAGGTACCTAATTTAGTGGCTACACATTTTTGAGTGGGTATCATTATTGTAAGCACTGCTATCGTTTTAATAAGTTAAATTCCATAGACCCCAAAAATCAAACCTTCACAGCGAGGAAGCGCTGTACCATGATCCCGCAAACCATCCTTGTTTCGTTCGTGATCTTTTGATAAATCCCACTTAGCTTTTTTCCCCAGAAATTTTATCTTATGTTACGCACTACTGAGTTAATGCTGTTCTAACCACTGCACCTTTATCCTATCCAAGCCGTGGTTCAACTGATATCTACATATCCTCATAATGCCCTTTTGTAATCGTACAAAAAGGTCGTGCAAGACTTCCAACACCGCGGTTCGTCGCTGAAGTGATCGCTTCAATCCCGAGCTAACCTTATCCCACGTAGTGAATTAAGTTTGATCATAAGGCAGCCAAGATCGTAGCAGGTATCTTTGTGCGTGGCTGGTTTAAGCAGGGCGAAGACGTACAGGGAAAAAATAACACTCGAACAAAATGAAAAGAAGTAAATAGTGTTTTTATATCAGTCCTTCGTACAACAATTGGTTTATATCAGAGTTTGCATGCAATTAGTTATCGGCCCAACCAATGTCTAAATCGAAAGTGATATTATTGTTGACCTGGCAAAATCTGGTTTGCTGTTGTTGGTAAGGTTTGGCAAAAGCCTGAAGTCGAGGGCTTTCGTCGGCATATATTCACGCGGGCAACTCCCCTGTCTCTGGTCTCATCTCCTTCTCTTCTGCCTCTCTTCTCTCTTATGCGACTCGTTTGCCGAATGAACGAAGCGAATTCGTATTTATGGACATTCGCCCAAACTGACGAAGTAAGAGAATTCTGGGGAATTCCCTTCTTTCACTCTCTAATATTATTACTTCTCACTATTTTTTATATTTTAAAATGGGTATGATTTTAAAATATTCGTTTGGTATATTAAAATATATTTTAGATTAAGCTAATTTTAAAAATACTTTAAGTGAATAAGATATAAAAATAAAAAAAAATATGTTGAAAAACTAAAACTAGCAGAAGGTAGTGAAGGAAGGCGAGAAGAAAGGCCTAAGTTTCAATTTTAAGTAGACGGTATGAATTGTTGTTAATCCGACAATGCTGACAAAACAACCCTGGCCGTTGGTCTTGCAAAGATCCATCAATCAGCGGTTAACTTGACAGGAAATACCTTGTAAATGTTAATGCCTCCAAAACGAAACTGTTCTCTTTTAATCACCATAGAGAAACTTGTCCGCCCCCCCCCCTCGCCTTATCAACATGGTGAATGATCGTGAGAGCGTCTCCCTGCGTCTACTTGGCCTCATTGACTTGAGGTGGAAAAACTACATTGAATTAATAACTGCAATGTACCGCATAGAAATAAATATTTAAAAAGGTGTCTCTATGGAGAAAGTTGAAATAAAAATACTTACTGTATAAACAACTCGTATTTTAAAATCTTATCCACTTAAGATATTTTTAAAAAAATTAGATTAACATAAAAATAATTTTAATACGACAAAAAATATTTTGAAATCATATTCATTTGAAAATATTTTTTAAATATGTCAAAAAATTATTTTTTCAATATTTAAAATATTGTTTGTCTTGAAGAAATCTGAAATAGACATAAACACGCACGAAGTCACAAAGAGGTGGAAAGAGGGAGAGGTGGAAAGAGAGAGAGGTGGAAAGAGGGATAGGTGGAAGGAGGGAGAGGTGGAAGGAGGGATAGGTGGAAAGAGGGAGAGTTGGAAATAGGGATAGGTGGAAAGATGGAGAGGTGGAAAGAGGGAGAGGTGGAAAGAGGGAGAGGTGGAAGGAGAGAGATGGAAAGAGGGATAGGTGGAAAGAGGGATAGGTGGAAAGATGGACAGGTGGAAAGAGGGAGAGGTGGAAAGAGGGATAGTCGGAAAGAGGTAGAGGTGGAAGGAGAGAGATGGAAATAAATTTAAATCATTATGCACCCGACGGGTGACGTACGCATGATTCACAGACATTTAGTATTATAGATAGATATTATAGATAGATAGAAAGAAAGAAAGAAAATGAATATACTGAAATAGATAGATAGATAGATAGATAGATAGATAGATAGATAGATAATGAACAGACTGAGATAGATAAATAAATAGACAGATAACATACTGAAATAGATTGATAGATAGATAGATAGATAGATAATGAACAGACTGAGATAGATAGATAGATAGATAGATAATGAAAATCAAGAAGAAAGGTCTAACCATAGATTTTAAGAAAACGTGATATATATTTATCATCACAAAGTGTGAACTTCATCTTTGAGATGTCAACATCAGACAAGTAGAGAGTAAAGTTAAATATCAGAAGGTGTCCTAAAAGAGGAAGGAAGATGCGACAACCAAAATCCGACAGTGAAATATGATAAGCGAAAGATGCTTTGCAAAGGCCAAGCAAAGTAATTTATAAACAGAAAATAAATTTCTTCGTAAAAAAAGAAAAGAGTGTAATATCGAGCCCTTTGTATGACCGGGAATGCTGACAGATGGAGCGATTAACCGGAGGTAACGGAAATGTGGTTCTACAGAAGGATATTGAGAATCTCATGGACGGGATGAGTAAATAACGAAGATAACTGAAAGAAAATGGAAACAAAGGACACTTATACACAGAATGAGAAATAGACGGCTGAAATATCTTGAACGCATAATGAGGATGTAAGGTTTGGAGAATTTTACACTGACCGGGTATATCCATGTAAAGAGGGGGCAGTGGAGGCAGCTGACCAGTTATCTGAAGGGCTTGTCTGAATGCATGGAGCAACAGGGGCTGAAGGCTTGGAAAAGAGACAAATGTTGTTAAATGCTATATGGAATAGGATGTATGGGAGAGCCTCGATTGCCTACGTCCTGTTATTGTACACTCTCTTTAGATTTTCTTTGTATTCTTTTTCTGTAATAAATGGTTTCAGTTAATCTGTGAAACATAATAGACATTGTTTGTTATCTTATGCAGTTAGCCAGAAAAAAACACGTAAAAGTGCCTCCTCAATGGGATTCCCATAATTTTTAGTCTTGTGCCACATCTAAGCAATGCTTAGAAAACTACATTAGAAGCGCCTCATATCTCAATTGCCTTCATTCATCAAATAACGAATGTCTTAGTTATTTTTATTAGATGACTAGCAGCCATACCCAACTGGTCGATCAGAAAAAAGCGTTCAATTAGAATGGAGCAAAAACAGCATCATGTTTCGATGTAACACAGAGTCTATCTTTTTCAATTACTTTAAAGTACTTTCATTAAAAAAAAAACATTTTGAATTAATGCAGTTACTGATATAACAGAAGTTGTCTGTATTTATTCAATCGAAGTTAGACGAGGACATGAAGGAGTAAAACAGGCAACATGAAGACCTGTCTGTATCAGACCACAGTTATTTTGGAGAATTTGAAATTCATTTTGTCATGGTGCTACCAGGGATGTAAAAGAGGATATATTTATAATACAATTGTTAAGTTTGATTAGAATTGGTTGAAAGATCAACGAAAAATAAGAAAGAAACCAGTAAAAGTCGCCATTTTCCGCTATTTACGCGTTTTCACTAGATGGGTGGGCTCAATTATCAAGTAAATCTCTTAAACAATCAACTTATTGTTGATTACAGTGAGTGAAATTTGTATTAGATTTCGTGAAAAAATAGTTTTTAGTTTAAAATTTGTGTTGAAATCGATTTTTGGTTTTTCGCTAAATGCAGTGGCATAGAAATAAAATTAAGGTATTGTCTATCTCGTCATGATATAAGTAACCTACATACCGAGATTAAACAAAATCGGAGGAAAAAAGTTGAACTTACCGATTTTTGATCGGCTTTATCGATTATTGATATTTTTAAAATTATCAATTTTTTAAGCTAATAACCTACCTCTTACATAGTACAATGTATTGCCAAGTTTTGGTCAAAATCGGTTGAATGGATCTTGAGTAAAAAGGCATCACACAGACTGACAGAGAGACGAACAGACACACAGACATACTCTGTTTTATATAAAGAGATGGTGATTATTTCGATTAAAACCTCCTGTCCTGATTGATTGTTTTGTTTTTTATGGCATTGGCAGTTTATTTAAAGCTAACAAATTTTCGTTGAAGATAATAATGATTTTCTGATTTTGCTGCCATATAGAGTCTGGAGTCCCTTCTGTTTGTCTGAAGGTCCTTGATAAAATCCAGAGACGATTATGCAATGTAATTGGCCCTGATCTGGCATCTTGTCTGCAGTCGCTCTCTCATAGACGTACCGTCGCCTCCCTCTGCCTTTTTTACAAATAATTTCACGGTAACTGCTCCGAGGAGCTGCTTTCACTGGTTCCCAGACTTCATGAATTTAAGCGTTCAGCTAGGCTGGCATCTCGCTCTCACCCTTTCACTGTCGAAACTTAAATGTAACCGTCTCTTATGCTCCAATAGCTTCATTTCTCGCACTTCTCGCCTGTGGAACTCCTTCCCTATTTCCTGTTATCCCTGATAGCTATAATCCCCAACTATGCAAATGTAATGCCAATCGACTTCTCTAGATGCCTTGATCTATCCCCTATCCTTCTCTTCATCCTTTCTTCTATTACTCCTCTTTGCTCTCGCTCCAACTCTCTGTAACCCCTTCCGTGATAGTGGCCTCCTGCATTGCTTGGAGTAAAATGCTTTTTAAAAAAAAGTCCTACTAATTAACTCATAGGTGTCTAGGGGGCTGAAAATAGGTAGTTTCTTATCTTTCCCAAGAGTATTTGAGCGTAAGTGGATAAAGCGAATTCGATTGGAATTGAACTCCGCTCTCTGATTTCTCATACCGAATGAATTACACCAGCCGCATATCCAGGCTTACAGCACATGGTATTCCCTTAGCGAGTTCCTATGTCTTAAAACACAATCGATGCAGCAGACAATAACAGACAATGAGACGATCGCATTTTTAAAATAACAAGTTTGGGGTTATTTGGGTGTATTCCGAATTGCTTTCCACAATCTGAAGCCTTCTACATAGATGCCGGGTCATTTGAGGGCGGATTTTAAATATTTATGCAAACATAATGGGGAAAAAAACAGGGAAAAAATTTTCAACAAAGATGATTGCTGTTTCTATACATTTATTTCACAAAAACAAACATGATATATATATATATATATATATATATATATATATATATATATATAAAAATATATATATATATATATATATATATATATATATATATATATATATATATATATATATATATATAAGGAAAATATGACAAACTGGAAAATTTCTTGTGACATCCGTTGGGATTTCACCAGAGTGGGCTTTGTTGATGTCACGTTGCAGTTTGTCATAATTTTCTAAATATTGTTGATATATCTAACTATACAAAATTATATATCATTATATATATATATATATATATATATTTCATTAAAAACGACTGACAAGGTGCTTTTATTTAGTTTTTATATAATTTGTCGTGCGATCTAATAATGTTTTTCTTTTCAGATAATAAATTATATCAAAACTGTCCGAATGTTCTTTTTATCCGAGCGCTTTCGGCTATACATTTAGCCATATTCAAGGATTATATTTCAACTGTGTTAGAATTATAAATAGTTTGTTATATGTATGTTTTATAAAATGTTTGCCTAAATACACAAATATATATATATACATATTTATTTATTTGTTTAAATTTTTTTTTTTTTACTAATTTTATCTATATATATATATATTTGCCCAGATTAGTTATATTTCAAGTTAGAATTCGTTTAATAACATTAAGCTCCGAATATGTTTTGGCTATTACGTCTGATTGTCTATGTCAATGTGCATGTGGATGTATGTGCCTGTGTTTATCGATGTCTATGTGTAAGGAAGGTTCATGCACGTTTGGTTGTGTGTGTGTGTGTGTTTGTGTGTATATGTGTGTCTGTTCGTTTTTTTTTGTTTGTTTTTTTTTTTTTATCAAGGGTCGTGTCTTGTCACCGTTTTTTTGTGTGTATATATATCTAAATATGTCTGGGCGCTTATATATTATAACCTGAGTGTGTTTGAATTGTTTTACGTTTCAGTTGAAGTAAACTGTAAAATGTATACATTTTTGTCTGGAGCTATCAACATCCTTTTTAACATAATTTCAGTGAAAAAATAAATTAAATAACATATGTATTTTTTATTTTCTCCTCAGTAATTCTACAATTTTAAACTTAATCGAGATTAGATTTAGATTTCTAAATAGGTAATTTTTTACTTTTAATTTTAATTTCAAATTTTATAAATCTTTTAATATCTATGATAACCTTGCTTCGTTGTCTAAAATTATTTGAATTACCATATACTTGTATTTTGATTGGTCATTCTAGTTTATGTAACAGCGTTTACCCCTAGCGAAGGATCGTTAATTAATTTGAAACCTTTAAAACCATTTATTCTACATTCAACATCATCACTTGACAAGACACCAGAAGTGTTGAAACAAAATGGCTATTTTTGTAGTGATTTTATAACATATTTGTGTTGTAATATTTAAATAAATGATTATATATATATATATATATATATATATATATATATATATATATATATATATATATATATATAAGTATAGGATTGGTGACGACGGAATAAAATACTTGTACATGCTTTTACTTTTTAATCCGTTTGTTCTTTATCTTTTCACCTTTAAATTTAAATTTTTTTTCCTCGTTTTCTTTTATTTCATGTGTCATTGTTATATTTACGCGTATATATGTTTAGTTTTATTCACGTGTCTGTGTCATAGGTCTCGAATGCGTTTTGTCATCAGCCGACGTCCTGTTGTTTCAGATCTCTAACGTTCATGTACACGTTTCACATCTGCGTTGATTTTACCGGATATATAAGCCTTTAAAGAAGAATAATGATAATTTATATAATTATATTCTTTTTTTATTTTCCTCCGTTCAATTTTCGAATAACTTTATAATATTTTAAACTAATGTTCGATCAGTTCTTTTAAATCAAATATGTGGTGCAGTTCAAATTATATTACAATCAATCTTCCATACAAAAAGTAGATTAGGAACGTTAAAATATATAAAATGGCGATATCTCTTCGCAAACAAATTTGATTTAAAAGAACTGATCCGACTTGCAAATTTTCGGGATAACAACTGAGACATTCCTCTGTTTATTGAACAATTTAGTTCATCCTATATTGACTGATAAACTCCTACAAGAAAAATAAAATTTTCAAATTGCCATATTAGTAAAGAAACGCATTCTCTTAAATTTTCAAAAACAAATTCAACCTTAGCTTTGCGACTGCACGCTCTAAAAGTTTGTATCCGTTGACAATAAAACATTTCTAAAAAAACATATTTCGATTCGCATTTAATTTTTCGTCTCTGGTGCTACCTGAATTTTTACTAAAAACAAAATAATTTCCCATGCCTGAGGATGACTGAATGTACAGTTGAAAGTACTAGCAGATTGAAAAAAAAACCTTATACAGCTTGTAGTTATTAAAAACAAGGATCATAACATTCATCGAGTGGTTCGTAGGTTAATGCAACTTTAAAATTTTGTTTGCGAGGAGATTTCGCCATTTCATATCATTAACTTTACTAATCTACTTTTTGTAGGAATGATTCATTGTAATATAAATTGAACTGCATCACACATTCGATATATATATATATATATATATATATATATATATATATATATATATATATATATATATATATATATATAAAGGTTAAATAAGAATTTAGCTATGCTCAATGGACACATGGTCTACTGAAGCCTAGTACAAAAACAACTCTAGAAACGTAATCGTGACAAACAACAAGCCTAAAGCTATCTGAATACTACAGTAATACATAAGTAAAAAAAACATTAACGTTCCTAATCTACTTTTTGTATGGAAGATTGATTGTAATATAATTTGAACTGCACCACATATTTGATTTAAAAGAACTGATCGAACATTAGTTTAAAATATTATAAAGTTATTCGAAAACTGAACGGAGGAAAATAAAAAAAGAATATAATTATATAAATTATCATTCTTCTTCTTTAAAGGCTTATATTAAGGTACTGACAGGTTGACAGAGAACCGTAGGTTTATCTACTTTTTTCCACAGGTGACATATCTGTAACAATTATTGGAGGAATATAACGTGAGAGCCTTTATTCAAAACTTTTAACTACACAGTAAACTTAAATATTAGAAGCCATTATAATACAAAATTGACTTCATTTACTAAAAGATTTCGATCTGAAGAAATAAATATATAGATATTAACGATATAAATTATAAAAATATATATTATATTATGAATCTTTAATGTTCTTGATTATATATATATATATATATATATGTGTGTGTATGTATATATGTATATGTATATATACATAGATACATATCTATATCTATATATATATATATCTATATATATATATGTATATATGTATATATATATACATAGATACATACATATATATATATCTATATCTATATCTATCTATCTATCTATCTATCTATCTATATATATATATATATATATATATATATATATATATATATATATATATATAATAAAAGTGAACATAGATGTTAGCACTTAGACTTCTATGTTCACTTTTATATTTATACACGCTCTATCTCTGATATTAAGCACTTTAACCCATAAATATATCACATCTTAAGACTATATTTCTTCATATATATATATATGCTCCTGAAAAATTTATTTCGGTTGAGCTCTCTGGGGAGGATGTGTGGATTTGTAAACAGTGACTATTACGGCTAATAATGCAAGACTATTCGGTAAATCGAATCGAGTTCTCTCAGTCACTGTGTGTTTATCTAAAAATAAATACGCTTAAATTCACCTTCTTCTCTGCCGTGCGCCAACGGCTTCAGGGTAGAATTTCCGACTGACGCGAATTCAGCCGGTTTTCGATTCTAGCCCGAGCCAACCGGACGTCTAGCCACACTGATGAGCTGTGATACAGCGAAACAGTCTGTCTGTGGATGACTATATATATATATATATATATATATATATATATATATATATATATATATATATATATATATATATATGAACACATAATCCCAGCGAACCTAACAATATAAAATATTAAAACTGATCCACAAGAGCTCAGTGTATTTATTATAACAGAGAATATAAATTACATAGAATTCAAAATTACCTCATTCGAATGGCTATTTCGGCCCACAAGTCATACTTATAGGCCTTGTCATTTCAAAGGTGTGAAGAAATAAAATGGGATCTTAGAATTTAAACATTGAAGGACTAAAAGAAGAGGAGAGAAAGAGGAAAAAAGGAAAGGAAAAAGAAAAAAAGAAAGCCAACCAGAAGAATAAAAACGAAGCAGCAGAGGAATACCAAACATAACATTAAATAAACTCCTACTATCATGGTAGAAGTGGAAGTGTCTGGTTAAAGAAGTTAAAAAGTTAAAATAACCTTGACCTCTATTTATATATATATATATATATATATATATCTGTAGAGAAGACAAATTGAATAATATAGACAGTAGGATTGTGTATTTTCCGATTGTCTATTTTATTCAGTTTGTCTTTCCCGATTTATTCTGAAAACTTTAACACATTGTCGGCAAGGAAAACAAAAAAACACAATTAGTCAAAAAATAAAATAAAATGTTACTAATATCTAAAAAGAGGCTTTTCGCAGGATCGACTTTTTAAAATTTATGAATTTCATGTTAAATACACGACATTTCGCTTTTGTTTATCACCACTTGCATGGATAAAGTCGAATGACAAAACGCATCGGCAAGGATTAAGTGCTAATTTGCGATTGAGTATTATATATATATATATATATATATATATATATATATATATATATATATATATATATATATATATATATGTGTGTGTGTGTGTGTGTGTGTGTGTGTGTGCGCGCGCATGTGTATATGTGTGTGTGTAAAGTACAGACAGATAAGCAAACACTAACTTCAGGCATTTGTGTGAGTCAAAAAGAAACCCTATATATTTGTCAGATTTAGCAGACAGCTTCCCGAAAAGAAACGCAAAAGAGCGAAAAGAACATTATTATAAACTTATAAAAGAAACAGAATATCAGAAGCCTATGGAACTTTTCCCAAATCATATCACTTATATATATATATATATATATATATATATATATATATATATATATATATATATATATATATATATATATATATATATATATATATATATATGTGTGTGTGTGTGTGTGTGTGTGTGTGTCTGTGTGTGTGTGTGTGTGACAAAATGGATTAATTCCGACAATTATTTATTATATCTTCTCTTTATACGTTATTTTTACAGATATAATTTATCTTATTCAATGCATTGTTCTTAATTAAACAGTACTAATTAGATTTACCGGTCTGAAATTTCGAGAAATTTCGTAGAAATAATATCTCTCCGACAGAAATCGAACCTATAACACTTATGAGAACCGATATATAGTCTGTCATGCTGTTAACATTTGCTAATCAGATGCTTCTATGTGGCTGAATGGTAACAGGACGACAGGCTGTATGTAGATTCCCATAAGGGTTACAGGTTCGATTCCTGTCGGAGAGTGCATATTTTCTACGAAATTTCTCGAACATTGTTATGGGAACTTACCCATAATATTAATAGACTGTTCCGTGCACCATAAATACTGCGCCTCAAGAGGAAGCAGTAGTGTGGGTCAGAAACAGAGTCAGAGTGAGTGAGTGAGTGAGTCAGTCAGTCAGTCAGTCAGTCACAGAGTCAGTCAGTCACAGAGTCGCGTCAGACGATTACTGTAAGACATTGGAATAGTGATACTGGTCGAGACAACATAGTTCTCTCTAACCTAACCTGATTGTTATTACTAACACTTCTACTTCTTTTGTACATATTCTGTTTGTAATATATCCCTACCTGCATTCGAGTTATTCTTCATTGGTTCTATCTTGGACCATCACCGTGGTACAAGGAACCTGGACCAGAACAAACATTTAGGCCGGTAAATGTAATTAATACTGTTTAATTAAAAAGAGAGCATTTACTTAAATAAATTATATCTATAAAAATAACGTATAAACAATATATATCAAATGAATTTGTGTATGCATTATACATATACTATAAACTATATAGCATACATTATATATATATATATGTGTGTGTGTGTGTGTGTGTGTGTGTGTGTGTGTGTGTGTGTGTGTATGAATGTATGTATGTATGTACAGAATTAATTTCGGGAGATAATACCGAAAAAGACCACTGAGGAATATTAGTTAAATGGATCTAAATTGATACAATGAAAATTTCATATGAAAATTCATTTAATAAGTCTGTATCGGACTCCGAATCTATATCTGTACACATGCATATGAATATCCGACCAAATGAGGAAATTTTAGAATTTGGTCGAACAGCCCATAATACACAGACACGCAGACGCACGTGCACGCACACACAGACACACACACACATTTTACTCCTTTTTTCTTTCTTTCTACTTTCACTTTCGGTTTCTTTCACACACGCTAACACAGACGGATGCACACAAAATCCTTTCTTGCTCACAAATAAATTTCTACAAGATGCGATATATCTAAATGACACTAAAAATGAAAATAACACTGATATATCATTTTAACAGATATATTTACAAAAATTACAAATATCTAGAAATACTAAAGAGTAAATATATTCAATAAAATCGTTACTGGCTTCAACCACGGCCACCAGACGACTTCAGAATCTCTTGCAACTCTTCTGTGGGGGTCTCCTTGTATAAATTGGTGAATGCTGTCATAATCCATGCCTCCAGTTCATCTCTGGTGTTAAAAGGAGTTTTGTTGGTCTCTCGCTCAACTGTGCCCCACACATAATAATCTAGGCGATTGCAGGCTCGGGAGCAAAGTGGCTAGATGCACGGGTTGATGTGGTTGCAGAAATTGTCTGACAGCCATGAATGGTTTCTCCTGCTTGTGTGTTATGTGCAGAGTTCTGCTGCCAGCTATAGGGTCTTTCAACACCCACCCTCTTGACCCAGGGCAGCACTACCTCGTCAAGTCACTGATGTAGGCCTCCCTGTTGAGTCTAAGGCCCTGTCGGAAGATGAATGGAAGTATAACGTTGCCATCACTAGTGATCACTCCATTCACCTTCGTACTCACCATTAGACTCATTCAACTCTTTCCGAATCTTCTGCATTGTCTTCAGATTGACACCCAAATACACTGAAATATTCGTATTGGAGCTTCCGGCACGGATGCCAAGCAGTACAGCATGTCGTTTCCAAATTTGCCTCATGGTGCTCTTTTTCTCACAGACGGTGCCCAACTGACCCTACTATACTGTGCAGTCGATAAAATCTAAAAATAACCAACGCGTATTGCCGATAACGCTACTTTGTGGAATAGTCTCCAGAGAATATATCTTCCTTGTCGCCATCTTAACCTGTACAGGTCCAGGGTGTTTTCCTGTATATATTTACTTCTTACTTCTTAAAAAACACACAGCCATCTCATTCAGTAATATTTTAACTTGAGTGGATCTAGAACTTTGTCTTGGATATGCAACAATAAAAGAAAAATGAAAAGAAAATACCAAAAACTATCTCGCGGAATCAAAAACATATTTCAAGAGCATCCAAATGACCAAACATGCAACCCAATACTTGGTCTTTGACGTCATGGTTTCCGACAGGGAAAACCTGATACAATTCGTATTTTCCCATAAATTGCTTTGGTTCATGTCCAGAATGACAGTGATTCTAGCACTCTGGCACTTCCCCATCCCGAACCTCAAGATTTCAAAATGCAGGTGTTTTGGAACAGGCCACAAACAAGACAATTCAAAATCAATATCGTCAAGACTGGTAAGAAAAAAATGTGGTCTAAGATGTCCAAATACATTGTGATTCAATCTTGAACTGTTTTTCGCTATCCTGTTCTGATGGTAACTGACAATGGGAAAAGACGCATGGAATAAATTATTTACTTGTTTTGATTTTATATTATTTTCTTCATTTTGATTTATTTAAGTTATTAATAGATTTTTGTATTAATTGGCCTATTAAAAAGTGAATGTATTTGTAAGTTTTAACTCTCTCTCTCTCTCTCTCAATATATATATATATATATATATATATATATATATATATATATATATATATATATATATATATATATATATATATATATATATATGTATATTGTGACTTACCTCGGAGTTCAAAACGAGTGCGAACGTATCTTGCATGCAGGGTAATGCGGAAAAGAAATATGGCCGCTATCGAAGACACAATTTGTGCGCGCCGATCTCGTCCGAATCGAGACTATATCTGTACACATGCAAATTTCAGCAGGGTCAGACGGGCATAAAAGCGAGGTGCCAGCGGCACAAATCAGGAGCGAGTCATTCGGCGGACTACGTGCAACAGAGTTGGGCGTAGGAATTGACTGATGGACGAAGAGGAATTTGAAGGAGGCGCGTCTGAGTTGGTGTCTGTTTCACGACTGCCCGGTGTAACGGCCGAGAAAAGGAGTCTCGCAATCCATTTCTTTGAGGCTACCGACAGCAAAGGAAGAACAGCTGGTCTGCCGGCGAACGGCGCCTTGCACTCTCTAACCACCCTCTCGTCACCTTTTCTTTTTGTTTACTATATATATATATATATATATATATATATATATATATATATATTTGAACATTAATATTCCATGGTCATAATTTATTCCATTGGAATCGTAAAAACGATCCAATTCATCAGACCTACAGATTCAACCTTTATATTTACAGTGTAACCCGGATATAAGAGAAACCCGGGTATAAGAGAAACCCGGATATAAGAGAGATTTTCTCTGGCCCAAAATTAGAGCCTGTGTTAATGTATATATAATAGACCAAACCCAGATATAAGAGAAACTCGGGTATAAGAGACTTCTTCTCCGGTCCCAACAACTCTCTTATATCCGGGTTACACTGTATAATTAACAAATTGGAGACTTCAGAAAACCATGGTAATATTTTATTTCGCGAGACTGATAAAATTCCATTTCGCTTCGTCAGGCCATGCGGTTTCAAAACAATGAGTGGATTCCATGAATCAACCGAAAAACGAAATGCAAAACAAGATTAGCGGAAGTTGTGTTTTAAGATATTTACACAGTAGGAATAGAAGGACGGATGTATATATTTCTAGGAGATACGATGGTTGTAGCGTTCACCTCTCATTCACCGGACAAGAAAAGGAATAAAGAAGCAGGGAGTAGCAGTGAACAGAAAAGAGGAAGGAAGAAGCCGGAGATCGTACACAGCTCCCTATATCTACATACATACACATTTTTCTATACACACATATAATTACACTTACACATATGTGACTACATCCATACATACATTCGCATCCATCTTCACATATATTTTTTCACGTAAATGTGTCCACCCATTCGTATGTACACACACACACATATACAGCCATACTCATCTATTTATCTATTTGTATTCATAAACATTTATGCATATACAGTGTAACCCGGATATAAGAGAGTTGTCGGGACCGGAGAATAAGTCTCTTATATCCGGGTTTGGTGTATTATATATACATTAACACAGACTCTAATTTGGGACCAGATACGATCTCTCTTATATCCGAGTTTCTCTTATATCCGGGTCTCTTATATCCGGGTTACACTGTATTTGAATTGTAAATTTCTAAATAAGTACTTAGATAACATCTAAGATGTCCTCAAATACATTACTAATCGTGTAGCTATAAAGGGGCACTTAAGAGTGTTTTCCATCAAGTGACCCCAGATATAAATACATTACTAATCGTGTATCTATATATATATTGACTGTGATCCGGAGAGGTTAAACTCCGCGATAATAACACATGAGGACTGATCGTTCGGAGTTTCCCTGGCACCGTTACTTTGTTATCGACAGACCATTCGCCCATGCATGGAGTATTGCTGCCATATATGGTCTGGAGCCCCTGCTGTTTGCCTCGGGGTTCTTGATAAGATCCAGAGACGGATAGGCAATGTGATTGGCTCTGATCTGTCATCTCGTCTGCAGTCGCTCTCTCACAGACGCGATGTTGCCTCGCTCTGCCTTTTTTACAAATACTTCCACGGTAATTGCTCTGAGGAGTTGCGTTCGCTTGTCCCCAGGCGTCGTGAATTTAAACGCCCCACCAGGCTGGCATCCCGCTCCCACCCCTACACCGTGGAAACTGTTAGATGCAGACGTCTCTTCTACTCCAATAGCTTCATGTCTCGCACATCCCGCCTATGGAACTCCCTTCCCTACTACTGTTTCCCTGACAAATACAATCTCCAAAGGTTTAAGTGTAGCGTCAATCGACATCTCCAGTTGCCTTGATCTATCCGCTTCCCTTCTCCACATCCTTTCTTTTCTCATTCCTAACTGCTCTCGCTCCGGATCTTTTGTGGCCCCCTTGCCTTGATCGACCCACTGTCTTTCTCTTCTTCCTCATCCCCTCCATTGCCACTCCTATCTGCTCTTCCTCCAACCATTCTTTAACCCCTTGCGCGATAGTGGTCTCTGGCCTTGCTTGGGGCGATATGATAAAAAAAAAAAGATCCAACAAGTGTTGATGATCCTACACAAACATTCACCACTTGAAACAAATCATTGTGTTAGTTTTCTGACAACTACATCTAACATCAAATTCATCTTGGCATTTGGAATGGACGAACTCTCCAGAACAACAACTCAGCACAAGTAAGAAAAAACAGCTCTGGTCACATTGGAGCTAAAGACGAACATCATTGATATAGCTGCACTGAGAAGTAAGCATCAGTCGACTACATGAAATGTAGAGGCAAAATAAGACGTCTAACAGTGTTCTTGCTGCACTTGGATACAATACCTTCTCCTGTACTGTTTGTGGTCTTTTGTGCAATTCTCGAGCCGGTCTCAAAAGTCATGCCCGTCAGATGCATGCAGATAATTAGTTCGTGGTGGTCAGAACCTCATACATCGAACTCGATGGGAGAGTCCATCATATATATATATATATATATATATATATATATATATATATATATATATATATATATATATATCGCAACTGGTCTAGGCGAAGGACAATTCTGAATTCAAAACCTGCGGAGGGTCGTTTGGGGACCTTGTGGCACTCAGTGGACCAGGTCCCTGTATTCGTCCCTCCAAAAAGTGTGGATGGCGCTGCACAAAGCCTTCACCACCATAATCAAATCTCATGTGTCGGTGTCGGGCTCTCAGTTTCTAGGAACTGATCTGCCTGACCCTAATACGTCGAATTCGACGGGAGAGTCGATCATATATATATATATATATATATATATATATATATATATATATATATATACCAACAACGTTCTATCTGTGGAACAAGGTAGGCTGAATAAAATAGATCAGCAGGTGCAGTTTCCTTCTATAGCACAATATGCCCCTAATCCCAAAAAATTATGAAGGTTACTCTGATTATTATTCATAAAATGCAAAATATTTTATTTCTTTGAAGACTTACAACATAAATGTCATAAGCTGCCTACTCTACGTGCCTGAGATATATAGCTAGATAGATATATAGCTATAGAGACTGAATTCAGTTTCCATCTACTAGACTATAGGCCCAGTCTATACTGCTATTTTACCCATAGCTGTGGAGGCAAAAGATGGGTTCATACCTTTCCCAATGTTGTAAGTAAATGCAATGGACTCGACCTAAATTCGAACTCGGCTGTCCGATTCCTCCGTACTAAACATGATACGTGCAAATATATATATATCACCAGAGATTTTACATTCGGAATCTGTCACCGATGTTTGTGCGCGTTATATGGGGAAAAAATCACGGTATCTTAATTTTTTTGTTTTTCTTTAAACGCATGCCTTAGTCTCGACAGGAGAGATGGCGACAGGAATTCCAACTCGCTTCGCCTGTCTCACAGGTTTTTTTAGCCTTTGCAAACTGGATCGCTTTTCGATGATTCAAGGAAGAAAAAAAATCTACATTTTCTACAACTTCGGGCTTCGATCAATCTAAGGGGACAGGATTTAATGGCGGAATCAAAATTTGATTACTTTTCTACGACGCGAATGCATTAAAATTACTGAAGCGAATAACGAGGCAATAAAAGTGCGCTTTGCCATTAGGAGACACGTGAATACGAATCGGAAACACAGTGTTTAGCCTAAAGACTGAATTGGAAATTTATATGGAATCCATATTTAGTCAAACCATAGCCCCGATGAGCGTATATAATACCTCATACGTAACTGACACACGTATATCGACTGGAAAATTTAATTAGACGTTGATATTGTAGCCAGGCATTTTAGGATATGGATTATTTATAAAGCTGAATTCAAATCAAACTGTTCTTGAATTTACCGGCTAGTAATTGAACTTAAAAGTATAGACAAAGAAAGATTAGGTCTAATACCATTGTCTGCAACACTGGTTTCCAATCGTAAATGTGTAAGTAAAATAGTATCTTGATTCCCTTCTCTAGTCTGTTGCGTTCGCTTTCAAACAGATACACGTGGGGGGAAAGACAGAAATCTATCTCTTTTCCTGGCAGCTAAGGGTTAAACAGCAGTGTAGATTGGGTTCGCAAGCCTTGCTTAGCGACCCGTCTCAGAGAAAGAATTTTAAACTCTGGACAATGCCAATAGGAAATCGTTCTATTACACTGGTGAACGAATATCAGTTTTTGTATATTAGAGTAAAAGGATTTTAAAAAAGAAAGAAAAAAAAACCGGTGCAGGATCAATCTATATCTATCATGCACGTCTACATGAAATGACCTTATTCGCCATTTCTTTACAATCTCACATAGGAACCCTCAAACTGGAGTAGCACTTGGGCCTTGTATTATTGAACAAAGAAAAATTCCTAAAGCAGTATATGCAATGTCATTGGTCCTGACCTGACATATCGGCTTCAGTCACGTTCTCGCCGCTTCTAATGTCTTTTCTATAAATAATTTCATGGTAATTGTTCTGGTAAATTTTCCTCTGTCTCTATGAATTTAAACACAGTACTAGACTGGCGGGACGGACTCGTCAGTCTGCAATTGAAATAGCTAGATGTTACCGTAAGTTATATGTTAAAAGTTTCTACACTCGCACTTATCGCATGTGGAACTCTCTCCCAGACATTTGCTTTCCGGTCAAATTTGATCTATAAAAATTTAAATGCAATGTAAACCGTTTCCTCGCTCTCTGTTCTTTTATTGTTCTCTCTCCTTAATAATATTCAGTTTTTCTCATATTGTTTCACACTCAACAACAACTTGCGACTTAGTAGCTTTATTGCCTTGCTTGGGGTGAAATGATTAAAAACAGTGCAGGATCATCGGGTATCGATCATGCACGTCTACATAATATGATTTTCTTACTTTCCCCTTCTTTACAACTATCTCACTTAGCAACCCTCAACCTTGAGTGGCACTCAATCCTTGTATTGTTAAACTAACAGTAAAAAATCCTTCTTCGGGTGGCTGGAATATCGAACTGAAGCTTATGCTTAATGGATATCAGTTATCAGTTATCTCCTATTAATTTCCCTCCGAATGTTCTGCACTGCTTTAACCGGGTATTGAACTCACACTCTTTTGGGTCCTCTCACTGGATCTAACTAACGCCTTTATCCACTGTCCTTGAGGACACATGGCATATTGGATAACGGCATTGGTTAGTTCCAGTGATAGGACCTAAAGAGTGTGTGTAGAGAACTTGGAGAGGATAACTGATAACTGACATCCATTAAACATGGCACGTGGAACTAGAACAGTCTACCCCAGTGAGTGAAATAAAGGGTTCAGTACGATATTCCAACCACCTGAAGAAGGCCGGAGTGTAAAACGACCGAAACGTCGTAATAAATATAGCGACAAAGATGACGACAATCGTCCGAATAATGTAAATAATGTACATAATATCTCATTTTAAAAAAAAGTCCTAATTATTTCGCCTCCAAATTATGTCCACCTGGGGAGGAAAAATACGGTGAATCAATGTATTACAAAATGTATTGTGAGTTTTAAAGATAATTTCATTAAAAATATAATTGTTTACCTATCGCCGAAACCGCTATAAGTGTTTGAATCAAGATAAATGGTAGAGGTTAATGTCGATGTTGGTCTATAAATGCCACACCATTTTCCTTTAACTTTTTTCCCCCATTTAAGCAGACGAAGTTGAACTTGGTATAAGCCCAACCCTACTCTCATTTCATCGATCTGCCATCCGCCATTCCAACGCAATTAAAAACTTCGTATTCTTGGTATTATCACATGGCTGTGGTTTTAATATTCACAACCAAATCATGTCGACATTAGCAAGTTGGGAAGTAACCAAAATTTACGGTGACTTCATATCGCGGTCGTTGTGATTTCGCTGATATTTCGGGTCTGGAATTTCCGCTACCGTAGTAACATATTTGTCTCTACTAAAAACAAATTTCACTGCACAAACCAAAAAAACAAAAATTTTGATAACTAACAACGGGTTTAATAAAAGAGAATTGAAGAATTTGAAAGTACATAAGGAGAAAAGAATTACATCGGAGAACAAATAACAATTATTCTATCTATTGAATTAGATTTCACAGTTAGAACTATGTAATTTCGGTGCGCTGAGCACGGATTTTTACTCGGTTTCCCTTTATCGGTTCGTGATTTTGCTTAATACCGCTCTTCTTTCATGGTATTCATAAAGTGTTTTTTTTTCTTAATACTCGCCAAGTCTTTTTGCAGTAACATATTATGCAACTAGGTTTTTATCTAAGTATTGTTATGGTCTTGTATTACGTGTACTTTTATAAGTAACAATCAAAATATCTTTAATTTTGTCATTTTTAATCAATTTTAATATTAATAGATTAAACTAAAAATATCATAGAATTCTAGGATTTTCTCGAGCGTTCCTGTTTTTTTGTAGAATATTCTAGAGGGACAAATAAAATACATAAAAGCAAGTCGTTTCTGGAATTAATCAGTCAATTCAATCAGTCAGTTAATTAAGCTTAGGTACTTAACATAATTTTAAATTGGCATATGTTTTAGTGAGTAAATTTGTCATCGTGATATGACAGCTGATTTAATTAGACGTAAATTATAGTGTCCCTATTCATTCGTGTTCCTCGCTTAATTTCATAAATTGTGAGTATCTAAATAAAGAGTATCTAAATAAAGAGTACGTAAATAAAAAGCGGGAATTTTCGACTGAACACAAATAAAAACATTAATTAAAGACAGCAATTTTACTAATGGCATGATTGAACCAGAAAAAAATGTCTGCTTCTCATTCGTGGACTTGATAGAAAAATCTTTAAGCAGTTAAATAGAAGTAGAAATCGCAAAAAAAGAACCTTTGTAAATGATTACAACGAGTTAGGTTGCAATACGAGCGTAAAAATGTATTTTTTTAAATAGCTATCTTGACCAATTCCCTTGTAATTTAGATAATGTCAATGACGAAAGAAGGTGGGGGGGGATTATACCAAGATATCAAAATTACGGAGAAACAATACAAAGCCACTGGGCTTTCCACATGATGGCTAATTACTGTTGGTGCTTGAAAAGAGAGCTGCCATCAACGAGGAAATACGCTAGGAAGTCTGGTAAAATATTTTTTTGTCACAGTGAAAGATTTGTATCTGATTTTTTGTTATTATTTTAAGTCATTTTTCTGGGTATAATATAAATTTAATGCATTTTTTACTGCTTATATTCATGAAAACTTTTTTTTTTAAATCTGGAAAATGGCACACAGGTTGTTGACAAGAATTCGAACCTGATAGAGCTAAACCGAGGGGAAATTCGTATTCGGCACACCCAAAGCGCAGATAGATAGATAGATAGATAGATATAGGTGTCGATTCGATATTTCTTTTCTCGCGCAAGTGCATTGCCAAATTTATTGCAAGATCTATTGATTGATAGATATGAACATGCTTAGATAGATAGAAACACAATGAGACCGATCGATAGATAGATAGATAGATATGAACACAATGAGATATATAGATAGTTAGATAGGAACACAGTGAGATAGATAGATAGATAGATAGATAGATAGATAGATAGATAGATTGATTGATAGGAACACATTGAGATAGATAGATAGATAGATAGATAGATAGATAGATAGACGTCGATTCGTTATTTCTCTTCTCGCGCAAGTCTATTGCCAAAGTTATTGCAAGATCTATTGATAACTTTGCAATCCACTTGCGCGAGAAGAGAAATAACGAATCGACGTCTATCTATCTATCTATCTATCTATCTATCTATCTATCTATCTATCTATCTATCTATCTATCTATCTATCTATCTATCTAATCCAATGACATTCCATAATGAATCTCTGAAGATATTATTTGGTTGGTGCATAATTATCAGGCGTTTTTAACAAGATTATGAAAAAAGAAACAACGATTCAACAATAACATTTTCAAATGAGTAGGACTGTTGATACGCATTGTTACCGTAATAATGTTCATTGTGTGTCACACTTTCGGATCCTTAAGGTTTTGGAAAAATTCTAAATTTCCACGGTGATATTATATTTCCCTAAATGTAGCAGGGAATGTGATTAAACTTCATTTTACCTAAAATCACACCAAAGACACGGCCACTTTCAATCGTATTATTATCCGATTATGAATCTTTCAAAAAGACGCCCGGCCACCTCTTCTGTTATGTTTGCCCTAACCCCCCCTTTTACATGAACTAAACAGTAATAACGATGGATACAAAATATTCAAGAAAGTATTTAAGCAATTATTCTACATGGATAATCTAAAACTTTTTACCAAAGAAGTCAAGGAGTTGCAGGACAATGTTTCTGTGATGGCATCGGTGTGGATTTCGGGTGAGATAAATGTCCAAAAGTAACATTCAAGAAAGGGAGAAATACGGAATCGCAATCAGTAGATCTTCCAATAACTTTGGCAATCCACTTGCGCGAGAAAAGAAATAATCATCTAACTTGTCTCCGATGGCCGTAATGCTATATCTATCTATCTATCTATCTATCTATCTATCTATCTATCTATCTATCTATCTATCTATCTATCTATCTCACTGTGTTCCTATCTATCTATCTATCTATCTATCTATCTATCTATCTATCTATCTATCTATCTATCTATCTATCTATCTCACTGTGTTCCTATCTATCTATCTCACTGTGTGCTTATCTATCTATCTATCTATCTATCTATCTATCTATCTATCTCACTGTGTTCCTATCTATCTATCTATCTATCTATCTATCTATCTATCTATCTATCTATCTATCTCACTGTGTTCCTATCTATCTATCTATCTATCTATCTATCTATCTATCTATCTATCTATCTATCTATCTCACTGTGTTCCTATCTATCTATCTATCTATCTATCTATCTATCTATCTATCTATCTATCTATCTATCTATTTAATCCCAATGACATCACCCAGAAAAGATCACTGAAGATATTATTTGGTTGGTGCATAATTATCATGCGTTTTTATCAATATTATGAAAAAAGAAACATAACCTTTCAAGAATAACATTTTTGAATGAGTTGGACTATTGACACGCATTTTCATAACTTGAAAATAAAACAAAAATATTATTTTAAAAAAAAAGGTAAACAAAAGGGCAATTTTTATTAAGAAATAACTCGCCTACAAAAACTCGTGATATTTATGCACCAACCCAACACATATCTCATACCAAAAATGGGTGGAATAGATGATCCGAAAAATTATAGATCGATAACGTCTGTCCACCACATGTACATTAATGACGTCTGCACCCACTGACTGTTTACTCGATGAAAACAACATTCTTGCCCTGTAACAGATTGAATGACGAAGAAGTTAATAATGTTGCAAAGAGCAGCTATTGAAAAATGTGATGGTCCCGTAAAATTGCAGGGAAGTAGTAGAAGCCCCAGCCAGGTTGGACAGATAATCGTTAAACCTTTGATAATTTACCAAACTCTTCGATCGTTAAGGCTTTAGAAATGTAAAAGGCTTTATCGCTAAATACACCACGGGGCTGTGAGACAAGTACATTATACCTAAATCACACCAAGGACTACCACTTATAACGGCCTGAATATCCGAGTAAGAACCTTTCAAAGAGAATCCCTGCAGCCTCTTCTGTTATGTTTGCCCTTAATCTCCCTTTTGCATGAACTAAACGGTAATAACGATGGATACAAAATATTCAAGAAAGTATTTAATTAATTATTCTACATGGATAATCTAAAACCTTTTGGCTAAAGAAATCGATTAATTGAAAATAAAATGTTTTAGGGAGGACATTCGGGTGGATTTCAGGATTAGGTAAGCGTGCAAATGTAACATTAAAGAAAGGGAGAATTGCAGAAACACATTCAATAGATCTTAATTTTGTCACAAAGACTGGGGAACCGGAACAAGAAGAAATCTATAAATATACAGGAATCAGCGAAACAGATGGAACACAGTATGCCCAAAAGAAGGCGAAAGTAAAAAAAAAAAAAGATTACTATAGGCGTGTGCATCTGGTATTAAATACCGAGTTGAATTCAAGAAACAGAATATCTGCGCTAAACATATAGCTGTCCCTGTGGTACAATACAGTTTCAACATCCTTAACTGGACTTTAGCTGACATGATCGAATGGATGTCAAAAGAAGAAAGTTTCTCAATTGCCAAAGGAAGTTGCGAGTAGCCATGTCGCTTACAACATCAAGGGACAGAGTATTCAAAAGTTGTTCTAATTAGGACAATTGTAGGTGGAAATGTGCAGCATTACATTCGTCGGGAAAGGAGTTGATGCATCTATTTCCCCAGCAGCTATGAGTTAAACAGTACATTAGATGAGGCCCATCGGTGTAGTTTGGAAAAGAGTTTAGGAAAAATCAAACGCTAAATAGTAAAATGTGAAAAGAAGGCAAGGAGAAAACATTCCATTTTTTACCAACACAATCTATTTCTCTCAATCTGTTCATATCTATCTATCTATCTATCTATCTATCTATCTATCTATCTATCTCATTCGCTTAAATTCTTTCTTTCTTTCTTCCTATCTTTGTTTCTTTCTATCTATCGATTTCATTCGATTGAATTCTATCTATCTATCTATCTATCTATCTATCTATCTATCTATCTATCTATCTATCTATCTATCTATCTCAAGCTCTTCATAACTGTCTATCTCTCTGCCTATCTATCTAAGCCTGTACGTAATATCTATCTATCTATCTATCTATCTATCTCATTCGATTGAATTCTTTCTTTCTCTATCGATTTCATTCGATTGAATTCTTTCTTTCTTTCTTTCTTTCTTTCTTTCTTTCTTTCTTTCTTGTTATCTATCTATCTATCTATCTATTTACCTACCTACCTACCTACCTATCTTTTTCAAACTTTATCTGCTTATCTATCTAAGCCTGTACTAATCTACCTATATACGTATCGCAAACTATTTACATCTATCTATCTATCTATCTATCTATCTATCTATCTATCTATCTATCTATCTATCTATCTATATATCTATATATCTATCTATCTATCTAAGCCTGTTCAAATATATCTGTTTATTTATCTATCCATATCTAGCTATAATCTTGCTTTTATTTGACTTCGCATGTGTGATATTTTTCATGTCATCGTCGCTTCCAATCCCAGAATGATCGCACTTGTCAACGTTTTGAGAAACAGAATCTTCATAAATACGTACAGCCGCCTCAACTGAATTCCTGTCAGCCATTTTATTTGCTGTCGCCGTCTTTACTTTAATTGATCTTTATCGATTTTAATTCGTGTTTCCTTTATTGTTCGACTAAGTTGCTTATCGAAATTCCTTTTCTATTTCACGCTTCGAGTTATTTTATGAAGAGGCTCGACAATCACTTCCATTCACACCTACGACTATCTCGCGGGCAAATTGAAATTTTGTGGTTGATGAAAAAGCGGGTAATTTTAATAATGATCATCGGATTGCTTTATACGTTTTGTTTACTCGGTCACATAGCTTGAAAACGATTCTTTTAAGTGGAGAGTTACATCGAAATGAAAAGACATTGGAAGACAGACAGACAGACAGATAGATAGATAGATAGATAGATAGATAGATAGATAGTAAAGACTTAACTGTAAACGATATATAGATAGAAATTAACTGATGAGATAGCTAGATAGAAAATGAATTGACTGAAAAAGACAAGAATATAAATATGTCTTAACTGTGCTAAATAAATAATGTCTTAAGATATAGACTGACGTAGATAAATACATAGATAGACAGAAATTAATAGACTGTTATGGAAAGATATATATATATATATATATATATATATATATATATAGAGAGAGAGAGAGAGAGAGAGAGAGAGAGGGAGAGATTAAATGAATAGACTATGAAAGAGATAGAGAACTGATTAGATCTGATTTAGAAATAAGCAGGCTTAGAATAAGAGGGATATATATATATATATGAAGATATTTTTATGTTTATACATTCTTTTTATAGATACAAATATTTAAGTAAATGCTCTGTTTTGTAATAAACAGTATTAACAACATTTAGCGGCCTGAATATCCAAGAAATTATCAGAGAAAATATTCGTCCTCCGACAGGAATCTAACCTGTAAGCTATACGGAACCGTCATATAGCCTGACGTGCTTTTACCGGTTTCGCTCCAGAGGAGCGTTCGGTTATCAAGGTCGATTTTACTGTTTGTAAACTACAATTTTACATGATTTTCTCACGTACATTCATATCTGCTCAAAGCGTATCCAAATGTAAACAAATGACGTCACACATTATGAAATGGACGAAGTCCGACAATTATTTTAAGACATTTTTATGTTTATAATATATATATATATATATATATATATATATATATATATATATATGTGTGTGTGTGTGTGTGTGTGTGTGTATGTATGTATGTATTTATGTAATAACAAGCATATATTGACACGTAGATAAATATTTATGAGAGATGGCTCCAGGAAAGAGAGATAGATATATATCGGGATTGGAAGGCACTATTACATGCAAATTATCACATTTGCGAAGTCAAACAAAAGCAAGATTATAGCTAGATAATAATAGATAAATTGATAGATGCATTAGAACAGGCTTAAACAGATAGATAGATAGATAGATAATGAACAGGACTAATGTAGATAGATAGAGAGATCGATAATGAATAGACTAATGTAGATAGATGAACAAACTGAGATAGATAGATAGATAGATACATAGATAATGAACACTGATGTAGATACATAGATAGATAAATAATAAACAGACTGAGATAGATAGATAGATAGATAGATAGATAGATAGATAGATAGATAGATAGATAATGAACAGCCTGTTGACCATGTTCACCATAGTCTATGAATATAGAATCCAGCGGAGTACGTAATCTGTTCAATGAAACAACGTTAAAGGTTAACACTCACGAGTCAGACACTCTACTGAATCTGACTAGATCGCCAATACCAATCGCAATTCTTCAGTCTTCGATATGAAAGGCTGGATGCGCATATTCGGGAAAAATATGACCGCTTTTATAGACGTCGTATTGAATATTTTCAGCCTTCTGTTTAGTTAACACTTCTATTGGTGAACTATAAAATGAGTCAGCTCATTTTGGCTGGCTGACTAGTACAGCAGGGTACCCCAAAACTCCAACACCTCCCCATTTTGGGTACATTATGGAATCATCTTTCAAAATATTAGTAAAGTCAATATTCATATGGAACAAATACGTTAGTATCCATAAAATATATCTTTTTGTTTTGTAATTTTTTTTTTTTTTAAATTAATATCCACAAAAATTAGTTATATCATTTTGTCCACTGTCCACTGAGATAGATAGATAGATAGATAGATAGATAGTAACAAGCAGTTATGGACAGGTAGATAAATATTTATGAAATGGCTTCGAGAAAGATATATTTATTATACGCATAAAAGAGTAATAATGCGTATACATATTTTATATATTAAATTCCGATAGTCTCAATGTTTGTGAAACTGCTCTATACTCGTACCATATTAATTAGCATTAATTAAGCCTGAATTTTTTTAGTTCTTCAATAATTTGCTTTCGGATATGCAAGAGTTTATCGGAAAAGTAGATAAAAAAACACAATGAAATTTTATCGCTTGAATTTAACAAAAATTCTTTAACACACAAACTATTTTGACTGAGTTGTTCTTTTTACAGCTTATCAACTCTTTGCCGGTTATTTAACGCCAGAAAATATTTTTTTAAAATAAGAAGTAAGTTTTTCTTATTTTTTTAAAGATAATAATGATTTACTGATATAAGCCCTACTATCAGGTTATCCCATAAGTTCTGTCCGAATTTTGAATAAAGAAAACAAGTGACCAAATGTTACATTTAATTACAGATTCAATCAACAATGTATTTTCCCTGGTTATCTATGACTTCCTTCCATCTATTAACAAGCTTACTAATTCCATTACTGTAAAATTCTTTTGGCTTTGATTCGAAGAACTCACAAATGTCAGTTTTAACCTCTTTCTGTGTTACAAAAGCTGTTTCTTCCAAATGATTCTGTAAGCTACGAAACAAATGGTAGTCTGAAGGGGAAAGGTCGGGAGAATAATGTGGATGATGAATTTTCTCCCAACCAAGTTCTTCGATCTTTTGTGACGTTATTCTTGCTGTGTGTCGTCGCGGATTGTCCTGATGAAACGTCACCCGTTTTCGATTCACTAGAGCAGGTCTTTTTTCCTCAAAGCTTGGTTCAAACGCTCTAATTGCTGACAGTATATTTGAGCATTAATTGTTGCATCAGGTGGTAAGAATTCAAAGTGGATTATTCCTTGGCAATCCCACCAGTTTGAAAGAAGAACATTTTGCCCATGAAGTTCCCTTCTCGGCTGTGTCTGGGGTCCTTCCCCTTTACCAAGCGACTGTCTACGACGCTTAACATTTCGATAAAATATCCATTTTTCGTCGCCAGTCACAAGTCTATCCAAAAAAGGTGAAACAAGTTGGCGAGAATGGAGAGAAGAGCAGATGTCAACTCGGGATTTGAGGTTGTTTTCAGACAATTCATGAGGCACCCATTTTCCTAGTTTAGGCACTTTTCCAAGTTGTTGAAGATGACGATGAACAGTTGTATGGTTTCAACTGAGAACCACAGCCAATTCTTCAACTGATTAAGCAGGATTTTCTTGAAGGGCTGCTTCAAGAAGATTTTCATCAAACTCAACTGGACGTCCGGTTCGATCTTCATCTTCAAGGGTGAAATCTCCACCTCTGAATTTTGCAAACCATCTTCTGCAATTTCTTTCATTCACACATTCCTCTCCATAAACTGAGTAAATGTTTCTAGCCGCTTCGGCTGCCGAGTTTCCTTTCTTGAACTCATAAAGCATTATGTGCCTCAAATGATTCTTGGGTACTTCCATGTTAGCAGGGTTTTTATCAAACAAAATTTAATTTTATTGTTCTCTGAAATATAATTTGATCAGTATAAATGCATCTAAACATAAAAATAATGTTCAGCTCCATTAGACATTATAAAATACTCTTTAAATTTCGTTCATTTTAACAAAAAGTTAAAATTCGGACAGAACTTATGGAATGACCTAATATATATATATATATATATATATATATATATATATATATATATATATATATATTCGACGTATGAGGGTCAAGCAACTCAGTTCCTAGAATCAGAGAGCCAGATTACCCGGAGAAATCTTGATTAACGTAGTGAAGGCTTCTATAGAACCAACCACACATTTTGGAAGGCCCGAATACAAAGAACTGTTTCACAGCGTACCGCAAGGCTCCCAAACTATCCTCTGTAAGTTTCGGATTCAGAGTTGTCCTTCTCCAAGACCAGTTGCCACCCAAGTCTATAAAAATCAGTCTCTCCTGCTATTTACCCATAGCTGGGAAGCGATGAAGATACCTTTCTCAATGTTGTTAGCACGTAAGTGAATGCAATCAATTCAACTAGAAATCGAACATATATATAATGTGTATTCGTAACTTTCCCAATGTTATATGCGCGTAAGCGAATATAAGGAACCTAACTGGAATTGAAACCCGGCTCTCCGATTTACAATTCCGTTCCGTTATCCAGTAAACCACCTGCACATCCAAGTATACAGAAGCTGATATTTCCAAGCGGTCACCCAAGAAGACACTGACGAGGCTCGACTTTGTTTAAGTTGATTGCCTTATTTACAGTCTTTATTTCGCCTCCCATCAAGATGGCTGATGCTAATTTTTAGGAGAGTAACCAATTTCGCCTCCTCGGTTTGAAGATTTTCACTGGTACGAAGTGCAACAATTATATTGAATCATTTGCTTGATCCGCTGTTTCAAACGTCGATTCTGGTTGTCTAGCTAGACAATTATTTTTGCGAGAATCTTGCATCTTTATAGTTCTACAATGCGTCCGGGTGTCGGATATTGCTGCCAAATCTGGTCTGGATTTTTGCCATTTAGACTCCATTGGTAGACCGATGGTTTTTAAAAGATAGAAGGAGATTCCACCAGAGATGACAGTTTATATTGTGAATAAAGATATCGGTTACCATGATAAAAATTTGTTTTGAGTTTTCTTTCGCTCTATGTACGTATTATTAATGGGAGCAGAATTTATTAGGTGTAATCATAGGGATATAGAATACATATCTTTGAAGTTTTTATTGCTTCTTTAATGTATGGGTAAAAAGTCGACTGCACTCCGCCGTTTACGAACCAAATTGCACAGAATTGGCTTGAGCGGATCTGTCTGGAAACTTTCAGCGAATGGTCACCAATAACGACCCACATGATCATAATGAAGCATTTATGGGACTTGTGAAGAGGTCTATTCATAGTCAAGATCATGAACTTATAAATATCAAGAGATTATGACAGCTCTGGAGACATCAAGGATCAATATATTTACAAAGCTCTACCAACCATCAATTGAAGAATCAATGCCACGTTGACCTGCTTCACTTCACTGGGTTGCATATATATATATATATATATATATATATATATATATATATATATATATATATATATATATATATATATAGTGCTGTTCGATAAAAGTGAATCACCTGATTTTTTTTACTAAATATTCTCTTCTCCGATGAAACGAAAGTTAAGCTAAATTCAAAGGATAAGCGATCTAAAATCCGAAGAAGAAGCTTTGAAAGCTCTTTGAATTTAGCAGTAAGTACTGTCAAGCATACATTCAGTATAATGTTCTGGGGATACTTTTCTTTTCATGGAACTGGTTTCTTAAAACCTATTGAAAAGACCACCAGGAGCGAGCAGTACAAGAAAATTTTAGAGTCTTGTCTGCTCCCTTCTGCTAAAAGGGTGCAAATCGACCCCACCAATCTCATTTTTATGCAGGATAATGCTCCCTGTCACAAATCAAAATTGATGAAGGAATACTTTGATGAGAAGCAGGTGAGTGTTATGACATGGCCGCCCCAATCTCCTGACCTCAACTCCATAGAAAACTTATGAAACATTATAAAGTACAGGCTCTCCAGAAAGCAGTTGAGCAACAAACAGGATTTGATTGTGAATTTCATATCCTACTAGAATTCAATGCTTGGAGATGAGATTTGCCAGAACCTAATCAAGTCAATACCAAAAAGGGTTGAAAAGGTTATTCAAAATAAAGGAGGACCCATTTTGCACAGAGTTTATCCCTAAATTTCATTTATATCCAAAATTATAATTACCAATAGAATACCTTAGGGTGAGTAAACTTTTTTACTAGGTGGTCTGGAAAGGGTCTTTACATTAGTAAGATTAAAAATTAGTTTGACCCCAAAAACAATAGGCGGAAAATTTTTAAGTAAAAAGAAATCAGGTGAGTCAGTTTTATCGAACAACACTGTACATGTAGATCTAATCATTTTACTGTTCAAAATCTGTCTTGTACATTTATAGGTGTACCATTCTCTCGTGCATTGAATACTTCTGGGACATTTGGCCTGGTGTCTTTGTTAAGCATTGAGAGATTCTTAGTAAAACACAAAGAACATCCAGTTTAGTTTGTCCTGAATTTGCATCTTCGTTTTAGTTAGTTTCTCTTCGTCATAAAGTTGCTTCCCTAGGCATTTTCATGGTATTTGTACTGATGAAGTATCATTTTCAGTGTTTCGACTTCACTAATTCAACCGCAGTACCCGCGTCCTGAGTAAGATGGTCAACTACATCCAACAGCAAGACCTCTGAACAGGAGGTTTTGAGGAGCGTGGAACCACCTCTTAATTGCTGGTGTTCCCAGGTCCACCCTGACCCGAGGTGGTAGCACCTGTTAGGGTCCCAACTATGGGCAAATAGTTAACCCCGAAACTGACGGAAATGAACAGAAGGAAAAACGACTGAACTACGCTCTGCTACTTTATAGGGATATCAACTGCTGACCTGAACTACGCTTCCCTACTGTCTTCGAAATATTCACTGGCAACCTCTGGATTGTATACTCAAAGACTACCGTCATCATGAACAACACAAAATACCATGAAAGTGTAAAAATATATTTTTGAAGGAAAGATATTACCAGAAATAGATTTTTGACAAAACAAAATATTATCAGCCATAAAAATTTTGTCGGCATTCCAAAACACATTGAGGTTGATATGCTGTAAAACAAACGAAACCAAACCAAAATCAACCGCAGTACTGTATTGGCTGTTAGGTCTCATCATTTTATTGTTGAAATTGTAATCTCCGGTTGTGGCCAGTTATGAATGTTCCAGCCGGAAAAAAAAGTGATGCCTCTGAGGACTGCCAGCGTTTCTTAAAAGCAGGTCTCTGAGAATCAGGACAGCTGCAGCCCGACAGTCCACCGGCTGGCATGCGGGGCGCTGTTTCCGAAAATGCCGCTGCAGCCACCGTCACTATCATCACCACCTCTTAACGTGATCTCCCCTGTCACTGACCATTGTCGCTCCCAGGCTTGACTGGCCACCTCGGCTGTACAGCATGGCAACATCTCTTCTCCCAACTATTAACACTATCATCCTACGCATCGTCTCTGTCAGATTGGTACCTTCTCCCAACTCATAACATAAGTGTAATTTCATTGCTATTGCTTTCTTTTCTCACATCTCTAGCTTGTGGGGCTCTCTCCCGGCTTCTTTCTTTCCTGTCAAATACATACAATGACAATCGCTATTTTTTGCTTCCTTCAGTCCGGGTCTTTTAAAAATGACTTCTCTCTACTCATTATTTACATTATCCGGACTATTGTCCTCATCTTTGTCGCCATATTTATTACAACGTTTCAGCCGTTGTACGACCCGGCCTTCTTCAGGTGGTTGGAATATCGAACTGAACCCTTTATTCGCTCACTGGGGAAGACTATTCTAGTTCCACGTGCCATGTTTAATGGATGTCAGTTATCAGTTATCTCCTGTTAATTTCCCTCTGAAAGTTCTCCACTGCCTTAACCGGGTATTGAACTCACACTCTTTGGGTCCTGTCGCCTTTCTCCACTGTGCCATGTGTCCTTGAAGCATACATGGCACAGTGGAGAAAGACGTTGAGTGTGAGTTCGATACCCGGTTAAGGCAGTGGAGAACTTAGAGAGGAGAATTAACAGGAGATAAATGATAAATAGTGTACATAATACCTCATCTCAGAAATATAGACAGAAAGATGTGGATAATTGTACGAATAATTTAAATAGTGTACATAATACCTCATCTCAGAAATATAGACAGAAAGATGAGGACAATTGTCGGAATAATATAAATAGTGTACATAATACCTCATCTCAGAAATATAGACAGAAAGATGAGGACAATAGTCACAAAAATGTAAATAGTGTACATAATACCTCATCTCAGAAATATAGACAGAAAGATGGGGACAATTGTCGGAATAATATAAATAGTGTACATAATACCTCATCTCAGAAATATAGACAGAAAGATGAGGACAATAGTCGCAAAAATGTAAATAGTGTACATAATACCTCATCTCAGAAATATAGACAGAAAGATGAGGACAATTGTCGGAATAATATAAATAGTGTACATAATACCTCATCTCAGAAATATAGACGGAAAGATGAGGACAATAGTCGCAAAAATGTAAATAGTGTACATAATACCTCATCTCAGAAATATAGACAGAAAGATGAGGACAATAGTCGCAAAAATGTAAATAGTGTACATAATACCTCATCTCAGAAATATAGACGGAAAGATGAGGACAATAGTCGCAAAAATGTAAATAGTTTACATAATACCTCATCTCAGAAATATAGACGGAAAGATGAGGACAATAGTCGCAAAAATGTAAATAGTTTACATAATACCTCATCTCAGAAATATAGACAGAAAGATGAGGACAATAGTCGCAAAAATGTAAATAGTGTACATAATACCTCATCTCAGAAATATAGACGGAAAGATGAGGACAATAGTCGCAAAAATGTAAATAGTTTACATAATACCTCATCTCAGAAATATAGACAGAAAGATGAGGACAATAGTCGCAAAAATGTAAATAGTGTACATAATACCTCATCTCAGAAATATAGACAGAAAGATGAGGACAATTGTCGGAATAATATAAATAGTGTACATAATACCTCATCTCAGAAATATAGACAGATTCTCTCTACTCAATAACGTTTTCTCAGTTTCTTTCACCTTTTCTTAGTGGCTTTATCGCTTCGCTTGGGGACTAAATAATGAAAACATAAGGCATTCTCGATTTTTTTGTTTTGTTTGTTTAAACATACATTTGGATATTTTTATCGTTTCCAATATCTTTTAGTGATTTGTATTTCACGTGCAATAAACTTGAAGCAATTGACGTAGACCAACAAAAATCGGATCATAAATTAAATTATTTCACTGTTATTGATTATTCTTTTGTCTATCGGAATAAACTACACTCTAACTGAAATTCTGAGGAAAGGTCGCTTAACAGTATTTGCTTTGCAGCAAACAGACAGCGTTTAATTTTTTTTTTTTCAAAAATGAAATAAAACAAAATAGAATACAGCGGACGTTTATCTTTCAACACACAATAAACACATCAGCGGAATATGTTTTTAACATTTGCAAATTTCTGTATTTTATGCTCATTGGCTGGTTTCGTGGAATAACTATCTTAAACTATTCAAAGAAAAATCGACGAGGAAAAATATGAAAACGGTGAGGGGCGCTCTTGAATATAAAAATCGACGAGGTATATATAGAAACGGCGAGAGGGGGCGCTAGAATTCGATGAAAAGGCATAGTTTTGATAAATGTAAAATTATGCGCCCGTCTTCTCAAAATGACATTAAATTTTCATTCTAAGCAGACGCAAAATGGCGGGAAAAACATTAAGGAATTAATCATTGAGTTTTATCGGACGCGTGCCTTAAATCAACAATGACATGAATGGAGGAAACAAAGACAGGATAGTCGATCATGAAATTAGTAATTAGTTCTAATATTTTGTTTCTTTCGAACTGTTATAATGCGATTGATTTTTATTTTTATTGTTTTTAATAATCTATCTATCTATCTATCTATCTATCTATCTATCTAATTCTCTTCTTATCTATCTATCTATCTATCTATCTATCTAATTCTCTTCGTATCTATATATCTATCTATCTATCTATCTATCTATCTAATTCTTTTCGTATCTATCTATCTATCTATCTATCTATCTATCTATCTATCTATCTATCTATCTATCTCATTCGCTTAAATTCTTTCTTTCTTTCTTCCTATCTTTGTTTCTTTCTATCTATCGATTTCATTCGATTGAATTCTATCTATCTATCTATCTATCTATCTATCTATCTCAAGCTCTTCATAACTGTCTATCTCTCTGCCTATCTATCTAAGCCTGTACGTAATATCTATCTATCTATCTATCTATCTATCTATCTATCTATCTATCTATCTATCTATCTATCTATCTATCTATCTCATTCGATTGAATTCTTTCTTTCTCTATCGATTTCATTCGATTGAATTCTTTCTTTCTTTCTTTCTTGTTATCTATCTATCTATCTATCTATCTATCTATCTATCTATCTATCTATCTATCTATCTATTTACCTACCTACCTACCTACCTACCTACCTATCTTTTTCAAACTTTATCTGCTTATCTATCTAAGCCTGTACTAATCTACCTATATACGTATCGCAAACTATTTACATCTATCTATCTATCTATCTATCTATCTATCTATCTATCTATCTATCTATCTATCTATCTATCTATCTATATAATTCTCTTCGAATCTATCTATCTATCTATCTAATTTCTTTGTATCTATCTATATATCTATCTATCTATCTATCTATCTATCTATCTATCTATCTATCTATCTATCTAAATCTCTTCGTATCTATCTATCTATCTATCTATCTAATTTCTTTGTATGTATGTATCTATCTATCTTTCTATCTATCTATCTATCTAATTCTCTTCCTATCTATCTATCTATCTATCTATCTATCTATCTATCTATCTATCTAATTCTCTTCCTATCTATCTATCTATCTATCTACGTATCTATCTATCTATCTATCTAATTCTCTTTGTATCTATCTATCTATCTATCTATCTATCTATCTATCTATCTATCTATCTATCTATCTATCTAATTCTCTTCGTATCTATCTATCTATCTATCTATCTATCTATCTATCTAATTCTCTTCGTATCTATCTATCTATCTATCTATCTATTGTCGCTCCCAATTACATGTAGTTCATATCACTATTTCGTTTTTTCGTTAAAGCGTTGCCCCGTATTAATGTGCCCTTGTGCCCAACTGATCATAGATTATGAAACGAAATTTATGTCAGCTCGTTTCTATCAATCTATCTCTCATCTTCAGACTACTGTATATATTCATATCTATCTATCTATCTATCTATCTATCTATCTATCTATCTATCTATCTATCTAATTCTCTTCGTATCTATCTATCTATCTATCTATCTAAGGCTTTCTATTTTTTGGTCAACGTGTGCTGACTACCATTGTGGCAGTGTTGCTATCTTTCTATCTCTCTGTCAAAATCTGTTTCTCTCGCTCTCTCTTTCTCTTTCTTTCTCTTTATAGAAATCTGTTTCTCTCTCTATTTTTCTCTCTCACTCTCTCTCTCTCTCTCATTCACTCAATCTATCTGAATATTGACCTATCACGAGAAACAGAATCTATCTCTCTCTCTCTCTCTCTGTATCTATCTATCTATCTATCTATCTATCTATCTATCTATCTATCTATCTATCTATCTATCTATCTATCTCGGTCTGTTCCAATTTATCTATCTTTCGCACTGTGTTCATATGTATCTATCGACCTATCTCAGTCTGTCCATATCTATCTATCTATCTATCTATCTATCTATCTATCTGTCTGTTTCTGTCTTTTCTCATATGACTATAACAATTTTTACTTCTTTCTATATGCTCTATCTCTTTAAGACGTGTGCAATCATGGTTCTCCACAACTTCCTGTACCTATTAGTAATGTGTTTTTCGACCGACTCATTATTTTTATTAATTCAAACATTATTATTAGTGGATACTTGTGCTTAAAGTAGACACTCCATATAATTCTTTTAAAATGTTAAACAGTGTGAATTTTCTGAAATGGCCAACTTATTCAAAAAATATCGTGGTTCGATCCCTACCGGAGAGCATTTTTTTTATTGAGATTTCTCTAATAAGCAGGCCGACAGATGTAATAAATTTTGTTTGAAAGTAAAAAGAAATAAACTATTTTAAGTCCGAGTATCCACTATGATAACGTTTGAATCTCGAAGAGAAAATAATGACATAATCAAGATGTTGATATTCCACACTACTTCAAACAAAAGGTTAGGAAGGAAACCTCCCATCACTTCTGGAAAAAAAGTAATAACAGCTTCTGGACTAGTGAAACGTATATTCCTGAAAAATTGTTTTAAGGGAAATATATTTAGAACTTTCACCCGCCAGTTGAAGTGACTGCACGTTTCCTTATAATAAAAAAAACTACTTTTACTATGACCAGTACCATTACCTTTTCTCCATTATCCAGAAAATTTGATACAGATGTTTAAAATATGTTAGGATAATTCAAAATTGAGTATGATCGATAA
Source organism: Acanthosepion esculentum (assembly GCA_964036315.1). NCBI lineage: Eukaryota > Metazoa > Mollusca > Cephalopoda > Sepiida > Sepiidae > Acanthosepion > Acanthosepion esculentum. The sequence continues at coordinate 34,378,289 of OZ038513.1, forward strand.
TTATCGAATACGAATGAAGATAGAAGTACTTCCAGATATTTATATATTATTTCAAACAAATTATTACGGTATCTCAGCCGCTTATTTCTGCCATCATTTTCAGTTCTTGTGATATGTGATATCAACGTTAATTATTTCTAATGTTGATAATCTTCAAGTGATGGGGTTTCTGTTATTTGGTACGGTGCTTTGTGTGTGATTCCCAGATTACCAGACTTCATTTACTCAAAGCCACTTTTAACCATCGATCTTAGAAAGCGTTTGTATACCGCTGACAGTTTAGATTTTCAGGAACTAATATAAATAATTAACGATGTGTTGATGGGTTTGGAACTACCTTTGCTAATTTCTACATGACACCTGTAGAAAAAGCAGTTGTTCATAATTCCGCTGAAACATCCATATACAGGTGTTGGACAAAATAATTGAAACACTTGTTAAATTCAACGAAAATTTATTTAATATGGAGTTGGTCCTCCTTTATCCTCACATACAGCTTTAATACGTCTAGGAATGGAATCATACAGCTTCCTGACTTCATCCAGAGGGATTTTCAGTCATTCTTCCATTAACGCCTTCTCAATCTCTTTACGACACGACGGTGGAGGATAGCGGCTCCTAACTTGTCGCTCCAAAATGCACCACAAATGTTCAATAATATTGATATCTGGAGATTGTGGAGGCCACTCCATGTGTTCTATCTCACTTTCATGCTCTTCATATCAATTCTTAACCACTCGAGCGGTATGTATTGTAGCATTATGGTCTTGGAAGATGTAGTCACCATCAGGGAATAAAGTCTTGGCCATTGGACGAACATGATCTCCCAAGATGTTCAGGTAATCTTTGCTTTTGATTATAGCATGCAGGGCAACTATTGGACTGAGACGTTTCCATGATTCACTGTTGGAAGAAGGCAGCAGGGTTGTAAGCTTCTTTGGGCTGTCTCCACACATAAATTCACCCTGAAGTTGGGAAAAGAGAAAAACTGGACTTGTTTGAGAAGATGACTTGCTTCCATTGGTCTGCAGACCAGGCATTGTGATCTCTGAACCACTTCAACCTCTTTTGAATGTTACGAGTGGAGAGAATAGGTTTCCTCACAGCGACTCTTCCATGATATCCAGCCTTATGGAGCTCACGGCGAACAGTTTTAGTAGAAACTTAACTATTCAGATGGTTATTCAACTCAACAGTCACTTTGGCCACATTTTTCCGATGATTTTTTGCCATATTGCGTTTCAATGCACGTGAGTCCCTGTCAGTAAGTTTGCAAGTCCGGCCCGAATTGCTACAGTTGCTAGGGGTTTTGCCCTGTTTCTCGAATTGCATCATAGTTCTTGATATTGTAGCTCTTGAAAAACCAAACAGTTCAGCAACCTTAGTGATCGAGGCCCCTGCCATGCGAACCCCAACAATTTGCTCTTTTTTAAACACGGAGAGGTCACGCATTTAGCTTAAATTTTACTAAATTCTAAAAATAAATAAGACAAAGAGAGTAAATTAGATAAATAAACGTATTTACAATAGATATAACCTGAAATTAAGAAGTTTTAGTTAAAGTTCTAATATAATAGGTCTTTGAAATATAGGAGTGGATTTTGCAGCCGTTCCAATTATTTTGTCCAACCCCTGTATATTCGTGATGGCGATGACATTTTCATTCGAGCGAGATACAGACGAATTAACGAATAATTTCAATAAAAAAAAGCGCTAAAGTGAAACAACTGGAAAAGACTAGCATTGAATATGTTATTTTTGTCATGTAAGACGGTTTCGCTTGTCACTTTTGCTATGTCAAGCGAAATCCCGTTATCACTTCCAAAAATTCTCGTTATATTCGAGATTTCGTAGACGCCAGTATTGGTAGTAATGTCTTCCAATGCTATCAACACTAGCAATACTTGTTCAAGTAGTAATCGTCAAATAGTATAATGATAGGAAGAGAATCGTAATCCATATAGTAGTAGAGAGAGTAGACGTATAGCAGTAGTGGATAGACAAGAAGAGTGAACAGTGAACGTATAGTCATCACGCTACTTCCTATTTATTCATTTCCTTTATGATCACGTGATCTACTTAATAATGGAATTGCCTGTGTTTACTCATTGGCCATCTAGTTTTAAACCACGGTGTCAGAAATGACACTTATACAACACTCCCCTTCGAAATTACCTCCCTTGGGGTCAATATTTGTTTTATCTTTGGTTCAATGGTTAAACATTATGTTGGCCTTCTTTTCCATTTGCCATAAACGCTTGGTTGCACTATTTCTTCTGGCATAGGAACGTTGAATGTGTCGTATAAGATTTCCATTGCTACTTCATTTTGGGGACTTTTTAATTCAGTGAAACAATGTTTCAGCTGGTTAATATGTCGTTTGTGCTCCCACTTTTGTCCTCGTATTATGTATATCATTCTGCCAATGCATTTCTTACTGACGCCATCTTGCCAAAATTCCTTTCTGGGCTGAAATACATTTTTTCCAGATTTGAGATAGGTATTTCTGTAGTTACTCTTTGATGTTATCATCCTGCGTTCAGGTAGCAGCTTATTGAAGATGGGCTTGATTTTTCTAGTGAACATCAATTCTGCCAGTGACATTCCTGACATGGTATTTGAGTTTGCCGTTATATGGCAAACCCGTAAAAATAATCTTGTCCGACTGCTCCTCTCCCTCCGATTTCCTTAAGGCTCTCTTAAACATGTCAACAAAATGTTCTACTAGTCTGTTCGATCTAGGTTGATACGAGGGTGAGTAGGAATGTGTTCAATGTCTAAAGACTTGCAAAAGAACTGGATGCGAATCGTTTTTCACTTTTGATATGTCAAACGGAAGCTCGTTATCACTTCAAAAAATGCTTGTTGGTGTCGAGACATCGTAGACGCTCGTACTAGTACTAGTAATGCCTTCCAGTAATATCCGCACTAGTAATACTTGTTCAAGTAGTAATTGCCAAATAGTATAATGATCAGAAGAGAATTGTAATCCATACAGTAGTAGAGAGAGTGAACGTATAGCAATAGTGGATACACAAGAAGAGTGAACAGTGAACGTATAGTCATCACGCTACTTCCTATTTATTCACTTCCTTTATGATCACGTGATCTACTTAATAATCGAATTGCCTGTGTTTACTCATTAGCCATCTAGTTTTAAACCACATTGTCGACACTTACTCTTATACAACAGCTATGGTAAACAATTATATAAAATAAAAAACATCTCATCCAGTTTTTCTTTCTCTCTATCCTTAGTTCTGTCGAGGACCGAAAAAATGTGTAAATGGATAAAACATTAAAAAGAAGTACCAAAAATAAAAAAAATATATCATATATAGTAAACATATATTCAACAAAAACGGATAACATTCAATTATAAAAGCCACCAATTAGAGAAGAATAATCGGGAGGACTTACACAACACTCACACACACATAGGTAGATAGATAGATAGATAAAGAAAGGATAGATGGATAGATAGATAGATAGATAGATAGATAGATAGATAAAGAAAGGATAGATAGATAGATAGATAGAGAGATAAAGAAGGGACAGATAGATAGATAGATAGATAGATAGATAGATAGATAGATAGATAAAGAAGGGACAGATAGATAGATAGATAGATAGATAGATAGATAGATAGATAGATAGATAGATAGATAGATCCTGACCAGGCATTTCAGCTCCAGTCACTTTCTCAGTGACGTGATGTGTCTTCCCTCTTTCTATTCTATAAATATTTTCATGGCATCTGCTCTGACAAGCTATTTTACTGGTGTCCCAATTGCATGAATTTAAGTGAGCTACTAGGCTCGCATCTCGGTCACAACCTTTCACCGTCGAAATAGTTAAATATAACCGCCTCTTCTACTCCAACAGCTTCTTCTCTCGCACTTCACGACAGTGAAACTCCCTTCCTCTTACTTGCTTCTCTGGTAGCTATAATCTTCGAATCTTCAAATGTAATGTCAATCGACATCTTCTGATACCTTGATTCTGCTCCTCGTTCTTCTCGTTATCCTTTCTTCAAACACCTATCTTTACTTTTACTTTCTGTTTCTGTAACACCTTGCGTGCTAGTGGAACTTCAGCCTTGCTTGGGATGAAAAGCTTAACACACACACACACACACACACACACACACACACACACACACACACACACACACACACATATATATATATATATATATATATATATATAAAGGAGATTAAATGCACAAATTAGACAATAACAAGGGATAATACAAAAAAGATTAGAACAATATTTGGCACGGAAAAAAATTTAAAAACAGTACAAAAGAAAAATTCCTTTGCTAAAATTCTGCTGATCAGACTCAATATAGCGTCGCTCGCTCACATATTACGTGGTGGAACTCAACTGAAAGTCTCTATAACCATAGGACTGTGCCGCCGGGGGCCATACTATCAACAAGCCGCTCAAACTGAAGCATTAGAAGCCGGATCAAGCAATGATATACACATGATAGAATTTTTTTAGGAGGTTTTGATAATTATAATTAATTCATAATAATTATAATTATTCATTATAATTATCAAATCCTCCTAACAATTTCTATCATATATATATATATATATATATATATATATATATATATATATATATATAGTTTACGAAAAACTAGGTAATTTGTATGGGTAGACCCAAGGAGGATAAAATCCAGAGAGCTCAATGTAAAACAGAGCTAATCATTTTTTGTTTCAACCTTTGGAAGTAAAGTCTGATGATCCGCGGTCCTTTAAAAGGGCTGTGGTGAAATAATTTATTACATGGAACCTTAAAGTGGTCTGTTTTTTATTTTAATTTAATATATATATATATATATATATATATATATATATATATATATATATATATATATATATATATATATGTTGTGGATTCCGGGATGAAATCCGGTAACAAATGCCAAGAATTAATATAGGAAATAAATGTATTAACGTAATAATACAAACTGGTAATACAGGTTAGTAGTTCCAGGAATGCGGGGTTAGTAGACAAATATATATAAAGTCATTGGTATCGACGTATCGCTGTATGACTTTTTACTGAGTCTAAGTGCTCGTGACCTGTGACTCTTGCCGTTACGTTATTCTACCGACCGACTCAACGTTCCACTACTACTCCTGACGGACTGTCCAACTTGACTTAACGTACTCCCGGGTATTCACTGTATATGTATACCTTGGGTGAGTCCATTTATGTAAAAAGGGGAAATCCCTCAATATATATATATATGTATATATATATTAACTAAAATCTGGAATTTATTGGTTATATGATCTGGCACACTAGTTGTTATTTTAAAGATTATCAGTTATCGACAACCCGTACCTATTGATTTACATAAGCAAGTTAAACTAATTTAATTCCCTAATATTGTCTTTTATGAATATTAGTGGACGAATGTTTTCAAGAAATGCTGAAAAAAGATAAAATTAGTTTGTCGGATGTTTACGATTTTATTATGACCACGTTGCTTCAATGATCATCCTAGTTCTCTGCTGCACTGGGAATTATTTCTTTAGACGATCTGGCTAAATTAATGGTACTGGTTTTGATTTCAACACGTATATTCTTGAATTTAAATGAGAGATTTCTTTCTTTTTCTGCATGCTATTTATTTCTACTAAAGCTGAAAAGGGAACGAAATAACACCGTAGCGAAGACTGTACGTTTTCAAAAGCAGAGTTCGAGTTATCGACCCGATCTTTATCATGACGTCGCCGGAACATACCTTTCAGGAAAGTCATGTTTGGTCTTTGGTAATGTTTAGCAAGTGTCGAGGAATTTCAATGGGTGTATGTTTTGTTTTCGCAATCATTCACCTCTGCTTTCTTCGTATGTTTCATGTCAGGGGTCATGTTAGCAGACTGCCGCCCAGCTGCTGTCTGAGGGAAAATAAATATAAATCGGGAAGATTCATTCACTAATTTTATTCGACCAAAAGCAGCCTCAGATTCCTTCAAGCAGAATAATAAAAGTGGAAATATTATCGATTGGAGAAACCTTCGTGTAATTTTTGAAAGATAGATAGATCGATAGATAGATAATGAACAGACTGACTGAGGCATATCAGGAAATATATATAGAGAGAGATAGATAGATTGATAGATAATGAACAGATTGAGGCATAGATAGATAGATAGATAGATAGATAGATAGATAGATAGATAATGAACAGACTGAGACATATCTGGATAGATAGATAGATAGATAGGTATAGCTGGAAATATTGATACACACCATCGATAGATAGATAAATATTAGGTCATCCCATAAGCTCTGTCCGAATTTTAACTTTTTGTTAAAATGAACGAAATTTAAAGAGTATTTTATAATGTCTAATGGAGCTGAACATTATTTTTATGTTTAGGTGCATTTAAACTGATCACATTTTATTTCAGAGAATAATAAAATTAAATTTTGTTTGATTAAAACCCTGCTAACATGGAAGTACCCAAGAATCATTTGAGGCACATAATGCTTTATGAGTTCAAGAAAGGAAGCTCAGCAGCCGAAGCGGCGAGAAACATTCACTCAGTTTATGGAGAGGAATGTGTGAATGAAAGAACTTGAAGATGGTTTGCAAAATTCAGAGGTGTAGATTTCATCTTTGAAGATGAAGATCGAACCGGACGTCCAGTTGAGTTTGATGAAAACTTCTTGAAGCAGCCCTTCAAGAAAGTCCTGCTTTATCAGTTGGGGAATTGGCAGTGGTTCTCAGTTCAAACCATACAACTGTTCATCGACATCTTCAACAACTTGGAAAAGTTCCTAAACTTGGAGAATGGCTGCCTCATGAATTATCTGAAAACAACTTCAAATCCCGAGTTGACATCTGCTCTTCTCTCCATTCTCGGCAAATTGTTTCACCTTTTTTGGATAGACTTGTGACTGGCGACGAAAAAGGGATATTTTATCAAAATGTTAATGTTAATGTTAAGACTACCATTTGTTTCGTAGCTTACTGAATCATTTGGAAGAAACAGCTTTTGTAACACAGGAATAGGTTAAAACTGACATTTGTGTGTTCTTCGAATGAACGCCAAAAGAATTTTATAGTAATGGAATCAGTCAGCTTGTTAATAGATGGAAGTAAATCATAGAAAATCGGGGAAAATACATTGTTGATTGAATCTGTAATTAAATGTAACATTTGGTCACTTGTTTTCTTTATTCAAAATTCGGACAGAACTTATGGGATGACCTGACACATACACACATGCATACATAGAAATGGGTACTAAAGACTTAGATTGATAGTTATTGAAGGTGATTGATAGGTGGACAATCGGTGTGAGAAAGAAAAAGAAAGGAGAGCAAACTTTAATTTGAATGAAATAATGAAGAAAAAAGAAAACAGAGAAAAAGAGAGAGATAATGAGAGTAAGCAAGAACATCAAGTAAAAATAACGTGGAAAAATGTGTGTGTGTGTGTATGTAATATATATATATACACACATATATATATATATATACACATATATATATGTATATACATATATATATATACATATATATATATATATATGTATATATATATATATATATATATATATATATATATATATATATATATATATATATATATATGTATAGGTTGAAATATATCAACTGTTAAGAAGAAATAGTTTGTTGTATGTATATATTTATATGTTTCATTTTCAAAACACGGCCAAGATAATGTGTGCATTAACTGCAAATCTATTTAGTGCTATTGTTTGTGTTTATTTAAAAGGCTAATATTATGTTTAGCCTTTTTTTTACATGTAGACGATGCTATTATATTTGTCTTCTCAAGAAGTATTTTACATATATATATATATATATATATATATCTATATGTGTGTGTGTGTGTATGTAATATATATATATATATATATATATATATATATATATATATATATATATGTATATATACATGCGAATCCTACTCAAGTAAGTTTCTGTATTGTTCAAAAATGTAACAAACGGAATTTCCTTCGACGTTGAACGTTATTCAACACTTATCGTAAAGAAAGCCAAAAACTGAAAATGTCTGTTTACGCAACAGAAGTTAAAGCCTGATATGATTTTCAAAAGGAAACTTTTATAACGACCGCCGTTTGTTCCGAAAAGATATGCAGGAATCGAGATAAAAGACAAAAGCAAAAGAATTAATCGGTGCAAACTTGAATTGGTATTAATGGCTGTGGACGACGGTATGAATGCTTTTAGATCAGTGTTTACAAGCAAGCTGAGTTCGAATTAATGCAGGGGGCTTTATATTCACGATCGGGATCAGGATCACATGTCCGGTAACCCAATACAGTCGTAAGTACACCGTAATCTAGCCGCAGTAGCAGTTGTGTGCCTTGGGCAAGATAGCCTGATGGAGCCCATTCCTTTACAGGTATTTACCCAGCCTCTCCACTAAGGATGGATCCGACACAAGGTCGTTTTAACCTGGGGTGTACAACATACTTATGCAAATAGGCTACGGACAACAATTGATCTTTTGTAAGCCCCCTCGACTATTTGCATCGACATTACCCCGATCCAACCACTTCACTGAAATGAGAAAGGTGCTGCCGGAGGTCTCCAGTCCCCGGAGCTGATCGACTTCTTCGATCTAAAATGAGAATCATAGATCCACTTACAGCACAGAGACATTAAACACGCGTCAGTAAACGCTCATTGGCGATTATTAACCCCAGGCTTGTTTGAATTCAGAGTTTTCATTATTCTAGACTGGTTTACCAACCAAGACTACGGGACCATTTTCTGCTATTGACACATATAGCTGGTGGGAGACGACATGGATTCATACCTTTCGCAAGAGCGTTAGAATGTAAGTGAATGTAATGGACCCGATTTGGAATTTGTCTCTCCAATACCTGTTATATTACTTTCACGCAAATGCCCGAGAGAAAGGTATGAATCCCACCCAGCTGAAGTTTAATTAGCAAGTTAATCTGCGCCTCTCTGGCGCGAGGAAGAACCAAAGTATAGGAGAATGACAACTCTGAATTCTAAACCGTATGTTGCCCTTACAAACATACTTGCCTAATAACCAAGATCTGTTTCAGTATTGTAGCAGTATAGACCACTAATTGGCTCTGTAGATGTTACAGAAACACTAACGTGCGTGAGTAGTTGGAAGCGAACGGCCACGGCGATGATGAGAGATCAGAGTGCCTTCAAGTTAAAACAGGTCTGATGATGATGACATTAGGTTTTTAGTTTTCAAAGAGATGCTTGCATCAGCTCTCTTCAAATTCTAAATTTGATTAAGCTCGATAAACAAATTTATGATTTTTAAATCACACGAAATTTGATTTATAGAACTTAAGAATGGGAGAATGGGATTTTTATTTTTAAAAAAATATCTATATATATATATATATATATATATATATATATATATATATATATATATATATATATATATGTATGTATTCCGTTATATAGATATGAGTTTGTTACCCTGGGTTTCAGCTTTTATGATCATCAGACAAACGTGATACCCAGGGTTACAAACCCATATCTACTGAATATGTTAGCTCTATCACTAATATTGAGCCGTTCCCAATAAGCACCACGCATATTATATATACATATATATATATATATATATATATATATATATATATATATATATATATATATATATATATATATATATATATATAAAAAGAATAAAAATTATATATATATATATACATACATATATATATATATATATATATATATATATATATATATATATATATATATATATATATATATATATAATATAGTTGATCAATATATATATATATATATATTTCTGTTCCGTTTTGAATATATATATATATATATTTTCTACAGTGAACTAAAAAATATAAAACAAACTCTTCTTAATAACAACTTACCTAATTATATTGTTGACAAAAAATAAGACGTTCTATTAGAAAGTTTTATATAAAGCAAATAGAATATAATATCCCTCTAATAATCCTAAATGAATAAACTTTTATACCGCAATCAAATATACATTTTAATTATAAACTGGACGAAAATATCCTAAAAAACTAATAAATTCTAATAAAAAAATCCTAGTACAAAATCAATTTAATGATATAATACAATAAATTCAATACATCCAATTTAATGATTGGTAATAACACTTCAGTACCAATTAACGTGTTACAAAATAAGTATTATATACAAATTTAAATGTCCTTTGAATAAGTAGACAAAACTTGTCTAAATTGTTTAACAAGATATGTCTTAATGAAAACATCCTGCCAAAGATACGCAATATATATAAAAGGGTGAAGAAAAGGCTAAGGAGTAAAACCTACACAAATCCGGAGTGGAGCCCCTAAGGCGGATGGACGCCACTCTGTGCTACCTTCCGGCAACTCCTGCAGCCGCGCTGGTACCAAATTGTATTGGTTCATCCTTTCCTTTGGACTCTGCTAGCAAGGCCGTGAGGGGAAATAAGACGTCCGGGCAGCCCTAGTTCTCCATACACCACCCCCATGCTCGTAGCGCATTGGAGATGATGCATTGTAACTCCATCGCCTTGCACCTACAGCGCTACCCCATCGTCTTTCGTGACGGACGTATGCCGACGACGATGACGACGATATCTATCTATCTATCTATCTATCTATCTCTCTCTCTCTCTCTCTCTCTCTCTCTCTCTATATATATATATATATATATATATATATATATATATATATATATGGTTAAAACAAAAGATGGTTCGCGTGTACTTATTATAATAAGAAGAATTAATAGGCCGTTGAATAAAATTTGAAGACTTAGAAGCCAACAAAATGAGAACAATATTGGCAATAATAGTGATAACATATATGTGATAAATTGTAACACGAAGAGAATGATTTTAAAGTTGGAATTTTCGGACAGGTCTGTGTCTCCTCGTCTCAATGAAAAAGGACACAGGCGTATCCGAAAATTCCGATTCTAAAATCTTAATATATATATATATATATATATATATATATATATATATATATATATATTGTTTACGAAAAACTAGGTAATCCGTATGGGTAGATCCAAGAAGGATAAAATATATGATAGAGCAAGATCTCTAATATTACCTTCAAATATCACTCCATATTAACTTAAAAACTAAACTGTAAGTAAGAGAAATTACCAATCTAAAAACAGTCGCAAATTAAATTCATGAATAAAATTCAAACTGATAGAGATATCACCTTAATAATCAATTACAACTAGAAGTGAACTTATATTTTAAAATAAAATTTTAGTATTTTAATGTAAATTCTATGTATATTTTTCTAATCGACTATTTCATATTAAATCCCAAAAATTTTCGTTATAAAGTTAAAAAAAAAAACTTAAATCACTAACAAACATCAAATTAAATTCCTTATAGACTGTTTAAACATTCAAATTTATATCAAACATGATAATATTTATGAACTCTCAAAGTAAAGCAAAACAACAGCGTCTATTTCGGGCATTTTATTCCCAAAAAGTTAGTGACACTTTCGCTCATGACTTCTTTCTCTCTTTTTCCCTTTATGTCTTTTTCTCCTCCCCTTCTATATCAATATATAACTTCCGTTAAGTTAACCGATTAAATGTGTCAATGTCTGGACTTCCTCAAACAATATTAAATTTGAAAGAATAGAAATGTTACATCTAACTCAATCATGTCTCTCTCCCCCTTCACTTCCTTACTTAGTTAATTTACATATGTTTAGTACTGCCCGTCAAAAATGTGTAAATTTCTTTTCATTTTTTCGTTTCAACCTTTGGAATTAAAGTCTGATGATCCGCGGTCCTTTAAAAGGGCTGTGGTGAAATAATTTATTACATTGAACCTTAAAGTGGTCTGTTTTTATTTTTATTTAACACACACACACACACACACACACACACACACACACACACACACACACACACACACACATATATATATATATATATATATATATATATGTGTGTGTGTGTGTGTAATTTGGCAGCAACTTTTCTTTTAAACATGTAGTATTGAATGTTAAAGAGAACATAGTCTTGCATATTTTCTTTTGATTTTTCTCATATTCTCTAATGAGACTTTTTATTTGAAAATGGTTTCGAAATATGTATTGTCCACACGATGTTCGAAAGCGCTAAGTCATTATGCTATATATATATATATATATATATATATATATATATATATATATATATGCAGTCATTTTCATTCATACGAGTTTAGATAAATACCAGCGAAACATTCCTTTTAATTATTTACTTCTTTATTTCTTCAATGTTCCGGATCATTTTCTTGATTTCAGGTTCATATCTGAAAAAAAGGAATTCCGTCAAATCCTTTCCAATATCAAATATAAACCTAAAATCAAGAAAATAATCCGGAATCCTGTCATAAAATATCCAAGTAAATAAGTTTAAACTCCTTCCCTCTCTTAGGAATAGTAGTTGAGGTTTATCCCTTGTTTTCTATTTAAGATTGGATTTCCAGTTCCTTCTAAAATCTCGTCATTCCCCTTCACCCCAGGAGCGCTTTGCTTCTTAGTGGTATCTTTTATCTTGCTTGGGGTGAATTGATTAAAAAAAAGATGACGAAAAGCTAAATTTAGAAAATAAGCTACGTGTTTATATTTCTGAGATGATGTATTATATACACTATCTCCATTTTTCGGAGTATTGTCCTCATCTTTCGGTCTATATTTCTGAGATGAGGTATTATGTACACTATTTACATCATTCAGACTATTGTCCTCATCTTTCTGTCTATATTTCTGAGATGAGGTATTATGTACACTATTTACATTATTCGGACTATTATCCCATCTTTCTGTCTATATTTCTGAAATGAGGTATTATGTACACTTTTTACATTATTCTGACTATTATCCCATCTTTCTGTCTATATTTCTGAGATGAGGTATTATGTACACTATTTACATTATTCGGACTTTCTGTCTATATTTCTGAGATAAAGTATTATGTAGACTATTTCAATATTTCAGTCACTGAACCCCGTTTTGTACTGAGCTGATTTTAACCCTGTGTATTACAGAATGCGTAGGCTGGCCCAAAATGGCAGACACTAATCTACTCGTGGGAACATTAACGACTCAATCTGTGTAGGGATGATTTGGAAACCGTTGGGATAGAATCCTTGGTCACTCATCCCCGTTTTGTACTGAGCTGATTTGAACCCTGTGTAATATAGAATGCGTATGCTGGCCTAACATGGCAGACACTAATCAACTGGTAGGAACATTAACGACCCAATCGGAGTAGGGATGTTTTGGAAACCGTCGTGATAGAATCCTTGGGCAGTGAACTCCGTTTTGTACTGAGCTGATTTGAACCCCCTGTATTACAGAATGCGTAGGCTGGACCAACATGCCAGACACTAATCTACTGATGGGAACATTAACGACCCATTCGGAGTAGGGGTGATTTGGAAACCATTGGGATAGAATCCTTTGTCACTGAACCCCGTTTTGTACTTAGCTGATTTGAACCCTGCCTATTACAGAGTGCGTATGCTGGCCGAAAACTGCAATCATTAAATTACTGGTCAGAACAATGTCAACTCGAACTGTGTGTGGGCATAACCCCGTGAACGTCGAATCCTGCCAATGAGGGATTTTCTTGTTTCAGTTTTAACGATGCGATAAAGAATAAATAAGAAACGTTTACCCATTTAATCTAAAGAAGAAATAAAGTCTGGTATTTTTATTTTTGTTTTGTTTGATTTTATTTTTTACTGAGGTTTAACGTGCATTTGAGTCGTTAAACAAACGTTAGTATACTTGAAGACGGTCCGAAGTTAAGGAGAGACGACGCGTCCTTTCGAATGTCCCAGAAATATGAATATATACTTTTACATAGAAGAAAATAAGTTACATAAACTTAAACAAATTTTATGGTCTGTTATTGTTTACTTGCTTATTGTTTACTTGCTTAAAATACCCCGGAGAAGGGGATATTTTTAAACATTCTGAAAATCAAGAAGATTTTCTACCATTGTTCCACTTTCGGAAAGTTTGTTCTTTGCGTGACTGTATCGATTTAATCGATCAATAGATCATTAGTTTTGTAAAATAACACGAAAATGAAAGTAATTACAAACTCTATTTTATCAGAAAAGACGAATCGATATTATCGCTTAAAACACTTATATTAATACATACCCCTTCCACACAAACCATTCATATATATATATATATATATATATATATATATATATATATTTAATTCATATATATATATATATATATATATATATATATACATATATATATATATATATATATATATATATATATATATATATATATATATATATATGAATATTCAATTTGTGGAGTTATATATATATATATATATATATATATATATATATATATATATCACTCCACGAATTTTATTAAAATCAACCGACGTTGACTGTTTGATTAATTTTTTATTACATTTTTCCAATTTCCGCATATAAGTTGTCTCCCATCTGGATTGTATTTATGAAGAAACTTTCTAAAGCTAATAATGTTTTTTTTTTTTCGAGTACTTTCGACCATTCCCAGTCATTATCAGAAACGTCAATGCTATCAATGTCATAGAAAGGGAAAAAAATAAAGTTTTTATTAGATTTATCCTCTTGACTACCTCGTGTCATTAAGGATAGATTTTAAAGTTCTTCTGAAAGACAAGAGAAGTAAAAAAAAAACTCGAACAAAAACATGATGAACTGTTCAGAATTCGAAACAATTGGTGTCTCGGTCGCATGAATTTAAGCGGTGAAGGTATTATATTTGCAGGAAAATTGCTCTATATTTTGTATATGTGCGAACACGTGCAAGCGTGAGCCTGTATATGTAAGAACAGATATATATGGTGATTTTCTAAGCGTAGCTTATATGTTGCACAAGCCCGAAACTATTCAGCCGCCTATCGTAATTGATCTAGCGAGATAAATTTGGTGACCATTACATCACGCTGATGTGTTCCGAAGTGATTTTCTAAACGTAGTTTAAACTTGGAACAAAGCAGAATGTGTGGAGCATTCATTGGCGATCGAACACGCTACTAAGACGGAATTGATCTATCGAGAAAACTTTGAATTGCTCCGAGGAGTTGATTTCGCTTGTCCCTAGGCCTCATGAATTTAAACGTCCTACGAGGCTGGCATCCCGTTCCCACCCCTTCACCGTTAAAACTGTTAGATATAGACGTCAATGTCATAGAAAGGGAAAAAAATAAAGTTTTTATTAGATTTATCCTCTTGACTACCTCGTGTCATTAAGGATAGATTTTAAAGTTCTTCTGAAAGACAAGAGAAGTAAAAAAAAAACTCGAACAAAAACATGATGAACTGTTCAGAATTCGAAACAATTGGTGTCTCGGTCGCATGAATTTAAGCGGTGAAGGTATTATATTTGCAGGAAAATTGCTCTATATTTTGTATATGTGCGAACACGTGCAAGCGTGAGCCTGTATATGTAAGAACAGATATATATGGTGATTTTCTAAGCGTAGCTTATATGTTGCACAAGCCCGAAACTATTCAGCCGCCTATCGTAATTGATCTAGCGAGATAAATTTGGTGACCATTACATCACGCTGATGTGTTCCGAAGTGATTTTCTAAACGTAGTTTAAACTTGGAACAAAGCAGAATGTGTGGAGCATTCATTGGCGATCGAACACGCTACTAAGACGGAATTGATCTATCGAGAAAACTTTGAATTGCTCCGAGGAGTTGATTTCGCTTGTCCCTAGGCCTCATGAATTTAAACGTCCTACGAGGCTGGCATCCCGTTCCCACCCCTTCACCGTTAAAACTGTTAGATATAGACGTCTCTTCTACTCCAATAGCTTCATGTCTCGCACATCTCGCCTATGGAACTCCCTTCCCTATTACTGTTTCCCTGACATATACAATCTCCAACGGTTTAAGTGTAGCGTCAATCGACATCTCCAGTTGCCTTGATCTATCCATTCCCTTCTCCACATCCTTTCATCTTTCATTCCTATCTGCTCTCGCTCCAAATCTTCTGTAACCCCCTTGCCTTGATCGACCCTCCGTCTTTCTCTTCCTCCACATCCTCTCTTTACCACTCCTATCTGCTGTTCCTCCAACCCTTCTGTAACCCCATGCGTGATAGTGGCCTCCAGCCTTGCTTGGGGTGATACGCTTAAAAAAAAACAAAAAAAAAAACTACATTACGTCAAAGTGGTCAATGCACATATCTGACCGTTCAGCACCGCTAGGCTACGGCGCACAACATGAGTTCACTTACCTGAATACGCCTACGTGGTGCATTGAATCACGCGTTTTAGTTGTCAATTCATACCCTTTTATTGTTTATTACTTTGTAAGTTTTATACGCAATTCAATATTTGACCGCACATCACCGCTAAGCTACGGCGCCCGTCATACATTCCTTTACCTGAATACACATAGGGGGTGTATTTAATCAAGAGTTTTAGCTGTTCCCTGTCACTTAGAATCTTCAAAAAATATAAATGCAACTTCCTGAAATCTCTTCTTTTATTGTCCTTTCTCCCCACAGAAGTCTTCTCATTCTCTACCACTCCCAGTAACCCGTTGCATCTTAACCCCTTCAAGTCTAGCGTCATCAATTATCTATACTACTTATCATCATATATGCACTTACTTTCTCTCCTTACGTCCACCATAACTTCAGTTAGCAACCTTCCACCACGAATGGCTCTGGTTTCTTTTATTTTGATTTACGGCATATCAACACTTCAATGGGTTATTTAATGCCGACAAAATTTTTATTGCTGGTAATATGTTGTCCCTCAAAAATCTATTTCTGCGAAACTTTTTCCTTGAAGAAATTTATAGCTGGTCATATTTTTTTTCAAAAAATGTATAGCTGTTTGTATTTCTGTTTCTTTTTTAAAGTATTGCTGATAACAATTTTTCCTTCAAAAATTATTGCTGGTAATATTTTATTATTATTATTATTACAAAGTATTTCTGGCATTAAAACATATTTTTACACAAGTTTGGGTGTTAACTATTTGCCCATAGCTGAGACCCTAACAGGTGATACCACCCAGGATCAGGGTGGACCTGGGAACACCAGCAATTAAGAGGCGGTTCCACACTCCTCAAAACCTCCTGATCAGAGGCCTTGCTGTTGGATGAACTTTATCGTCTTACCCAGGACGCGGATGTAGTTTATCGTCATACCCAGGACGGGAACGTCTTTGGGGCATTGTATTGGGCGAAACATAGTACAAAAGAATGGGTTTCTTTGAAGATTTATATCGGGCAATCGTGATTGGAGTAAAATAGTTGCCACTTTTTCTTCGGTTTCAGGTTCAGTTTCAAAAACGAATTCTGTTTGATGATAATCGATAGGCAGTGTTGTTTCGCACGTCTCCCGGTTTGTCCACTTTTCAGTCGACACTTGGCGCACAGGTGATTGTACGAGTGATAGTGAAGTTTACCCCGAAAGCACAGCCACTACAGTTTCGTAATAGAAACAGTTATTTGAACACAATATTATTTATGGGTGTTGAAACAGAATTATGTACTGTGTACGAGTTGTGAAAATTGGAAAAATCAGTAATATCAACCTTGCGGCTCTGCAAGACGATATTTAGATAGAAAGTTAGATGGAAATCTAATAAGATTTGTCAAAATATAAGTGATTAAGAACAAGTAAATAAAATTCTCTAAAAACCACGACGCAGTATCTAGTTTCCTCTATGTCAATAAATGCTGGACAAACTTCTCACCGATAAAGAAGACACACAGTACAAGGCCCGACAGCCACTCGAGGTAGAGGGTTACAGGTTACAGCTTATGCGAATATGTGCTGAAGGTGACGGTTAACCCTAGACAGGAACAGGTCCCAACATACGCTGACTTCCCTGTTTACGCTTACGGTGTGCATTCAATCGTGTAACAGCAAAATTGTCCAAATCATGTTACAGCATAACCGTCCATCCCCCCCCCAAAAAAATGTCTAGTATTTTAAAATTCTTCTGAAAAACAAGCTAATAATGTTTTTTTTTTCCGAGTACTTTCGACCATCCCCAGTCATTATGATAAACGTTAATGCTATCAAAGTCATAGAAAGGAAAAAAATAAAGTTTTTATTACATTTACCCTCTTGACTACCTCGGGTATTTAAGGAGAGATTTTAACGTTTTTCTGCAAGGCAAGATATCGTCAAAAGGACTCGAACAAAAACATGATGAATTGTTCAGAATTCTAAACAATTGGTGTCTCGGTCGCATGAATTTAAGCGATAAAATGATTATATTTGCATGAAAATTGCTCCATAATTTGTATATCTGCGAACCACGCGCAAACGTGTACCTGTATACGTAAGCACAGATAAATATGGCAATTTTCTAAGCGTAGCTTACGAGTGGCAGAAGCCCGAAGCTATGCAGCCGCCAGTCGTAATTGATCTAGCAAGACGACTTTATTTATTAAACAACATATTTATTTTATTTTTGGCTATATTTGTCTATATTTAGTTTATTTTCGAAAATAAAACAAATATTCTATTCAATAAATAAATGAACAGGTTAAGACAGTAGTGAAGTGACGCTGCCTCTTGGGTGTCGGTCCCACAAGGTAAAGCGCTTCGTCGGAAGATGTTGCTCGAGTGGAACTTACATCCCACTAGGAGATATGAACTGAATGGACGTGTTTATTTTTACAGTGTGCGTGGAATTGCGGGTCTTAGATTTGAAGGGTAGAACTGGTGAAGCTAAGGAGTGTACTTCATCTGAACACTCTCCTTGGAAATAGGGATTAGGGAAGTGAGAGGCTTGCGACGTCTGGTCTGTGAGAAATGGGCTGCACAATGTAAACGGAGACATTTTTCGCCTCTATCGACAGTGGAAAGTGGAGACTGGGCGGATCTCGCCCATATATGGAACCTACATCTCACCAGGGGGATATGAAGGCAAGCCGGGTGTTTCAGCTACAATGTGAGTGGCATGGCGAGACTTAGCCGTGAAGTTTAGGACTGGTGGAACTAAACAGTGTAGTTCATCTGAACACGCACCATGGAAATAGCGATAGAACCGCGAGAGAAAGTTTCGTCTGTGATAAAGGGGTTGTAGGGTGGAAAATAATCCATCGCCTACAAGGACGCGGAGACGTTTTTGGCCTCTATCGAGGGTAAAGAATGTGAAGATTGTGCAGCTCTTTTCCATATGTGACAACAGCATTTTCGGCCTTATCTGGCTCTTGTAAAGGTAGAGGATATCAGGAAGAGGAAGGGTACTTGCTGGAGCGGTACAGGGAACCGACAATTTGGGTTCTAGGGCGGTTGCGCACTGTACATTTGTGTCCCTGACAATTGCCTACAAAACAGTTGCGTTCTTGCTCTTTTGCGCCCTTAGACAAGTGTGACCCTGCATAACTGCGTTTCTCTGATAAATCTTTGAAGTGTTTAAAGGCAATTACCATAAATTTTGAATAAAGCACAGATAGTAATCATATTTTTTTAAAAAAGGAACAAAAGGAATGAAATTTAAAAAAAGTTTTTTTTTTTTTAAATGCAATAACGAATTAACAGTGTTGCAAGATCGCTCTTCATATCACATGTATATGATTGTTTCATCAGCGTGATAGTGGTAGCTGTAATTTATCTCATCCACAAATATTTCCACCAGTGTTTGATTTTCAGAAGTTAGCCATTGGTTCCAAATAAGAATATAATCTATAAAATCCCCAATCTATGAACGGAAATTAGTAGCTTCATTTCATCTTGCTTTAAAAACGAAATTTTTCTCTATTTTTTTAATTTAAGGTTAACAACCCCTGTGCTTGTTTAGACTAATTAAAGGTATCGGTGTGCAAATTTCTATATTAAACAACACTTTTAAAGAAATGGTAACTTCAAAGAATTTATCAGAGGCACGCAATTATCCAGAGATGGGAAACAAACGTCCAGGGACGCAACTGTCTGGTATACATAATTGCCCAGGACGCAACTGTCTGTCCACCGAACATTTTACCTGCATCATTAGCAATGGGTACTATGTACGAGTTCAACCTGAGGTCTGGGTTGAGTTTAAGGTCCGATGCACGCACAAGGTACGTGACCTCCGCCAGAGAACATCTGCTCATGACGATTGGTGAATGTTCTTGCTCCGATCAGTGGTTGCGGCAATTCGCTAGGATGTAGCCAGCCATTTATTTCGACACTGAGCTGCTAGGTTTAGATCAGAGGAGTTTCTACTGATGAATACGGAGAATGCCATTAACTGAACGTGTGGTCAATGAGGAAGTTTTAAGAGAATCATGTACTAACAAACACGCTTATACTTGCAATCAGAGAATGGAGAAATTTCAGGTTGACGTGATGGGGAAAGGAGCCCAAATATTTTGACATTATAGCGACTGTTACTCTAATCAAGATGGGCACAACACAGGAAGAATTCTTCAAAAGGAATTACTATTTTTCACCCAGTGCAAAACTCAAGAGCCACTCTTGGTAGTTAATAAATTAAATTATATTGTCGTAAGGGGAGAAACTAATTACAGATTATAATGATATGTATGATAGATAAATGATGACTCTAGACTTGAAGCAGTTACTGTTTTGTTAATCGGGAAGCAGTCTCACGGGAGTCTGTTCGACAAAGGAACATTTGCTAGCTGTCTCAGTGAGAGTTCCTCCTTACAAATGGAATACGAATGGGAAAAATGGTAATTCGACCCTGTCTACGTGGCATAGCCAAGTATTTAGGGATTGGAATGTCACAGGCGAAGGAAATAAACGACATACTGAACAGCTACGTAATATCTAATCTTCTGTGTGTCAATGAATGCAGACCATCCACTTTTCTGATTGTAAGAGGGACAAAAATTAAACGTCTACCTACAAACAGAATGAAACATTTGGTGTTTATTGGATACATCCAGAGGAAAGAGAACATGGAGAATAAAACATTATATGGCAATGAATATCAGACTGTCATCTCACATATGAAGAACAGAATTGTAGCGACAGAGATGTGAGTCTACCGACGAATGCCAAGAATAACGCAAACAGAGCCTGTGATTAGATAGGAGATTTTAAGGAGAAAAAGAACAAAAATTAAATGTATACTTACTGTTGTGAATTCCGTGATGAATCTGATATCATTGAATAACAAACGTCAGGAATAGATAAGGGAAATAAATGTATTAACGTAATAATACAAACTGGTAATACGGGTTAGTAGATCCAGGAATGCGAGTTAGTAGCACTAATATATATACAGTCTTGGTACTGAAGTATCGCGGATGACTCCTTACTGAGTCTACGTGCTCGCTAACTGTGACGCTAGCCGCCGTCTCTGTGTGTGACTTACTCTACTACTACTGAACTCTACTATTCTTCTGTCGTTCCGTCTCGACTCCTTCACGCTTCGGGTATTCACTGGTAGTAGTATATGTATACCTTGGGTGAGTCCATTTGTGTGAAAAGGGGAGACTCCTCAATCCTTACAATCAGAATGAGACATTTGATGTTTCTGGGACACATTACAAGAAAAATAACCATTAAACATTATATGGCAGTGAATGTCAGTCATCTCATAGATGAAGAACAGACTTTTAGCGACAGACATGTGGGTATGCCGACGAATAATGAGAATAACACAGGGTTTTCGATAAGCGTGGACGTTTGAAGGATAATGCGAACAAAAATGAAACGTATATTTACAATCAGAATGAGACAATTGAAGTTTCTGGGATACATTACTTAGACAATTGAACTTTATATGACAGTGAATGACAAAGATTCATCTCACAGATGACGAACACACTTGTAGCGAAAGCTATGGTACTATCGACAAATGCTGTTAATA
Organism: Acanthosepion esculentum; assembly: GCA_964036315.1. Lineage (NCBI taxonomy): Eukaryota > Metazoa > Mollusca > Cephalopoda > Sepiida > Sepiidae > Acanthosepion > Acanthosepion esculentum. The sequence goes on from OZ038513.1 coordinate 34,400,158, forward strand.
GCATGGACAGATATTGTGTTTAAAGACTAAGTATTAAAGAGAATAGCAACTCCAAATGAAATGCTGCTATCACTCAGCAACTGAACGATGTTTTTAAAAAATTGGACAATGTTTTAGAAGCAAAGAAAAGACTACTAAACTGATATGTAACATGTGATTTTCTATATCACAGTAAATGCTAGACAATCCGCCTAAAGATGAAGAAGAGACTTGAAATGATAAAAATGCTGAGAAATTCCGAGAATACTGCAGGCAGAAACTTTAAAAGAGAAAGTTTCATGAGGAATAGAAACAAAAATACAAGGTTTACATATATAGTGGGCGATGACAAGCTTTTAGTCACCCTTGATTACAGCAATTTTGGATTATGTAATAAAGCCTCTTCTTTCTTTTCAGACAATACCGTGTTAGTATCAAGCTACTCTCATCTATGAACAATAGTTGACTGATATTTTGCAATGAAAGTTCGCGGATGTAAGGAAAGTGGTGAATTTCAATGAGGGCAAATAATAGGATGACATCAGTGTGGCAAGTCAAATAGAGAAATTGCTAGATTTTTTCCAGGTTAATCCTGAAAGGCTTAAGAATATTGTCATGAAATTTAATCAAGAAGGCCATTGTCGTGTGGAACAACGTCCAGGAAGACCAAGCATCGTGTTTGACCGAACGAAAATGGCGCTGGAAAGGAAACTCCTCAGAAACCGTTTTCAGAGCGTCAAATATGCCGCCAACAGGATGGAAATATCGCCATATGCGATGAGAAAGACTCTGAAAGATCTAGGCTATCAAAGAAGAGTTGCAAGAAAGAATCCCTTGATTTCAAAGGTTAACAGGAACAGGCGTATGGACTGGGCAAGAGAATCCGAGGGCAAAGATTATGAATTTTGTCTGACAGTAATTTGGTCAGATGAAAGTAAATTCTGCCAATATTCGAATTCGAGACAGGTTTATGTTTGGAGAAATCAGAATGAGACTTGGAACACTGAATGTCTGCAGGTGACCGTGGAATATGGAGGGATTGGAATAATGGTGTTGTGCGCTCTCTGCTCTGGAAGAAAATCTGAGCTGATTGTTTGTTGACGTGCGGTTGAATGGTCTAAAATACTGTCAAATATTAGAGAAAGAACTACTACCACAATTTGAAACCAATCAGATTGACAAGGATGTCTACCTTTTTAAAGAATATGGAGTGCCATGTCATACGAGCAAAGTAGAAAAGGCCCGGAAGGAATCGCAAGGAATCAAGTCACTGCCATGAGTAGCCCAAATCTTATAGAGCTCGTTTAGGATCACCTTGATTAAAAGCTTTGAGAGCTTGCAATCAAAATCACGTCAGTGGCAACCCTTAAAGAAACATTGCTAAAGGAGTGGCAAAATATGGATCAAACGATTGTTGATAAATGAATCAAATCTATGAAAAATCGAATGCAAGCACTGAAACTAGCAAATGGAGGAACTACTCCATACTAGTTCCAATTACTGTATATTTATGTTGAGTTGGGATTACGTAATTAAATTTTGAAATTGGATTTAGTTTATTTCTCCTGGTTAAAACTTTTTCTTAGTCCACTGGAATATGTATGAGACAGTCAACTTTTCTGAGATATACGCTGAAGAAATAGAGCAAAAATAATCCCATAGACGTAAGGGATAAAATTACTCAGTATAAAATCACTAAGTAAACAAATGAATTCAGTTAATACAAACAAACAGAAAGACGTGTAAGACAAGGATGTGTCTTCTCACCGGACTTAGTCAACTGATACAGTAAGCCGATTCTGAGAGAATTTGAAGTTCTGCAAAAATTCATTTTTTGGTGGCTCCAATCTTAACAGCAAAATGTATGCAGATGACACAGTGTTGGTAGCACACACAGAAAAGAATACTACAATAACTCCTACATAAAGTAAGGAAGGAAAGCGAGAAAAGATTTAACATCAACTGCAAGAAGATAATGGTTTGTTAAAAAAATAAACAGCCCTACATGTAAAGTACAAAGTGAAGACACTAAACCCAAATCGGCACACTAAATGAAATATCTGGGAAAGGTTTTAATAGAGACTGCGAGAGTGAAAACGAAAGGCGCATTGGGATAGCGAAATATGCCTTCCAAGATCTTAAGCAAAGTATTAAGAAACCGGAAAATTTCGTTAGAAACAAAGATAAGAGTGCTGATCTGTTATGTAATATCAGTCCTCCTATATGGCGATGAGTGCCAGACCAATCCCCTCACGGATCAGGCAGAGATGTTAAGCAATGGAAATCTGGAGCTACAGAAGGATGCTGAGAATACCATGGACCAAATAGAAGAGCAACGACAAATATTTAGAGAACATGAAAAAAGGACACATACAGGAAGTGACAGCTGAAATTTCTCGGGAACATCATGAGAAAAGAGGGCTTGGAAAATTTGATACTCACTAGACGGTTTTGAAGGAAATAGGGAAACAGTGAATAGACTACTTGGCGAGCTTGAGTAAATGGATGTCGGAGAAAGGTTTAGGAGAAATAAAAGACAAAATTTATTAAGAGCTAAAAAGAATAGAAAATGTCAGAGAGATTTGTGATCGCCTACGTTCTGAAGACGCTTAGCACATCGAAGAAGCACAATATCTGGGAAGTGTTTTAACAGAGGACGCAGACTGCGACATTGAAATCCTAAGGCGGATTGGGACAGTTAAATGAATGATGCCTTCCCAAAGCTAAGCAGAGTATTAAAAAAAGAAAAAGAAAAATTTCACTATTTACATCATTCGGACTATTGCCCTCTTCTTTTTCGCCATATTTATTACAACGTTTCGGCATTTACTAGAGAAAGGTTATAAATAACAGTTTCAGCTTAATATACTAATGATTATATGTTTGGAGAATTTGAAGGGGCAATTTTTCAGTACCGTCAATTGTATGAAGAATAGAAAAATACCCTGAGGCAAACCACTCTAAATAAATTTTTCATAAAACAATCAGATTAATAAACATTAATTCATAGCGAATTTATTGTATCTTCTTCAATGTACGTATATTTTAACCCTAGAACACTAAACATCTATTAAAGTTACAGCACTACTAAACATGGGTATATCATACCCGATTTTGAAAATATCACTAACCATGGGTATATCTTACCCGATTTTGAAAATATCAAAAAAATATTAAATATAAATCTTTATATGAAATATTTTACATACAGGCATTTCAAACTTTGTACTTTGAGTTAACAGTAAGGGAAACTGAAATACATATTATTTAGGTAAGAAAATCAGGTACTGAAAATTTTAATTAAAAATAGGAAAATTTGCACTGGGTACTATATACCCATGATTAGTGTTCTAGGGTTAATTAAAAGTTTGCAAATTAGAAATTAATTGTGAATGAATGTAAAATTCGACAAATTACATCATATCCTGTAAATTATTATATTCGATTAATGCGTTTAGGATTAGTGCATATCTTTTAATGTACACATTAGCGTATCTTTAGCCACACTAATCGAGGGATACCTGTATATAAATTTCTGTGAGTTCCGTTAGTTCCTAAGCGTATATCACGCATGTCACATAACTGTGTATCGTCGGTCATGTATCGAAAGATACATGACTGACGAGGCAGATTTTTTTTCCTTGAGTAGGTTCCCATTTCTTTCTGTGGTAGACCAGTTGCCATCCAAGGCAAACTCAGTCTGTTCCGCTATTTACCTGTATCTGGGGGGGGGAGGAGAAGAAGATTCACACCTTTCCCAAGTGTATTGCCACGTAAGTGAATATAATGGATTCGACTGGAATTCGAGCCGCTCTCCATTACATTGTATTACAGTTTATTTTACTTGGGTGCGTAGCTTATTTCAATAAATTTTCATTAATTTATTGGGAAAAAATAAAAGTTTTATTGTTTAGCATAGAAAATACTCCCACTATTTTAAAAACTATTTAATGATTAAAATAGCAAATACTTATTTTACAATAATGTAATATTGTTTTTTCCATATCATTTATTTTAAAGTTTTCATTTATATTGAATTCTGGTATAATGTAATGTACAATGATAGCAATGTATTTTTCCAAACAAATCCGCTTATTCAAATTTCATCGATTGATTTTCGAAATTGAACGAAACATAGAGTTAATAAATCTCAACAAAAAATGCTACTGATAACTTCAACGATACTAAAGACTGCGAGCGTTTCAACATGTGTCAGCGTGTGGCAACAAAATTCTACTGTATAAAATGACCCTCACGTATCATCATCATCTTCATCCCCTTGACTTTTGTAATCGTGGGTGGGGTGGGGGGTATCCGAATGCAGAAGCCACACTGAATCTCCTCCACAGGCGTCTATCAACGGCAGTCATCAGCAATTCTGGTATAGACATAATTATCCATTGTTTGACATTGCCCAACCGTTTTTTGCGTTGGCGTCATCTCCTATGTCCACCTTCAACTGTTCCTTTCATAATAGTCTCGCACAGGCTGTCATGTTTTGTAACGGGTTCAAACCCTGCCATTTTCCACTGTTTGTTAAACGACGAAGTATGTTTTTTTGTCAAAGTATTTTTCCAAACAAATCAACTTATTCAAATTTCATCGATTGGTTTGCGAAAATGGACAAAATATAACAAATTATTATAACAAATTATAATAATAATCTATATACGAGGGTCATTCAATAAATAAGGTGAATCTTTAGGTATAAGGACTTCTAATACAGATAGAAGCTTACTCTTTTTTTTTTGTTTTACTTCTTTTTCACATGGATTTCATTTCTTTTGCAGATTAAAAAAAACTTTGAGAGTTTTGGCGATTAAAAAAGATGGTCGACCAAGAAACATGCTCTAGGATTGAACAGCGGTCAATTATCAAGTTTTTTGTTGCTGAAGGGTGCAAACCAGTTGTAATTCATAAGAGAATGTCAACTGTGTATGGTGCCACATGTTTCAACCAAAAGAAAGTCTACAAGTGGGCTAAATTGTTTAAAGAAGGACGGAGCAGTGTTGAGCATGAATACAGGCCTCGGAGGCCTACAGAAGTGAGGTCTCCTGAGGTGATCGAATCAGTCAATGACCTCATTCAGTCTGACAGAAGGGTGACAGTGGATGACATTGCAAGGACTTTGAGTTTATCTGTTGGGACACACGCAGGGGTCATCAGTCAGAAGGAGTCATCTTGCATCATGACAACGCAAGGCCTCACACAGCAGCCCAAACGGTGCAGACCATGAACCAGCTGGGCTGGGAACTGCTCCCTCATCCCCCTTACAGCCCAGACCTTGCCCCTTCAGACTTTCGCCTGTTTGGTCCCTTGAAAGCGTTCACGAGAGGCACGAAGTTTAAAAGTGACGATGAAGTCAAAAGTGTTGAGAGCGACTGGCTGAGACATCAGCCCAAAGATTTTTACGCTGATGGAATACGGGAGCTGGTGCACAGATGGGGAAAGTGTGTGACAGTGCTGGGAGACTACGTTGAAAAAAAAAAGAAAAGTAAGCTTCTATCTGGATTAGAAGTCCTTATACCGAAAAATTCACCTTATTTATTGAATGACCCTCGTATATATATAAATCTGTGACTTCCGTTAGTCCGCCTGGTCATACATTGAGCAATCAAAACCAGATTTTGGAGAGAAGTGCAAACAGGTAAGGGGTTACAAAGTACAGTTGGTTTTACCAGGGTGCGTAACAATGACGAAGGTGGTTTTTCATCAAAGTATTTTTCCATATAAATTAGCAACAAATTTCATTGATTCCTTTGCGAAATTGAAAGAAACATAGACTTTGTAAATCTCGATAAACAAAATTGATAGCGATACTTTCAACAATACTAAATTCTGGGAGGATTTCAACACTCGTGTTGAAAAAAAAAATTCTACTTTAATCAAAATCTACAAAAAACTTTAACAATTCAACATTATTGACGAAAGATTCGTGCAGAAATTAATTTATATGAATAAAAGATATTTTTTTGTAAACTTACTGTAATACCGACCAACCTATCATTGGAGGAGGCGTTAAAAAGATATTTTTGTATGCCATTGATTGAAATGAACTCAAATTTCTCTGGGCGGACACTTTCTGTAAAATGATCATTAATAGCATAGCTTTCATTATTTTCTCTAGAATCTAAAGAAACAAAAGCACTGATGGAATTAAAATTAAATATATTTGTTCAGTGCCATACGTGATACACGTTTGGATGATCATGTCTCTTTCGAATTATGACTGACAAGGGAGAAGATTTTCCTGCAGAAAATAACCGTTTCTTTCTGCGGTAGACTTGTTTGCCAACCAAAGCTATATGCCCTGCTATCTGGCGGAGAAGAGATGGTTTCATGCCTTTCCCCAGGATATTTGCGCATAAATGAATACGACAAACGCGACTGGAATTGGAACTCGGCTCTCCTATCCTCAATTCAAAGCCGTTATCCATTACACCATCCGTACACCCAAGCTTACAGCACCTGATATTGACAAGAGTTTAACCATTTAAGTACTGACCAGGCTTGACGTTGCTTAACTTTGTTGATCCTACGAGGACTATAGTAAAGGAATTACTTGCATTATTTACATTAATCGGTCTGTTATCCTCATCTTCATTGCCATATTCACAACGTTTCGGCCATTGTACGCTCTTGCCATCTTCTGGTCTTTGGCATTTCGAACCGAACCCTTTATTTCGTCCATCAGGCTAGATTGTTCTAGTTCCACGTGCCATGCTTCTTCCGGGTGTCTCAATTATTTCCCTTTAGCTCAACTTTTCAAGTTTTGGCTCACAACTGTTGTCGTCTGGTATTGAACTCACAAACTCTTTGGGTCTAGTCACTGGATCTTACCAACGTCTTTATCCACTGAGCCATGTAAATAATGCAAGTAATCATAATACCTCATCTCAGAGATAGGAAAAGGAATTATTTCATAGCAGTTCAGACCTCTCATCTTTTTTTTTTCTACTGATATATTACAACTAAAATCACGTGATTTTTCCAACAACAACAACAACAACGATAAAATTGGTTTGCCCACTAAATTAAAATAGAATCTTAATAATACAATTAAGATTTTGACATTTCACACAATCAAAAACTAAACAAAATGGTTTGCTAAATGAATTGTAATAATATTTGAACGAATTCTTATCCCCAAGCTAAGGGTTGATAGCCGTGGTTGACAAGAAAGAGACCAAGGAGAGAAGCGTGTCCGTCAGCGTTACTAAGGAAACGTGTGGAGAAATCTACTTTGAATGAGAGATCGAGCAATTAAAAAGTTCAAAGGCTGGATGCCAGCGCGGTCAGTGGAATTTGCAGTGATGACACCACTTGAAAAGATGGACATTGAAGTGTGTATTTGTTTGATGTTACCGCTTCCAATGTGCTCATCTTAAATGATCTCTTTTGGCTGAAAATCATTTTCCATTCTGCAGTTAATATTCCTTTTTGCAGGTTTCCTTTGCTAAGTAAGTCTATGAGACATCCCATATTTTTCTCTCTCTATGCTATCAATTGAGGCACGGTGGAGTTATGGATAGTGGCTCGGATTGAGGAATCGGAGAGCCGAGTTCGAATTCCACTTGGATCCATTACATTCACTTACGTGCTAATACCATCGGAAAAGGTATGTATCAAATCTTCTCCCAGCAGCTATGGGTCAATAGCAGGACAGACCGGGTTCTATAGTCTTGGATGGCAACTGGTAGAAAGAAATGGCAACCTACTGCGGGGAAAAAAATCTGCCTCGTCAGTCATGTATCCAAAAACACATGATCGCATCACCGTTTATCAAGTATGGCACATAACTGAGTCATGCCATCAATACAGGGTCATCTCGTATCTTATCGTCATTGGCACTGAAATCTCCATGTTTTGACTTTCTTGTAGCATCTCATGTAGCTGCAAAGGCCGATATGTTTTTTTTTAAGCATATGTTTTAGGCAAGGTGGGACTGCCACTAGCACGCAACGGGTTACAGAAAGTGAGAGCAAGAGTAAAGGGTTGTGAGAAAAGGATAAAGAGAAGGACGGGGATCCAGATTAAGGCACCAGAAGATGTCAATTGACATTATATTTGAATATTTGAAAATTATAGCTATCATTGAAGCAAGTAAGAGGAAGGGAGTTCCACTGTCGGGAATTGCGAGATGAGAAGCTGTTTGAGTAGAAGAGATGGCTACATTTAACCGTTTCGATAGTGAAAGGGTGGGGATGAGATGCCAACATAGTAGCAGCTTAAAGTAATGCCTTTGAGAAATATGTTACTATCTCAACCACTGAGCTGAATTTATCTTAGTATTATAACTTTTATAACTTTTTTCTTTTCGTATTAATGCGCTAATGTCACTTTGTTCCAAAATATGTTTCTTACTTTTTCCTTGTTCTTTGACACAGATAATAATCCAGTCTTTTGCATTTTCCAAGTATCTTTAAAGGCCGATTGTTCTAGTTTTGTAAGACAGTTCTAGTTGAACTAATCCTCTGCCTCCTTCGGATTTGGGCATATACAAACGGTCAACATCAGCCTTGGGATGATGCATGCGGTGGCAAGTGAGAAGCTTTCTCATTTTGTCGTCTATTCGCTTAATGTCAGCTATGGCCCCAGTGAAAGATGTTAAAATTTATTGCACTGCAGTGATAGGCAAGGTGTTTATGGCTGATATTCTGTGATTTTTTTTAATTCAGCTCGGTAATCAGTACAAGCCGTATTATTATTCTTATTATTCTTATTATTATTATTATTATTATTATTATTCAAATTTCTGCTCACCTGCAGTTTTTCATTTTAAACCGGAGATCTTGCATTAGAAATGAGCTTTCACAGAATATTTGCAGTGCAAGTAAACGTAGACCTCTGAATAGATGGGTTACCGAACTTTATACTAATTTTCCCAGGCTGATTATACTGACACTAGCGTTTTCCGGTCGTGACTACTATAGTAATCAAAAGGTTTTCTAAATTAAAAAAAACTTTATATTTAACGTAACCGACATCCTGGTTTGGAATTTGCATGGATTAAAATGGAATTCTGTCAGTTCTTTCCGATTTTACCGTTTTTCCCTTCCAGTTTTTCTGCGTAATCAGAGAGAACGCTTTCAAATATTTACTGAGTGAGTTATCGCCTTCTTTCTAGTATTTCGGCGGGAACTTGAATTGTCTTCTTTCGTCAGTGAATGCTTTGAATTTTATCAATTTTCTGCTACTTTTCTACAAGGACTGCTATTATTATTCCTATAATAATTATTATTAGTAGTAGTATTTATTTTATTTCCTTTGATTTCTTTTGTATACTCATTTATTTCCGGCCCCCAACCCGAGACCTAACGTCAGAAATGGTATCATGACATATTTCACTGAGGAGTTTTGAAAAAAAATAATTTACATAGATAAAGCCCTTCATAATATAGGGGTTGTACTTGTGAGAACAATCTTTTATATATCTTTAAGTCATGGGCTACCAGGAATACCTTCAATGCGTTTATTGGAATCTATTCGGATCAATCCGAGGGCTCCAAATACAGTTGGAATTGTTGATGTCCTAATGTGCCACATTTTTGAGATTTCGAATTCAAGGTCCTTATATTTTGGTAGTTTTTTGAAGATCCTCAAAGATACGTTTCAGTTTGCATAGACTGCCATGTCAATAAGAAGGCACATTCTGTCTTTGCTGTCTCTAATCTTGGATTGTTCTGTCTGTGGGTATTGTAAATCCCATAAAATTGTTACAAGTTTTATCTCCGTAACCGAGACTGGGTGGTGCCCATACCAATTCCTTGCAGCTTAATTTCCGTAAAAGTTGCAGATTTTCTAGTGAAGATATTGACCCATTCTGCCATGCCAAGTTTCATAATCAGAGGACACCAGAACCGCACAGCGTGATACATGATGTTCAATTTCCTCTGGATATTCTTCAAAGAATATGCATCTGGAGCTAACAAAATGTTTCAGTATGTGTGCTCGATAATTTCTAGTGAGCATGCATTTGTCCTGGGCAGAAAGAATAAAACCTTCGGTTTCAACTCTGAAACCTACACTACATATCTACGGATGGGTACGGGGTTTATCTACATCAGCTTGTTTGGTACGCGCAGAACATTGACTGTGAATAGGTTTATCTTACCATCGTTTCGGTATCTGGTCGATGCATTTGCCTTTGTTTTCTTTTTAAGATTTTTGCAGCTGCAGTTGATGTATTATATTTTACTTGCATTTCTTCACACATTTGAAACTCCATATTTGAGTTGTTACCCTCTTTTTTTTTCAAAATATGTTTCTTAATTTTTCCATGTTCTTTGACACGGATAATAATCCAGTCTTTTGCATTTTCCAAGTATCTTTGAAGGCCGATTGTTCGAGTTTTGTAAGACAGTTCTAGTTGAACTAATCCCCTGCACCCTTCGGATCTGGGCATATACAGACGATCAACATCAGCCTTGGGATGATGCATGCGTTGCCATTGAGAAGCTTTCTCATTTGGTCAACTATTCGCTTAATGTCAGCTATGGCCCCAGTGAAAGATATTAAAATTTATTGCACCGCAGGGATAGGCAACGAGTTTATGGCTGATATTTTTTTTTTATTTTAGCACAGGACGTCTTCTTCTTCTTCTTCTTCTTCTTCTTCAAATTTCTGCTTACCCACAGTTTTTCATTTTAAACCGGAGATCTTGCATTAGAAATGAGCTTTCACAGAATATTTGCAGTGCAAGTAAACGCAGACTCCTGAAGAGATGGGTTACCAAACTTTATTCTAATTTCCTCAGGCTAAAGTTTATAGGTATATACCCTAACACCCCAGTGTTAACTTGGACAATGGTAACCGGAACATCCCACATTCCGATTGACAGAGTGACTTGTTTTTACGGTTTATCAATCCATTGCATGTTATTTAAAGACAGAAAATATTGTTAGATTGTAAGAAGTTTCTTTTTTTAGATGATAATGGTTTAGTGATAAAAAAATACTTACTAATTAACCCATTGCTGTGGGAGAAGAGGTGGATTCACACCTTTCACGAGGGTATCTGCGCGTATGTGAATATAACGAACACAAACTGGAATTGAACCTGGGCTCTCCGATTAACAATTCCGGGACATTATCCATTACACCATCCAGGCCTGCAGCACCTAGTATTCCAAAATAGTCACCCGTCTCGGTTCTGACAAGGTTCGATATAGCATAATTTCAATGATTGTACAGGAAGCGGTTCTTCAAAGATCCCACATTCTGACAACGTTAGTCCAGATGTCAGTTTGTGTGTAATTTGTGAACTTGTCCGTTACTTTGACGTTGATATTGGGGTCACCAGGAATGACCACATCGTTGAGGGGATAGTTTCTTATTACTTTTTTTTTTGTTTTGAATGTGGTTGATATCTGGTTTGGTGGCCTCGGGGACGCGGTCTGTTGACAACACACAAGATCTTGATATCAAGTCCGTTCTGACTGTGCAGATGAGGAGGCCACTTTAACATAGCGGCAGTCGTATTCTTTTTGCGAATGCATTCCACAAGCACGAATAAACGTGGGTGATATCTTCCTCCTCCATACCAAATTGTCTGCGCTTGTCCGAATCCATTTGTTGTTAGATGCACTTCCGGACAAGAATTAATATTCAGCACTTGGTCTTGGACGGCTATAAGTAGGCTTTCTGTCTCGCATTTCAATTCGCCTTACGTCAACCAATTTCACCAATCTCTTCTTTAATGGTCTTGGTGACTCTCTAGAGCTGAACGTGAAGTGGTATTGACACACCTGGATTTAAATAATAATAATAATAATAATTTTAATGCTGTAATCTAGGAACGGTTGCTTAATGAGGGATAACCAAAACGTAGGTTGGAAATGAAATTGTAAGCTTTATAACATCAACAAAATACAATACTCGCCAGCTGCGTGAAGTAGGTAAACCACTGCCAGTAGTGGACTACTTAGCATATTACTCCCACTTACAATAGTGTACAACGTATTTATGAGGACTGGGACATACACATTAATGTTCATAATAAAATCACTTTCCAATGCATTTTCATAATAAAATCACTTTCCAATGCATTTTCATAGTAAAAACACTTTCCAATGCATTTTCATAGTAAAATCCCTTTCCATTGCATTTTCATAGTAAAATCACATTCCAATGCATTTTCATAGTAAAATCACTTTCCAATGCATTTTCATAGTAAAATCACATTCCAATGCATTTTCATAATAAAATCACTTTCCAATGCATTTTCATAGTAAAATCACTTTCCAATGCAATTTCATAGTAAAATCACGTTCCAATGCATTTTCATAATAAAATCACTTTCCAATGCATTTTCATAGTAAAATCACTTTCCAATGCATTTTCATAGTAAAATCACTTTCGAATGCCTTTTTATATTGTTGTAACCTAAGAAGAGTTACTGAATGAGGAATAACCAAAACGAAGGTTGGGAATGAAATGATAATCTTTATAACATCAACAAAATACAATAATCGCTAGCGGCCTGAAGACTACTTAGACCGCATATTACCCCCGACTTAAAATAGTGTCCAACGTATTTATGCGTATTGGGACATACCCATTAGTTTTCATATATACAGTATATAATAATAATTATTATTATTATTATTAATAATATAATTATTATCTATATATTTTTATAGGTGACAATTTTTAACAATATAACTTGTAGAAGCCGGGCAAAATGTAGAAATATCATTTAACATTGACAAACACTGTATTTTATTTCATTTTTCTTTTTCTTCTATCATTATTATTTTTTATGCCAATTGATTTCTGGTGGATACTCATTTCTTTCCGGGTCCCAACCAGAGACCGAAGGTCAGAAATGGCATCATGACATTTTCCACTGAGCAGTTTTGAAAAGAAATCGCGTATTGTATGGGCTGTACTTTGACTACCAGGAATCTGTTGGAATCTTCGCTAGTCAATCCGAGGGCTCCAACTACAACTGGAATTGTCAATGTCCTCCTGTGCCACATTTTTGAGATTTCGATTTCAAGGTCCTTGGATTTTAATAGTTTTTTGAAGATCCTCAGAGATACATTGCAGTCTGCAAGGAATTCAGTGTCAATAACGAGACACATTTTGTCTTTGCGGGTCTCTAATCACGATGTCTGGCCGATTAGTTTTGATTGCTCTCTCTCTGTGTATTGTAGAGTCCCATAAAATTGTTAGAATTCCGATCTCCGTAACCGGGTCTGGGTGGTATTCAAACCACTTTCTTTCAGTTTCCTTTCTGTAGAAGTTGCAGATTTTCCCGTGCAGCAATTGGTAAACTCTGTCGTGTCGTGTTTTATATCCAGTGGCTACCAATACCGTGCAACCTAATAAAAGGTGGGCATTTGTTTCTGGATATTCATCAAAGAATCTGCATTTTGGGCTAAAACAATTTTTCAGTATGTGTACTTCTAGTTAGCAAGCATTGTTCTTGTGTAGCAACCTAAAACCTTCATCATCATCATCATTATTATTATTATTATTATTATTATTATTATTATTATTATTATTATTATTATTTCCTTTGATATCTGGCGTTTACACATTTCTTTCTGTGTCCTGCCCAGGGACCTAAGGTTAGAAATGGCATCATGACACTTTCCACTTCAAAAAATAAAAATAAAATAAAATAAAAAATAATTACATAGATAAAGCCCTTCGTAAAGTGAGGGCTGTACTTGTCAGAACAAATTTTTGTATCTCTTTGAGGCATGGACTTCCAGGGATCCCTTCAATCAGCCTACTGGAATCTTTTCCAACCAGTCCAAGGGCTCCAACTACAAAAGGAATTGTTGATGTTCCCATGTGCCACATTTTTGAGATTTCTATTTCAAGGTCCTTGTATTTTGACAGTTTTTCGAATATCTTCAAAGATACATTGCAGTCTGCAGGGACTGCCATATCAATAAAGAGGCACTTATTTTGTTTGTGGTCTTTAATAACAATGTCTGGGCGGTTGGCTTTGATTGTTCTGTCAGTGTGTATTGTGTAGTCCCATAGAATTGTAACAGGTCCTATCTCCGTAACCGGGTCAGGGTGGTGTTCGTACCAGTTTCTTCCAGTTTCCTTCCCATACGAGTTGCAAATTTTCCAGTGCAGATATTGGCCCACTCTTATTATTATTATTATTATTATTATTATTATTATTATTATTATTATTATTATTATTATTATTATTCACTCCCGAAGTATGATTACTTGAGATTAACTAACAGAAAATTTCCCCATATTACCTGCTCCCCCTTTTCAGACAAATGGAGCTTGTTAATTTTAAAGTGTTTTTTATACACAAGAACAATGCTTTTTTAAAAGGAACTTTTTTTTTACGTTCCATCAATGTGTCTGATGTTAAGCTCCATATCAAGGGAGCAACTCACTGCGTCTTCTTGATCTCACCTTTTCCACTGTCATGACCGGAATGATAACATGGAATCAATTGTTAGGTCTGCTGTTAAGACCAGCTAGAAAGTTGTTTTTTTTTTTTTGTTTTGCGCCAGAATCTTTTTTGTAGATCTATAAGTCTACCATTCAACTGCAGCATCTGATCTGATGTTTCTATTATATATCTAGTCATAAAATATTTCCCCAAGGATTTTGTAGCATTATCGATACGATGACCATTTCAACAGTAATCATTCTTATCCTCTTTGGTAGCGCGACTTATTGAGTTTAATGCCAGCTTAATCTCATAGTTTCAATGTTGAAATTGCTAGTTTTATGCTAATAGCTTCTTTCCTAACCCTTCTCGTTTGTTGAACTCTCTTCCGGCTTCCTGCTTTCCGGTCAACTAAGACCTTCAAGAATTCAAATGCAATGTCAGTCGTCATCTTCTGTTCCCTTTATCCTTCTTCTTTATTTCTTTTACTCTCAGTAACCTCTTGTTTCCTTGTGGCATTTATTCCTTTGCTTGGTTGTAATGATTAAAAAAAAGTCAGTTGCTGCAAAGTGTATCGTCTTATTTCATCCATAGCCGTTGTTCTCATACCCGGCCTTTTCAGTCTCTTATATAGTGTGTTCTTCATACTGTTAAAAAATCACCTTCAGCGATCGAATCCCGACTTTCCCTAAAGTCACAAGGAGACGTATCTTATTTTCCACTCAGCAAATTCGTTCTCACAGATGCAACGCGACTGTATGGCTATTTCTATGGTAAATGTTCACATGGGTACTCCATTCTTTTGTTTGCCAGTTCCATAGAGTCGAATAACTCTCTGTGTTCCCAATGTTCTGCTTAGAGAATATTTTCCGAAGAAATACCATTCTGTGGAAATGACTACCACATTATCTATCGTCATTATCTTTATTTATCCCCCCCATCGCTTGTATTCCTATCAGACATCTCATTCAGTATTAGCTTTGTATAGCATATAAGCATTTAACTTGAGAGGCTCTCGAGCATTGCCTTGAACGTAAGTTTTCAAAGACATCAAATATTTTTCCTTTTATGAATAATAATCAAAGTAACCTTCATAATTGTTTTGGATTAGGGGCACATTGTGCCATAGAAGGAAAATGCACCTGCTCATCTATTTTATTCAGCCTTCTTCTTCTTCTTCTTCTTCTTCTTCTTCTTCTTCTTCTTCTTCGTCTTCGTCTTCGTCTTCTTCTTCTTCTTCTTCTTCTTCTTCTTCTTCTTCTTCTTCTTCTTCTTCTTCGTCTTCTTCTTCTTCTTCTTCTTCTTCGTCTTCGTCTTCTTCTTCTTCTTCTTCTTCTTCTTCTTCGTCTTCTTCTTCTTCTTCTTCTTCTTCTTCGTCTTCGTCTTCTTCTTCTTCTTCTTCTTCTTCTTCTTCGTCTTCTTCTTCTTCTTCTTCTTCTTCGTCTTCTTCTTCTTCTTCTTCTTCTTCGTCTTCTTCTTCTTCTTCTTCTTCTTCGTCTTCGTCTTCTTCTTCTTCTTCTTCGTCTTCTTCTTCTTCTTCTTCTTCTTCGTCTTCTTCTTCTTCTTCTTCTTCTTCTTCTTCTTCTTCTTCTTCTTCTTCTTCTTCTTCTTCAAATCCTCCTCCCTTTCTATTGCACCAAACGGTGTGCGTCTGTTCACTTAAAAAAAAAATGTCTCATTAGATATTTAATAAAAAATACAGCGTTAAGAGGTCATTTCATAAAAAATCGCTTAAGTATACCGAAAGTGTCTATATCTCTGAGATGAGGTATTGAGCACACATGGCACTGGATAAAGGCGTTGGTTAGATCCAGTGACAACATCCAAAGAGTGTGAGTTCAATACCCGGCTAAAGCAGTGGAGAACTTTCAGAGGGAAAGTAACAGATAACTGATAACTGAAATCCATTAGACATGGCACGTGGAACTAGAACAGTCTACTCCAGTGAGCGAAATAAAGGATTCAGTTCGACATTCCAACCACCTGATGAAGGCCGGAGCTTACAACGGCCGAAACGTTGTAATAAATATGGCGACAAAGTATTCGGACAATAGTCCTAATAATGTATACCATAAGGTTGCAACCAAGTTAGCGGATTCAACTGATCTCCTGATATATATATATATATATATATATATATATATATATATATATATATATATATATATATATATATATATATACACGTTAGGATCAAATATGGATTGGAATCCGAAAGAATGGTGAGATAGAGAACAAATAGGAACGGTTTATCTGTCGAAAATATTTCACTTTTATTAAATCTTCATCAGAGACTGAGCTGTAGAGAAAAAAAAAGAAATTCTGGTATTTTTGGCATTATTACTTTTGTGTTGTTCGATTTTCATTGGTCTATTATGTACCACGTGTGTTCGACTGTTGCTAGTATAATTTGCGAATTTAATGAGAGATGATTCGACTATCCGAAATTTTTAAAAAATTAACGGACTCCAAAACTACCTGAAGTCCCCACCCCCGTAAATATTACTATGCGTAATTATGTAATTATGTGTATAAGTTTATAAAACTTCTAGTTTGTCTATGTGGGTCTCAGATGATAATGTCTATTCGAAATTGTTTGTGTCTAGTACACATTACGTTTGTTAGTTATCGTGTGTTTATCTAAAACAAACATTATGTACGTAAAAATGTTCCCAAATAAACAAATGGAAATCAACAAACATAATTTCGATTAGACACTCACACAATTACAAATAGACATTAGCATCTAATTCCGACATAAACAAACTACAATTTTTATAAACTTATAAAGAGAGTTACATATTTTCGTTCAGTCGTAGTATAAACCCGAAATGGGCTCTGTGGGTGTTGAACAAACACAAAATAGACTTCAGCATGTGTATGTCAGTTTATCAGAATAGTGACCATATATATATATATATATATATATATATATATATATATATATACATAGAATCATAATTGCCATTATGTAGCGATTTTTAACACATTTTAATATCCTAAAATAAATAGTATTTAGCTCTGCTCTGTATTGAGACCTTTTTTAAATTACATGTTACGTACACTGGGATTATACTCTGTTCATTCGCATTTTACCTGGATTTATACATATATACAATCACACACACACACACACACACACACACACACACACACACATATATATATATATATATATATATATGGTATGCTGTATCTATCTCCGTTGATAGCCAGCTAGTGACATGCAAACCAAGAATGATAACTAGAGAGTGACTTTTTTTAACTGTTCTCATTTTACCTGCATTTATATATATATATATATATATATATATATATATATATATATATATATATATATATATATATATATATATATATATATACATATAAGGTAGGCTGTATTATCTATCTCCGTTGATAGCCAGCTAGTGATCTACCTACCCAGAATGGTAACTAGAAAGAGTGGCTTTCTTGTTAGCTACTTAACTGTTCTTATTTTACCTGAATATATATATATATATATATATATATATATATATATATATATATGGTAGGCTGTATTATCTATCTCCGTTGATAGCCAGCTAGTGATCTACCTACAAAGAATGGTAACTAGAGAGAGTGACTTCTTTCTTAGCTACTTAACTGTTCTGATGAACTTTCCTCCGTGGTACCTAAAGTTGATGAATTTAAGCGTACTACCAGACTGACGGCAAAGTCTCGTCATATAACAGTTGAAATTGTTGCATATAAACGTATGTTCTACGTTGACATTTTCTTCTCTCGCACCCATCGACTGTCGTTTTCTCTTCCAACCTCTTGCTCTCCAGTCAATTTTGATCTCCAAAAACTTAAATGCAATGTCAATCGTTATTTTCCGTCTTCTTAACACCATGTTCTTTTTTTTTGTTCTCTCGCACTGATATTGTTTTCTTTTTCTCATATTCTTTCATACTCAGTGCGTTTGATGGGCTTTCTTGCCTTTCTTTGGGTGAAATAAAATGAAAACAAATATTCTCTGAAGCTGGACATTGACATTGCCGTATACAGCAGTGTTAAAACCGCACAGGAGTATTAAACGCATCGCCATCTCAAGAAAACGTTCTAAAGTTTGAAGAATCAATGCTTAAATAAAACTATGCATACAACACAAAACATAGCAAATGTAATTTAGCTATATTAGAAAAAGATTACTCTATATAAAAAGCAAGATACCAATCTAGCTGCACATATATCAAGAAATCGCACCAGGAGGCATTTGAATTATATCTCGGCAGGCTTGATCAGCTGTTATCGTCGCTTTACCCGGCCTCCCCACCGAGGCTGGATGTGACACAAGGTCGTTTTAACGTGGGTGCACCATAAACATACGTACGCATATGGTCCAAGAACAAAAATTGAGTTTTACGTATAACTTGCGTAACATAATTCTTTTTACCGTACTGGTACTGATATCGCCCTGTCGGCTGGGGCTTAAGAATACGCCGACTGCACCTCTCCAGAGGGGTAAAACACCCCACCTCGCCAAATGAGGCGTTCGGGGTTAGACGTTAAACTACATCCAACAGCAAGGCCACTAATCAGGAGGGTTTGAGGAGCGTGGCACCACCTCTTAATTGCTGGCGTTAGCAGGTCTACCCTGACTCTGGGTGGTAGCACCTATTAGGGTCCCAGCTGTGGGCAAATATTTAACACCCAATTTTAGTGTCAAAACAATATGAAAGGGTAAAAATAGGTTTTAATACTAGCAATACATTTTTGTAAAAATATATTACTAGAAATGCATTTTGGAAGCGTCCTGGGTATGACGATAAACTACATCCGCGTCCTGGGTAAGACGATAAACTACGTCCAACAGCAAGGCCTCTGATCAGGAGGTTTTGAGGAACGTGGAACCAACTCTTAATTGTTGGTGTTCCGAGCTCCACCCTGACCCAGGGTGGTAGCACCTGTTAGGATCCCAGCTATGGGCAAATAACTTACCCCAAAACTGAGGTAAAAAGCATTATAAAAGTGTAATATTAGGTTTTAATTCAAGAAATACTTTCCAAAAAATTATTACCAGAAATAAATTTTAGAAGAAAAAAAAACTATTACGAGTAATATATTTAAAAAACAAAAACAAAAGCATTAACAGCAATATATTTTTGAAAGAAAATATTACCAGCAATACATGTTTTAAAATAATATTACCAGCTATATATTTTTGAGGATAAAAATATTACTAGGAATAGATTTTTGGCCAAAAAATTTATCGGAGAAAAAAAAAACTTTGTCGGCATTAAATAACGGATTGAGGTTGATATGCCGTAAAACACAACAAGAACAAACATTTTTGAAGACAAAAGAATATTACCAGAAATACATTTTTGGAAAAAATATTACCAGAAATAAAAGATTTTGTCGGCATTAAATAACTAAGTGAATTTTATATCCCGTAAAACAAACCAAAGCAAACAGAACCGGTACTGATAACAACAGCAGTAATTATTATTAAATTATTTGAACTAGTGCTTGGTAAATAGTGAAGAGACATTCTTAAAGTACGCGCCGAAGTCCGCAAACCATGTAAAAGAAAGCATTGAGAAAAAAAGGTGAATACAGTAAGACAATGCCGAAAGAGAATTTAAAAGCAAGTGGCAGTGCCGCTTCATCGAGAGTCTCAGAGTTATACCAAAGCCATTAAGACAAACGATTGGTTGCGGGGGGTGATGAAACGCGAGACTGAATGCCGCCCAAGACCCTGCTTTGAATACTAATTCTCTCCGGAAGTACATCGTTCAACAAATGGATTCGGACAAGAGCAGGCTGTGTGGCGAGGTGGTGTAAAATGTCCCCTACGTCATGAGCGTTTGAGAAATTCTTCTACATAAATAATACAAGTGTTGCCATGATAATTTCACATCCCATCTGCATTGGTGCCTATGTAGGAAGTATGAACTTGACGTTGAGCAGAAATGATACCGCCACAAACCAGAGAAGGGGATCAAAAACGACCAATCAAGACCTTTTCAGATTCCAGCATCCAAACAGGCCGCATCCTTGAGGTCACCAAAACAAACAACCCCGTAGTTGAAATAAAATGTAAAGAAAAAAAGAAAGATTGATCATAATATCAGGACCAAAAAAGAAAGACTGATCATAATATCCAGACGAAAAAAAAAAGACTGATCATAATATCAGGACCGAAAATAATAAAAATCATAATATCCAGACGAAAACAGAAAGACTGATCATAATATCAGGACCAAAAACGAAAGACTGATCATAATATCAGGACCAAAAAAGAAAGACTGATCATAATATCAAGACCAAAAAAGAAAGACTGATCATAATATCAAGACCAAAAAAGAAAGACTGATCATAATATCAGGACCAATAACGAAAGACTGATCATAATATCAAGACCAAAAAAGAAAGACTGATCATAATATCAGGACCAAAAACGAAAGACTGGTCATAATATCAAGACCAAAAAAGAAAGACTGATCATAATATCAAGACCAAAAAAGAAAGACTGATCATAATATCCAGACCAAAAAAGAAAGACTGATGATAATATCAGGAACAAAAACGAAAGACTGATCATAATATCATGACCAAAAAAAAAAGACTGATCATAATATCAGGACCAAAAAAGAAAGACTGATCATAATATCAAGAGCAAAAAAGAAAGACTGATCATAATATCAAGACAAAAGAAACTGAAAAGCTTGCAAAGTACTTTGACAACTGGATTGCGGTAATTTATATCTTGAATGACCAGGCGATAATTGTCCCAGTTATCATTGGTGCATTGGGGTCTGCACTACCAAAACTAGAGCCATGAATAAACTCAATATCCTATCGCTTCGGAATCGGCGTTGCTTGATACTGCAAATATTCTGGGAAAGGTGGTTTCTGTCTGAGGTCATGAGACTTGGTGTAGAATACCCACAATGCAACGTCTCCGACTGAAAAGAGAAAACCTTGCGCCACAAGAGAATATAATAATAACAATAATACTAATAATATTAAAAGCAACAACGACATCTGTACTCAGTCACGTGATACACGCTTGGGCTATCATATATCTTTCGATACATGATTGACGAGGCAAAAGTTTATTCCCCGCAGTAGATTGCCATTTCTTTCTGCATCAGACTTGTTGCCAACCAAGGCTAAAAAAAACCCAATCTGTCCTGTTATTTAACCCATAGCTGGGGTGAGAAGAGATGTATTCATATCTTTCCCAAGGGAATTTGTATGTAAGTGAATATAACAAACTCAAATCGAATTCGAAGTCGGTTCACCGAGTTCCCACTCCGTGCCGATATCTATTACATCACAACGCACACCATTTCTTCTACTTTTCTTCTTCTTCTTCTTCTTCTTCTTCTTCTTCTTCTTTTTCTTCTTCTTCTTCTTCTTATTATTATTCTACTTCTTCTTTTTCTTCTTCTTTTTCTTCTTCTTCTTATTATTCTACTTCTTTTTCTTCTTCTTCTTATTATTATTATTCTACTTCTTTTTCTTCTTCTTCTTCTTCTTCTTTTTCTTTTTCTTCCTCTTCTGCTACTACTACTACTACTACTACTATTACTAATAACAACAACAACAACAATAATAATAATGGTAGCAAACAGCGGGGAGAGTGATATCTGCTAGTCAAGTTCCTATTTCGGTTGCTGCTGACTCGTTCATTTCGCGCTTGGAAACGGCTTAAAACACTTTCCTCCACCTATACGTTAAACAGCACGGCAACCTAGGCTTACTCGCTTGAAGTGGAAACCAATCTAGGAGAAGGAGATCTCCGAATTCAGAACCAGGTTGATGAGGGACGGACTCTTGCCCTAGATACGCTTAATAGCTGCAGTACATCTGGAGCCCCGACAAACCTAATAGCTTATGAGATTCGTGACGTGCGTTGAGTTGGCTGTGATTGTATGAACTCAAAGAGAATAATGAGGTGCAGTCTTTGATAAACCATTTTATTTAGAAATGGGACAAACAGTGCCGTTCTACACTCCCAGCCCATCCAAGTGATTTGTATAAATTAGAGGGTAGGCAGATGAAAATTTCCATTGAAACGATATTCCGCAAATATACAGCATTAGGTGCGAAATGCAATAAAACATTCTGCTTCTGAGAGACTGATGTAGGCTTGGATTGAAATCTGCCCGAAATTGCCACTTAACTGAAGCGTTACATCAGGAGATATTGCCCACTAATAAACGGTTGATGGGGAATTAAGCTAAGTACGTTCTAAACAACAGTGGTCTAAAAAAAAAAAACTAAAAATAAACGACTCAAAATGAGATAGATTTACTCCTGCGTTTGCACGAAAAATCGGTTTTCTCGAAAACGGGAGAACCTAATTAGTTATTTGTTTTTATTATTTGAAGGCACATTGGGATAGCAAGATTTACCTTCCAAATGTTAAGCAAAGCGTTAAGAAACAGTAACATTTACAATGGAGCGCTACTGAGAGAATTAGATGTGCTACCAGAATATATTATTGGTGGCGTAAAATGATAAACTACATCCGCGTACTGGGAAAGATGATAAACTACGTGCGACACCAAGGTCTCTGATCAGGAAGCTTTGAGCAGCGTGGAACCATATCTTAATTGCTGGTTTTCCAAGGTCCACCCTGCTAGGGTCCCAATTATGGGCAAATAGTTAACCCAGAAAATGAGGTAAAAAGCATTATAAAAGTGTAAAAATAGGTTTTTAATACCAGAAATATATATATATATATGTGACATATATATTTAACATTGGTTTCCCCATCCACTATATCTATATATATATATATGTATATATATATATATATATATATATATATATATATATATATATATATATATATATATATATATATATATATATATATATATATATATGACATTGTTTTCCCAATCCACTATATATATATATATATATATGTGACATATATATAACATTGGTTTCCCCATCCACTATATATATATATATATATATATATATATATATATATATATATATATGACATTGCTTTCCCAATCCACTATATATATATGTATGTGACATATATATAACATTGCTTTCCCAATCCACTATATATATATATATATATATATATATATATATATATATATATATATATATATATATATATATATATATATATATATATATATATATATATTTAAAGACATTTATATATATTATGTTTAACGTTCTTTTTATAGATACAAGTATTTAAGCAAATATAGTATCTATAAAAAGAACGTTAAACATAATATATATAAATGTCTTTAAATAAATTGTCGGACTATGTCCAATTCTAAAATATATATATATATATATATATATATATATATATATATATATATATATATATATATATATATGTATGTAAAGAGTGTTGAAAAGATGTGACTTCCCAAAATGGTAACAAACGACAAAACTGCTGCTTTTCGCATGGGAATGGTTTTTCAACACATAACGTATCGCAAATGTGGTTGTTATTAATATATAAATATTAATGTTGAGTCCGAGATTTCGATTCACATGACACGTTGTCAGGTGTGTGAGCGCAAGAAATGATAAGACAAGAAAGATAAATGTATTTTAAGCCGTGCTTTGTTTTTTTTTTTTTTAGTTTTGTATTCGTTGACAGTTAAATCCTATGCGGAATAAGACAGTAAAGCATATGTAAGATGCTATCTTTCAATACGAAAATACTTCATATACACATTTGCAAAAGTGAATCGGGTCATAACGCGTTCAAACACCGGTTCTCGTCCGATCACTGTATTTAAGCAACGTCGAGCCTGATCAGTAACAAGATGGGTGACAGCTTTAGAATACCAGGTGCGTAAGCTTGGATGTTCTGGTGATATAATGTTTAGGAATTGGGAATGGAAGAGCTGAGTTACAATTCCATTTGGGTTCGGTATAATCATTTATGCAAATTACCATTGGGAAATTCTATGGTTCTAAGTCTGTCCCCCAACTATGGGTTAAATAGTATGGCTTTTAGCAGTAAATCATTATTATCGCCACAAAACAATCTTACAACCTAAAATAATTTTCTGGCTTTAAATAACCTGCAAAAGTGTCTGTCTCTGTTTCCGAGATGAGGTATAATGTACCCTATTTACATTGCTCGGACTATCATCCTCATCTTTGTTGCCATATTTATCACAACGTTTCGGCCATTGTACGCTCTGGCCTTCTTCAGGTGGTAGGAAATTCGACCTGATCCATTTATTTCGCTCGCTGGGTAGACTCTTCTCGTTCCACGTGACAGGTGTAATGGATGTAATTTATCAGTTATCTCCTGTTAATTCCCCTCTCCAAGTTCTCCACCGCCTTAACCACGTATTGAACTTGCACTCTTTTGGATCCTGTCACTGAATCTAACTAATGACTTTATCCACTGTGCGATGTGTCTTTGAGGGAAATAAAGTGTTCAGTTTGACATTATAAACACCCGAAGAAGGTCGGAGCGTACAACGGCCTAAACGTTGTTATAAATATGGCAACAAAGATGAGGACGATAGTCTGAGCAATGTAAATAACGTGCAAAAGATTTTGTCTCATAAAAAAGTAGATTTTTTGTATTTATTAAATTCCTTTATTATTTTGGCCTATGAAAAATAGTTTTATATTTTTAATTTTCTTGACCATTTTGCCTTATAAAAATCGGTAGACATTTTGTGACTATTAAATTTATTGATCGTTTTGTCTCATAAAAATTAGATATTTTTGTGTCTGCTAAATATCCAGATCATTTCGTCTTATTAAAGTTATTATTCAGTTCGACATTCCAACTAACTGAAGAAGACCTGAGCGTACAACGCCCGAAACGTTGTGATAAACATGGCAACAAAGATGAGGATGATTGTCCGAGCAATGTAAATAAGCTGCAAATGGTTGATAAGCAATAAAAACTTATATCAAATTAAAATAAAAGACAAAAGTTTGTTGAAGAAATTTACATGCAACAAAAACAACCAGTCATTTAAAAATAGGTCTG
Organism: Acanthosepion esculentum; assembly: GCA_964036315.1. Classification (NCBI taxonomy): domain Eukaryota; kingdom Metazoa; phylum Mollusca; class Cephalopoda; order Sepiida; family Sepiidae; genus Acanthosepion; species Acanthosepion esculentum. The sequence goes on from OZ038513.1 coordinate 34,425,497, forward strand.
TAGTCTGAGACTTTTATCCTTAGCAAGATATCAAAGTATAAACATCATTAATACGCTGACACATTTGCTAACTGTCTTCTACCGGATTTGATTTTATTATCATACACGAAATAACGGCAATCTTAGAACAATGTACCATTGATTTAAATTTCTATTATTTTCTAATTCACAATCTTGATATTTCCTATGAGTAGAAAGCTTTACAAAATATCTATTTTGGTGGGGAGCAACAGCGATATTTGATCATTCCTTTATTATGAGACAAAATGATGAAGAAATTTTATTATATAAATGTCTTGATTTTTATAAGGCAAAGTGATCAAGAAATTTAGACATATATTCTACTTTTTAATGAGACAAAATGATCAAGAAATTTAACAGACACAAAATGTCTTGATTTTTATAAGGCAAAGGGATCAAGAAATTTAGACATTAAATCTACTTTTTAATGAGACAAAATTATAAAGAAATTTAATAAACACAAAAAATTTACTTTTTAATGAGACAAAATGATCAAGAAATTTAACAGGTACAAAACGCAGATTTCTTTTTAATAAGATAAAATAATCTGAAAATTAAATAGACACAAAATATCTAAATTTCATGAGGGAAAATGCTAATTAAATGTAATAGATACGTAACCTCTATGTTTTTATAAGACAAAATGATCAATAAATATCGATTCATTTTAATAAAAATTAAAAAAATAATAGCAATAAAATACCTATTTTTAATAAGACAAATGGTCAGTAAATGTAATAGCCATAAAAAATCTATTCATTTTAATGACATGTACACGAATAATGGCTGCCAAAACATAACGGATATAATATATTCTTAATATAGTTCATCTCTTAAAACTGAGCATTGTAATTGCAACATGTTTACCTTAAAAGCCCTACCTTTATGATAACCTGATCGAACGTATTTTTCCAAAAGAAAACCTTTGCTAATTCCTGTTTCAATTAAGTAGTCTAAATAAACGCTTGGTTGTTATATACATTAATCTAAAGGAAATTAATGCCATGTAAATACAGTGATTTCATGATAGGAATAATAGAAAACATATTGTGTCAATGCAATCGTCCTTAAAAGCAACATCCCTCCTCTCAGATTTCGAGTTAATGGCTCTAATGTCGGCGCCAAATTCGAAATCGGCTAACAAGGTGAGGAAACGTCATGTTATCTCTGACAAAAGCAAGGCAATATATGGCGGCTAATTGAGAACCAGTGATAATGTAAACGAAAAGCAAATACATCTAGTAGAAATATTAGTATATTTCAAAAGGAAACCGTAAATATAATCCCCAACAACGAGGAAGGCCGCAATAAGTCTTGGACATGTTTACATGAAATTATTTTTTTTCATGTTGGCAATCATTTCCATAATGTCACTATTCAACGCGTCCTTGCTATCATGGAGCCAATGGTTGATAACCCACTTCCGTCGCGCCAATTGTAATATACCAAGGAATTAAATTCAGAACTTGAATGCCATATACCGGCCGTAATAAAAACAATTGTCCACATAGTGTAAAATCAAAATTGTCCAATTGTTAGATTAAGCTTTGAACCGTTGTATATTAAAAATAAAGATATCTTACTGTGATTCTCTGAAGTTTTTATAACACTTTTGGACTTTACTAAGAACAATAAGAATGTATAATTACTCTTAAAGCTTAGCAGAAGAATAGTGATGAAATCGATCATAGACAAAAATGACACGTTCGACATTAATTAATCATAGCTAAGGATCGGAATCTCATGAAGGATTGAAATAAAGTTGAAATATTTATTTTATACCAGTATCGTTTTCCAACATATTCAAGATCATCTTCGCTCTCTCTAACCGTCTAAGTTTATGTCCTCTAGTAACAAGGTACCTCACAGGTCTCACGTACGATTTGACTTTCAAGTCTTTTTTTTACTGCTCTTTGGACTGATATAGGTAAAACTCTTCTGTCACGTGCCAAACCTCTTATGGATTGAGTTGGATCTTGTCTAATTGATCTCTTTAGCTCTCCGTTGAAATTATGACCCCTATTCATATTGTGACCTCCTGATCTAGTTTTCCTCTCTACTGTTCCTTCATTTTTAAACTTATTCACCGTTCTCTTGATGGTTCTTGAATGGACTTTGAAGATGGAAGCCAGAGTATGAATGTTGGTATTATCACTGAAGGCGTGAATGATCTTTTTGCTCGCGTCATTGCTCATTTGCGAAGACAGTGGGGCGGGAACAAATCGATTTTAACCTGTACTTTTTCTCAGTTCTTCAGTGATTCGTACGACAAATGTGGTCAAGATGGCTAAAATTCTTATCTGAAAACCTGGAAAAAGAAACTCGATTAGTTTAGAGTTTTAAATATTTTGTGCGATGGAAAATTATGATGTGACACGATTTGCACAATTTTGCTACTACATCCGGTAATATGAATTAAATAGTGTGAATTTTCAACCGGCAACTCTTGAGCCATGCGGATCGTCTACGAATTAAAGTAGACGACTTTTTTGGTTAAGAACAGTAACCACTGTTCTAATATCTGGTTCTCAACTATTACGTCTACGAAGAATCTCAATCGTTCTAATCCTAATCTACAAACATATCACTTCTTATAGGTTATCTGTCTCTTAAAATGGCCGTATATATAGCTAGAGAGCCCGTTCTACCCTGTTGTATTAGATAGCCATTGAACTTAAAAGAATGTCCCTCCAGTCCGAGGACATATTGTGTTAGCTCTCCTTTCGCTAATTCCTATTACCGTTTATCAGCATTGCTAAGTATTCCGAAAATATGCCTTATATTTCTGTCTATTCATCTATATGCTTTTATCGATATCTGGTTTACATTCCGTGTATTTTTTGTACTGAAATTATTGCTCCTAGTATATATATATATATATATATATATATATATATATATATATATATATATACATATATATATATATATATATATATAGTTAAAACTAGAGACAAACACGGACAACGTTGTCCGTGTTTGTCTCTAAATCACCCCCTCCCTTTCAAGCCATTTTTCGAATAAATGTACGTCCCCAACCCTCCCCGTTTTTTTTTTCCTTATTTTTTTGTCTTTGGTCACGTGATTTTAGTCTTTTGTTTATTGACTATAAGTATACCATTCCTTTTTTTTACCTCTTTAGCCAGCCTTCCCTGACGATCCGCTTAGGTGAAACCTTGGTAGGTTTGTCTGGCTCTCTAGGTTTAACTAGGTCTGCTCTAATTACTGTATTGAGGACATTATTTAGTTAGTTGCGTACTCGTATCGGTTTTTTTTTCTTTGGGCTTTGGACCTGCATGCTGAAGGATTGTTTTCGACAGGCGTTCATGTTCTTGGCTCTTACTTTTTTTATACCTTTTTTTTGCAAATCAAGAAACCGAGTGTAGTTACTTATATTTATAAGATTACTACTACTGATAATATTTTATATATATATATATATATATATATATATATATATATATATATATATATATATATATATATATATATATATATGTTGTCATCAACAGAGGGTCTGTTTCGCTGTATCACAGCTCATCAGTGTTGTTGACTCCCGGCTTCCTCTAGCTAGGATCGAAACCCGGCTGAATTGGCGTCAGTCGGAGATTCCACCACTAAGCCGGTGGCACACTGCAAGGCTGAAGGTGAATTTAAACGTATTCATTTTTAGATAACCACGCCAGTGTCTGAGAGAACACGAATCCTTTTATCGAAGAGTATTGCATTAGTAGCAGTAATAGTCAGTGTTTATAAACTCACACTTCTTCTCCAGAGATTTCAACCGAAATATTTTTTTTCAGGAGCATATATATTGTCGTGCACAGACACTTAGCAGAAACAGACACTTATGCCACACACACACACACACACACACACACACACACACACATATATATATATATATATATATATATATTATTTGACGGCTGATATAATGGTTTCATGTATAACGACTCTGAGGATGGCTCATCTGAGCCGTAAGCATAGGACCAACTTAATAAAAAATACCCAAATGTTGGACAGTTTTAGTCTGATTTTCACCAGAAATTAAAGCAAACATTCGAACTTTAGAACGGCTCATGATCAGACATAATAGACATTCATTGTTATATTTAATAATATATGTTTAAATAATGATCTGCTTCCCCAATACGCTATATATATATATATATATATATATATATATATATATATATATATATATATATATATATATATCTTGAATCTTGACTAATGCATGAAATAATAATGCAAACACAAAATGTAGTTAGAATAAAATGTATTGAAACAAGAAAGTGTACACAATATTTACATATAGTCTTGTGTATATTCCTGGGAAGACCGTTCCTGGGGAATGTGTTGACTAAGTCGCAGTCGGGCAGAGTCTCTAGTTGGATCTCTTGATTTGCCTCCCTGTCTTCCGGTACCAACCATATTTATATCGTCGGTACTCCACTATGCAAATTAGGTGGATCCTACCACAACATCTCATCTTCGTCGCCATTGTTGAAACTTGACTAATGCATGGAATAATAATGCAATATATATCTTTGTTTTTATTAATCGTAAAATGTATTAGATGCACGGTCCATATTGCAATTACTTTCTCAGGCACAAATGTTATGTTTTCTCAAAAGACACACACACACACATATATATATATATATATATAATAAATATATATATATTATTTTGTATGTGCAGTACTTAGTGGAAAGTGATCAATATTAGTGATAGAAATAAATTATCCATACAACTGAATATATATATATATATATATATATATATATATATATATATTTGAAAATTATAACCTAAATATGTTATAAAATCACTACAAAAATAACCTTTTTGTTTCAACACTACTGATGTCTCATCAAGTGATGGTGTTGAGTGTAGAATAAAGTGTTTAAAAGTTTTAAAATCGAACAAACTTTGAGCACTCTTTTAAGTATTGTATTTTTTGGTTATTGCAATTTATTCCGTATACCCGAATCCTATTATGGATATATATATCTATATATATATATATATATATATATATATATATATATATATATATATATATATATATATATATATATATATATATATATATATATATAAATAATTATATATATACACACGAACGTGTGAATGGAGAGTATATAATGGAAAAGGTGAATTAATCTATCGATATAATCACCAACACTATCTTTGGATTTGTTCTTTTTATGTGGGTATATCGTATCAAGACTGAGCCGTTAAATGGTATCATGGTTTTCTATTATTCCCCGTCATTTGCTTTTTATCTTTGAAACTAGCGGTGTTATATATCTGTCGCCATTAGCCTTCCTTTCACTAATGCCTCTTCTCTTTGCTTCCCGCGTTTTTTATCGTCATTGCTGAGTATTCTGAAATTCTGTCTTTCATTCTCTATTTATCCATCAGCTTTCCGCTGTCGATTTATCTATTTCAAGTATCGATAAATGGTTTATCTTCCGTGTATTTGTTTGCAATCCATACCGACCGCTATTTATTTAAATATATATCGGCGTTATTTTCTCTCGAAACATATAGATATAATTTTACTTTTTTTTTTAATTTGTTTTACTTCTTTTTTACATTTACCTGTCAAACTATCTTTACCCATTTGTCTGACTTAATTTATTTTGCCCCCCTTTATCTTGTGACATTTTTTTATCATATCCTCTTCGTCACAATTAATTTATACTTATTTCTTTCAGCTTGTTTTTAGATACTTATTTGTCTACTAGCCGAATTACCAGCGTCTTGTTGCGTGTCACATTTTTTGTGAGAAATTTTTGATTGATTTTAAATCAATGTTATAATCTGTGGAGAAAAAATTCAATATTACTTAATTGTCTTGCCTATGTGACCTCCATCTTCTGGCTTTCTCCTTCTATATTTTGGCTAGGGGGCAGTCCCTTGTTCAAATTTGAATTTAATTTAAATTAAAGGGAAAAATCAGTGGAGTTCTGTACTCCCGAGTGGAACCTCATTGATCAAAATGAAATATACTTATTCAAGTACCCTAGTAGTCATTCTTTTGTTAAAATTTAAATGTAATTTCATTCAAAGAGGGAAAAAAAGACTTCAGTGGGTGTTTGTGCTCCCAGGGGACTCCTAATTGATCAAAATTAATTATACTTATCTAAGTACTCTGGGTAATGTAGATTGAGAATATATATGATTATAGGGTTTATCTCCAAAACCCTAGTAAGAGTTCGATAACAAACTGGCAGACAGACATATATAGATCTCAGATCAGGTTTCTAATTCTCTTGCCATATTCCTCACCAAAATCGCTCGGAAAGGAAGTCGGTTTAATCAATGATGCCCCAACAGTTCTGTAAAGTATTACTGTGTTACATTGCAACTCTAGTACCCGTAGAGAAACCTGATTTTATATGGATAGATAAGTATTTACTTAAAAACTGAAGCGGATAGATATGTATAAAGTAATTATGACTAATCAGTCAGTCAGCTGAAGGCGATCATGTATCTTTCGATACATGACTGACGAGGCAGATTTTTTTGCCTGCAGTAGGTTGTCATTTCTTTTCCGGTAGACCAGTTGCCGTACAAGTCTATAGAATCCGGTCTGTCCTGCTGGGTGGGGGAGAAGAATAGGATTCATACCTTTCCTAAGGAAATTAGTACCAAAAAGAATGTAATGGATTCGACTTGAATTCGAACTCGGCTCTACGATTCCTTAATCCGAGTCACTATCCATTACTCCACCGTACCTCCTTATAGGATGAGATGAATGTGCCATATTTATATAGTGGTGCTGACATTGTGGCTCTCTCAGAAATTGTCCGGCACGATATAGTTTTCATTTATGACAACCTTTGGCGTCCATCATCCTTGGTACCAAAGTGGGAACCTCGTCAAGAAACGACTTACACTTAAAATATACATGATGCGATGGATAAACTGTCGTCTGAAAATCACGCAAAAATGAAAATAACACTGACATCTCAGCTTAATATATATTTACTGAAGTTACACAAAAATATATTGAAATACTAAAGTATAAATCTATTCAATAAAATCGCAATAGGCTTCAACCGCGGCCTCCAGACAACTTCTGAATCATCTGCAAATTTTCTGGGCCGTCTCCGTTTATAAGTTGGTGAATGCTGCGATAGTCCTAGCGTTCAGTTCATCTTTCGTGTTACAAAAACATATTTTTGGTCTTTCGTTCAGCTGCACCTCACACATAATAATCAAGGCGGTTGCTGTCTTGGGAGTTAGATGGCAAGATGTAAAGAGTGATGTAGTCGAATAAATTGTCTGGCAGTCATGATTGGATACTCCTGCTTGGGTATCATTCTGCAGAATCCTGTTACCAGACAGAAGTTCTTCTATCATCCACCCACGTGACCCAGAGCAGTACTACTTCTTCAAGGTACTTGATGTAGGTCTCCATGTTGTCTCTTAGGCCCTGTGAGAAGATGAATGAAGACGTCACCATCACTAGTGAATAAAGAACGAATGTCGCTTACACGCCAACTGCTTGCAGAAGAATGTAATATACCAAGCCACTGTAAATTCAATGTAGAAAAATATATATAGGAGTAACTGAAAAACCATGAAAACAAAGAAACTATGCACACAAAACATACATTACAAATAATAAATACGCGAACAGCACAATGCTTTGTTATCATATCTGGCAGATGAAAAACAAAAAAAAACAAATCATACGAAAAATATGAAAAATAAAGAAAAGAACGTCAGTCTACAACAATCAATCCAAAAACTGTAAATTCTGCCTGGAGAAAAAAAATAGTCATAATCACCATACCAGACCAAAATAATCTACTAAATGAACGATCGGAACTCATCTCAAAATGCAGACACGAAAACAAATTTTAACTACGCTATTTAAAAATCGAAAACTGAAAACGAACAAGAATAAATGGAAATATATAAATAAAAAAAACAAGTAAAATAAATTAATACACAGAAATAAATAAGTCAATAAGGAACAAATTAACAAACGACGCCTATCAAAATAACCATTGGAATAATGCAATAGACTACCCACAATGCACCACTGACCTGGATATATAAAAAGTCGAAGAAAAGGCAACACACAAGGCCTGACGATTGCGTTTAGCATGCTACAGACTGTCGACTCTAGGTGTTGAATTTAATGTTAACTTTTATATTTACTTACGCTCTATCTCTGATATTGAGCACATTAACCCATAAATACTGAATACCTTAAAACTATATTTTATCATATATATATATATATATATATATATATATATATATATATACTATCTTAAATTGGCGGTAGTTAAGATACCTCCTGCTGAGGGCAATACATCGGGGCTTCGGCCCAACAGTGACACTTCATGCATTAAGTACCTATTAAGCTTTATTAAACCTAAACAATGATATAATTTGTCTGTTTGTAACTTATTACAAAGCTGCATGATAAACAACATTTTTGGTTTTCCGATTCAGGGTCAGTACAAATAGCTGGTTTCCATTCTCAACCCTTGAACAACTAACATAAAACTGGAGGATTCCATCAGATGAAGTTTGGTTACTTTCAGTAATTATCTTTGGGATTTATTGATTGACATTGCATAGCTCACTCTCACTGGAAACTGAAGTTTTTTTTTAAACTCAAAACGAAGACCTGGAGGAATTAAGGGGATTCTTGGAATCAAATCCCTTTCCTACTTTTGTGGACCAGTAAGGATCTTTGCTTTCAAGAGATAATAAAGTATCTTCTTCTCCAGTTTTGGAGGATCCAGATTTCTCAATAGCATAATTGGGACACTTTCTTTTAGTTGTGTAATGACATTGCAGGATGATTTGATTCTGGATTAGTCACGACTTGCTCTTGTTCAACCAGAGTGTCAATGGAAAAGTACTTCATACTTTCTTTTGGAATTTCTTGGAGATGTTTCCAGTTGATGCTATCCACCGTTTTATTCTTGAGAGCTAATATGGCCCTCTCTCAAAGCCATTTTAGTCCATTAATCTCCATTTTGGTCTATTTTGATGTTTCCATTGCCAAACTTCAACAGCAAAGAAGCAAATCATCTTGCTTCACGATCACCTGTGATATTATTCTTCAGGCTTAGTCTTTGAATATGGCTTCAGATGTAAGAATTTTTCAGGCAAGCATTGATTACATCAGCTAGAGTTCCTCCTGCAAAGACTAGTCATGTTTGTCTAAAATCACCAGAGAGTATTACAGCGATACCTCCTATGATTTGTGGATTATGGCTAACATCTCTGAGTATTTTTTCAGGCCCTCAAATGCTCACTTGTATGCCATGGTACATTCATCCCAGACAATGAAGTTTTTTCCCTCCAGTAGCTTAGGCAAGTTGGTTCCTCTTTTGATGTTGCAAATAGGGGTTTCATTGAAGTTCAAATCCAATGGAAGTTTGAAGGTGTTATGTGCTTTACGCCCTCCAGGCAAGAGAGTATCAGAAATACCAGATGATGCTACTGCGAGAACCATTTTTCTTTGGAGTCTCTCTACAGATAAAAGAAGGGTAGTTACAAAAGTTTTACCAGGGCCACCAGTTGCATCCAAGAATAGAAATCCTCCATTGTTGTTGCTGATTTCATCAAGGATCTTCTGATACACTTGCTGTTCATTTTGGTTCAATAGGGACTCACTGTTTGCGACAAATTGCCACAGTTCTTCTATGTTGTATCATGTTTCACTGATAATTTCTCTGTTGATTTACCCACTTTCTCTGTTTGGATTTGGCAGACCAAAATTCCTGAGAAATCTTTGAGCCAAGTTCATCCTTTTGTCTTCAGTTCTGGAGAGAGTTAAATTTGTAATCTGAGGATTCACTTCCAGTCCTTGATGAACAAGTCACATTGAAGAAGCTAAGATATGTGAAAGGTAGAGAGTTGTGGCCCTTTAATTTAAAAAGTGTGACGCACAGAGATTTTCGCATTTATTATATAGATGAGATATGTAATAGTTAAAGAATTGTGTCCCTTCAATTGAAAAAGTGAGAGACAGACATTTTCACAGTTCACACACACACACACACACACACACACACACACACATATATATATATATATATATATATATATATATATATATATATTTCTACAGGAGCATCTTTGATAACTATTCTAAACATTATATATATATCAGGTCATCCCATAAGTTCTGTCCGAATTTTGAATAAAGAAAACAAGTGACCAAATGTTACATTTAATTACAGATTCAATCAACAATGTATTTTTCCCTGATTATCTATGACTTCCTTCCATCTATTAACAAGCTTAGTAATTCCATTAGTGTAAAATTCAGTTGGCTTTGATTCGAGGAACTCACAAATGTCAGTTTTTTCTCAATTGACATCATTGCCTGATGGTGAATGTTTATCGAAAGTACTTGCAATATGGACCGAACATCTAGATCATATATATATATATATATATATATATATATATATATATATATATATATATATATATATATATATATATATGGAGAGGATATACTGGATAAGGCGAATGAAACTATCGATATAATTACCAACACTATCTTTGGATGTGTTCTTTTTACGTCGGTATATCGTATCAAGACTGAGCCGTTAAATGATATCATGGTTTTCTATTATTCTCCGTCATTTGCTTTTTATCTTTGAAACTAGCGGTGTTATATATATGTCGCCATTAGCCTTCCTTTCACTAATGCCTCTTTCTATTTGCTTCCCGCGTTTATTTATCGTCATTGCTGAGTATTCCGAAATTCTGTCTTTCATTCTCTATTTATCCATCAGCTTTCCGCTGTCGATTTATCTATTTCAAGTATCGATAAATGGTTTATCTTCCGTGTATTTGTTTGCAATCCATACCGACCGCTATTTATTTAAATATATATCGGCGTTATTTTCTTTCGAAACAGATAGATATAATTTTATGTTTACTTTTTTTTTACATTTACCTGTCAGCTATATATTTGTCTGACTTATTCTGTTGCCTGTATTTGGTAACTTTTTTTATCAAATCATCTTCGTCACAATTTATTTATACATATCGATTTTTTTTCAGCACTTTTTTAGATACTGATATGTCCATGTCAATTCTGGTTGCTGTTAGAATGTTACTGGTACCATGTAACGCAATCTTGCCTGCTTCATAGTCACCAGCCATTAAACTGGTTCCCCCTCCAGTCTTTTTTCTGCTGAAGTAGCTGGTTAGGCAACAAACAGGATTAAAATCAAGACCTGTTAAAAGACGGATGAACATTTTTATCGGAACAATGCCCAGTGGATTAAACCGGGCACTTTAGCTATAGATGCATTTAATCTAGGTGATGGAAAACATTTATAAGAAAAGACAAACATGTGGGAACGGCAAGACTTGAACAATGGAGATTCCGTAGAAACGTGGTTCCCAAACTTTTTTTCTCTGGGCCGCATTTTCAGAATTAAAATTTGCTCATGCCTCACCAAATTTTTTGTGATAAAAAGTAGATTTAAAAATAAAAATAAAAACATGAGAGACATTTAAAGGATTCGGAATGAGAACATTATCATTGATAACTCTCTCCTCCAATTTGCAGACCCTAGTTATTATATTCTTAGTACTTGATATAATGCAAAAATATCACAACGATAAAATTGGTCAATTATTAATGATAACTATTTATACTAGGACTCATGCATACAATCACAAGTAATCCATAATAATATTTTAAATTTTGAAATCATATGTATTTTTGGTATATAATTTTTTCAAACTGTTTATTAATCTTTGGTTGTCTTTCAATCATTACGTCTCATCTGATATCCTCTTCCGCCAATCTATGTGGCGCATCGCACTGTTTGGAAACCACTTCCATAGAAACTAAACGTCTTCGTTGGAAACCGGTTATTTTTTATATAATTACGTCCATTATTCACAATAAAGCCACTAAGACGCAAAGGTTTGCTGAGTGTAAGCGAGTATGAGAACTACAAAAAATTATTAAGGAGAAAGAACAATAAAAGGTTAGGAATTAAGAAGACAGAAGATAACCATTGACACTGCATTTTTTAAAAATCACTGTTTGATATAAAGCGAGAAGCAGCAAGGAATATCCTAAAAGAAAACTTGTAAAACATATCCGAAGAAACAGCAAAATTGTCTATCCCACAAAATATTTAATATCGAAAAAAAACACTAAATTAATTGAGTCTATTTTTTCCATGTTTTCAAATAAGATGTTTAACCATCTTGTCACCATTTTTGGTAAGAATCACTGAAAGACCCTTTGAGTTATTCATCTAAAAATAAAACTAATTATATACTATACTAAATCTAACGCAAGCAAAATAATCACTCTTCTCTGTGAACCAGTGTTTTAGAAAACGGCAACAATGTATATCAGTTTAAATGTCCTTTGGGAGATTGTATCTCTGACAAAATGTAAGTACATATCCATAAATCTTAGACACCATTTATCGGATACCAGTTCTATTGCACAACATTTATGTCCACCTTCAAAATACAGGAAATACTTGCTGACAATACCAATATATTACACCATGAAAATAATAAACTGTTGTAACCTAGGAAGGGTTACTGAATAACCAAAAGGGAGATTGGAAATGAAATAGTAATCCTTATAACATAGTAATATAATAGTAATCCTTATAACATCAACAAAATACAATACTCGCAGGCGGCGTAAAGTAGGTAAACTACTGCTAGTGTTGGACTACATAGACATCATATTACCCCCACTTAAAATAGTGTCCAACGTATTTATGAAGCTTGGTACATACCCATTAGTGGTCATAGGTACGATATATAACATGAACAACTTCAAATTATCGAAACCCTCTATATCAAAAGCAACCAACCAACACGGATCAAAATTTATTATGAATATAGTAGCAATGTTTTAAAATGCATTTGAGTCGACTAACATTTAACATGCTTTTGAAATTTACCATTTTGTAATTTTACGATCTCGAGTTATCGCGCTTGGACTGGGAACGTTTGTATACAAAAAAATCGTAGCCACAATGCTTAATTTCAAAATAATTATATCAGAGCACGTTCTTGCGGGTTTGCAAAACATTCTCACAATGATTACTGTTAAATTAATTTTGTCTTCGCAGTTACCACCTGATGAGGTTCTCGGAGGATATCGAATGTACTTGGATTAACAAAAAATATGGCGTCTACATTCATGAATTTCAGTTTAGCACCAAGAAGATAATTAGAGAACAAGAATGGATTATTATAAAAATAATTAGACACAATATGTCGATATTATTTAATGAAACATATGCTTGAATTCTGTTGATATATGTATATATATATATATCGTTATCAACAGACAGATTTCCGATAGCTTAAAGCCAGGATCGAAACTCGTCTGATTTGATATTAGTCAGAGAATCTTACCTCCAGGCTATCAGCGCACTGCAGAAAAAGGGAATTTTTAACGCATTATATACGTGCTATATAAACGCCATACCAGTCTCCATAGCGCTCAATTCTTACGAAGAGCGAGACATTGAAGCAGCAGCAGCTTTTAAAATTACCTTTTCTCCATAGTGCTCAATCGGTGAACTAGAGCATACATACATATATATATATATATATATATATATATATATATATATATATATATATAGAGAGAGAGAGAGAGAGAGATAGATAGATAGATAGATAGATAGATAGATTATTATTATTATTAAATATAGAACACAATGAATGTCTATTATGTCTGATCATTCTCCATGGTGCTCAATCGGTGAACTAAAGCACACACACACACATATATATATATATATATATATATATATATATATATATTATCATTATTATTACTATTATTATTATTATTATTATTATTATTATTATTATTATTATTATTATTAAATATAGAACACAATGAATGTCTATTATGTCTGATCAGGAGTCATTTCAATGTTTGTTTTAATTTCTGGTAAAAATAAAGACAAAAATTGTGCAAGATTTGGATATTTTTTATTAAGTTGGTCCTAAGCTTTCAGCTCACATGAGCCATCCTCAGCGTGGTTATACAGACATGAAACAATAATCACTCAAGAGAGCTGGAATCGAGGGAATAATTGTGACAATATAAAAAAAATATAAGAGACGTACAATAATCACACGTTTAGATGTAGTTGTGGAGCTGACTATATAGGTAGAACTAACCTACGACACTAGAATGCATCAGCACGTATCTAAGAAAATTAGGAATGGTACATTCCAATTGAGTGACGTAGCCAACAACACGTATGGGACAGACATTACTGAGCACTTTATAAAAAGTCCAAATTGTGCCACAAATTACAGCATTGACTCTTTCACCAGCTTGAGACGTGCTCGGTCATTTTTTTTCAATTGAACGCATTAGAAACAATTTATGTCAAGTCCGGACAGTCTTCCCTCTGAAATCAGCGGGATTGTCTTTTAGGAATTGATGTTATTTCCATCTAGATTGTTTCGCCATTTGCACATTGTATATCTTATATATATATATATATATATATATATATATATATATATATATATATATATATATATATATATATATATATATATATTATATTGTGACACATATTCGCTCGATTCCAGGTCTGTTGAATGAGGGTAAAACCGGTCAGTTGTTTTTTTTTAATGATGAAAGGTAAAATTGTCTTAGCTTTTTATTTCCTCAATATATATATGTGTGTGTGTGTGTGTGTGTGTGTGTGTGTGCGTGTGTTTATTAAGGCGTTAATACGCCAAACAGTATTTATTAACGGGTACTCGTATATAAATGTATAAATGTACGCGTATATGTGCACAGAGCTACATATATTGCATCTTGAAAAAGACCTTATCAATTGTGCAATCATTGTTTACCGTGATCGAGATGAAAAGAAAGTCGTGTGATTAACTAATTGGCGGTTTGTCGTTCTGCTTAGCTTCTAGCTTGCGGAGAAAACGTTTGTTTAGTTCCTCTCCTCTCAGAACAGGCGACGATTAATTATTTTACAAGTTGATCGACTGAATGATAGCGTTCACGGAGATAAAGAGGACGCGAGTGATTCCAATTCATTGTTTCTCTTTTTCCACGTTTGCCTTGGCCAATGAAACTTACAAGATAAGCAAACGTGCAGACGATATTCATGCTACTACTAATACTACTGTCACTACTGCTATCGCTACTGCTAATAAGAAGAGCGAGATGTAAGAATGAGTTTGATTTTTAGCACAAAATTAGAAAGTATAAAGTACAGAGAACGGAACTAAAAATTAAAGTCAGAACGAATAGGGCCATACTAGAAAAAGAAAGAGGAAGAAGACTTTATAAGGATCGGGATGAATGAGAAAGGGTGAGATTGAAGGAGGATTTGGAGGGGGCGGAGGGGGAAGGGGGAGGAGAGTTGATTTACAACATGAAAAATTAATATATGTGAGGAATAATCATAAATTAAGAAAGAAAAATGAAGAAGAAGAAAGGAACACTCGAGTAAGAAGAAGAAATGAAGAGTTGAAGAAGAAGAAGAAAAAATGAAGAGTTGAAGAAGAAGAAGAAGAAGAAGAAGAAGAAGAAGAAGAAGAAGAAGAAGAAGAAGAAGAAGAAGAAGAAGAAGAAATGAAGAGTTGAAGAAGAAGAAGAAAGGAAGAGTTGAAGAAGAAGAAATGAAGAGTTGGAGAAGAAGAAGAAGAAGAAAGGAAGAGTTGAAGAAGAAGAAGAAGAATTTAAGAGTTGAAGAAGAAGAAAGGAAGAGTTGAGTAAGGAGAAGAAGATAAAGAAGAAGTAGAAGAAGAAGATGGAGTAGGAGAAGAATTTGACTTACAACAAGAAAAATATATGTGAGGAAGAACCACGTGAAAGTTTAGTTAGAAGGAGAAGGGGGAAATATAACAGGGAACAACCATAACGAAAACAAGTACAATAATAACAATAATATTAATAACAATAATCGGAAGAAGGAAAGGAGAAGGAGGAGGAGGAAAACGAGAAAGAGAAGGAATAGTCGGAAAAGCTTACTTAAAGCAAGAAAAACAAATATATGCAGAAAATAATCATAAATTAATAAAATGAAAATAATAATAATAATAATAATAATAATAATAAGAAGAAGAAGAAGAAGAAGAAGAAGAATAACAAGAACAAGAACAAGAAGAATAAGAATGAGAAGGAGGGGGAGGAGATGGAGAAACGAGAAAATTCAGAAAACAAAAGAAATGTGGAATAGTGTAGTGTGAAAATGAAACGGGGTAGAATGTATTGACACATTTATTGTTGTTCTACGGAGACTTTATCTGTTAAAATATAATTTAAGAAAATGATGGGTGAACGTCTTGTTTATATAGTTTTTAACTACTCAGCAATCTTACAAATGTTCAAAAATAATCTCCGTAATCTAGTTTTAGTAATGCTGACATTAAATTTACTACAGTTATCGCTCTTATTTTCTTATACTGTCATGTATGGTCAACCATACTTTCAAACAGAGGCTCGTTATGTCATATTTTATATACATGAAAAATTAAAAAATATTTTTTTTTAAATCTTTGTTTTAAGCTTTTCAATTTTTGATTAGTAAATTTAGTTTCTACTTACTAACAATATCATCTAACTGGATGAAAGTAATGCAGAATTTTAAGATTTATATAATATAAATTATTATAAATAAAATTTTTAAAAAATGAAAGCACTTCTTGAAAAAATTCATTATTCATCGAAAGCCTTTTTTTCTTAAGACAGTAGTATCCTTAATAAATCTTATTTATAAAAGCAATTAAAATTGTTTCTAGTAAAAATATGTCAGTTTTATTCCATTTTTTTTTAATTTTATTATTCGGAGCACATATTCAGTAATTAAGAAGTAGTTTAAAGAAAATGTTGATTTTCATTCTCCACTTGATCCTGCTTTTAACTAATAAAAAATTTCTGATGAAAATTTAATTTCTCGAAATTTTATGGAATTAAGTTTGTGGGGATAATATATCTAAAAAAAAACAAACTATTTTTACCATGATTTTCTAAAAATGAAACTTTCAAAAAATAATTTAATTAATTTGTCATTAAGTCAGGAAGTTTTCATTAAAATGTAACAATTATTTGATTTTTGCAAAAACTTCCAAATCACTGGTTTTTTCACCGAAAAAAAAGCGAAAAGACATTAATCGTAATTATTAGGTCGACCGCTGACGAAAAAAAAAAAATTTTACTAAAATTTCGAACGTGCTAGAAAGTATTAAAAAATTAATAAAATAATACTTTGGTCTTGGCTCTTAATAACAACATAATAATTCCGAAGATAAAACTTTGTTTTTATTAAGTTTGGCACCTTTTTACATCATTCTATGCTGTTTTAAACGAAAATAATAATAAAAACAACAACAACACCAATAATAATAATAATAATAATAATAATAATAATAATAAGAAGAAGAAGAAGAAGAAGAAGAAGAAGAGAAAGAAGAAAAAGAAAAACGATGATGAAGAACAACAAGGAGATGAAGATGATGAACAAGAAAATCTACTTCCAAGCATACATACTTTCATATAGATTCTATATTCAACACCATCACTTGATAGGACACCAGAAGTGTTGAAACAAAATGGCTATTTTTGTAGTGAATTTATAACATATTTATGTTATGATTTTAGAATATATAATTATATTTGCTCTACTCTGTATTGAGCATTCACCAATCCTATACTTGGGTGTATATATATATATATATATATATATATATATATATATATATATATATATGTGTGTGTGTGTGTGTGTGTGTGTGTGTGTGTGTGTGCGTATGTGTGTGTGTGTGTGTGTATCCAAATGAGAGAAATAAAAGGAGTAAAAGTACACTGATCGTAGCATTTACGTTTAAAAACGTGCTCAATACAAAGTAGAGCAATATATTTTTATTATAAGAGATTATAATAAAAAAACATGTTGAAATTGCTACCAGAAAGATTTTATGTTTCAAAACTATTATTGTACTTCTTCAGGCGATGCTAACTAAGTGGCGCGCGTGTGCGTGTGAATAAATGCAGAGAATATGTTGGAAAAGGCGAATGAATCTATGTATATAATATCCAATTTCTGTCTTGGGAGAATAGAGTAAATTAATAAATTATGCACTTAATAGATATATAAATGTTTCGCGTCAAAGAAACCACCTTACGTTATACGTTAAGAAAAAGGTTAATTATTAAAAGCTAAAACTAAAAGAGAAAGAAATAATGCACTGAAATGCATCTATTCAAACAGAATATGGGAGGTGAGACTCGAGCAACAAAGCATGCATTGAGAATCAAAATTTTACCTTAATATTTAAGAAAATTAGGACACACTGACAATGTAATGAAGCGATATAAATGTTTGGAATAAACATAGCAATAAAAAAAATGAGGAGCAAGCTAAATAAAAGTTATAACTTAAACGGTATTTATAGACGGTGTTATCCAGAGAGCAATCGAATAAAAAGAAATCAGATTAATCAATCATAGAGTAATAGAAGAAAATGATAAAAACAATTGTTGGAGTTTTTGGGTATATTGGTGTATTAGTGAGCCAGCCAAAATGAGCTGACTCATTTTATAGTTCAACAATAGGAGGTGTAACCAATCAGAAGGATCAAAATATTCAATTCGACGTGTATAAAGGTGTTATAGTCCAGGTTCCTTGTAACACGGTGATGGTCCAAGGTAGAACCAATAACTCGAACACAGGTATGGAATACCACAGATATATTACAAACAGAATATGTACAAAATTAAGTAAAAGTGCTAGTAATAACAATCAGGTTAGGTTAGAGAGAACTATGTTGTCTCGACAATTATCACTATTCCAATGACTTAGAGTAATCGTCTGACGCGACTCTGTCTGTGACTGACTGACCACCTGACTCGGTGTCTGACTCACACAACTGCTTCCTCTTGAGGCGCAGTATTTATGGTGTACGGGACAGTCCATTAATATTATGGGTAAGTTCCCATAACAAAAGGCGGCCATGTTTTTTCCGGAATATTCACTGCCAGCCTTTGATATCGAAGACTGAATAATTACGGAACAGCTGGTGGTGGTATTGGCGATATAGTCAGATTCAGTAGAGTGTCTGACTCGTGAGTGTTAATCTTTAACGTTGTTTCATTGAACAGATTACGTATGATTCAATTGAAACGGAAGATATTTGACACATGTTGTGGACGTTCAGGAAAAAAACAATTATGAAGTAGCCGTCCAACCGAAATAACAATGTATATGATATTGAAGACGATCAATGGTGTTAGATAAAAAGGTTGTGAAGAAAATGGCCATCTAGAATTGATGAGTTTTTGGTGAGGATATTCACTTCGATTCCAAGAAAACGAGACCAAAATTCCCACAAATGTGAGCCAGTATTTATGAGTGGTTGAAGAAAGCAAAAAGAGAGAGAGAGAGAGAGAAGAAAACCGCAACAGTGATCCGATGAGATGATAAAATAAGTAACATTTTTATCAATAATTACAAGCCTATATCGAGTATAAATATAGCGTGGGACATTCTCAGGAATCGACGTAAGGAACAAATAGATTACTGGACAGAAAGCTGAGGAAATGGTCCCAGAGAGAAGGAATGGTGTCGGAAATATGAAAGAGGAAACTACAGGGTGCCAAGTAAACAAACGGAAAATCCGTATACGTATAAACGTTGAAATGTTTTATTGTGTAAATATGAACTCTATTGCCACACGTTATGATTACGATGTAATTTAATATCATTGATTAAATAAACAATCAAAATCTAACACCTTGTTCTTAAGAGAAGAGCTCCACAATTGCTTCTTTGAAAATGTAGTCAATTTTATTTTCTTATAATGTTCCTATCAACTCGTAATTCGGGTTAAATATTCCAAACGAAATCACGTGGATTTCTCAGCAATGAAATCCTCCAGTCTCACAGTACTCTGTCCAGCTTTTCGAATGCGTCCTTGGCGATCGCAGTCCCTCTGCGGATGCCAGCATTACACATACCGTCCTCCGTCAAAACACTTTCAAGATATTCAACCTTCTGCGCCTGCTTGATTTTTGTGTTCCCGACCTGCAAATCGCATTTTTGGCTCATCCTTTTACTTGTAGGAGGCTTTATAATTTCTTTTCCTTGTCTGCTATCAGTACTGTGTCATGTGCGTATCTTATATTAATAGTAGATATCATTTTGGGTTCATCCTTTTACTGATGACCATTGCCGTTTATGCTTAGTTCCTTCTTCTCGCTCTCACTCGCTAACTTCTGTAGAATGTTTTATGTTTTGTTGAGCGTTATGTGGTCTATTTGGTTTTCAGTGTATCTTCGTGGATTCCGCCATGTCGATAATCGTCTCGGATGATCTTGGAACCATGTGTTGGTTATTATTAGTCATTGGCCGTGAACCATTGACAGGGTACCCAGTACAAAAGCGTCTAATTTATTCGTCTAGAAAATACACCAGCTCATAATGGCCCTCAAAAGGCTCCCATCTGAATGTTATGGAGTACTGTATCTGGAGTATACTCATAACTTGCAAAATCGTCGTCGTGATATCGTCGATATAGATTCAGTGACGAGGAAATTATCTGAAGCTTGGAATAAAATTCCTCTTGACACTATCCTCCTGGCTATTACGCTTATAACTTTGTGTTGAACATTCAGGCAAACATTTCAAACATCTACGGGCTACCGGGCTGGCTTCTCTGTCCCACCCTTTCACTTTCAAAACAGTCAAAAATTACCGTCTCTTCTTCTCAAAAAGCATCTTCTCTCGCACTTCCCGTCTGTAGAACTCTCTTCCTCTTACTTGCTTCTTTGATGATTATAATCTTCAAATATTCGCCTCTAACTGTTGACTTCTATATTCACTTTTATATTTATCCACGCTCTATCTATGATATTGAGCACTTCATCCCTAAAATATAGCACATTTTAAAACTATATTTCTTCATATATATATATATATATATATATATATATGGCAGCAAAAATATCAACATTATACACAATAATAAACTAAACAAAGACAGATACATAACACGAGTTACCAACTCCATCGCATTCTTTATCCGAAACAATTGGATCCCCTCTAAACAGCCCTCCTAATAGTCATAGCCACTTCCAAAACCATTATGGATAACATCAGAACTAAACAAATGCCCAAAATTCAGAAGCTCGTATACATAAAATGATTTCTCAGAACTGTTCCTTATAATACACTGGGGGAAAAACGATCTATGAACACAAAATGGACTTCGCGGATAACAATTTAACAAATGCACTAGGCATACACCGAAATAAATACAGGGTGACCTGTTAAAAAGCGACAGATTTATTCTTCGAGACAATAGTAATAGAGCTCTAATTGGCCCCTCTTTATCTCTAAAAACCCACATCTGAATGTTATGGATTATTGTATCTGGGGTATACTCCGAACTCACTTGCAATATCAGTTGACTGATTCAGTGACGAGGAACTTAGCTGACGCTTGGAATAAAATTCCTCTTGACACTATCCACAGATGCATTGCCTCCTGGCTATTACGCTTATAACTTTGTGTTGTACATTCAGGCAAACATTTCGAACATCTACGATGGTTGTTCAGTGTGTACATGAATCATGGTATCTAAATAAATTTCTTTCTCAATTCAGTGCTTTTTTACTGGGCACCCTGTAGTATATAGCGACCTCACTATATACGTATAAACGCTGAGATGTTTTATTATGTAAATATGAACACTATTGTCGCTCGATATGATTAAAATGTAATTCAATGCCATTGATTAAATAAGCAATCAAAATCTAACACCTTTGATTTCAAAGTAACGATTCTTGGGTGAGAAACTTTCATTGAAGGAGACCCTTGTTTGTTTGTTTTTTTAAATCTCACCCTATACAAGGCTATAAGCCACTGAGACGCAAGGTGTTGCTGAGTGTTAGAGAATATGAAGAAAAAATAGTATTAAGAAGAGGAAACGATGAAATAAGAAAAATGAAGACTACAGATGATAACGATTGATATAGCATTCAATTTTTCGACATGGCGCCCAGTTCAAAAATCGGATAATTTATTTGTCAAGAAAATACACCAGCTCTAATTGGTCCAACTCAGTGGACCCCTAAAAAACCCAGATCTGAATCTTATAGATTACTGTATCTGAGGTATCCTCCTAAGTCATTCCAATACCGTAGTCGTGATATCGTCGATATGGATTCATTCAATTGGAACGGAGCTGAAGCTTGGATTAAATTCCCTCTTGACACTATCCAGAGAACTACTCCCTCCTGGTTACCACGCTTACAATTTTGTGTCGAACATTCAAAGAAACTTTTTGAACATCTACGATCAGTGTTCAGACTGTGAATGAATCATGATAGCTAAATAAATTTCTTTCTGAATTTACAGCTTTTTACTGGGCACCCTGTAAATTAAGCTTCGTCCTTCTAATATTCAGTTCTTTATGAGGTAGAATTTTGAACGTAACTCCGAAAGATATCACGTTTTTGCTAAGATTATTAAAAAAAAAAAATTTCTTTTCTTTTAACAGGGATAGATTTGCAGAACCTACAGGACAACCCGTAAGTACACATACCTTATTTTTTTTGTTTTTTTTGAATGGCTGTGTTGATTCGAAGTTTTGGAAATTTAAGTTTGTTTCTCTCAAACTTCTGTCAGATAATTATTTCCTTACTGACTGAAGTTAATAAATGCTGAAGGTCTCCCGCGTACGCACCGCTGACATTCGTTATTATTAATTATTGTAAAATAAAGGGTAATAGATATTTTTTCGACAGGGTGACCAGTAAAAAACGGCAATTGTATTCTCCGAGAAAATACACCAGCTCTAATTGGTCCACCTCAGAGGCCCCCTAAAAAAAAACAGATCTGAATGTTGTGGATTACTGTATCTGGAGTATACTCCTAACTCACTCGCAAAATGGTAGTCGTGACATCGTCGATATTGAATCAGGGAAGTGGAATTTAACTCAAGCTTGGAATAAAATCTATAAATACTATCCACAGAGCTACTGACGCTTATAACTTAGTGTTGACAATACAGGCAAACATTTCGAACATTTACGATGACTGTTCAGTTTGTACGTGAATCATATCTAAATAAATTTCTTTATGAATTTTCCGCTTTTTTGCCTGTATTCTTCACTGATTACAGTTTGTTGAAAAACGCCAAAACAAAGAAAAAAAACAACGGAAGTCATGAACAGAATAAAAACAAATAATCAAGAAAAGCTAGATATCGGTTGACTCTAGTCTCGAAGAGGTTAAAATTGTAGTGATCTAGGAAGCATCATCATGGGAGTCTGCTCAACAAAGTATGCTGTCCTTTGGAAGAAGATATCTGAGTGGGACTTCTTCCTTAACAATGGAATATGAATGTATTGTGTATGAGTCGGCATTGTTTACACGGCAGTTTAGCTAAGAAGGGCTGAACTGGAGGAAGAATCACGTTTGCCTTTTATTTCCTTCCGAGAATGTCGTTTTACGTGGACGGTACAATTAAATATGCTTTCCTCTTACATGTTCTTCGTTTTGTTTGCAGAGGATTAATCATAACAGAGTCGATGTTTTTGGCTCCTTTCCAAATGACATGGCTTTAATAGATTTTTTTCACATTCCTATTAGAAGCTGGGTATAGTGAGCTAAACAAGCCTGTTTTATTTATTTATTTTTTTGCTCATAAATTGTGATCTAAACAAGTGTGTTTTTTTGTTCATAAATATTGACATTAACAGAGATGAAAACATCTCCCGAAATCGCTCTGTCAACAAATTTGTTTTTCTCATCTTCAAATCGAGCAGATACGCAGCATCACCAAAACTTAAGAAAAAAATATTTCTAATAGTAGCAAACATTCTTTACAGCAGACACCAAATATCTCTTGCCTAATAAATTACTGCTGGATAACACCTTTACGGCGAGCAGCTTCTGTAAATAAAGCGCTCAATATTAGTAGATAGAACATTAACAGTAAATCAATAGATAAAAACCCCAATTCCTTATTTCAAGAACCGAACCTTCACAGAGGTAATTCTACACGTAAGGGAATTGAATTTATTATCTGATGCATTCCTTTTTACAGTGAGGTTCACCGTGTACGAGGCTTGGGGGCCACTCGAGTTAGAATGTTTACAGAGAAAGAGACGTAGTTTTTGCGAATTGAATTTATTAACTGATACATTCCTTTTTACAGTGAGGTTCACCGTGTACGGGGCTTGGGGGCCACTCGAGTTAGAATGTTTACAGAGAAAGAGACGTAGTTTCTGCGAATTGAATTTATTAACTGATACATTCCTTTTTACAGTGAGGTTCACCGTGTACGAGGCTTGGGGGCCACTCGAGTTAGAATGTTTACAGAGAAAGAGACGTAGTTTTTGCGAATTGAATTTATTAACTGATACATTCCTTTTTACAGTGAGGTTCACCGTGTACGAGGCTTGGGGGCCACTCGAGTTAGAATGTTTACAGAGAAAGAGACGTAGTTTTTGCGAATTGAATTTATTAATTGATACATTCCTTTTTACAGTGAGGTTCACCGTGTACGAGGCTTGGGGGCCACTCGAGTTAGAATGTTTACAGAGAAAGAGACGTAGTTTTTGCGAATTGAATTTATTAACTGATACATTCCTTTTTACAGTGAGGTTCACCGTGTACGAGGCTTGGGGGCCACTCGAGTTAGAATGTTTACAGAGAAAGAGACGTAGTTTTTGCGAATTGAATTTATTAACTGATACATTCCTTTTTACAGTGATGTTCACCGTGTACGAGGCTTGGGAGCCACTCGAGTTAGAATGTTTACAGAGAAAGAGACGTAGTTTTTGCGAATTGAATTTATTAACTGATACATTCCTTTTTACAGTGAGGTTCACCGTGTACGAGGCTTGGGGGCCACTCGAGTTAGAATGTTTACAGAGAAAGAGACGTAGTTTTTGCGAATTGAATTTATTAACTGATACATTCCTTTTTACAGTGAGGTTCACCGTGTACGAGGCTTGGGGGCCACTCGAGTTAGAATGTTTACAGAGAAAGAGACGTAGTTTTTGCGAATTGAATTTATTAACTGATACATTCCTTTTTACAGTGAGGTTCACCGTGTACGAGGCTTGGGGGCCACTCGAGTTAGAATGTTTACAGAGAAAGAGACGTAGTTTTTGCGAATTGAATTTATTAACTGATACATTCCTTTTTACAGTGAGGTTCACCGTGTACGAGGCTTGGGGGCCACTCGAGTTAGAATGTTTACAGAGAAAGAGACGTAGTTTTTGCGAATTGAATTTATTAACTGATACATTCCTTTTTACAGTGAGGTTCACCGTGTACGAGGCTTGGGGGCCACTCGAGTTAGAATGTTTACAGAGAAAGAGACGTAGTTTTTGCGAATTGAATTTATTAACTGATACATTCCTTTTTACAGTGAGGTTCACCGTGTACGAGGCTTGGGGGCCACTCGAGTTAGAATGTTTACAGAGAGACGTAGTTTTTGCGGATATGTGGGTAAGATTACGGTTAACTCTAGACTTGAACAGGTTAGGATTGAGAGAACCTTGCCACAGAGGAATTATTCGTGGGACGAAGCTGCTCGAGTGGAACTTGCATCTCACAAATGGAATACGAAAGTAATTTGCATTACCATGTAAAGGTTAGAACTGAAGAAACAAAGGGATGTTTGTCTGAACATTTTCCATGTATATAGCGATAGAATAGTGAGATATTCGCGACGTTTCGTCTTTGAGAATGTCTTTGGATGGGTAGAGTGGAATATAATTTCTCGCCCACAAGAACGAGGAGACGCTTTTCGACTCTATCGAGACTGTATACGTAAGTGGTTCACTACAATGTGCGTAGCATCACAGGGTTTAGCCGTGATGGTTTGCTTTGACTTGGTTTGGTTTATTTTACGGCATATCAACCTCAAAGAGGCACGGTGGAGTAGCTGATAGTGGATTTGATTGAGGAATCGGAGAGAGACGAGTTCTAATTCCAGCTGAATCCATTACTGTTGAGTCTTGACTCAATGTTGAATCTCGCCTATTGCATGGAATAATAATGCAACACAAAATGTACTTAGAACAAGAATGTATTATAACAAGAAAGTGTACACAATAAGTACATATAGTATTTCTGTATATTTCTGGGAAGACGTTCCTGGAGAATGTGTTGACTAGTCGCAGTCGATCAGAGTCTCTAGTTGGATCTCGTGATTCCTCCTCCCCGTCTTCCGGTACCAACCACTATTTATATAGTTGGTAGTCACCTATGCAGATTAGGTGGATCCTACCACAACACCCCCCTCCCAAGCCTTGGAATCCTTTTGGATTTCAACTGGCTTCTATATGGGATGATGATCATGGTTATTTCTTTGTAGATCCCCTTTGCATAGTTCATATAAATATCTGTTTTTTTTTTCAATATCTTTTTCGTTTTGGATTCACGTCCAATGGGTCCGTGAACTTTCGTTTCCTACCGGATCTTCTCGGTTCAGGAGCACTCTGCGGAGGTTCTACTTGAAAAGTATCATACATTACATCAATGAGATCTTCCTCCTCATCCGGTATACTCTCTTCATGCTCTAGCACGTAGCATTTTTTGAGTTGGTTCTGGTGCCTCTTATGAGTATTCTTCGGCCCTTTTATTATGTAAATCAGGTCACCGATTCTCTTGTCCACTCTGCCTCGCTCCCAGAACTCAATGTTGTTTCTATAGCACTTGAAAAAGACCTTCTCTCCGGGGGTGTATCTTTTTCTAGCTGTATACATAGTGTTCTTTATTCTATTTCTTCCTGGCAAAAGCTTGTCAAACACTGACTTAACTTTCCTAGCGAACATTAGTTCAGCTGGTGCCATGTTTGATGGTGTTCTCTGGTTAGGCGTGATTCTGTATACTTGTAGGAATTGCAGAAGCGCCTTTTCCGTTGGAACTCCTGAGGCTTTCTTCAGAGCGCGCTTTAACGTATCTACAAATCTTTCTGCGAGTCCATTGGATCTCGGATGATACGGCGGCGTCGTTATGTGGTTAATTTTATATAACTCACAAAATTCCTTAAAATCGTCAGAAGTGTATACCATTGTCACTCACAATACACTCTGGCACACCGAACCGTGCAAATAGTTCATGCAAAAAAGTTGTTGTGGTATTGGACGTAGGCTTTTTGCAGCGTAGTACTTCCGGACATTTTGTAAAGCTATCTACCACTATTAAGTAGTAATAATCTTCTACTGGACCAGCGAAATCAATGTGTAATCTTGTCCACGGATGATCCGTCTTTGGCCATGGTTTGTGTACTATAGGTGGTGCCTTAGCTGCTAACGCACACCCTTTACATCGATGAACCATGTTTTCGATATCCACATCCATTCCTTTCCAATATACAAAGCTTCTCATTAAGCTTTTTGTTCTATTAATCCCCGGGTGACCCATATGAAAGTCCCGTAGGATTCTTTTCTGCAACTTTTTTGGTACTACTACTCTCTCACCATATAGAAAAATTTCGTCACAAATTGAATAGATCTCCTGAACTTTTTGGTCATTTGCTACCATTTTACTTTTTATTCCTAAAATGAAATCATCGCTTTCAGATTCTTTTTTGATTTCCTTTGATGTAACCGGTAGCTCTCTTACAATGTTGTTTACCATGCTTTTGACCTCATAATCTGCTCTGATATTTGCAATGATTGTTTCTTCGAATCCTTCATCTTTATTCGGTACGAGTCTTGATAAGGTATCCGCATGAATTATATTTTTGGATGATAGGTGTTTTATGTGGAAATCATAATTGAGAAGAATGGTTCCCCATCTTAACAGTCGATTTGCCGTGTAAACGGGTAACCCTTTCTTTGACCCAAAAATAGTGATCAGATGTTTATGGTCCGTTTCTAACCTGAAATGTCTGCCGTAGATGTACCTATGAAATTTTGTTATGGCAAAAATGCTACTCAGAGCCTCCTTTTCTATCTGTGAATAACTTCGCTCTCCTGGGAGTAATGCCCTCGAAGCATGCGCAATCGGTTTTCTAGACCCATCTGGCATTATGTGTTGAATACATGCTCCTACTCCGTATGAACTAGCATCACTTGCCACTACAATATCCAGTTTAGGATTGTAATGGGTTAAAAAGAGGTCGGACGTAAGCATTTTCTTAATTTCATCAAAGGCTTTTTGACATTCTACCGTCCATTCCCATGCCTTGTCTTTTTTCAGTAGTTCATTCAACGGAGCTCTTAGATTGTACATTCCTTTAATGAATGCTTGATAATAGTTCGCGAGCCCCAGAAAACTCTGTAGTGTCGCCACGTTAGTGGGCGTCGGCATGTTTCTAATCGCAATGGACCTTTCCGGATCTGGAAATCTGCCATTTTTGTTGATTATGTGACCTAAATATTTAATTTCCTCCAAACCAAATTCACACTTTGATTCTTTGACTTTAAATCCAAAGTCCTGAATCTTTTTAAATACTTGATTGAGGTGCTCTCGATGTTCGTCGACGTTTGCACTCCTTACTATAATATCATCTAAGTAGGCACACGCAAAGTCTAAGTCATTCAACATGACGTCCATGGCTTGTTGAAAAATGGCTGGTGCCACTTTAATACCAAAAGGAAGCCTGTTGTACTTGAATAAACCCCTATGCGTGTTTATCCCTAGTAACTTCGAACATTCTTCTTCGACGGGAATTTGGAGATAGGCATCTGATAAGTCGATTTTTGAAAAAATCACTCCGCCATTTAGCTTGTTAAAAATCTCCTCAGGACTCGGTAACGGGTAATGGTAGTCCTTCATTACAGAGTTCAACCCTGTCGAAAAATCAACGCAGACTCTGATTTGGTTTGATTTCTTTTTTATGCACACAATCGGAGCAGCCCATGAATTAGATTCTACTTTTGAAATAATTCCCATTTTTTCCAACCTATCAAGTTCTTCGTTAACTTTCTCTACACTTGCGAAAGGCACGTTACGTTTCTTTTTAAATATAGGCATAGTATTTTCTTTTAATTCAAATTTAACTTCAAATTTGTTACATCTTCCAAGACCAGGTGTAAAGGTCTCCGGAAACTTTTCCTTTAATTCATCTTTAATGTCCTGTCTTGATTGCGTATTACTTTCTACTTTTCTGCAGAATGAGTTTAACGGTTTATCCCACAATTCGAATGTTTCAATAAAATCTGTACCCAACAAGTTTTCTCCATTTCTCACAATGAAAACTTTCATTTTTTTAACTATCCCATTCACTTTCATTGGAAGTACAACCTCGCCTTCGAAGTTAATTTGCTTTCCAGTTACCGTTCGAGCGTGTTTCGTTGACTTCATTATTGTAGGCCTTTTTAAAATTTTCCATGTTTTATCGTTCATTATTGTTAAATCTGACCCCGAATCGAGTTGAAATTTGATATTCTTTTTGAATATTTCAGTCGTCACATATTTCCTCAAATCTCTATCTGATTTGATATTCGAATTTGTTTGTCTAATTCGGCTATTAACTTTTTTCGTTTTACAACACGATCCTTTGTGACCATTCTTTTGGCACACGAAACATTTCTTATTTCTATATGGGCAATTTATCTCCCAATGTCTTTCGTTACAACGTCTGCAATTATATGGTGGGACTTTTTTATTTTCGTTCTTTTTATTTTCTTGTCTATTATTAAAGTACGCCGAATTTTTTCTCCAATTTTTCTCTACTGGGTACTTTGACTGCTTTTTTATTTTTTTAATATAAGCAATACCAGCTTCTTCGATTTTTTGCGACTCTTTCTTTAAACTTACGGCCCGTTGACACTCCTCTGCTAACTTTTGCAGGGTAAGGCCTTGTTCAGATTCGAGTTTAGACAAAACTCTACTTCTTATTTCGGCACTCTTACTGGATACCAGTCCTTGAGCAAAAATTAAGCACTTGAATTCTTCAACCGTAATCTCTGCCAATCTGAAATTGTCACAATGTCTATTCACTATAGATGCATATGTTAAGTAATCCTGATCGTCGGATTTAGAGACATTCATGCATAACCATCGCTTATGCCAAGGCGACATATTTGTTCCAAACAGCTCTTTTAGCAATTTCACTGTTTCCGAGAATTCTAATTCAGTTGTTTTTCTCGGTAGAATAAAATCTACAAATTTGCTATGTTCTGCCGTACCTAGCTTTCTTAGTAATAGACTGACTTTTCTTGAATTCGACCAGTTTTCACAGTCTGTGTAGAAAATATCTTCATATCGTTTAAAGTACGCTTCAAACGTTTTTTCTTCGTCTGGCACATAGTTGAAAGTTTCCAGCGAATTAAATATGGTGTTATTAGAATATGAAGAATTTCCTTCATTTGCCTGATAGTTGTTTAATTTCTCCAGTGTTAACTTTTGAATTTCTAAAATTCTTTCATCTTGTCTATCTTGATATTTTTGCAGCGCTATCTGTTGTTCTTGTTGTCTTTCCTCTTGTTTATCTTGATATTTTTGTTGTTTTTCTTGAAATTTTTGCTGTGCTATCTGTTGTTCCCTTATTAATAAGGCAAACTGTTCCTGCTGACGTTGTTGACTCAACTGCTGGGATTTTAATAATTCAGATATGACTTTGGATAGTTCCTCCATTTTTAGCTGATAGTGTTCATGCAACAAGGAATATACTTTTAATTTGTGTATCCACGAATATCATATAAGCTGACCAAAAAAATCGAAACAACGTACGACTTTTATATTTTATGTCTTGCTTTTACATTCACGCCCGTGCTAATCAACTTTGGTATTTTTTTTTTCGTGAACAGAGAGCGTCGGACTTTTTTTTTTTTCGTTTTCGACTTCTGTTCGCGTATTTCAATGACAACGTCTGATTTTCTTATCAGAGGTAATTCGTCACTATATTGTTGAACAAATAATTTAAAAAAATAATTTTTTAAAGTTTGTTACCTTTCAAAGTCGACACGGTGTATTTGTGCTCCTTTTAATCCATGCATGTTTTTGTAGTCGGCCAATTTTTCTTTTTAGATGGTATCTCGTTGTAGATAATTTTTTAATTTAAAATTACCGTTATTCGTTTACGACACCTTTCAATTTATCTGAGTGAACGTTCCTTTATGCTTAGTCGTCTTTTAACGAGTTTTACATATCCAGAAGTTCAGAATCCTTCGTCGTTATGTTAACGTTGGACTTTGAATTAATAGTTTTTTTTTCAGCCTGGGTTCTTCAATGACTTGTCTCAATTGTTGAAAACTCTCACTATTAATTCTTTCTTCTTTCCGTATGCCTCGTTCTACTTCTTTGCCATTGTTGAAACTTGGCTTATGGTTCGTTCTACTTCGTGGCCATTGTTGAAACTTGACGTATGGTTCGTTCTACTTCGTCGCCATTGTTGAGTCTTGACTCAATGTTGAATCTCGCCTATTGCATGGAATAATAATGCAACACAAAATGTACTTAGAACAAGAATGTATTATAACAAGAAAGTGTACACAATAAGTACATATAGTATTTCTGTATATTTCTGGGAAGACGTTCCTGGAGAATGTGTTGACTAGTCGCAGTCGATCAGAGTCTCTAGTTGGATCTCGTGATTCCTCCTCCCCGTCTTCCGGTACCAACCACTATTTATATAGTTGGTAGTCACCTATGCAGATTAGGTGGATCCTACCACAACAATTACAAACACTTACGTGCTAATACTCTTGGGAAAGATATGAATCCTCTTCTTCTCCCACTAGCTATGAGTAAATATCAGGACAGACCGTGTCCTATAGCCTACGATGGCAAATGGCCAGAACGAAATGGCAACCTACTGCGAGAAAAAAAACTCTGCATCATCAGTAATAGCACATAACTGAGTGAACTGCAATGGGTTCATTTACGGTATATCAACCTCAATGGGTTATTTAATCCCAACAAGATTTTTATTGCTGGTAATATTTTTTCCAAAAATGTATTTCTGGCAATATTTTTTTCAAAAATGTATTGCTGGTAATAATATTTTCCTTCAAAAATTCATTGCTAGTAATATTTTTTTACAAAAATGTATTGCTGTATTAAAACCTTTTTTTTTACACTTTCATGGTGTTTTGCTCCCTTTCTGGTGGGGTTAAACTATTTGCCCATAGCTGAGAGCAGAAACATGTGCTACCACCACGGGTCAGGATGGACCTGGGAACACAAGCAATTAAGAGGTGGTCCCACGCTCCTCAAAGCCTCCTGATCAGAGTCCTTGCTGTTGGTTGTAGCTTACCGTCTTACCCAGGATGCCTAGTCGTGTGGATTTGAACTGTTGGGACTAAGAAATGTA
This sequence comes from Acanthosepion esculentum, assembly GCA_964036315.1. NCBI lineage: Eukaryota > Metazoa > Mollusca > Cephalopoda > Sepiida > Sepiidae > Acanthosepion > Acanthosepion esculentum. Next base: position 34,457,792 of record OZ038513.1, read on the forward strand.
ACTAAAGCGCTTTATATTGTACAATTTAGTATTCAGGGTAAATAAATAGATAAAAATCTCGTTACCTTATTTCTGGATTGGCAGTTTCGCAGAGGTAAATCCACACGTGAGGAGTAAGGTAAATTTATTGAATTTATTAACAGTTACGCTTATTTAAAAATATAGATAAAAGTTAATTTTTGACTAAATAAATTAAATAGCGAAAAACAAACAAACGAATAGGCTATTTTAACGGTCCCTGCTAAATAGGCAGCAAGGCTATTTTACCGGTAAATATAAATCTTTATGATACTAAAATTCTGTGAACTTTTTTTGCTTGCTCTCTTGTGCGTTTGCCACCGTGCACAGAAAATCATATATAGAGAGTGGGGAATTGAAAGATGTAAATTTATTGTCGAGTAGGAAGGGGGAGATAAGGAAATGGTGTGTATAATGATTTAATCTCCCTTTCTATCTCTCTCGCTTTACACCTCTCTCTCTTTTCACCTCTCTCTCTTTTCACCTCTCTCTCTTTTCTTTTCTCTTTCTTTTCACCTCTCTCTCTTTTCACCTCTCTCTCTTTTTACTTTTCTCTCTCTTTTCACCTCTCTCTCTTTTCACCTCTCTCTCTTTTCACCTCTCTCTCTTTTTACTTTTCTCTTTCCACCTCTGAGATTTCGTGCGTATATTTCAGCTTTCTTTAAGCAAACAATATTTTAAATATTTAAAAATATTTTTTGACATATTTAAAAAATATTTTCAAGTGAATATGATTTTAAAATATTTGTTGGCATATTAAAAATATATTTTTAAATTAATCTTATCTAAAAAAATATACTAAATGAATAAGATTTAAAAATACGAGTTGTTTATACAGGAAGTATTTTTTTTTATTTCAACCTTCTTCAAACAGACAATATTTTAATGTTAAAATCAACTTCAGTGTTTTATTACCTGAACTGTGAGTGACCCAACGGGTCACAGGTGGTAGTGTTTTGAAGCTAAGTATAAAGTGGTTGGGTGAGCTGTGTAGGCAGGACTTGAACAACAGATTCTGCGGTCTGCGACTATAGTCAACACTGGAAGCCCACGAAGTATAAAGATAAGAGAACTATGCCCAGGGGCTAGTGTGGGATTTGCAGAGACTGTTAAGTGCTTAAAATATTCAAAGACTTCTATATTTCTTTTAATAAATAATAATAAAATTGTTTTAATAATAATAATAAAACTGTTTTAAGAGGTATATATTTTACAAATATCACCCGACAATAGCACTGGCTCCTCGCTCAATGAATGCCGAAAACGGCTAATGTCAAATCTTCTAAGCCTCACTCAAAAAGAGTAGGGGAAACAACTCGAGTGGCTCCCAAGCCTCGTACACGGTGAACCTCACTGTAAAAAAGAAAGTATCTTTTAATAAATTCAATTCCCTTACGTGTAGAATTACCTCTGTGAATGTTCGGTTCTTGAAATAAGGAATTGGGGTTTTTATCTATTGATTTACTGTTAATGCTCTATCTACTAATTTTCTTCCACTATTTTTCAATATAGTCCTTATTGACATCAATACACTTGGTCAAACGGAGATTAAGCATTAGCAATCCCATCACAGAAGAAGGTGGCGTTCTGGCCCTCCAAAAACAAATCCACGTCAAATATGATCTCATTATTGTTTCCAGAATGACGACTACGTAGGTGGGACTTGTGTTTAGGAAACAGGAGGAAGTCAGATTGCGCTAAATCTGGCGAGTAAGACTTCTATATATTTTTTCAAAATAAATAATGATTAATAAATGATTTTAACATATGTTTTAACAATTGAAAGTGGAAAAATTTTAAATTGTCTTAACAATTGATGGTGGAAATAAACGCCTCTGTTAAATCTGTGTATTGTGATTTTTTACATTACCTGCTTTCATAATAATAAAAAAATATTTAGCGGCAAAATATCCCGGGGGTCTATTTTAAAGATGTAGTGAAATCCTATAAAATCTGAATCAATTCTGCTGAATGAATTGGTCATTATAGAAATAAATTTCTGTCTGAATTTCTGGAATGAGGAATTATTATTTACACTATTTATATATATATCCTGGTCTCCCAAAAACGCCTCCACGTCACACATGATATTATTGTTTCCAAAATGGCGACCTAGTAGGTGGGACGTGTGTTTAGGAAACTGGAAGAAGTCAGATGGAGTTAAATCTGGCGAGTAAGAGGGATGGGATAGCAATTCAAAGCCACGGTTGGCTGCTTCAATACTGCAACCTGAGCCGGATAAACGGGCGCGTTATCCTGGAGCTTCGACTTGATTGCTTCCGTCTGTTAATTTAATTCTGATGTATATGTTCGTTAATAGTCTTTCCCTTTTTCAGGTAGTCAGTATACCCAAAACAGAGAAGTCATCACCTTGTCAACAGACGCTTTTTTTTTCATCAATTCGCCCCAATCAATGCGAGAGTACCACTAGCACACAATTGGTTACAGAGGGGTAAGAATAAGAGTAAAGAGGCGTGTTTGAGGAAAGGATACAGAGAAGGACAGGGGAACAAGCTCAGGGTGTCAGATGTCGATTGACATTACACTTGAATATTTGAAGATTATAGTCATCAAAGAAGCAAGTAAGAGGAAGAGAGTTCTACAGACGGGAAGTGCGAGAGATGAAGCTGTTTGAGAAGAAGAGACGGTAATTTTTGACTGTTTTGACAGTGAAAGGGTGGGACCGAGATGCCAGCCTGGTAACATTTTTTCCTTCAAAAAATCGATTTCTGATAATAGTTTTCCTTCGCAGGTAATATTTTTTTCAAAAAATGTATAGCTGTTAATATTTGTTTTTTTTTTGTTACAAAAATATATTACTGGTAATTTTTGTTTTTCAAAAATGTATTGCTGGTAATAATGTTTTTACAAAGTATTTCTGGTATTAAAACCTATTTTTACACTTTAATAGTTTTTTTACCTCAGTTTGGGTGTTAACTATTTGCCCATAGTTGGGACCCTAACAGGTGCTACTACCCCGGGTCAGGGTGCACCCGGGAACACCAGCAATTAAGAGGTAGTTCCACGATCCTCAAAACCTCCTGATCAGAGGTCTTGCTGTTGGATGTAGTTTAACGTCTTACCCAGGACGCGGATGTAGTTAGGTCGTCATACCCAGGACGATATGCCATTTAAGAGATGATCAGAAGCGCTTAAAAAATCGACCTTACCTTAACCCTTCCTACTATCAAAAAACAACATAAGAAAACTATAAGAAAATAAAAATACCGCTTGCCGTCCATAGGTGAATATTTTACTCTTGTCAAAAGCAGACTATAGGTTTTTCATTGGTCCTACTGAAATGATAACTGGTCTCGTTTCACTTTGCGTCCTATTTACATCAACTGTGATTCTCAACAAGAAAACGGCTGTAAATAAACTCTCATGAAGACTACGGGCGGCGGCGGCGGCGGCAGCTCCGGTGTACAATGTACGTAATTGTAGGGAAAATGTTCTCCCTGTCGAGATAATCTGAGACAGATGACAGTAAAAGGTCAAGAAAAGTTAAAAAGCCAGCTAGCGGCACAGGCGAAAATAGTCGTAGATCCAAAGACATTTTTGGACATGTCAATCTCGGTTGCTGGACTGTGATTAGTAATGTTAGAGGTGACCATTCCTTGCAACATATACTAAATAACACGATGTCTGATCGTCTGTTTACCCAGTCGCTGTTTTCCTCCTTAAAAATAAACATTATCTATCTATCTATCTATCTATCTATCTATCTATCTATCTATCTATCTATCTATCTATCTATCTAACAGTGGTCGTTTTAACTAACGAAGCGTAATCTTCAGACTCCCATAATCCCAGAGGGGTTCTTAAAGTAGACTTATAATGAGTGAATTCTTCATCTAAATCTTTGATATTGACTGATTCATTGTTTCGTTTTATACGGTTTATCAACCTCTTGTTTCGTTTTATACGGCTTATCAACCTCTTGGTTCATTTTATACAGCTTATAAACCTCTTGTTTTGTTTTATACTGTTTACCAACATCTTGTTTCATTTTATACGTCTTATCAACCGCTTGTTTCGTTTTAAAGAACTTATCCAACTAATGTTTCGTTTTACACCGCTTATCAACCTCTTGTATCGTTTTTTACCGATTATCAAGCTCTTGCTTCATTTTATGTCACTTATCAACCACTTGTTTCGTTTTATACGGGTTATCAACCTGTTGTCTCGTTTTATACTGATCATCAATCTCTACTTTCGTTTTAAACGACTTATCAACGTCTTGTTTCGTTTTACACAGTTTATCAATCTCTTGTTTCGTTTTATATGGTTTATCAATATCTTCTTTCGATTTATACGGTTTCTTGTTTCATTTTATACGACTTATCAGCCTCTTGTTTGGTTTTACAGATCTTATCAGACTTTTGCTTCGTTTTATACCGATTATCAACACCTTGTTTCGGTTGTTACAGTTTAACAATCTCTTGTTTCGTTTTACACAGCTTAGCACGCTATTATATCGTTTTATACCGATTATCAACCTCTTGCTTCGTTTCATATGGCTTATCAACCTCTCGTTTCGTTTAATACGGTTTATCCACATCTCGTTCCATTTTATACCGACTTATCAAACTCTTGTTTCGTTTTATGCGGCTTATCGCCCCCTTATTTCGTTTTATACCGATTACAAACCTCCTTAAAACTCTTTAGATTTTAAGATTAATTTTTGAGATAATATTATATTATAGTGATACAAGTCTTATTAATTAACCCTTAGCTCTTGGGGAGAAGAGATGGATGCCTAAATTTCACAAAGATATTTGCGCGTAAGTAATTATAACAAACCCAACGAGAATTGGAACCCGCCCCTTTCATTAAGAATTCAGCTTACACTGTCTCCTCAATACAGCGTAAATTTAAACGAAGTTTAAGACACACACGTACATACGCAGAAATAAAAATAGCTAATACACAAGTTAAAAAATATCCCCCAGGATATAGACAATCATGGTTCTCTATATATTCCAGTTTTTCATGATTTCTTAATGTTATGGGACCTACCTTTATGGACTAAATGGACTCGTCCTATTACTATATATACGGGGAGATTATGCCTCTCAAGAGAGCTGGCCACCGTTGGCAGCCTTGCTGCGACTTGTTCCAGCAAGTCAGTCGAACTCTCTGCCACTGAGCAGAGAGGAACTCGGACGAGGCTCCGTCGAAGGGTAGAGTCTTGTTCGGGGAGGTTGACCAACCCGATTCTTTTTTTACAGTTTCCACGGGCATTTTTGGGCCGGCCTATGGGCTCGGGAATGCCCACGTTAAACTCGGCCTTGTACATTGCGTGTAGGCATCTCGACATAGTGTAATGCTTAGCAGAATTTTCTCGCTCGATCCATTATGAAAATAATGAGTTCGATCTTCACCGGGTTCATCTCATTCCACATGCAAACTCCGCTGAGTAAATCGCTATAACTATGTGTGAATATAATCAACAAAATTTTGGTATGTGATTCATTTGTTATCAAAATGACCAACTATCTTGTTACTAGTACTGGTTTTCGAAATGACTTCTTCAGATCTAATAATGTTTTCTTTTTGCTTTCTTTCTTTTTTATCGAGGGAAACATATATAAATAACAAGAGGAGAAGGAGGAAATAAAACTGATATTGATGATGATTCTACATCCATAAATTGCTGAATACTACAGGGATGCTTAGCTAAAATTTTAAAATATCTGACGTACGTTAACACCCGATATATATATATATATATATATATATATATATATATATATATATATATATATATATATATATATATATATATATATATATATACACCGTTTAGTCTTGCAGTATTATTATTATAATAGATAATATATGCTTTTGCGTGTAGGCATCTCGAGATAGTGTAATGCTTAGCAGATTTTTCTCGGTACATCCATTATGAAAATAAGGAGTACGATCTTCACATTGTTCTCCTCATTCCACATCGAAACTCCACTGAGTAAAAATCGGAGTTTCGATGTGGAATGAGGGGGAAATAACTGACACAGCCGAGAGAGACATGGCACGTGGAACTAGAACAATCTATCTACTGCGGTGGACGAAATAAAAGGTTCGAATCGAAATTCCAATCACCTGAAAAAGGCCGGAGCGTACAACGTCCGAAACGTTGTGAATATGGGAGCAAAGATAAGGATAACGGTCCGAATAATGTAAATAATGTAAGTAATCACAAAACCTCATCTCAAAGATACAGACAGATAAAGCAATTGTATTATTACGAAAGGTGACGTCCTATACGAACCTGGGTTGATATTTAACGTAGAAGATTCATAAACTTCTACAATTACTACACATTTTCGCCTTGAAAAATGATTATCTCTTTCATTTAAATATCATATAGAGGTTTATCCCTTGTTCCTTGTTTTGGATTGGGATGCCGGTTCCTTCTAAAGACTTCATACTCTTGCACTCAGCCGAAACTCTCCTCCTTAAGAAATTGACACGTTTGCTTTGGATTTTTGTTTGACGTTTCTCTCTTAAATACAGAGTTAATCAAGAGAAACACACCGTTTACTTTTGTAGTATTATTATTAAAATAGATAATATAATTGTCTTCAGTGGCAAGACACTTTTCCGACATATGGGAATATAAAACTCCTCCAAACTTAACTAAAAATAAATAGCTTGAGGAGCTGTCAATGCGCCCATTAACCACTGGCATTAAGACTCTGTTCACCACATGAAAGATATCGCTTCAAAATAGCTAATGCTTCTACGACATTTTCAGAATGAAAATCCAATCACTGTAGCCAATTTCTTCTTGTGCCAGCAAAAATCTTTTGTTTACAATAATATATTTTTCATTTTCTACACACATTATTTTTTCATTCTACTCTCGACGTATTAATGACTTTTACACTGTGTTCCGATTAAATGCTTCCCATTTCTATATGTATTGGTAGGTTTGGCTATCGCCCGGTTCACACTTATCCCGACATTTTGCAGAGGGTTAAAGCTTTATCTCGTTTTATAATGAGAAATGGATTTCCGATTTCTACTAAAGTCTACTTGTAACGTCTCCGTCTGAACTCTGGAAATTTGAATTACTAATGATTCAATTTTATTTTCCACCCCATTAGGAGTAGATAGGTTTGGCTCTCGCCCGGTTCACACTTATCCCGGCCTTTTGAACAGCAGGTGTAGGGGTTTATCACTTGTCTCCTGCTTAGAACTGGTTTTCCGATTTCTACTAAAGTCTACTTCTAACGTTTCCACGTGAACTATGGAAATTTGATTTACTAATGATATAATTTTATTTTCCGCCCGAATTGGAGGAGATAGGTTTGACTATCGTCCGTTAACCCCCCCCACAACTGGTCCTTTGACGAGGAGATTGTTGATCCCTTGTTTAAGGACTGCGTTTCCGGTTCCTTCTAAAGTCTATTTAAAGTTTATACTTCTAAAGTCTCCTCCTAATATTTGACATTATTTATCAATATTTTATTTCCTTTCTCATCTTCTTCTCAACATGAGTTGATAGGTTCGCCTATTGTCCGGTTCACACTCCGCTGCTACTTTGGCTTGATATCTCGAAGTGAAAATATCTCCAGCTTTAAAATTTTCTTTTGGAAAAATATCTACATAGTAAAATATATTATAATTTATACATAACACACAGTAACCCTCCACACTACTTACATTATTCGGACTACTGTCCTCATCTTTGTCGGCATATTAATTACAATGTTTCGGTATGTGTACGCTCCGGCCTTCTTCAGGTGGTTGGAATGTCGAAATGAACACTTTATTTCGCTCACTGGGATAGACTGTTCTAGTTCCACGTGCCATATTTTAATCACTTTTTCATCGCCGTGACGGAACATCCCGTTGGCTTTACTACACATATTATCTATCTGTGACTGCCCTCGATCCGGCCCTGTCCTGTCAACTACAGTCATATTTTCATCGACGTGACGGAAAATCCCGCTGTCATTCCTACAAATATTTTCTATCTGTGACTGCCTTCGATCCGGCCTTGTCCTGTCACCTACAGTCACATTTTCATTGACGTGAGTGGACATCCGGTTGCCTTTTCTACAGATATTTTCTATCTGTGACTGCCCTCAATCTGGCACTTTCCAGTCAAATACAGTCACTTTTTCATTGACGTGACGGAACATACCGCTGGTTGTTCTACAACATATATTCTATCTGTGACTGCCCTCGATCAAGCCCTGTCCTCTCAACTACAGTCACTTTTGACGGAACATCCCGCTGTCTTTTCTACATATATTTTCTATCTATGACTGCCCTCGATTCGGCCCTGAACTTTCATCTACAGTTACTTGTTCATTGACGTGATGGAATATCCCGCTGACATTTCTACATATATTTTCTATCTGTGAGTGACCTCGATCTGGCCATGTTCTGTCAACTGCGGGCACTTTTTCATCGATGTGATGGAACATCACGCTGTCATTTCTCCATATATTTTCTAACTGTGACTGCGCTCGATCCGGCCCTGTCCTGTCAACTACAGTCACATTTTCATCGACGTGACGTAACATCCCGCTGTCTTTTCTCCATATATTTTCTATCTGTGACTGCCATCGACCCGGCTCCGTCCTGTCAACTAAAGTCACTTTTTCGTCGACTTGACATAACATCCCTCTGTCTTTTCTACACATATTTTCATGGTGACTGACCCGAAAAGCCTGCTTGTTTAACTTCTTGCCTCCTCTTCACGAAATTATGCGCCCTACTAGAATCTTAACTACGCCTCACCGTTTTTCTGTTAAAATAGCTAGATGTATCCGCCACTTCTACTCTGTCAGTTTCTTTTCTCGCACTTCTTACCTGTGGAAATACATTCCGTTTTCTTACTTGCTTCCACCTCAAATCTTCAAAATTTTAAATACAACCTCAATCGCCATATTCCTTTATTGTCATTTCCTCATTACTCCTCAGTAAATTCTAATTCTCTCACCATCTGTAACCCCTCCCCACTGTGTTCTCTTGACATCATCGCCTTACCTCGAATGAAAATATTAAAAAAAATATGTTTATATCATTAAGGAAAACTTTAAGAAATTTAATACATTTAGAATAAAATTAGAGCAGGTGTTATTTTCTGAAAAAACCTTTTTTATAGAATTACTCAATTTTTCGACATTTGCAATTTTCAGTCGTATATTTTTTCGTTGTAATTTCAGTTAGGTTCATTAATTAGAGAAGAAATGTCGAAATTTCTATTAATTAGTTTAATTGCCGTATAATTTTAAATTACAAGTTTCTTTTGGCAAAGAACATTTACGTCTGATTTTGTGTATAGTTGGGTATTTTTTTAAAAAATGTAAACACAACATTTTGACAAATAACTTTCAGATTTCTACACTTGCTCTATCTCTCTCCCTATTATGTTTCGATAAATTCTCATAAAAATTTGTTCAGCTATTTTGTGTCATTTATTAAATCTTTTTTTTCGAATGTGTGTTCAATTTATCGAAATTTCTTGGGTCAATTAAAATCTGACAGCAGTTAATGAATGGTTTCTTGTCGTTAATGATCAGCCGTACTTGTGTTTTCTTCAACATACTCAAAGCTGACATGTGCTTTATATTGTAACTAGGCTGATCAGACATTAGCTCCAGATTCTGGTAGAAGGCACAGATCTATCTTGCATGATCAACAGTATGAACAGGGCTCAAATCCTCGGTCACGATGACTTGTTGCCTCGTTTTAGCACGACAATTGGCGTCTTGCTAATAGTTCCGTCTATCCTATTTCGCTTACAAGGCTTGAGTCACAATGTGATATGGTTTCCAGGCACTTTCCAAACGTCAAGCACGCTATGATGTCCTCTCCAGACTGATAACATCAAGAAGTGAGCTTTCTAATATAGCGTCCATAGGGAGATCGGAACAAGGTTTTCATGGTCGGAAAGTTTACGTTTTAACTAGTGGGCCATGCGCGCGTCTGATATAATTTTAGCTCCTGCCGTTGTATGAAAACTAATTAACTTTTTAATTAAGAGCATGAACTTTTTTTAAAATCTTTTCACCCCAGGCAAGGCTGGAAGCCACTAGCACGTTAGGGGTTACAGAGGATTTGGAGCGAGAGCAGATAGGAGTGTTAGAGGAAAGGATGTGTAGAAGGATAGAGGATAGATCAAGGCAACTGGAGATGTCGATTGACGTTACACTTGAATAGTTGGAGATCATATGTCAGGGAAGCAGGAATGAGGAAGGGAGTTCCATAGGCGTGTGGTGCGAGATATGAAGCTATTGGAGTAGAAGAGACGTCTACATTTAACAGTTTCAACAGTGACAGGGTGGGAACGGGATGCCAGCCTCGTAGGATGTTTGAATTCATGGAGCCTGGGAACCAGCGATAGCAGCTCATAGGAGCAATTACTATGGAAGTATTTATAAAAGAGACACAGAGAGGCGAGGGTGCGTCTGTTAGAGAGAGACTGCTGACGAGAAGCCAGAACCAGGCCAATTACATTGCATACCCGTCTCTGGATCTTATCAAGAACATTGACGCAAACAGAAGGGGCTCCAGACCATATATGGCAGCAATACTCCATGCAATGGCGGATGGTTGATTTGTAAATTTGGAGGATCGATCCCGGGGAGAAGAATTTCCTGGCCCGGCACAGGGAGCAAACTTTCCTTGCGGTGGATGAAACAATTGACTCAATGTATTTGTTCCATCTCAGGTCAGCAGACAGCGTGAGACCGAGCAGCCGCAGAGAGGAGCTCTCGTGAAGTTGAGCTTCAGACATTCTAATGGGATGCAGGGAAGGATCCTTGTGGTGATTAATGGAGAGCAGTTTTGTTTTGGAGGCGTTAAGGTTAACCAGCCAATTCCTGCCCCAGTTCACATCCGATTGAAGGTCCTTTTCGAGACGAACGGCCAGGTTAATTTTGTCAGCGGCACTAGATTTGTTTCTGATGCAGGAGTAAATTGTGGTGTCATCCGCATAGATGCCGACTTGGGAATCAATGTCGTCAGGAAGATCATTTATGAATATAAGGAACAGGGTAGGGCCTAGGATGGAGCCTTGCTGAACACCTGCGTTCGTGGGATAGGAGCTGGAGAAGAATCCATTAAGAACGACCTTCAATTCACGGTCTGACAGGAATGATTGTATTAGGTCCAACAATCGGCCTGTAATACCATATCCCTGAAGCTTGCAAAGAAGGCCGGCATGACAAACCCTATCAAATGCCTTGGAGATATCAAGGGCCACGGCGCGAGCTTCTACGTTATTATGGAGAGCTTGGTAGACAAATTCAGTGATGGCCGTTAGCACATCAGCTGTTGATCGAGCAAAGCGGAATCCATATTGTTTGTCTGAGAGCAGATCATGTGATGTAAGGTGGTTAACCACTTCGGTGTTGATAAGGGCTTCGAAGACTTTGCCGAAGAGGGGTAGGAACTGTATTATTATTATTATTATTATTATTATTATTATTATTATTATTATTATTATTCTCCTCCTTCTTTTTCTTCTATGTGGCACGTCCATTTAGGACACGAGTGATCATGGCTTTTGTTCATTTACCATTTAATATACTTGCCATTCTTCCATTAAATTTGCTCTTGTACCATTACTTTTGAATTTTACTATTACATTTGCTATTTTACCGTTGCATTTGACCGTTTAACATTATATTTGCCCTTTTACTACTACATTTGCCATATTGCCATTACATTTTCTATTTTACCGTTACATTTCTCATTTTACCATTATTTTTCATTTTAACAATACTCTTGCAATTTTACCATTGCATTTGCCATTTTACCATTATATTTTTTATTTTACCATGACATTTACCATTTTACCATTTCTATTTGGTGTTTCCATTTTGTTTTCCATTTTACCATTACATTTTACATTTTACCATTACATTTGTCATTTAACCATTGCATTTACCATGTTAACATTATATTTACCATTACCGCATCCATTTTACCATTACATTAGCTATTTTAACATTACTCATGCTATTTACCATTACATTTTCCTTTTTACCGTCACAGTTTTTATTTTACAATTACATTTGCCATTTTACCATTAAATTTGTCATTTGTGCCATTACTTTTGTCTTTTTCTTCGTGTCATTCAGTCAATCTCATCACTTATTTCCCTCGCTCTTTCAACAGGCTTCTCCTCCATGACGCATCCCTGGAATTTAAACGGTCATTTTCGAATTGTAAGTCTATATTTCTTTGTAGCTTTCCTGAAAACTTCATCGTATTTCACATTTTATGTCCAAATTCCTCAGCATTCGTCGGTAGCGGCACATCTTTACCGCTCAAAGTCATCTCTTTATGTGCGGATAAGTGATTAGATTTTACGTAGCTTTCAAATACTCTTTTATTCTTATTTTTCTAACTATATTTCAACATATGTCTTAAGATGCCTTCGAGAAGATAATCACATTGTATAGCTTCTGGGAGGCATCAGTCGCTAGAAAAAGTAAACAAGGATTTTTTTATACTAATGTTCACCAAATACAACCCCAAAAACCACTCGAGGTAGAGAGTCACAGTAACGGGTTGTATAAGCTTCTGGGAGGCATCTATCTCTAGTATGAAAAAAATGTAACCAAGGAGTATTTTATACTAATGTAAACTCAATACAAAGCCCAAAAGCAACTCGACGTACATGGCCGCCGTGTAGGGTCGCATACGCGTAAGAAAAATCAAAAGAAAAGTTCAGTTCATGAGTTTATGTCGGAATGATAACGTTTAGCTATAGATTTGAAAGAGGTCAAAATAGTAGTAATTGGGGAAACATACTTTCGGGGGTTTGTTTCACAAAGTGAGTAGATCTTGGGAAGAAGCTGTCTGATTTGAACTAATGAGAAAAAAACGCATCCATCATGATTGGGGAATGTTCAGAGTCTGCTCGGCAATGGTGGAACGTTACGGGTTTGGTTTTGAACGTATTACAAGCCAATCATTCTCTCGTTGAGACTGGTGGGCTACTCAAATACGTAAACGCATTATAAATAAACTTCTGTGATCCATGATCAAATGCATGTCAGGTAGCGTAACTGTTGTTGGAGCCGAAAGCTGAAACAGCGAGCCGAGTTTATATTCTTGTCTACGCTCTTACGTTCGCTTTGTACAAATGATATATTATTACATCTCTCCTCTTACCAGTTGTTAATTAAATAGCACAATAGAGTGGGCGAATGATGAGTCAAGAAAAGTGATTCCTAATCTTTATCCTTGTCCCCACCCACTTTCAAACCATCAACAAGTTCTCATACCCACTTCTACAATTGATGAAGAAAAACATTGATCTCATATATAAATAACAAAAATACTGTGTTTCTTTTAATCTTCATTCACATAACTTAAGCAAAAAATGTATTACAAAACCCAGATTATTTTCTGTTATATACCGTAACTATGAACACAAATGGATAGGTCTCAATCCTCATAAATACGTTGGACCCTATTGTAAGTGAGAGCAATATGCTGTCCTAGTAGTCCACTACTAGCAGTGGTTTACCTACTTCACGCCGCTGGCGAGTATTATATTTTGTTGATGTTATAAGGAATACCATTTCATTTCCAACTTCCGTTTTGGTTATTCCTGTTTCAGTAATCCTTCCTAGGTTACAGCTCAACGAAAAGGCATTGGAATGTAATTTTCCCGAGAAAAAGTATGAAAATGCATTGGAAAGTGATTTTACAATGAAAATGCAATGAAAACTGATTTTACTTTGTGTTATATACGGTACCTATGAAAACTAATGGGTACGTCCTAATCCTCATAAATACGTTGGTCACTATTTTAAGTGGGGGTAATATGCTGTTTAAGTCGTCCACCATTGGCAGTGGCTTACCTACTTTATGTGGCTGGCGAGTATTGTATTTTGTTGATGTTATTAAGCTTATCATTTCAATTCCAATCTCCGTTTTGGTTATTCCTCATTCAGTAAACTTTCCTGGGTTACAACACCATAAAAAGGCATTGGAAAGTGATTTTACAATGAAAATGCATTAGGAGGTGACTTTACTATGTATTATATAGGGTCCCTGTGGGCACTAATGGCAATGTACCAATCCTCATAAATACGTTGGACACTATTTTAAGTCAAGGAAACAAGAATAAGGAAGAGAGTTCCACAGGCGAGAGGTGCGAGACACTAAGCTATTGGAGTAGAAGAGACGGCCACATTTAATAGAGTGTGAGAGAGAGAGAGAAATAGAGAGAGAACGAGAGAGAGAGAGTAGGTCTCCTATCCACTTAATAAAATAAAACGTTCGAAGACAGGCACGAAACTACTTACCCTTTGTTAAGTTAACGTCTATTCATCAAAGCCAATCAATAGCCTACTGAATCAGTTTATCAATAGATATCTATTAGCAATTTGAAAACAATAAGTTAACCTTCTAAATACATTAGAAAACATTATAATAATCAAAGAATGTAGGAAAGGCTCAATGAGAAATGGACAATGAACGAAAAACGGAAGGATGCTGATATTGCAGGTACTTGTAGTATGCGATTCCCGCCAGGAAATACCTGTGGTTTCCGTTATGTCTTTGTTAACAATATACCCAAACTGTTTTGAAGTAATGGTTGCCTTCGTTCTAGACCAGTGATTCAAGACTTTTTTCCTTGTTTGCATTTATTGAAAACCAACAACCAGTTTCTCGCACCCAATTCCAGAATTGATGAAAAACCATATTGATCGTATGGGTAAATAACAAAACCATTGTGTTTCTTTTAATATTCATTCAAGTAACGAACAACACAATAATGCATTACAAAAACCCAGATTACTTTCATATTAGGGAAAAAAATAAATGTAACATGTGTTTGTACTCTGCTTAGTATGATGTGAATGATTATAGTTCATCAACAAACTTAGTGACTTTGTTGCTGTAGTTTACTGTTTATGATGACATCAAATCTTGGTTTATTGGGGCTGAGTGCTACTCGCATATCGAGGTTGAGGATCGACTCACTTTCTGGTCTTAGGTTTGATGTGAAGCAGACAGGAATATCCAATTTCACACAGGTATATAGCCACGAAAGGCACATCGATCTCATGGGCAAATAACAAGATCATTGTGTTACATTTAATCTTCAATCTCATAATTGACAACAAAATAACGCATTACAAAAATTCATATTAAAGCGAATTATTTTAAGAGTTCCTTTTCAATAAAATTCTAAAATGAAAAAAAAATTGGATAAGTGCGTAATTATCAGGCGTTTTTGTAGCCGAGTTATTTCTTAATAAAAATTTCTGTTTTGTTAAATTTTTTTAATAAAAATATCATTTTATTTTCATGTTATAAAAATGCGTGTCAATAACCATACGCTCCGGAATAATCATTTAAAAATCTTATTGTTGAAATATTATGCTTCCTTTTTCATAATACATATGGTTTACAAAACGCCTGATAATTATGCACCAACCCAATACGATTTTTATAAAGTTTCCCGTTTGCTAATTTTTACTAAAAGGCCACAATATCCTAACTAAATTGTAATAAACATTAAATCTTACCTATAATTTCAGTTTACATCAACTTTTTCGTAGCTTAAAAACTAACCCAACCACAATTAACGAATACTTTCATATGCCACAAAAATCTCCTGAGTTGACCAAGCATAGAAATGAATACGATATGGGAACCAGTAATAAGGAGTGCCAGAGAAAAGTGATAATAACAAAAAAATTGCAATATGAGCTCTGGTAAAAACATGAATTTGATAACAACGAAAACTGCAATATAAGCACTCGTAAAAATGGTTGCTGAAGACATTAGGTTAATAATACCCAGAAATTCGTATACACATGTCTCCTCAAGGATAAATGGCACAGTGGATAAAGCTTAAATCCAGTGACAGGACCCAAAGAGTGTGAGTTCAATACCCGGTTAAGGCAGTAGAGAACTTGGAGAGGGGAATTAACAGGAGATAACTGATAACTGACATCCATTAAACATGGCACGTGGAACTAGAACTGTCTACCCCAGTGAGCTAAATAATGGGTTCAGTTCGACATTCCAACCACCTGAAGAAGGCCGGAGCGTACAACGGCCGAAACGTTGTAATAAATATGGCGACAAAGATGAGGACAATAGTCCGAATAATGTAAATAGGGGATGGCTTGTCTTCACTCTGTCATATCTTAAACTTAGTTAACCCCAATTGCTGACCAAACCCACTACAGTATTCATTACACCACAACAACACATTCCTACTTACCATTCTTACTACAGTCACCATAATACCTCGAGTCTCTATGTCATCGTAACTAGTCACCATATGTACAATTTGTCTGTCGGGGTGGAGAATAAAAATAACAGCAAAATAATTGATATACAAATATTTATAGAAAAGGCACAAGAATGCTACGTTACGAGATGCCAGTTCAGAACCGATAATATTTCAGATTTTCAATTTCCAAGTATGGTAAAGTCATTTGTATGGAGTTTGCATGTATCTTCACACTGAGAAAAGATAACTTTAATTTTATTTTATATTCTTGATTATATCTTAGAGGTATCATATGAATCCAACGATATAATTTGAAATGTCCAGAAACTAATAGAATTGAAAATTAATGGCGGAACTTAAAACTATCTGTGACAGCGCTCCATGATTCAAAATTATTTATCAACAGCTAATCGAGAAAGCTGGAACCAGATTGATTGAAAATATTGGTTTTCAGTAGACAATTTCGTAATACAGAGAATTCATCCCGTCATAAAATCCGGAGTTGTGACAAATTACTAAATGTGATTTGCTTTTTAGTCGATTCCATAGTTTTTCCTCTAATTGATTTGGACGAAATATGTCATTAATTTAAATAATTTCATCTTATTTATTTCAGACATATTTAATAAAACCAAAGCATTCAGTTGTTACACAAAGATATTTTACGACATAATTCGCATTTGTTTACTTGCTACGTAATTAAGCAGATCGATCAATAGCCTCTAATTTTGAGAATTTGTTTTTTAATCATTTCACAAAGGAAGTAGAGATAGGAAGACACAAGGGTTACTGAGGGTGAAAGCATAAAAAAAGAAGAAAAGAGAATAAGAAGAAAAAAGAAGAATAAGAACAAAGAAGAATAAGTAAAAAGAATAAGAAGAATCAAGATAAATAAGAAAAAGAAGAATAAGAGCAAAGAAGAGGAAGAACAAAAAAGAATAAGCAAAAAGAAGAATAAGAATAAAAATAAGAAGAATAAGAAAAAAGAAGAATAAGAAAAAAGAAGAAGAAAATAGAAGAATAAGAGAAATAAGAAAAGAGAAGAATATGAAAAAATAAAATGAACAAAGAAGAATAAGAGAAAATAAAATAAAAAGAATAAGAAAAAAGAAGAAAAAAGAAGAATAAGAAAAAAGAATAATAAAATAATAGAGGAATAAGAACAAAGAAGAATAAAATAATAGAGGAATAAGAATAAGAAAAAGAAGAATTAGAACAAAGCAGAATAAAAAATAGAAGAATAAGAAGAATAAGAAAATAGAAGAATAAGAACAAAGTAGAATAAGAAAATAGAAGAATAAAATAATAGAGGAATAAGAATAATAAGAAAAAGAAGAATTCGAACAAAGCAGAATAAAAAAAAGAATAAGAAGAATAAGAAAATAGAAGAATAAGAGAAATAAGAAAAGAGAAGAATATGAAAAAATAAAATGAACAAAGAAGAATAAGAGAAAATAAAATAAAAAGAATAAGAAAAAAGAAGAAAAAAGAAGAATAAGAAAAAAGAATAATAAAATAATAGAGGAATAAGAACAAAGAAGAATAAAATAATAGAGGAATAAGAATAAGAAAAAGAAGAATTAGAACAAAGCAGAATAAAAAATAGAAGAATAAGAAGAATAAGAAAATAGAAGAATAAGAACAAAGTAGAATAAGAAAATAGAAGAATAAAATAATAGATGAATAAGAAGAATAAGAAAAAGAAGAATTAGAACAAAGAGAGAAACATTTTGGAGCGAAAACAATAGAATGGTAATTATGAAAACAGTAGATAACGATTGACAAGAAACTAAACAAAATAGTTTCAATAATAAAACTGGACGAAATTAATGCGAGACTAACAAAAATCGTTCGACTAAACCCTTACTCAAGCGCACACTGATCCAGATATAAAAAATAATTACGAAAAAAACACTCGGAAAACGAAAAGCGCTCCGTATCTACCAGAGAACTGATATCGCTGTCAATTAACAGAGGAGGGGCAATCCCTTAAAGTAAAGAAAGGGAGGAGAGAAATAAAGGCGTCATAAATCCCCTAGCTAAGTTAACTTGATGGAAGAAACCTAAACTATCCTATATTGTGGGAAGTTACCAATCTTCGACACAGAGTTCCCAATATCCTGGTGCGTAGACATAGAGGGAATTTCATCCGGAAATTTCATCCCTAAAAGTATTTATAGAAAAAGCAGAGTAAAGGTATGTTACGGTAGTGGGGAAGTGACTGAAAGTAAGATGCTCTTTGTCCGTATTTGATGCAAACTGCTAGCGGAGCGGTCATGATTACACTGTAACAGCAGCGATGAAGCTCTATCTTCAATCAGTGAACACAATAATAGCAACAATAAGCACGCATGCGCAAAACGCAATGCGACAAAGCTAAAGATATGTTCAGGCGAAAGTGTGGATTATTTTTGACTCAACCTCGTACAATCCTGAGACCCAACAGCCCTGACCGTTACTAGTGGAACCTGCCATAACAATTGCAGAAGGGTAAATCCCCTTCGTATTCAAGTAAGACATAAGTTATATTAGGAGTGTTACTCCTGGCAGGAGCTTACCCAATCAGTACAATCTTGATCTCTAAAACGTCAAGGTTTATCTGTTATCTTTCCTGTATAACACCATGAACTTTACTTCTTGTCATTACTCATAAAACACCGCACAGTTACGTATGTCTCTTGGACTTTGCATTGTTGGGGAGCATTAATATATATATATATATATATATATATATATATATATATATATGAAATAATTAAGAGACAATCTTAAGGTTCCATGTCTTTTTCTTAATCATTTAATTATTACTGACTCTGCTGTTACATTGAGATCTCTGGATTACATCCTCTTTGGAATTATCCACACTGTTTATCAAAACCGGAGTGGATTAAGATCGACCCCAGCGTTCGGCACCTCTGGGAAGTGCCTGAAAACCATACCACGGGTTGACCCAAGCCTTGTGAGTGAAATTAGGTAGACGGAACTCTTGTGGGCCGTTGATAGCTGTGCTAGCACGAAACCACAAGAGCTGAGCGTGCTAACCTTGTTCAAAACGGTTGATCACGCTAGATCGATAACCCGCTATCTCCCAGAAACTGTAACTAATGTCTGTTCAGCATAGTTGCAGTAAAAATGTGGGTTCTGTGGGTGTTGGGCAAACACAAACGTGTATGAGTGAGCTTCTGCAATAGGGTACCCTCGCCTCCGAGTGGCCAGTTATTATTATATATATCTGTTGAATCAAATACATCGCGCCGATAACCGTTACACTACAGGTGAATTCAATGTATAGATATCACATACACACACGCATCAATGGATTGGCATCGTAGAGACACACACGCACAGACCCATAAATAGTTACGGGTGAACACATTCATTGACACTCAATAGAGTGTGTCACGAAGCAAGAGAAACTTTTGCTACTTTTCCATATTGCTTCTCTATGAAAAGCCAATTTCCTCATGTCGGCCATCTTCTCGCCTTCAAGCTAAGTTAACGTCACATTATGAGAGTGACTTCGGGACAAGTCTTGTCATGTGTGACTTCTCGCGAGAATTTGACGTGAGAAAATTAAATTTGGGAACGCAGGATTCATCGGGAAAAATTACAACGCAGAATATGCGGGAAGAAACAAGAAAACAATAAGCAAACACACAATCATACACACACACACACACGTACACACACACACACACACACACACACATATATATGTGTATATAAACACATGTACAACAGACACATATATATACGTATTTATGTTTTTTTTTATATATATATATGTACAAAACACACACAGACACATATATATCTTCATATGTATACAAACACACACACACATATATATATATATATGTGTGTGTGTGTTTGTATACGTATGTAGATATAGACGTGTCTGTATGAACGCGCAGGCGCGAAATTAAAAATATAATATGACAACAATTTACCCATCGTATCATATATATATATATATATATATATATATATATATATATATATTTTACATACATATTTTACATACATTACAATACATATTATATTTTTAATTTCGCGCCTGCGCGTTCATTGTTTATGATTTTGTCAACTGCGGAGCATAGCTTGGGTCACCGTCTGTAAGAAAAAGAGGACCATAACGCAATTCACTCCAGCAGAAATTATGGAACGCAATGCTGTACTGCTTGAAATTCCCGCCGGAGACTCCAATACGAACATTTCGTAGTGTTTGGGTGTGGATTTTAGGGCAGTGCAGAGGATTCGGAAAAAGTCTAATCGAAGGTGTTTTGAGTAATAAGTTGTGATGGCGATATTATGCCCCATTCATCTTCCCACACGGCTTCAGACTCAACACGAAAGCCGATATCAAGTGCCTTGAGGAGGTAGTGCTACCCTGGGTCAGTAGAGTGGCTGCTGGAAAACCTTTAATCTGGCAACTGAACTCTGCAGCATACCACGCATGCAGGATAAACCAGTCATGATCCCCAGACAATTTCTGCGATCATATCAGCCTTAAATCTGGGCACCTAACTTCCCAGTCAGCCACACCCTATTTATACCTATATATATATATATATATATATATATATATATATATATATATATATATATATATATATATATATGCTTATATATACAGGTATTTATACATTTATATATAGATGCGTATATATAAATATATATATATATATATTTATATATACATATATTTCCATAAACACACGCTAATATACCTATATACATGTATGTATATATATATATATATATATATATATATATATATATATATATATATATATATATATATATATATATGTAAGAATATATTCATATACACCGTATATACTATATACACACACATAACAGACACACATCTATAAATCTACATTCATACATGCATATATTCATATATATATATATATATATATATATATATATATATATATATATATATATATATATATATATATATATATATACACAGATATAAATATATGTCTGCACCTCAGTAGTGGATGCAGGTTCGAATCGGAAGCCACCTATTTTCCTTACAAGATTGTCCGAATATTCAGGTTAGTAGATTCGAATAAATAAATGTAATGTTTAATAAATAAATAAAAACAGACCAACTACTCAACTATGAGTATCCATTTAAAACTATCCTTTAAAGAAATAAATTAAAAATATGTCGAATTTAATTCATTTTCTATATTTCATGTACACACACACACCCACACACACACACATATATATATATATATATATATATATATATATATATATATATATATATATAGTCAAGTTGACTAGGTTTGCTCTACGCTTGTATTGAGCTCTTTAGTTAGTTGTTTACTCGTACCGGCGTTTTTCTTTGGGCCTTGAACCTGTATATGTGCGATTATTTTCGACAGACTTTCATGTTCCTGGCTCTTTCTTTTTTAAAAACTTTTTTTCCTTCGTGATTGATTTGGCTATTGTTAAATCAAGAGTTCGAAGGTTTTTCGACACGAGTATAGTTACCTATATATATATATATATATATATATATATATATATATATATATATATATATATGATAAGGATGAAACACTAAATTGTACTTTTTAATTTTCTGGTATTTGTTTTTGTTTTACGTTTGTGTGTATAATTCTTATGCGTTTATATATCATAATTCTGTTTGGTCTATACGGGATTTGGTTGATTACATATGTGCATATGTGCGTTTGTGCCTCTCGTCGGCATTTTTTTTGTCTGACAGTTACACCGGTTGTAGTTATGGGTAATCATAGATTCTTTAAGTATCGATTTTGTTTAAGTTTGTGATATGCCAAATTTTGTTTGGTGTATGTTTATCGATGGGAAAATATCTACCAAAATTCCTTCTAAGTATTTTCTATATAATAAAGTTTAATCTTTTCTTAATATGTAGCATTTAATAAGTAAGAATTATGACCGTCTTTTGTTACGAGCGAGTTCAGAAAGAGAGAGTTGCAATTTGTAAAACATCTAATGAAGCTTGTATAATATTGACACTTTCAGGATATACTGAAATCAAAAGATGCAGGAATACCAGCCAGTATCCTTCTTCACGAGTAAATATAAATGGTCGACAGAACCAGCATAAAGAAAGAAAGTAACGAGTTAAAAGAGACAGAAAACTGCTGAGCCATAATCGGTCACGTCTTGAAATGAAATAGAACATAAAATTGAAGAATTTATTTATCTTCTGCCGATTCTTCCTGCTATTCTTTGATTCGCTGAAGATTTAGCGATTCAAAACGAAGACTCATAGAATAAAACGGCAATTCTTCATGATCAAATTGGACATTTTATTCTGGCCGAAAATATTTTTGTAAGAAGACGACGAGAAATAACGCCACAATGTTTTCCCAAGAACGCATACCCAACCGAGAAAGCAAACAGCACTCGTACATAAAATCCACCGCTATAGATGCTGGAAAGAGGTGTTGGAAAATCTGATCCTCACAGGACAGATTGGGAGTAAAAGGGACAGGGAAAACAATGCACAACAAACTTAGTGAGCTTGAATAAATGGATGGCGGAACAGGATTTAGGAGAAATAAGAAATATACGAAATTTATTAACAACTAAGAACAGGACATCGTGGATCACCTATGTCCAGAGGTGGGGGGGCACGAAACGTGAAGAAAAGATACGAGTCTTACTGATTAAACCATAAATTAACTAGCCATCTTTTGTCCCAGTTAACAACGGACTTGAAGTCGTTTTATATATCGGCTGCCATTTTGAACAACGGACTTGAAGTCGTTTTAGACATCGGCTGCCATTTTGAACAACGGACTTGAAGTCGTTTTAGACATCGGCTGCCATTTTGAACAACGGACTTGAAGTCGTTTTAGACATCGGCTGCCATTTTGAACAACGGACTTGAAGTCGTTTTAGACATCGGCTGCCATTTTGAACAACGGACTTGAAGTCGTTTTAGACATCGGCTGCCATTTTGAACAACGGACTTGAAGTCGTTTTAGACATCGGCTGCCATTTTGAACAACGGACTTGAAGTCGTTTTAGACATCGGCTGCCATTTTGAACAACGGACTTGAAGTCGTTTTAGACATCGGCTGCCATTTTGAACAACGGACTTGAAGTCGTTTTAGACATCGGCTGCCATTTTGAACAACGGACTTGAAGTCGTTTTAGACATCGGCTGCCATTTTGAACAACGGACTTGAAGTCGTTTTAGACATCGGCTGCCATTTTGAACAACGGACTTGAAGTCGTTTTAGACATCGGCTGCCATTTTGAACAACGGACTTGAAGTCGTTTTAGACATCGGCTGCCATTTTGAACAACGGACTTGAAGTCGTTTTAGACATCGGCTGCCATTTTGAACTCGTCGGACTGATAAGCCTTACTATAGAAGCAGGAGTAAATCGTTGTGTGATCAACGAAGATGCCAAGTTGAGAGCTGATATCATGAAAATTAAAAGCAGGATAGGGGCAAGGATTAAGCCCTGGGGCACACCTGCGTTAGTACGAAACAATCTAGACGATTGACCCTTCAGGATAATTTTCATTTCCCGATTTGATAGGAAAGACTGGATCAGTTCAATTTATAGACTTTGCATTTCCTACTCGCGTTCATATTTTTTTTATTAATTGATAGAGTTGGTGTTAGTTCTGGCAAAACAGGCAGTATAAATGATGTTATTGTATGCTAAATAATGACTTCATAATCTCCGAGTATTTTAGGTTTAAATCACGATATATATTATTAACCGTATTTTGCGGTTTACAATACCCACTTTTTTTCCTAAAAAACACCCGAAGAAATACGTGTGACTCTTCCAAAACGAATGTAAGGCAACGCCCTGACTCAAGTAGGCTTCGAAGGTCACATAATTGGCTTAACTGATAGCGACATAGATTTGTATGTTGAGTCGTTACACTATAATGTTAGCTATCTATCTAATTCAGCTTTTTATATGATGTAATCTCAGTACTTAGCTGTTACAAGTATTTCCAAGACTATAAACGTTAATGGAGCTAAGTTACTTGCTTAAACATGGTCTGTTTGCCAGCAGCGACAGGAACCTTTCTGCTCTTGATCTTGATGGTGTGGGTTTGGTCACACTCTTATGTAGTGAAAATATGAGTTACCACCAGGTTGTCACACGTATCACAAGCCTGTTGTTTTGGTTCTGGAAATTATCACCCAAGATGAGTTGATCAAAACGATTTAAAATCACCATTGGACAATGAAACATGTATAGTATATTTACTAATCACCAAATAGTATGCCATTGCTATACAAACAAAATCAGACGAGTGATTAATATAAACAATACGTGGCGCCAATATGTGAGGAACGCATGGTGAATATGTTGTTGGATGACGATGACTTCTTTTTTCTTAGAAATTTCTTTCTAATATTAGGGTGCGTCTTCCAAGCCGCAGCGTCTTGTAAGCCGAGAAATACGGTAATTGTTATTTCTGCTATCTGTTTGTAAAATTTTTTGTGTTTGTTTATTTATATACTATTTCGTTTGCTATCTTAGTATGTTTTGTATTGTTTACCTAGCGTTTTATATATTAAAAAAACATTAATTTTGAGGGAGCTTTTAAAACGCGTAATGTATATAATATTTATATACGTACATTGAATATGTTTCAAAGGATGTCATAGCTGGGGGCGATGGTGGGCACAATCTCCAACTGTCTATAAAATTCTTCTGTGGCAAGAGTTTCACATAGCCTTTGACAGATAAGGTAGTGATAGCCTGGTGAGTTTCTGGCACTTTATTCTACTGGAGAGTCAACAGGATTAATATACATACATTCTAAAAGGAGGAAAAATCTGAATTTTAAAAAGTTTTGGCGTCGGACTAGCAATTCTACTTGTTAAAATAAGTACTGAATATACCGTAGCAAAACCTAAAGTGTTGAAGTTGTGAACCCATACGACAAAAAAAAAGGAGATTTCAACGTTGTCTAATAGCTAGCATTTTATATCTGAATAAATTAGTTACGACTGAATAGCGAGTTCGATCCTCAATGCTGTTACAGGTATCACAAGTTTTTTTTTGTCCTGGAAATTAAAACGATTTAAAACCACCCTTGTATAGTATGTATAGTATATTTACTAACCACCAACTAGTATGCCATTGTTATGCAAACAAAATCGGACGAATGGTTAATGTAAACAATACGTGGCGCCAATATGTGAGGGACGAATGGTGATTGTTTTGTTGTAAGAGAATGGCTTTTTTTTCTTAGACATTTCTTTCTAATACTAGTGGTTTTGTTTACGTAAAGTTTTATATATTTAAACACCGTTAATGTTTTTGGGTGGATTCTAAAACACGTAATGTATATAATAATCCTGTCTATAAAATGCTTCAGTGTCAAGAGTCTCAAATAGACTCTGACAGATAAGGCAGTGATAAGTGTGGTGAGTCTCTGGCACTTTATACCACGGGAGAGCCAACATGATTAATATAAATACATTCTAAGAGAAAGAGAAATCTGAATCTGAAAAAAGGTTTGGCGTCAGACAATGAATTCCATTTGTTAAATAAGTACTGAAAAATACCGTATCAAACCCTAGTGTTGAAGTTGTGAACCCATACACTAAAAAGGCCTAGATTTCAAAGTGGTATAATTGTTAGCAAGGGTTTTTTTCTCGATAAATCAGTTACCACTGAATAGTGAGTTTGATCATCAGAGGGCGCCTACTGTCTGCCTTTTGTCACATCTAAGCTTAGTAAGTCCACGTACTCTACAAAAGATTAATTACAGGTTCACGACAATAACTTGAGACTTAACCTAAATATTGATTGAACTAGAATTTATCTTTATAAATTATGTATTTTTATTTTTAACCACAGTACATTTTGCTTACTGGTAAAATCAATACCACTTAGATTATAAGAAATATCGTATTTTACTTTCTTAATTAAAACTGTGATCGACCGTCAAACATTGATACTTCAAATTTTTTTTATGCAGTTTTATGTGATGGAAATCTGGATAAATATCAAAATCTTCTGAAGTGTTTCCATCAACGTTGACAAATTTGGAACAGTTCCGAACCGATATGACGACTGTGCGCAGCCGTTTCGGGGTAGACGATCGGGCGCCAATCACTTTGATTCCAAACCTTTCAAAGCTTGTTGCCGAGGAAGGATGCTTGTGTATGCGAAAACCGCTAATCAATAAACATCCAATACTCTAGATGACCAGGGCTTGGCAGCTGATTTTTCCTCTGAACTAGCTCAAACAGTAGGGGGAAAGAAAAACTGGCTGGTCCCATTCAATGCCTCAAAAACAAACTTATTTCATCATCGTCGGTCAGACCCAGAACGCTCACCAATCTCGATGGACGGACGTTTCCTTGGGGAGGCCCTGTGCTTTGAGCGCCTGCTGGGAGTTAAACTCAACCCAGACCATAAGGGGCACTCGTACATAAGATGCTGAGGAAATGATCGGTTCGGTGTAAGTACCTGACGCATCCTGCTATCCGGTACCTTTACAAGAGCCAGATCAGGCCGGAAATATGGAGTACCGCTGACTTATATCGGCAGGAGCTGCCCAGTCTTCAGACGATAGAGTCCGAAAGCGTCTCTGCGTCCTTGTAGGACCGAATTATTTTCACCCTACAACACCTTCTCAGAGACAGCACATCGCAAGCCTTTCCCAGCCCCTATCGCCATTTCCATGGAAAGTGTTCAGCCGAACTACATTCCTTATTCCAGCCAGTTCCTTAGTCCACGCCCATTGTAACGCCTCACCTTTATTCCCTTCGTACTTTGTTGGTAACTTGCAAGTTCCACTCGAGAAGGTTCCTCTCCGTCTTTGTGGACGTCTCCTCGATGACAACAAATTTAACCTGTTAATGTCTAGATTTAACCGTTATTTTTCCTGCATTTTTTTAGCATTTCACCCTAATCAAGGCGAGAGTGCTACTCGAACGGAAGGGGCTACAGAGAGTGTAAGTAAGGGAAAAAAACTGGGTATAGGGGAGTGAGGTCTAGGAAATTATAAAAAGGGGAACGGGGGGATAAAAAGAAGAACAAGAATGAAAGCAACATAAGATGTCGATTGACGTTACATTTAAATTTTTGAAGATTATAGTTATTACGGAATCAAGAAAGGGCGATGGAAGCTGTTGGAGTAGAAGGGGCAGTTATATTTAATTCCTTCGACAGTAAATTGTCGGACAGAGATGCCAACCTAGTAGCACGCTTAAACTCATGCAGTTGGAACACCAGTGAAAATAACTCGTCAGAGCAGTTTTCATGAAAATATTTATAGAAAAGACAGAGGGAAGGTACATTAAGTCGGTGAGAAAGTAACCGGGGTCGAGACCCCAACACAGGGCCGATCAAATTGCATATCCGTCTTTGGATTTCGTTGAGAACCTCAAGATTAACAACGGGGGAACCAGATCATATATGGCAACAGTATTCCATAACTGTGATTCTTACACTGTTAGCCTCTACCTCGAGTGGCTCCCATGCCTTGTACAGGGTGAGCATCGTTGTGTAAGAAAACAAAAATAAAGGAAAACCTTTATGAATCTACGCGTCCCTATCTTATATCAACAAAAATCTTTATGCTCGTATTTACTCGTCCACACAGGGTGGCTGGATATAACATGTTTTTTTTAATGTGGGTTGCCCATGTGCATATATATATGGGTACTCGGGGCGGGCACTTCGACGTGCTGTAATAGCTAGCAAGCTTACTTGGGCAATTACCACTGGGTAGTGACTTCGAGCTCATATATTAGACCTTGTGGCACATGTAAGCCACGGCTAGAAAATCACCATATGGGGGAAAGTATAAAAATTACGCAGACCTGGCAAGCATTAACTCTGGCGTCAGTACCCCCATACCCTGCTTCTTTATTGCAATGAGGGTGGTGCTGCCGTAGGTTGGAATTACCGTGGGCAAGGCATCGTTGTGTATTCCCTTATGTTCATATCAAACATGTAAGTTCAGAATCCTCTACCATGATTGGTTCTTGAGGCTTGTATTTGTCAACTTTAATATAAACAACATTAGACTCATATCAGTCTCTCTGTGTGTCTTAGTCTGCAACAGAGGAGACGGCGACGCCTTCTCTGTTAGACGGTCGAACTCTCTGCCTCTGAGCAGAGAGGAACCCGGACGAGCAACCCGATTCCGTTTATACGGGATCTACGGGCATTTTTGGGCCGAGCTTATGGGCTCGGGAATACCCCACTTTTGTGCCGCATCTATCTTTCGTGGTGGTGGTGGGGGGCTGTAAATACTGTCTCACTGTGTGTGGCATGTCGCAAAGATAAGTTGTCGAAAGTCTTATCAAAAATGTCAACCATGAGTAGAAATTTTGAACATTCTTCGCGAACCGCCTTCATTTCCTTTGTATTCTATTGGTGAAAAGTCAGGTCCGCTTGAGTAGATTCTTCCCAATAACCGCTACTTTATAGAACCGATTCCCAAAAAGATAACTACAATCTTAACCGATTCCCGAGAAGATCACTACACTCTTAACCGATTCCCGAGAAGATCGCTACAATCTTAACCGATTCCCAAGAAGATCATCAACACACTTAACCGATTCCCAAGAAGATCACTACACTCTTAACCGATTCCCAAGAAGATCACTACACTCTTAACCGATTCCCAAGAAGATCACTACACTCTTAACCGATTCCCAAGAAGATCACTACACTCTTAACCGATTCCCAAGAAGATCACTACACTCTTAACCGATTCCCGAGAAGATCGCTACAATCTTAACCGATTCCCAAGAAGATCATCAACACTCTTAACCGATTCCCAAGAAGATCACTACACTCTTAACCGATTCCCAAGAAGATCACTACACTCTTAACCGATTCCCAAGAAGATCACTACACTCTTAACCGATTCCCAAGAAGATCACTACACTCTTAACCGATTCCCAAGAAGATCACTACACACTTAACCGATTCCCAAGAAGATCACTACACTCTTAACCGATTCCCAAGAAGATCACTACACTCTTAACCGATTCCCAAGAAGATCACTACACTCTTAACCGATTCCCAAGAAGATCACTACACTCTTAACCGATTCCCAAGAAGATCACTACACTCTTAACCGATTCCCAAGAAGATCACTACACTCTTAACCGATTCCCAAGAAGATCACTACACTCTTAACCGATTCCCAAGAAGATCATCAACACTCTTAACCGATTCCCAAGAAGATCACTACACTCTTAACCGATTCCCAAGAAGATCACTACACTCTTAACCGATTCCCAAGAAGATCACTACACACTTAAACGATTCCCAAGAAGATCACTACACTCTTAACCGATTCCCGAGAAGATCGCTACAATCTTAACCGATTCCCAAGAAGATCATCAACACTCTTAACCGATTCCCAAGAAGATCACTACACTCTTAACCGATTCCCAAGAAGATCACTACAATCTTAACCGATTCCCAAGAAGATCACTACATTCTTAACCGATTCCCAAGAAGATCACTACACTCTTAACCGATTCCCAAGAAGATCACTACACTCTTAACCGATTCCCAAGAAGATCACTACACTCTTAACCGATTCCCAAGAAGATCACTACACTCTTAACCGATTCCCAAGAAGATCACTACACTCTTAACCGATTCCCAAGAAGATCACTACACTCTTAACCGATTCCCAAGAAGATCACTACACTCTTAAACGATTCCCGAGAAGATCACTACACTCTTAACCGATTCCCGAGAAGATCGCTACAATCTTAACCGATTCCCAAGAAGATCACTACACTCTTAACCGATTCCCAAGAAGATCACTACACTCTTAACCGATTCCCAAGAAGATCACTACACTCTTAACCGATTCCCAAGAAGATCACTACACTCTTAACCGATTCCCAAGAAGATCACTACACTCTTAACCGATTCCCAAGAAGATCACTACACTCTTAACCGATTCCCGAGAAGATCACTACACTCTTAACCGATTCCCGAGAAGATCGCTACAATCTTAACCGATTCCCAAGAAGATCACTACACTCTTAACCGATTCCCGAGAAGATCACTACACTCTTAACCGATTCCCAAGAAGATCAGTGCACTCTCAACCGATTCCCAAGAAGATCACTACACTCTTAACCGATTCCCAAGAAGATCACTACACTCTTAACCAATTCCCAAGAAGATCACTACACTCTTAACCGATTCCCAAGAAGATCACTACACTCTTAACCGATTCTCAAGAAGATCACTACACTCTTAACCGATTCCCAAGAAGATCACTACACTCTTAACCGATTCCCAAGAAGATCACTACACTCTTAACCGATTCCCAAGAAGATCACTACACTCTTAACCGATTCCCAAGAAGATCACTACAATCTTAACCGATTCCCAAGAAGATAACTACAATCTTAACCGATTCCCAAGAAGATCACTACAATCTTATTCTGCTCAAGTCAATGGTTAACCGTTATCTTCCCCACACATCCCCATAAAGTGTGCCTCTTACTCTGTTAGCCTCTACATCGACTGGCTCTTGCGCATTGTACAGGGTGAACATCATTAGAAAATAATAAATGGCTGATCTAACACTGCTAAATCATTTTTTAAATTGATTTCATAGTTTGCTCACACGTTCCTGAACTGCTATTTCTCTCTCTCCTTCTCTCTCTCTCTCTTTGCCTCTCCCTCCTTCTCTCTCCATCTCTTCTACCCTCTCGATCTCTCTCCCTCGCTATCTCCCTCTCCTTCTCTCTCTCCCTCTCACACGCTTTCTTACTATCTCTTTCTCCCTCTCTCTGTTTCTCCTCCTCCTCCTCCTCTCTCTATCTCTCTCCTATCCCCTCTCTCAATATATCTAAAAAAAAAATATTTTTTATCAAGATTTTCTAAAACAAAAAATGGAAAATGTCATGATGCCATTTCTGATCATACGTCTTTGGTCGGGACCCGGAAAGAAATTAGTACACACCGGAAATCAAAGGAAATATAATAATAATAATAATAATAATAATAATAATCTATATATATAAACTTGTAACCACTGTCTGTTTGTTGCTTATCGAATTCCACCTAGGCTTTTGAAGATAGACCGGCATAACCAAATATATTCTCAATCTACATTACCCAGGGTACTTGGATAAATATATTTCATTTTGACCAAAGGGGGTACCGGTGGAACAACACACCACTGAATTTTTTCCCTTTGATATAAATTAAATTTAAATTTGACCACGCGAATGACTCTTAGGGAACTTGGTTAAGTGTATTTCATTTTGATAAAAAGGGGTCTTCGCGTGGGGGCCACAAAGACCCCACTGAATTTTTTTTTCTCTTTTGATTTAAATTAAATTTAAATTGGAACAAGGGAATGACTTCTATCCAAAATATAGAAGGAGAAATCCAGAAGATGGGGGTCACATCGACAAGATCATTGAGTAATATTGAAATGCATTATTTTTCTCCACATTTTATAACAATGTTTTAAAATCAATCATTATTTTCATACAAAAAAATATGACATGCAGCAAGGCACGGGTAATTCGGCTTGTAATAATAATAATAATAATAATAATAATAATAATGATTTTGAATGCAGAAGTAATTGACCCTCTTGTATCAGGTTGCACGCTTTTAGCACTAATTGAAAATAAAACTCAGCATAAAATAAAGTGGGTCAATATCTGCACTGGAAAATATGCAAGTTTTACTGCAATGAAATTGTATAAACATCACCAAGACTCGGTTAAGGAGATAGGATATGTAACAATCTATGTAAAATGTGTGTGATCTTAGGGTTTTATTTTACGATAAATGTTCGGTTGAAGATGTCAGGAAGCCATTTCTGACCTTAGGTCTCTGGATGGGACACGGAATGAAATGTTTATACAACAGAAATCAAAGGAAATAATAATAATAATAATAATAATAATAATAATAATAATAATAATAATAATAATGATAATAAATCAATTCAAAATGGAGTTGCAAATGGGCGCAGAAATGCAAATACATCACTGTACACCGGCTGAAGCTGAAAAAAAAAACTTAAAAAAAGAATGCAAAGACAAATGCGACCGACCAGATACAGAAACAATGGCAAGATAAACCGCTCCACGACCAATACTCTGCCTGTACCAAACAAGCTGACGTAGACAAAAACCGCACCGATCAGTGGCTACGTAGTGCAGAGTTGAAAGCTAAAACTGAAGGTTTTATCATTGCTGCACAGGACCAATGCTTGTTAACTAGGAATTATCAAGCACATATACTAAAATACTGTGTTAGCCCAAAATGCAGATTCTGTGATAAATATCCAGAAACCATTGATCATCTTGTATCAGGTTGCACGTTATTGGCACCCACTGAGTATAAAACCCGGCATGACAGAGTGGGCCAATATCTGCACTGGAAAATTTGCAACTCCTACGGGAAGGAAACTGAAAGAAACTGGTACGAACACCACCCTGACCAGGTTACGGAGATAGGACCTGTTACAATTTTATGGGACTACACAATACACACTGACAGAACAATCAAAGCCAACCGCCCAGACATTGTTATTAAAGACCACAAACAAAATAAGTGCCTCCTTATTGATATGGCAGTCCCTGCAGACTGCAATGTATCTTTGAAGATATTCGAAAAACTGTCAAAATACAAGGACCTTGAAATAGAAATCTCAAAAATGTGGCACATGGGGACATCAACAATCCCTGTTGTAGTTGGAGCCCTTGGACTGGTTGGAAAAGATTCCAGTAGGCTGATTGAAAGGATCCCTGGAAGTCCATGCCTCAAAGAGATACAAAAAATTATTCTGACAAGTACAGCCCACACTTTACGAAGGGCTTTATCTATGTAATTATTTTTTAATTTATTTTATTTTTATTTATTTATCTATTTATTTATTTTGCAGTGGAAAGTGTCATGATGCCATTTCTAGCCTTAAGTCCCTGGGCGGAAAATAATGTGTAAACGCCAGATATCAAAGGAAATAAAAAAAAAAAATAATAATAATAATTTTTAATGCAGAAATAATTGACCCTCTTGTATCAGGTTGCACGGCTTTAGCACTCACTGAAATTAAAACTCAACATATAATAGAGTGGGTCAATATCTGCACTGGTAAATATGCAAGTTTTACTGCAAGGAA
This sequence comes from Acanthosepion esculentum, assembly GCA_964036315.1. Lineage (NCBI taxonomy): Eukaryota > Metazoa > Mollusca > Cephalopoda > Sepiida > Sepiidae > Acanthosepion > Acanthosepion esculentum. The sequence goes on from OZ038513.1 coordinate 34,491,189, forward strand.
ATTGTATAAACATCACCAAGACTCGGTTAAGGAGATAGGATATGTAACAATCTATGTAAAATGTGTGTGATCTTAGGGTTTTATTTTACGATAAATGTTCGGTTGAAGATGTTAGGAAGCCATTTCTGACCTTAGATCTCTGGCTGGGACACGGAATGAAATGTTTATACAACAGAACTCAAAGGAAATAATAATAATAATAATAATAATAATAATAATAATAATAATAATAATAATAATAATAATTGTTTTTTCAAAAAGGTTTATCCGTTTCGAAAAAATATTATAATTTAAACTGACGATTTTGATACTATGATCGAATTAGAGATTTCACATTTAAAAAACCTGACGTTAACCGAACAGTGAATATGAGAATTAAAAGAAAAAAAAATGACTTCAGCACGAAGTAAACTGCACGAATTTCGTGCCATTTGCATCTCTTAAAACAAAGAGAAATTCGAAAATTATTTCGTCGATGTCTTTGTTTTTCATGATGAATCAATGAACAAAAAAACAAAAAAAAATAACAAACATGTTTTATTGAATTCATGTAATTTGGCTTATTTTACTTGTCTTGATAACTTCTCTGCCTGACACATTTTTTAAGATGCATATCGAATTTATTCTTTATATTAAAAGAAAAAAAACAAAACGTATCGGAATTATTTGAAATAAATAAATAAATTAAATTTATATTTAGAGAACCGGTTCAGCTCTATGGAAATAAAACATTTTCTTTGAGATTCCACAGACAAACGGAAGAGATTAAATGTCGCGTGAAAATAAACCACGCTCAACTGAAACGAACGAATTACGCTGAAATATCGGCCACAGTGATATCGTCCTTTATCTGTCTATATTTCTGCGATGAGGTATTATGTACACTATTTACATTATTCGGATTATTATGCTCATCGTTATCGCCATATTTATTACAGGGTTTCGGCCTTTCTGTATCTGTCCATATTTCTGAGATGAGGTATTATGTACACTATTTACATCATTCGGATTATTATCCTCATGTTTGTTGTGATATTTATTACAACGTTTCGGCCGTTCTGCATCTGTCTATATTTCCGAGATGAGGTATTATGTACACTATTTATATTACTTGGATTATTATCCTCATCTTTGTCGCCATATTTATTACAACGTTTCGGCCTTTTTGCATCTGTCTATATTTCCGAGATGGGGTATTATGTACACTATTTACATCATTCGGATTATTATCCTCATGTTTGTTGTCATATTTATTACAACGTTTCGGCCGTTCTGCATCTGTCTATATTTCCGAGATGAGGTATTATGTACACTATTTATATTACTTGCATTATTATGCTCATCTTTGTCGCCATATTTATTACAACGTTTCACACTTTCTGCCTCTGTCTATATTTCCGAGATGGTGTATTATGTACACTATTTACATCATTCGGATTATTATCCTCATGTTTGTTGTCATATTTATTGCAACGTTTCGGCCGTTCTGCATCTGTCTATATTTCCGAGATGAGGTATTATATACACTATTTATATTACTTGGATTATTATCCTCATCTTTGTCGCCATATTTATTACAACGTTTCGGCCTTTTTGCATCTGTCTATATTTCCGAGATGGGGTATTATGTACATTATTTACATCATTCGGATTATTATCCTCATGTTTGTTGTGATATTTATTACAACGTTTCGGCCGTTCTGCATCTGTCTATATTTCCGAGATGAGGTATTATGTACACTATTTATATTACTTGGATTATTATCCTCATCTTTGTCGCCATATTTATTACAACGTTTAAATCAGATTAACTTAAATCATTACGCCCAAGCATGCAAGCACGCACCCAATCACATATTTTTAGTATTATCTAGATTTATTTTATGTATGTATTTCCCTCCTTAGGATTAGGTAGGTTCGCCTATCGTCCGTTTCAGACTCCTTCCGGGTTTGAACAAATGTAGAATTTTTTCCCTTGGTTACTAGGATGGATTTCCAGTTCCTTCTAAATTTTCTCGTTCTCTAACATCCTAATGTTATTATCGCCTTTTTTGCGTTTTTTTATAGATAAAAAAAATTGCATTATCCCTCATCACTCTAGGCAATATTTTCTCCTTATTATCCCTCCCGGGACTTTTTCTTCCAACTCTTTACACAAGATTGAGAGATTGGTTATCAGCTGTTCCCTCCCGCCTCTGTTTCCTTCAGTATGCCCTCTAGGTGCCAAATTATCCAAGACCACTTTCGTCATTATACCGGGGGGTGGGGGAGGGCTAACAGCAAAATTGTCCAGACTGTGTAACAGCAAAATTGTCCAATTGTTAAATTAAGATCTGAACCATTGTATCTTAGAAATGATTAAAGATATCTTACTCGAATTCTCCGTAATTTTTTATAACACTATTGGACTCTATTTTGAACAACGAGAATTTTTAAATACTCTTCACTTCAAACAACAGAAAAATAGTGTTGACATCGATCATAAAAGGGAATGACATGTTTATCATTAATTAATCATAGCTAAGGATCGCGAGCTCATGAAGGATTGAAATAAAGTTCAAAGATATATATATATATATATATATATATATATATATATATATATATATATATAAAAGTGAACATAGAAGTCAACACTTAGAGGTGACAGTCTGTTTCATGCTAGATGCAATAGTCAGGCCACGAGTGCTGTTATTTTTCTCGGCTATTTATATATACGGGTCAGTGGTGCATTGTGGGTAGTCTATTTTGGCGGTTATTTTACCGGAAGTCGTTTATTTGTTTATTTATTTATTAGTGTCAAATTATTATGCTTGTTTTTATTTAATTTTATTTTTATTTTTTATCTTATATATTTATTTATTTTTAAAATTTTGATCTGTGTTTTTATTAACGTCGTAAGAATTTGTTTATAAAGCTTATTGAGGGAAGTCTATTTTGGCGGTTGTTTTACCAGAAGTCGTTTATTTGTTTATTTATTTGGGTCAAATTATTTTGCTTGATTTTAATTATTTTTATTTTTTATCTTATATATTTATTTATTTTTATTTTGATCGGTGTTTTAATTAACGTAATAAAAATTTGGTTATAAAGCTTATTTAATAGTTTTGTTTTTGTTTGGGAAGATAATTAAAGTATTTTTTGAATTTTGGGGTTGGTTGTTGTGGTTTGTTCTGACTCTTATTTTGGCGGGAACAGCTTTTAATTTATTTATTTAGATTGATTATCTTTATTTGTTTTTTCTAAATGGCTAGTTTATCAGTATCGGTTGTTAGATTATTTATATATTTGGATGTATTTATATCAATTTATTATACTTGTTATTTATTTGTTACACTGTATATTTTCTCTTTTTAATTTACGATATTTAAGTAACGCAGTATATTATTTTTTATTCATTTTTTTATCGTTATATAACAATTATAGCTCTTTTTCGTCCTATTTTTGTTTTGATTTTATATAGTCTAATATTTTGGTCTTAATAGTTTGCTTATTTGTTTATTAATTACTATATTTATTGAGTTTGTTCCTTATTTTTTATTCTATTTCGTATATTCTCACAGGTGTGATTTGGTAATTTGTTTGGATTAATTTATTTTACTTATTTTATTGTCATTTTTTTCTTTATGTATTTTTTCTTTATGTATTTAATTATTTTTTCCGTTTTCGATTTTTAAAAATTTGTTTTCATGTCTGCATTTTGAGATTAACTCGGATCTTTTATTTAATAATTTATTTTAGTCTGGGAATGTAATGATAACTATTTTTTCCTCCAAGCAAAGTTTGCAAGTTTTTGATAGGTTGTTGTAGGTTGATGATTTTTTCCTTATTTTCCAAGATATTTAGGGTGTGGTGTGCGTTTTGTTTTTTTATTTCCCAGATATACTTAGAAAGCATTGTGCTGTTCGCATATTTACTATTTGTGAAAGATGTTTTGTGTACATAATTTCTTTGTTTCCAGTATCCTTCAGTTATTCCTATGTTTACCTTTTCTTCATTATCTGGTGATGTTATCGTGGCTTGGTAGATTACGTTGTTTTGTAAACAATTACCGTTTAAGGGGCATTCGGATGTCGAATATCCCTTAAACGGTTCCAAATATATTTTTCAACTTAGAGCTAAAGAGATCAATTAGAAAAGATTCGACTCAATCCGTATGACGTTTGACATGTGAAAGATTTTCAAACATGACAGTCCAAAGAGCAGTGAAAAAACACTTGGAAATGAAATCCTACGTGAAACGTGTGAGGTACATTCTTACTAGAGGATAGAAAGTCAACAGGTTTTTCATGTATTAATTTGTTGTCCTATTTTTCTTTTATCGGGGTTGGTGTTCTTCACCTCGTGATTTTTATAAAAGTGTTAAAAGAGTCGGTCGCATTTTCTCAGAAATAAAAGACTCCGGAATCTATCTTAACCTTAGCAGAGCAAAACTTTCCGATTGACAAGAATCTTAAATATACGACGTTTGTTAATTGACTTTCCGCAATGTCCTTGCAGAAACCATTGTAAGTGTTCGAATCAAGGTAAATGTAGGGAGTCAATGCCGATGTTGGCCTGTGAGACTATTTAGCGCTGGTAAATGATAAAAACGCGGATGAATAGCACGATGGATATACCGATGACCAGACGAAGGAAATTGGAAGTCTATGTAAAGTCTTTCCCATTTGATATTTTAAGCTAGTTGCTGTTGGCGGTTTTCATATTTAAAACAGTCCTCTTCACAATCTATCCGTTCGTCAGACAATAGTGCAATTGCTAAAAGCATTCTTGGAGCTCGTTTCCCGGGATACCGACGTCAGTGATATCAAAAGATATAAATAATTTCAAGCCATTTTGTTTATGGTACTAACCAAAATTGACAGAGTTGGGGCGAAATCTTGTAACCATAAGTGGATGGTATATTCTTATAAATTCCGAAGTTGTGTGGAGGCCGTGGTTAAGCCAGTGGCGATTTTATTGAATACATTTACTCTTTAGTATTTCAAGATATTTTTGTGCAGATTTTAGTGAATATATATGTTAAAATGAGATGCCAGTGTTATTTTCATTTTTACGTAATTTAGACGAAAATTTACGCATTGTACCCTGTATATACAGAAATGCATATTTAAGACAGAAAATGATAAAAGCTAAAAGTTCAGCATCACTTCTCTTTCGTGCCTATGTGTAGATATATCAATATACACATATTATTCCGATGCGTGTGTGAGTGTGTGTACGTTTATATATAAGCATGTATATATGTTATGCCTCCAGTTATCTTCCCACAGAGATTCAAATTCAATACGGAAGTTTGATTCAAGTGCTTTGAGGAGTATTGCTGCCTCTGGGTCAAGTGGGTGGCTGCTAGAAGACCGTATGTCTGAGAATAAGACTCTGACCATGCCTTTCAAGCAAGAGAACCCATTTGTGACTGTCAGATGATTTCCGCAGTCACATCACCGCTTACATTTGGCCACCTAGCTCCCCAGACTGCAACATATTTGGTTATTATGTTTGGGGTGCAGTTGAGCAAGAGACCAACAAAACTCCTTGTAACACCAAAGATGAACTGAAGGCAAGGATTATGGCAGCATTCAACAATTTAAACAAGGAGCCCGTCCAGAAGAGTTTCACAAGAGTCCGAAGCCGTCTGGAGGCCATGGTTAAAGCCAATAGCGATTTTATTGAGTAAATATACACATTATTATTTCAGGATATATTTGTGCAATTTTGATAAATATATCTCTTAAAATGAGACGTAATGGAATCCCTAGCTTGTAACTTACAGACTATTATGTCTTCATTTTTATTATTTTCCAAATGATCTGTTAGAAGCAGTTGCGTTGTTTCCTTATTCCCTTAGATCTCTGCTGCTATCATAGGAAATTTAATTTTCGATTAGAAAGCACGAAAGTTTACACTGTGTAGTAATCGGCACAATCTCGCATCCGAGCATCGGGGTCGGCATCCTTTCTCCATATTCCCTTTCTCCACACTAGTGGCGATGGCGGAGATGGCTGTAACAGCTCGGCCTTCTTCTGAAGAGTCGTCAGCAGGAATCCCAAAGGAGTGTGGGCGGTGGATGCGGTACTAAACTGGCGACAAGGTTTCGTCATTCTATAATGGAAATGGCTAGAACCGTAAGTTCTACGCTACCAGTTTCTTCCATCGCACTACTCGCTTGAGGAACTCTCTTCAGATCTAATTTTTTTCAGTCTACTTTAATCTTTACAATTTTAAATGCAATGTCAGTCGTTATCGTCTGCCTTACTGATTTCTGTTCCTTTATTGATCTTTGATCTTTAATAATGTTTTGGTTTTCTCATATTGTTTCGCATTCACATTATCTCCACCTGGGGACCAAAAAGACAGCGAAGCAATGCATTATAAAATGCATTGTATTTTTAAAAGAAAATTTCCTTTAAAAAATATTTGTTTATCGCCGAAACCGCTGTAAGTGTTCGAATCAAGGTAAATGGGGGGAGTCAATGCCGATGTTGGTCTGTGACACTATTTAGTGCTGGTAAATGATAAGAAGGCTGATGAATAGCACGATGGATATACCGATGACCAGACGAAGGAAATTGGAAGAAAGGGATAATTGTTTTTAATTTTTAAAAAAAGAAGAAAAAAAAAAAAACTAGAAGGCTGAAACACACTAAGTTCTTGATAGACTGAAGGATATACCAATGATCCGACAAAGGAAAATGAAAGAAAGAGATATTTGTTTATTGGAAAAAGTAACTAGAAGGAGGCAATTAAATTGCTCGTCCGCTGGAGAGCTAAAACAAAGAGATTATCTAGTTTCGAAGAGCTATCCCGGAGAACCAACGACCTCCCGGAAAGAAATAGATATTTTACGACCATTCTGAGCGAAGAAGAAGGACATATTGCTAGTTTGGCCGTTAGATGAGCATTAACTTTTAGAAGCAGGCAGGTTTTCAGAAGAAAATAGATCAAATGCAATGTCAGTCGTTATCGTCTGCCTTACTAATTTTTATTCCTTTATTGATTTTTTAATAATGTTTTGGTTTTCTCATATTGTTTCGGGAAGCAATATAAGATTCATTGTATTTTTAAAAGACAATTTCCTTAAAAAAATATTTGTTCATCGCCGAAACCGCTGTAAGTGTTCGAATCAAGATAAATTGAGGGAGTCAATGCCTATGTTGGCCTATGACACTATTTAGCGCTGGTAAATGATAAAAACGCGGATGAATAGCACGATGGATATACCGATGACCAGATGAAGGAAATTGGAAGTCTATGTAAAGTCTTTGTCATTTGATATTTTAAGCTGGGTGATGTTAATCTTTAACAAGGAGATGATAATCCTTTCCCTTTTGCCTTCCTCAAGAGATTTAAATAGGTTATTATCGACCTCAACGAAAAAAAAATCGCCATAAAAGCTTTTAAATTAAAACTGTACCGCTAATCCTCTTTGGGAAAGTTAAACCTAAATTTCATATTTTCAAATTTCATGACTAATTTTTCCTTATGAAGATTTAAAGTGGGCAGCAGTGATTTAGTTATTTTAGTATAGAAAGGTTGCGTACTATTTCCCCTGAAAGGTAGCCAGATGCGCAGCAATTAGCAAAAGTGTAATTTATGAATTATTTTTATATTTAAAAGAAAAATCTAGGGACACAGATTAAGACTTCAGACTACAGGGCTATGATTCTTTTTGTGATGTCAATGAACACTCGTTGTTACTTTCGTCTGCTCGTTGTAGTAGAGACTTTGTAATCGCAGATACAAGTATAGTAACGCCGTTGAACAATACTGGTGTCAGACGCCTTCGAATAACACTCGCACTAATAGTACTTGCTCGATAATACTCACTCGAATAGTAACCCGTATAGTGATCCGAATAGAGAAATAGTATAGTGATTAGAGTAGGGAATAGCGCTCCGAATAGTAATAGAGGATAGACTAGAAATGTTGATCCGTATAGTAATAGAGGATAGACTAGAAATGTTGATCCGAATAGTAACAGAGGATAGACTAGAAATAACGATCGTTTAGATGTCATGCTACTTTCTACACGTGCGTTTCCTCAATGGTACCCTGGTTTACTTAATTCAATAATGGGATCGCCTGTGTTTCCTCACTGGCGATCCATGTTCAAACTCAAGTGTCGGCAGCGACACTTTATTCCTATATAACTTGTCTCACAGAAGAATGCCAAGAAAAATAAGACGGTTGAATAAAATGGAAACAAATAGGAGACTTTTACTCAGAATTCGGAAGAAGCTTAACCTTCTGAGACATATAATAAGGAAAGGCGGCTTGGAAAATATGACACTCTAGGAGAATATCAAGAATAAAAGGGATAGAAGGAGGCAACAGTCTACCTACGTGACGAGATTATGCGTATTGATGCCAGAACGAGTAGTTGGAGGCATGCTAAAGAAATAAACATTTCTAAGAGCTAAATAGAAGTGGAAGTTGTGGGGGGTGGGTGATCGTCCACGTTCTAAAAAGGCGTGGCAAATAGACGAATAAGTTTAAGCAAGGGAGTGCTACCTGAATCTACTATGTAATACACCCTATTTTATTACATTACCTCGCGTTTTCAGAGGCCAATATTTGTGGTATAGTTGCCAGCGTTTGAAACTTCCATCATATAACATATTGAGATGAGCAGAAGTCTGGTTAAAAGATGTCTGACAAGAAAGACGATAGGAAGCAGAAGTGTTATGGTTGTTATACTAAAAAAGGCTTTGACCGTCGTTCTCTCCGATCATCTTCAGATAACTGTCGATGTACACGGTAACTTTGTTGTAATCTTCAACCAAATCATATATTCTATCCACGGAATAATAAAACGGGCAATTAAAAAGGTGGGGGGGATATAACAGCTACATTCTTGTGAGTATATACACGCAATATAAAGTTGTTTAACCAAATGTAATAGCATAAAATAATTAGAATTCCTCGTCTAAAAAATCGAGAGCATAATACAGAGACTTTTGTTACGGAGACCGCTGAATGAAAGTGAGCACGGTTAGGGTGTAATTCATGGCGACAAGGAATTGAATGAGAATATACGTTTCGGGTAGCTTTGTATAGCTAGCTGTCAGCCGAGGAAATGTAGGCCACTGATCGTTGCTGAGGAAAATGTAAAATTAATGGTGTTGATTATGTGGGAAAAAAATAGTGTTACGCATCTGAAACCATCGTTCTGTAAAGCTGTCAAGATATTATTGTGTTCTGTCTATCTGTTGCTGTTACCGTGGAAATAAATAGGTGGCATTACTTATGGAGTGTCACTAGTATAATGACAAATCATTAAAAAAAAAAAAAAAAGGGCGAAGGAGAAAAATTGGAAACTCAAGAATCTGGTTATAGATATTTGTCTGGGAAAATAATTATCTTCCAGTCAAAACTTATTTGAAAAAAAAAAACAACACTCTCGCATTATCGGTAACTATACAACAAAACAGAAAATTATAGATTCACTTTTCAGTAACGTGGTTATCTATCTATCTATCTATCTATCTATCTCTCCTCATATCTAACTCAGTCTTTTCCAATAATCTCTCTAGCTAGCTACATAGATCAGAGTGTTTCTATCTATCTATCTATCTATCTATCTATCTATCTATCTATCTATCTCACAGCCTCCTATCATAAATATTTATCTACCTTTTCATATCAGACTTTTCCAATAATCTCTCTAGCTAGCTACGTAGATCAGAGTGTTTCTATCTATCTATCTATCTATCTATCTAGCTATCTAGCTATCTAGCTATCTATCTCACAGCCTCCTATCATAAATATTTATCTACCTTTTCATATCAGTCTGTTAATATCTATCTATCTATCTATCTATCTATCTATCTATCTATCTATCTATCTGTTTGTTCATATCTATCTGTCTTTTCCAACCTGTCTAGCAGGCTAGCTCATATATATATATATATATATATATATATATATATATATATATATATATATATATATATATATAGATAGATAGATAGATAGATAGATAGATAGATAAAAACACACCGAGATACAAAGAAATTTATGAACTTGCATAAATAGATAATAAAAAACCTAGATTGATAGATAAATAGATAAGAACGCATTGAGATAAATAGATAGATAGATAGATAGATAGATATACATACATATATGCATACATACAAACAGACCGATATACAGAGAGAGAGAGAGAGAGAGAGAGAGAGAAAGAAAGAAAAAAAGAAAACGTGATAGCACAGAGGGTTTCTTTCTATCTATCTATCCATCTTATCTATCTATCTGGTAAGGTAGGTAGCGAGCTCAGTGTGATCATATCTACCTACCTATCTATCTATCTATCTATCTATCTATCTATCTATCTATCTATCTATCTATCTATCAAAATCAGTTCCTGTATCATTCCTTTTCTAGTTACAAATCAATTTATAAGTAACTATGCAAACCTAGCCATGCCATTCAGGTCGATTCTATTTCAGAAGATAGGATTAAATTAAAAGGTAGCTGATGAATCACAGACAAATAGCAGCCTCTTAGACAGCGCTGAGTTTGATAGATAGAATCAAACACGTATATAGAGAAAAAGGTTATGAACGGATGGAAATAGATTGATGGACTTGAAAAGACTGCGCACGAACAGACTAGCATAGATAGATAGATAGATAGATAGATAGATAGATAAAAAAAACTCAACGAGATAAATAGAAAGAAAGATATAAACACATATAGGTATATAGATAAAAACACACGGGATAGATAAGAAGGTATTGAGATAGATAGATAGATATATAAGCCATACATATATATATATATAGATAGATAGATACAAACATAAGCCATATATATATATATATATATATATATATATATATATACAGAGAGAGAGATAGCGAGCTAGATAGATAGATAAGAACACATTAAGATCGATAGATACAAAGAGACCGATATATATATATATATATATATATATATATATATATATATATATATATATATATATATATATATATATATATATATATATAGTGATTTCCCACGCGCAGCTTATATGTGGGCATGTGCCGAGAATAGGGGGCACCGAGTGAGAATCGAACTCACTACTCAATCGTAATTGTTCTAGCGACACAAGATCGCTAACCATTACACCGCATAGATACGTACGTACGTACATACATACATACATACATACATACATACATACATATATATATGTGTGTGTGTGTGTGTATATTTATTTATATATATATATATATATATATATATATATGTAGAGAGAGGGAGAGAGAGAGAGTGAGAGAGAGAGGGGGTAACTGATAGAGAGATTAATAGATAGATATGAGCAGACAGTTGCAATAGATAGTAATAGTATCTCTCTATTTCAGTCTTTTCATTATCTATCTGTCTGTTTTTCTTGTGATCGTGAGTCTAATTGTTTTTTAAATCCTTCTGGAAGTAGAGAAGCGCATGACAATTAAAAGCAAATAAATGAAAAGACAAAAAAAAACAAGATATCAAAATCAACTCGAGATAAGATTAAAACCGAAGAATCTATAATGCCAGAGTTGAAAACACTTGAAGTAATGCCTCAATAATACCCGATTAATTAATCCGGAAAATGGATGACGTTTTCTCACAGCCAACATTAGATGATGAAAATACGTACGCGATTTATTTATTTATTTATTTATTTTTTTTTTTTTACAAGGGAAATTATAATTCTGGAAACGTCTTTTACTGATTATGCCAAATATAATTTGTGGAAAAGGCAAACGGAGTGATTGAGGCGTTTTGGAATTGACTTGATTGTTAAAGTGTATATTGAGACGCATCCAGAAAAATATGACTTCACGTCGTTCGAACTGATGATTCTTTATTTGTTTACGTATTGATGTTTTCGCCAACGTTTATGCAATCGGTTGACTTCGTATAGATTCGAGGCAAATTACGCAGCAACATGCAGCATTATAGAACAAACAGGCAATGGGTACATTCTCTTATTAATGTCTATACTTGAATGCAGACAATTCTTTCTTTGAGATTTGAAATGCATTTCGATAATGAAATCATTTCCAGTCCAATTAAATTCTAGGCACATGTGCGATGTCTAATAACGCTGGATACCAGCATTCATCATATATTCATGTTCCAATGGCAGCGCAAACTGGAGAGTCGCTTAATGAACTTTTTCTAAAGGCATAAGATCAAATAGGAAATGCTGTTGATAAAAAGATATGCAGGATAGATAACAGCTGACGTCAAGGATGTCGTTGGGTAGCGAAGCAAACTTCCTCCTTACAAATGGAATAAAAAGAGAATGAGGATAACTCGGACTATCATAATCATTCAACATATTTTTTAATACCATGTTCCCCCAGGATATGAGTGGTTATAATCTTTCACAGAACTCATTCCTCCCGTCCTGGGTATGACAATATACTACATCCGCGTCCTGGGTAAGACGATAAACTACGTCAGATAGCAAGGCCTCTGATCAGGAGGTTTTACGGAGCGTGTATTTAAATACATCGTGGTCATAGTAGTAGGAGGAAACTACTTTAATGTTACTATAGCCGAAGATCTAACAACGAAATCGGCTGGGGCTTCAGAAGATACGCCGACGGCACAACTGCAGTGGGGTAAAACCCCCCACTCCATGAGGCGTCTTGGGTATGACGATAAACTACATCCATACAGTAAGGCATCTGACCAGGAGGTTTTGAAGAGTGTGGGACCACGTTTTAATTGCTAGTGTTCCCAGGTTCATTCTGACTTGAGGTGGTAGCACCTGTTAGGGTTCCAACTATGGGCAAATGGTTAACACCCAAACTATGAAAATATAAAAATAGCTTATTACCAGCGATGCATTTTTGAAGAAGAAATATTATCAGCAATTTTTTAAAGGAAAATATTAGCAGCAAAAGAAAGAGTCGGCATTAAATAACCCATTGGTGTTGATATGCCGTAAAAAAAATAAACCAAACCAGCAATAAAAATGTTGTCGGCATTACATAACCCATTGAGGTTGATATGCCGTAAAATAAAACGGAACAAAACAAACAAAACTAATGCAAAGAATACATATTCTATTCATACGAACCTATCCTGAAAATCTTGTCGTCATTAAATAACCCATTGAGGTTGATATGCAGTAAACAAAATAAACCAAACCAAACTAATCCAAAGAATACATATTCTATTGATACGAACCTATCCTAAAAATCTTGTCGGCATTAAATAAACCATTATGGTTAATATGCCGTAAAACAAAATAAACCAGACCAAATCAACTCTTTCCTTTATCTGTAAGTTTCTACGCTTTAGATTCAATTTGATCTTTTCACTGGAAAATGCGAGCCCAAAAGGTGTAAAGGGCTAATCTCCTGGAGGTTAGCATCAGCCATGCTGATTGGGGAGGGGTAAAAATGTTCGTAAGACAATTAAAAGAGAGTAGTTTCATTTTAGTTGCACTAGATGTTATTTAAAAGTCATTTATTCCACTAGTTAACAACAGATTGTAGGTTATTTTATCCGGTTTAATGCTCAAGGTTTTCTTTCACATAAAACGAATCAACCAAAGCGATAGAGTTCAGTCTACACTGCTATTAAACGTATGGTTGAGAAATAAAGTATCTTTTTCAAATAAAACATTAGTCATCTCAAATGCGATACTTGTCGAAATAATAATTTCGACTCAAATGACGTCGTTTTTGCAGAGATGCTACGGGGATTCCAGTCGTATACATTTATTATCTTAAGAACATGGCCTCATATTTTAACCAACATGACGGGAGGCACAAAAGATGATATCAAATCCAAACTATAAACTACCATTTTTCCCCCTTCGAAATTATTCGCCCTCGAATTTGCCACTCTCCTTCGCCAGCACTCGATGCATCACTGAAAGGGTCATTTGAAGCTCCCTCGTCACGTTCCTCTTAATGGGTTCCATATTAGGAAAACGGATCACCTGGAGGATCCCTTTGAATTTGGGGGAAAATTTTTAAATAAAACTCATGGAATCAGGTAGGGTGGGTAGAGAGGTTGCTTCATCACGGCGATATTTATCAATGGAACGCGTTTTCCAGTCGTACTAGCCATGGCCGAAATCCCGGGATAATCCTTGATGAAAAAGGATGGAAACGTGCATTAGTCTCGAGGGGGTTAATTTCGAATGAGAATGCTTGTAATTTTCTGACACACCTCGAATATATATATATATATATATATATATATATATATATATATATATATATATATATATATATATATATATATAAAAACTAAAAACAGACCACTTTAAGGTTCCTTAAAGTGGTTTGTTTTTATTTTTATTTAAATTATTAGATCTGATTTACATTGAGCTCTTTGGATTTTAGCCTCCTTGGGTCTACCCATACGGATTACCTAGGTTTTCGTAAACTATATATATATATATATATATATATATATATATATATATATATATATATATATATATATTTAAGGAAATTGTAAGACAAAATGGATAAAATGTCTATATCTCTGAGATGAAGAATTATGTTTATTTATATTATTTAAATTATTTGGACTGTTATCCTAATCTTCATTGCCATATTCACAACCTTTCGGTCGTTGTACGCTCAGGCCTTCTTCAGGTGTTGGGAATTTTGAACCGAACCATTTATTTCTTTAGGAGAGTTGAGTTAAAGGGAAATAAGTGAGATATTTGGAAGAGGCATGACACGTGGAACTAGAACAATCTACCCCGCTGGACGAAATAAAGGGTTCAGTTTGAAATTCCAATTACCTGAAGAAGGCCGCAGCGTACAACGGCCGAAACCTTGTGAATATGTTAATGACGATGAGGATAACAGTCCGACAAAGAAAATAATGTAAGTAAAATGGATAAAGTTTACCTGCGTCGCGTTTCATTCGCTCCGACTCCATCGTAATGGTTTTTTGACGGTGTTATGATTTCTTCCATTTTTATGTTACAATTTCCTCAATAATGTTTCTTGATATATAAACATATTTATCTCTATGTTATACATACTGGGTGTAACAGCAAAATTGTCCAAATCGTGTGACAGCACAGAATGTTTAATATCTTAAAAAAAAAACACTTAACTAATTGAGTTTCTCCTTTCCAGTTTTTTTTTTTTCAGAAAACACGTTTAGCCATCTTGATATCATTTGTCGTAAGAATCACGAACTCTTATTCTGCTAAAAAGAGAACAGTTTAAAATTGTTTTGTGTCAACCTCACTCTCTACCCAAACGAGAAAGTGCTATGCGTTAACAACGTAAATTCAAAAGTAATTATTTTGTCTCTATGCAAAGGTGGTTAAGTTATGTGATTTTTTTAAAAAGATCTTTTACGACTTTTTTTAAAAAACTTTCAAAGTTTAGAGAGATATTAGTAAGAAATTCATGAGTAACCCATCAGAATTATAATAAGTAAAAACTTAGGAAAAATTTCTGGAAGCCCTATACTTAAGATAATTATGGTCAAAAATAAAGTCAATTACAGGATTCTTAAATGTTTGCAGCAACAAAGTTTTACATAAAAACAGTTTAAGTTACTACAATTTCTTTTAAATTATTTAACCAAATGAATATATATATATATATATATATATATATATATATATATATATATATATATATATATATATATATATATATATATATATTCATACATGTTTCATTAAATAATATAGATAAGTGTTGTCTATATATTTTATGTAAGTTCTTTTCATATCGTCTGATAAGCTTAATAATATTATCATTAAACAATGAAAGAATATCACAATATTGATACATATTTTTAATCCAATCTAAGCTTTCGGCTTACATAAGCCATTATCGAAGATGACAATTACACAATATATTAAGCAATACACGAACAAGAAATTGATGATAGTCTGTTTTTGTTTACATGGATGATTTCCAAGCAACGATAAACATGTGCATATAAGACACTGAAAGCGAAAATCGCACAACAGCTCATGACGTCACACATAACAACGCGAGAGTGAATCCGATGAGTATTGAGTATGGAAAGCCGTTGGTATGAACAAATGGCTTCTGTTATATGCACGTGTTTATCAATGCACTATCTCATCCATTGAGAGCCCTAATACTGATAGGATATACATTGGGTTAACGAAGAATGAATTTAAAATTAGATGGAGACAACACAAAAGCTCCTTCAATAATATTAGAAATAGAAATCAGACATCCCTATCCAAATATTTCTGGCATTTAAAAGAAATGAATAAAACACCAAAAGTAAAATGGAAAATAATAAATAGAACAAGAACGTGTAGAACCTGTGATGACCCATGCCCTTTATGCCTACATTAAAAACTACACATTATTAAGTTTTTAAATAATCAAAACTTATTAAACCACAGACATGAGTTAAAGGTCTTTTGCCGACATCAACAAATTTTCGCATTAAATAATTAGATAAAAAAACAATTAAATTTCATAGGTTAATAAAAGGCTTAAATGCTTAACCATAATCATTAGATAGAAAAACCCTTTATGAAGTCGTCAAAAAAACAAATTGTAGTTCATGAATTAGACATGGCACGTGGAACTAGAACAGGCCGGAGCGTGATAAATATGGCAACAGAGATGAGGACAATAGTCTTAATAATGTAAATAGTGTACATAATCTCAGAAATATAGACAGATACTAAAAACAAAGCATTTACTCAAATAAGTTGTAAACATAAAAATTAACGTATAAACAGAAAATGTATTAAGAGGTGAAAGTGTACAATAGGAAATGCTACCTGAAATAATCATTTGGAGCAGATTTTTTCTTAAATTAGTACAGTTCAGTGCACGAATATTTAACCCATGGAAAATATAAATTTTTATAAAGGTTAAGAGCGGCGACATTTTGCTATGTAAATTTAATTGTAAATTGACTTTTGCTTGTGTTAACGAAAACAAAATATGCACATAACACATGATTTGTTAAAACTGGAAAAATGTTTGTTTTCCTTCCTTTTTTGGTTTTGTTGTTCTTTGGAATATCGGAATCTGGACGGTTTAATCAATAGAACAAAAAATACAAAAGCGACACACGAGATTATGAAAAAAAAAGCAGTTTTTAAATTCTGCACAGATTATTATGTCGAAATTATGTCGTCTTTGTTTACGTAGGAAAATGAATTTACATAGCAAACCGAATTCTTCTCTTAAATTTGGATTACTTAATAGAAAATTACTGTCTGTACGGCTTAATCTATAGCAAAATGTTAAACAAATTGAGAAAAATGATTATTTCTTGTTGGAATGCCTATTATACAAGCCCCCCTCTTTCTCTCTCTCTCTCTCTCTCTCTCTATATATATATATATATATATATATACATATATATATATATATATATATATATATATATATATATATATATATATATACATATATATATATACATATATATATATATATATATATATATATATATATATATATATATATATATATATATATATATATATATTATCCGGGTGGATCCTAGTAATAATAATTATTAAAACTGATCCAAAGAGAGTTCCATGTTCTTATTTTAACAGAGCATAGGTATTTTTCACAGCAAAAAAAAAAAAAATAAAAATAAAAATTACCGTTTATATATATATATATATATATATATATATATATATATATATATATATATGTATATATGTATTTATATATATATATATATATATATAATAAGGGACACCATATAGTAGGAACTCATATTAAACCACAAACGTCCTGGCCACCACATAGTATAAACTGATATTAATCTACAAAGAAATCTTGGCTATAAATAAAATCCAATCACAGACCGTTCTACCGGGATAAGATACTTTACGCCCCCACCAACTGCTAACACAAACCCACTCTCATTAAAAGAAAGGCGTCTACAAGAAGTGGACTGACAGTGAAATTAAATTTAAAACAATGTTACGAGACAGACACATACAGATGGATGATAGCCGTATACAGAACGACTTGAAACGCTTGAGGATGAAACAGAGCTGGATACTTTAATTCAATTTAGTTTCTATAATTAAATTGAAGTTTTTAGCTTCCGTTTTTGAAACATGAGATATCTTATGTAGCGAGGGAATCATATTTCTTTTTAAAATTATAATTTAGGCTCTGCTTGTGTATTTGATAACTGTTTGTTATTTTTTTTTAAATAAAAGCATTTCCTCATCAAGCGAATTTTGGAGTAACTTACTTGATGAGGAAATGGAACTAATGTCTTTGGTTTAATAACAAAATTAAATTCAGGGGCTTTAGCTTCCATTTCTGAAACATGGTTATCACTGTGTAGCGGTAAAACCATATTTTAAATCTATTAATTTATAATATTAATGCTCTGTAAATTTAAATTTACATTGAGCACTATTGTGTAAAAATAAAAATATCTATAAGAACACCAGATTTTATATCTTACTGTTCTTTTCTTCATCTGACAACAATTTTATAGATAAGGATCGCGTCATTCTGTGGATTTTTAAATGTGAATATATATATATATATATATATATATATATATATATATATATATATATATATACGAGGGTCATTCAATAAATAAGGTGAATTTTTCGGTATAAGGACTTCTAATACAGATAGAAGCTTATTTTTTAAAATTTTTTTTTGTTTTACTTCTTTTTCACATAGATTTAATTTCTTTTGCAGATTAAAAAAAATCTTTGAGAGTTTTGGCGATTAACAAAGATGGCTGACCAAGAAGCATGCTCCAGGATTGAACAGCGGTCAGTTATCAAGTTTTTGGTCGCTGAAGGGTGCAAACCAGTTGAAATTCATAGGAGAATGTCAACTGTGTATGGTGCCACATGTTTCAGCCAAAAAATGTCTACAAGTGGGCTAAATTGTTTAAAGAAGAACGGAGCAGTGTTGAGAATGAAGACAGGCCTGGGAAGTAAGGTCTCCTGAGGTGATCGAATCAGTCAATAACCTCATTCAGTCTGACAGAAGGGTGACAGTGGATGACATTGCAAGGACTTTGAAAGACATAAAGAACAAACGCAGGGGTCATCAGTCAGAAGGAGTAATCTTGCATCATGACAACGCAAGTCCTCACACAGCAGCCCAAACGGTGCAGACCATCAACGAGCTGGGATGGGAACTGCTGCCTCATCTCCCTTACAGCCCAGACCTTGCCCCTTCAGACTTTCACCTGTTTGGACCCTTGAAAGCGTTCACGAGAGGCACGAAGTTTAAAAGTGACGATGAAGTCAAAAGTCTTATGAGCGACTGGCTGAGACATCAGTCCAAAGATTTTTACGCGAAGGGAATACAGAAGTTTGTGCACAGATGGGAAAAGTGTCTGACAGTGCTGCGAGATTATGTTGAAAAATAAAATGAAAAAAGTAAGCTTCTATCTGTATTAGAAGACCTTATACCGAAAAATTCACCTTATTTATTGAATGACCCTCGTATATATATATATATATATATATATATATATATATATATATATATATATATATATATATATATATATATATATATATTGTGTATGTGTAAATAATTGGGTTGTGTCAGGTAATTGAGAGAAAATCTAGATAAAAGAAAAGAACATTATTTAATCGAAACAAGAATAAGAGTGTATTCAAAGCATAGAAATTTGCACAGATGTTCAACTCAGCCAAAGTGAAATAGGTTATATTCAATAAAACTGCCCTCGAGGAAGTCTAGACAATGAAATGGTGATGGTCCGGAAATTAAACGAAGTACTCATAGTATTTTTCCAGGTCTTTCAACTTCTGATGAGATTCGTTATTCGCTTTGGGATGAAGGACAATTTTGATATTTTCTATGAGTGCCACGGGATAGAATTTCGACACTCCAGTTATTTTAAGCTGAAAAGCTGTAGGACATTCAGCAGAAAACATAATAAAAAAAGAGAAAGAAAGAAAAAAAGAAAGAAAGAAAAAGAAAGAAAGAAAGAACGATTTCTTAATCGTTCTTTCTCTAAGAAAAGAACAACAAATAAATAAATAACATTTAAAAATAATAATCTTATTTCATTTGAAAAAATGAACTTCCAGCATCTTTTCTACCAACTACCTGTA
This sequence comes from Acanthosepion esculentum, assembly GCA_964036315.1. Lineage (NCBI taxonomy): Eukaryota > Metazoa > Mollusca > Cephalopoda > Sepiida > Sepiidae > Acanthosepion > Acanthosepion esculentum. The sequence goes on from OZ038513.1 coordinate 34,511,260, forward strand.
CCGTCTGGAGTAGACATCCTGGCGGGAATTTGGCATCTTATATATTAACCCTGCCAGTTCAAACAAACTTTCCATCGGGAATGTTTTTTATATTAAATTATTTAATATGCGTAGAGTGTAACGGGTATCGATAGAGAAAGGGGTTTCGGCAAGGCTAGTTCGAATCCTGGATTAGTCAGTTGCGTTCATTTTCACAAAATTTCCCTTGGTTGAAGGCACGAAGCCCATTCTTTCCCTCTAGATCAGGGTTTCCCAAAGTGGGCGATAGTGCCCTCCTTCTGGCCTCTGTTATGTTGAAAGTGGGACACTTTTTTTAATTTCATTTGGTGTGGGGCGGTGAACATACTCAGATGGCGATAGGGCACCTCGAGGTGGTGTAATGGTTAGCAAGCTTGTCTCGCTAGAACAATTACGACTGAGTAGTGAGTTCCATCCTCACTGTGTGCCCCTTACTTTCGGCCTTGTGCCACATCCAAGCGTAGCTTGGAAAATCACTAACTTGGCCCCGGAGGTCGAGTTGTTTGGTCGAACTCTATGCTCGAAGGCAGAGAGCAACCCGGACGAGGCTATGCCGAAGGGCAGAGTCTCGTTCGAGGGGAGGTAGACTGTCCCTGAACCCGTTTTTACGGGTTCCAATAGGGAATATTTTTGGCCGAGCCTACGTGCTCGGAAAACCCACAAATTAACCCGGTCTTGTGACACATGTAGCCCTTGGGGGGGGGCTAAATATTACTCAGATGGCGGTGGGGATGTATCCGTTTTTTTTCAGATTTTCAAAAATTATTCAATATCAGCTACAAAAGGAAATTTATGAAAGTACTGTGAAAAGCTATCAAACTTTTCTTCATTGCTTTTTCAACGTCCTTTATGTCTGAATGAGGTTTCAACGCAGTTACACAGCTTCTTACTAAACAAAGAAACCGTCTGTAAATTACAAAACAAGATGATTTAAGATTACTTTCAAGAAGCATTGTACCTAGAGTAAGAGTCTTATCCAGTAAGCACCAACATCAACCATCACATTGAAAACATTGAGATAAGCTATCAAGTGAACTTAGAGTAAGAGCCTTAGCCAGTAAGCACCAAAGTCAACAATAGCATTGAAAACATTGAGATAAGCTATCAAATAAAAGAAGTGTTTAGGATTTTAATCAGTGTCATTTCTAATAGAAATGAAAACAGTACTAACATTATTGCTATGAAAGCTGAATTTAGTATCATATTCGAAATTTAAGTTGACAAAAAGTTTCTGCCCAAAGAGGGTGCTGGTTGAGAAAAGATTGGGAAATCTGCTCTAGATGTTGGTTAAATAGTAGAATAAGATATATATGTTTGGTTACCAATATATATATATATATATATATATATATATATATATATATATATATATATATATATATATATATATATATATATATATATATGTATGTATGTGGGTGTGTTTAGTAGATATTTATATTTGGAGACTTCTGCATATTGATTTGACGACGTTTCTAATTCAACACTATGACTAGCAGCCCATCCTGAGTCGGAAGATAAACTACATCTGCGTCATGGGTAGGACGATAAACTAAGTCCAACAGCAAGGCCTCTGATCAGGAGGTTTTGAGGAGCGTGGAACCACCTCTTAATTGCTGGAGTTCCCAGGTCCACTCTCACCCGGGTTGGTAACACCTGTTAGGGTCACAGATATGTGCAAATAGTTAACCCCCAAACACGAGTCAAAACACCATGAAATTGTAAAAATAGGCATTATTTACATTATTCGGACTATTGTCCTCATCTTTGGCCATACTTATTACAACATTTCGGCCGTTGTACGCTCCGGCCTTCTTCAGGTGGTTGGAATGTCGAACTGAACCCTTTATTTCACTCACTAGGGTAGACTGTTGTTTAATGGATGTCAGTTATCAGCTATCTCGTGTTAATTATCCTCTGAAACTTCTCCACTACCTTAACCGGATATTTTGGGTCCTGTCACTGGATCCAACTTACGCCTTTATCCACTGTGCCATGTGTCCTTGAGAACATATGTGTATGAATGTCTGGGTATTATAAACCTAATGTCTTCAGCAAAGATTTTTTACCAGTGCTCATATTGCAATTTTTGCTGTTATCATTGTATGTTTTTACCAGAGCTCATAGGGAAATTAACATGAGATAACTGATAACTGACATCCATTAGACATGGCACGTGGAACTAGAACAGTCTACCGCAGTGAGCGAAATAAAGCGTTCGGTTCGACATCCCAACCACGTGAAAAAAACCTGAGCGTGCAACGACCGAAACGTTGTAATAAATATGGCGACAAAGATGAGGATAATAGTACGAATAATGTAAATAATGTACATAATACCTCATCTCAGAAATATAGACAGATACTGTAAAATTAGGGTTTAATACCAGAAATACATTGTAAAAAAATGTTGCTAGCAATACATTTTTTGAAAGATTTTGCCGGCATTAAATAACCCATTGAGGTTGATATGCTGTAAGACAAACCAAACCAAACCAAACCAAACCAAATATACGGAGCGTCGTGGTGGTATGGCTGCAAGGCCCACACGGCCCAGCGGTGGGTTGTTTTCAAATTTCATTTTTATGAGGATTATTGGGAGTCGGATGCTATGATTGATTGCTTATGGGATCCTGGAACATCAGAACTACATTTTTGTTTCACCTTCAAAACTTCAATATTTGTTAATACAGAAAATGAGAGTTGTATAATTAGAATTTTCCAACGAACCCCGGTGGGTCGTGTGGTACTCAGGGCTGTAAAGTGGCGTCAGGTACTGAACAGTTGTTCTGAATTTTTACTGTTGCTTTTTTTTAATCATTTTTTTTAACATACACAGAGCTGTACCCTGCATACGTGTGGGTTGTAAAATGGACTCACATACCGATCGACACACCCTGTGGTTTGTGGGTAATAAATATTTCCTATAATATTCTTGCCTCATATATGAAAGAATGTTAAAACATAAAATTGCTTGTACCAAAATTAATTAAGCTATAGTGTTGGGACCCTCGTACAACAAGGGAAATATAGCTTGGGAGAAAACGTGTATAAAGGTTGGTGATGTAATATAGTTGTTTTTGACGTGTGTTTAGAGTTGGTCAAATTTTAGTCTAATAGAAACAAAAAAAAACATAGTTTTTCTCTCTATTAGACTAAACATTTCACCAACTCTAAGCGCGTCAAGAATTTTTTTTTGAAATTCCAAATTCTGGAGATATTGAAATTACATCACTAGTAGATACTAAAGAAAGCTATGATCGCCCACGTCATTTGATTCTAATGTCCTCTCGGCTGCTTTGCTCTTCAAATTAAAAAAAATCCCGGTCATGGTGGCCCTCCACTTCCACTAGCTGAAGGGACAAAGAAGGAAATTTCGTCTGCCCCTAAGTATCATACCCATAAGACTTCTGCAAAGGTCTCGTGTCACCACCACTGAATGTATCACACGGGCCAGCCACCCAATCGAGTACACAGCCACAACGAATCCCCCACTCTACTACATCTTAATTTTCATTAATATAAAATACAAATTTTGTTTTAACCCGATTCAGTCATTTGCTTGCGATGCGTGATACACGCTTAGGCAATCATACAAAATACAAATTTTGTTTTAAATTGATTCAGTCAGTTACGTGGCATGCGTGATTCGCGCTTAGGCGACCATACAAAATACAAAATGTGTTTTAACGTGTTTCAGTCAGTTGTGTGCCATGCGTGATACACGCTTAGGCAATCATACAAAATACAAATTTTGTTTTAAATTGATTCAGTCAGTTACGTGGCATGCGTGATTCGCGCTTAGGCGACCATACAAAATACAAAATGTGTTTTAACGTGTTTCAGTCAGTTGTGTGCCATGCGTGATACACGCTTAGGCAATCATACAAAATACAAATTTTGTTTTAAATTGATTCAGTCAGTTACGTGGCATGCGTGATTCGCGCTTAGGCGACCATACAAAATACAAAATGTGTTTTAACGTGTTTCAGTCAGTTGTGTGCCATGCGTGATACACGCTTAGGCAATCATACAAAATACAAATTTTGTTTTAAATTGATTCAGTCAGTTACGTGGCATGCGTGATTCGCGCTTAGGCGACCATACAAAATACAAAATGTGTTTTAACGTGTTTCAGTCAGTTGTGTGCCATGCGTGATACACGCTTAGGCAATCATACAAAATACAAATTTTGTTTTAAATTGATTCAGTCAGTTACGTGGCATGCGTGATTCGCGCTTAGGCGACCATACAAAATACAAAATGTGTTTTAACGTGTTTCAGTCAGTTGTGTGCCATGCGTGATACACGCTTAGGCAATCATACAAAATACAAATTTTGTTTTAAATTGATTCAGTCAGTTACGTGGCATGCGTGATTCGCGCTTAGGCGACCATACAAAATACAAAATGTGTTTTAACGTGTTTCAGTCAGTTGTGTGCCATGCGTGATACACGCTTAGGCAATCATACAAAATACAAATTTTGTTTTAAATTGATTCAGTCAGTTACGTGGCATGCGTGATTCGCGCTTAGGCGACCATACAAAATACAAAATGTGTTTTAACGTGTTTCAGTCAGTTGTGTGCCATGCGTGATACACGCTTAGGCAATCATACAAAATACAAATTTTGTTTTAAATTGATTCAGTCAGTTACGTGGCATGCGTGATTCACACTTAGATGATCATGTATTCTTAACGCGGTAGACCAGTTGCCATCCAAGTCTATAGAACCCGGTCTGCCCGTCTATTTACCCATAGCTTATGAAGCAGAGGATTCATCCCTTTCCCGAGGGTATTAGCACAATAGATTCGACGGGAATTCGAACTCAGCTGTCCGACTCCTCAATCCGAGCCGCTATCCATTTATTAATTAAGATATAGTGTTGGGACCCTCGTTGGGGCCTCCTTATATATAATAATGGATCATATGTAATATAGTGGAACAATTGAACGAGAGCAATTGAAAATAAGTACAATGCATCAGACTAGAAATTCGAGACAAGTCATAATAGATGAAGAAACCAAAAAGTGTTTTGAGGCATGACTCCTCCAGACAGCACAGGTGCTTGGTAGAAGCGATTATGAAAGTGCATTGAAAAAAATTATTATTATTATTAAATGTCATTTATTTATTTATTGCTTTGCGGCTCGGACTGAGGCATTGGAGAGCTGAGATCGAATTCCAGTCGACTCCATTACATTCTCTTATGTGCTAATACCCTTGGGAAAGGTATGAATCCTCTTCTTCTTCTCCCACCCAGCTATGGATAAATAGCAGGACAGACCGGGCAGCTCGGATTGAGGAATCGGAGAGCCGAGTTCGAATTCCAGTCGAATCCATTACATTCACTCATATGTTAATATCCTTGGGAAAGGTATGAATCCTCTTCTTCTTCTCCCACCCAGCTATGGATAAATAGCAGGACAGACCGGGCAGCTCGGATTGAGGAATCGGAGAGCCGAGTTCGAATTCCAGTCGAATCCATTACATTCACTCATATGTTAATATCCTTGGGAAAGGTATGAATCCTCTTCTTCTTCTCCCACCCAGCTATGGATAAATAGCAGGACAGACCGGGCAGCTCGGATTGAGGAATCGGAGAGCCGAGTTCGAATTCCAGTCGAATCCATTACATTCACTCATATGTTAATATCCTTGGGAAAGGTATGAATCCTCTTCTTCTTCTCCCACCCAGCTATGGATAAATAGCAGGACAGACCGGGCAGCTCGGATTGAGGAATCGGAGAGCCGAGTTCGAATTCCAGTCGAATCCATTACATTCACTCATATGTTAATATCCTTGGGAAAGGTATGAATCCTCTTCTTCTTCTCCCACCCAGCTATGGATAAATAGCAGGACAGACCGGGCAGCTCGGATTGAGGAATCGGAGAGCCGAGTTCGAATTCCAGTCGAATCCATTACATTCACTTAGGTGCTAATACCCTTGGGAAAGGTATGAATCCTCTTCTTCTTCTCCCACCCAGCTATGGATAAATAGCAGGACAGACCGGGCAGCTCGGATTGAGGCATTGGAGAGCCGAGTTCGAATTCCAGTCGAATCCATTACATTCACTTAGGTGCTAATACCCTTGGGAAAGGTATGAATCCTCTTCTTCTTCTCCCACCCAGCTATGGATAAATAGCAGGACAGACCGGGCAGCTCGGATTGAGGAATCGGAGAGCCGAGTTCGAATTCCAGTCGAATCCATTACTTTCACTCATATGTTAATATCCTTGGGAAAGGTATGAATCCTTTTCTTCTTCTCCCACCCAGCTATGGATAAATAGCAGGACAGACCGGGCAGCTCGGATTGAGGAATCGGAGAGCCGAGTTCGAATTCCAGTCGAATCCATTACTTTCACTCATATGTTAATATCCTTGGGAAAGGTATGAATCCTCTTCTTCTTCTCCCACCCAGCTATGGATAAATAGCAGGACAGACCGGGCAGCTCGGATTGAGGAATCGGAGAGCCGAGTTCGAATTCCAGTCGAATCCATTACATTCACTCATATGTTAATATCCTTGGGAAAGGTATGAATCCTCTTCTTCTTCTCCCACCCAGCTATGGATAAATAGCAGGACAGACCGGGCAGCTCGGATTGAGGAATCGGAGAGCCGAGTTCGAATTCCAGTCGAATCCATTACATTCACTCATATGTTAATATCCTTGGGAAAGGTATGAATCCTCTTCTTCTTCTCCCACCCAGCTATGGATAAATAGCAGGACAGACCGGGCAGCTCGGATTGAGGAATCGGAGAGCCGAGTTCGAATTCCAGTCGAATCCATTACATTCACTCATATGTTAATATCCTTGGGAAAGGTATGAATCCTCTTCTTCTTCTCCCACCCAGCTATGGATAAATAGCAGGACAGACCGGGCAGCTCGGATTGAGGAATCGGAGAGCCGAGTTCGAATTCCAGTCGAATCCATTACATTCACTCATATGTTAATATCCTTGGGAAAGGTATGAATCCTCTTCTTCTTCTCCCACCCAGCTATGGATAAATAGCAGGACAGACCGGGCAGCTCGGATTGAGGAATCGGAGAGCCGAGTTCGAATTCCAGTCGAATCCATTACATTCACTCATATGTTAATATCCTTGGGAAAGGTATGAATCCTCTTCTTCTTGTCCCACCCAGCTATGGATAAATAGCAGGACAGACCGGGCAGCTCGGATTGAGGAATCGGAGAGCCGAGTTCGAATTCCAGTCGAATCCATTACATTCACTCATATGTTAATATCCTTGGGAAAGGTATGAATCCTCTTCTTCTTCTCCCACCCAGCTATGGATAAATAGCAGGACAGACCGGGCAGCTCGGATTGAGGAATCGGAGAGCCGAGTTCGAATTCCAGTCGAATCCATTACATTCACTCATATGTTAATATCCTTGGGAAAGGTATGAATCCTCTTCTTCTTGTCCCACCCAGCTATGGATAAATAGCAGGACAGACCGGGCAGCTCGGATTGAGGAATCGGAGAGCCGAGTTCGAATTCCAGTCGAATCCATTACATTCACTCATATGTTAATACCCTTGGGAAAGGTATGAATCCTCTTCTTCTTCTCCCACCCAGCTATGGATAAATAGCAGGACAGACCGGGCAGCTCGGATTGAGGAATCGGAGAGCCGAGTTCGAATTCCAGTCGAATCCATTACTTTCACTCATATGTTAATATCCTTGGGAAAGGTATGAATCCTCTTCTTCTTCTCCCACCCAGCTATGGATAAATAGCAGGACAGACCAGGCAGCTCGGATTGAGGAATCGGAGAGCCGAGTTCGAATTCCAGTCGAATCCATTACTTTCACTCATATGTTAATATCCTTGGGAAAGGTATGAATCCTCTTCTTCTTCTCCCACCCAGCTATGGATAAATAGCAGGACAGACCGGGCAGCTCGGATTGAGGAATCGGAGAGCCGAGTTCGAATTCCAGTCGAATCCATTACATTCACTCATATGTTAATATCCTTGGGAAAGGTATGAATCCTCTTCTTCTTCTCCCACCCAGCTATGGATAAATAGCAGGACAGACCGGGCAGCTCGGATTGAGGAATCGGAGAGCCGAGTTCGAATTCCAGTCGAATCCATTACTTTCACTCATATGTTAATATCCTTGGGAAAGGTATGAATCCTCTTCTTCTTCTCCCACCCAGCTATGGATAAATAGCAGGACAGACCAGGCAGCTCGGATTGAGGAATCGGAGAGCCGAGTTCGAATTCCAGTCGAATCCATTACTTTCACTCATATGTTAATATCCTTGGGAAAGGTATGAATCCTCTTCTTCTTCTCCCACCCAGCTATGGATAAATAGCAGGACAGACCGGGCAGCTCGGATTGAGGAATCGGAGAGCCGAGTTCGAATTCCAGTCGAATCCATTACTTTCACTCATATGTTAATATCCTTGGGAAAGGTATGAATCCTCTTCTTCTTCTCCCACCCAGCTATGGATAAATAGCAGGACAGACCGGGCAGCTCGGATTGAGGAATCGGAGAGCCGAGTTCGAATTCCAGTCGAATCCATTACATTCACTCATATGTTAATACCCTTGGGAAAGGTATGAATCCTCTTCTTCTTCTCCCACCCAGCTATGGATAAATAGCAGGACAGACCGGGCAGCTCGGATTGAGGAATCGGAGAGCCGAGTTCGAATTCCAGTCGAATCCATTACTTTCACTCATATGTTAATATCCTTGGGAAAGGTATGAATCCTCTTCTTCTTCTCCCACCCAGCTATGGATAAATAGCAGGACAGACCAGGCAGCTCGGATTGAGGAATCGGAGAGCCGAGTTCGAATTCCAGTCGAATCCATTACTTTCACTCATATGTTAATATCCTTGGGAAAGGTATGAATCCTCTTCTTCTTCTCCCACCCAGCTATGGATAAATAGCAGGACAGACCGGGCAGCTCGGATTGAGGAATCGGAGAGCCGAGTTCGAATTCCAGTCGAATCCATTACTTTCACTCATATGTTAATATCCTTGGGAAAGGTATGAATCCTCTTCTTCTTCTCCCACCCAGCTATGGATAAATAGCAGGACAGACCGGGCAGCTCGGATTGAGGAATCGGAGAGCCGAGTTCGAATTCCAGTCGAATCCATTACTTTCACTCATATGTTAATATCCTTGGGAAAGGTATGAATCCTCTTCTTCTTCTCCCACCCAGCTATGGATAAATAGCAGGACAGACCGGGCAGCTCGGATTGAGGAATCGGAGAGCCGAGTTCGAATTCCAGTCGAATCCATTACTTTCACTCATATGTTAATATCCTTGGGAAAGGTATGAATCCTCTTCTTCTTCTCCCACCCAGCTATGGATAAATAGCAGGACAGACCGGGCAGCTCGGATTGAGGAATCGGAGAGCCGAGTTCGAATTCCAGTCGAATCCATTACTTTCACTCATATGTTAATATCCTTGGGAAAGGTATGAATCCTCTTCTTCTTCTCCCACCCAGCTATGGATAAATAGCAGGACAGACCGGGCAGCTCGGATTGAGGAATCGGAGAGCCGAGTTCGAATTCCAGTCGAATCCATTACATTCACTCATATGTTAATATCCTTGGGAAAGGTATGAATCCTCTTCTTCTTCTCCCACCCAGCTATGGATAAATAGCAGGACAGACCGGGCAGCTCGGATTGAGGAATCGGAGAGCCGAGTTCGAATTCCAGTCGAATCCATTACATTCACTCATATGTTAATATCCTTGGGAAAGGTATGAATCCTCTTCTTCTTCTCCCACCCAGCTATGGATAAATAGCAGGACAGACCGGGCAGCTCGGATTGAGGAATCGGAGAGCCGAGTTCGAATTCCAGTCGAATCCATTACATTCACTCATATGTTAATATCCTTGGGAAAGGTATGAATCCTCTTCTTCTTGTCCCACCCAGCTATGGATAAATAGCAGGACAGACCGGGCAGCTCGGATTGAGGAATCGGAGAGCCGAGTTCGAATTCCAGTCGAATCCATTACATTCACTCATATGTTAATATCCTTGGGAAAGGTATGAATCCTCTTCTTCTTCTCCCACCCAGCTATGGATAAATAGCAGGACAGACCGGGCAGCTCGGATTGAGGAATCGGAGAGCCGAGTTCGAATTCCAGTCGAATCCATTACTTTCACTCATATGTTAATATCCTTGGGAAAGGTATGAATCCTCTTCTTCTTCTCCCACCCAGCTATGGATAAATAGCAGGACAGACCGGGCAGCTCGGATTGAGGAATCGGAGAGCCGAGTTCGAATTCCAGTCGAATCCATTACTTTCACTCATATGTTAATATCCTTGGGAAAGGTATGAATCCTCTTCTTCTTCTCCCACCCAGCTATGGATAAATAGCAGGACAGACCGGGCAGCTCGGATTGAGGAATCGGAGAGCCGAGTTCGAATTCCAGTCGAATCCATTACTTTCACTCATATGTTAATATCCTTGGGAAAGGTATGAATCCTCTTCTTCTTCTCCCACCCAGCTATGGATAAATAGCAGGACAGACCGGGCAGCTCGGATTGAGGAATCGGAGAGCCGAGTTCGAATTCCAGTCGAATCCATTACTTTCACTCATATGTTAATATCCTTGGGAAAGGTATGAATCCTCTTCTTCTTCTCCCACCCAGCTATGGATAAATAGCAGGACAGACCGGGCAGCTCGGATTGAGGAATCGGAGAGCCGAGTTCGAATTCCAGTCGAATCCATTACTTTCACTCATATGTTAATATCCTTGGGAAAGGTATGAATCCTCTTCTTCTTCTCCCACCCAGCTATGGATAAATAGCAGGACAGACCGGGCAGCTCGGATTGAGGAATCGGAGAGCCGAGTTCGAATTCCAGTCGAATCCATTACATTCACTCATATGTTAATATCCTTGGGAAAGGTATGAATCCTCTTCTTCTTCTCCCACCCAGCTATGGATAAATAGCAGGACAGACCGGGCAGCTCGGATTGAGGAATCGGAGAGCCGAGTTCGAATTCCAGTCGAATCCATTACATTCACTTAGGTGCTAATACCCTTGGGAAAGGTATGAATCCTCTTCTTCTTCTCCCACCCAGCTATGGATAAATAGCAGGACAGACCGGGCAGCTCGGATTGAGGCATTGGAGAGCCGAGTTCGAATTCCAGTCGAATCCATTACATTCACTTAGGTGCTAATACCCTTGGGAAAGGTATGAATCCTCTTCTTCTTCTCCCACCCAGCTATGGATAAATAGCAGGACAGACCGGGCAGCTCGGATTGAGGCATTGGAGAGCCGAGTTCGAATTCCAGTCGAATCCATTACATTCACTTAGGTGCTAATACCCTTGGGAAAGGTATGAATCCTCTTCTTCTTCTCCCACCCAGCTATGGATAAATAGCAGGACAGACCGGGCAGCTCGGATTGAGGAATCGGAGAGCCGAGTTCGAATTCCAGTCGAATCCATTACATTCACTCATATGTTAATATCCTTGGGAAAGGTATGAATCCTCTTCTTCTTCTCCCACCCAGCTATGGATAAATAGCAGGACAGACCGGGCAGCTCGGATTGAGGAATCGGAGAGCCGAGTTCGAATTCCAGTCGAATCCATTACTTTCACTCATATGTTAATATCCTTGGGAAAGGTATGAATCCTCTTCTTCTTCTCCCACCCAGCTATGGATAAATAGCAGGACAGACCGGGCAGCTCGGATTGAGGAATCGGAGAGCCGAGTTCGAATTCCAGTCGAATCCATTACATTCACTCATATGTTAATATCCTTGGGAAAGGTATGAATCCTCTTCTTCTTCTCCCACCCAGCTATGGATAAATAGCAGGACAGACCGGGCAGCTCGGATTGAGGAATCGGAGAGCCGAGTTCGAATTCCAGTCGAATCCATTACTTTCACTCATATGTTAATATCCTTGGGAAAGGTATGAATCCTCTTCTTCTTCTCCCACCCAGCTATGGATAAATAGCAGGACAGACCGGGCAGCTCGGATTGAGGAATCGGAGAGCCGAGTTCGAATTCCAGTCGAATCCATTACATTCACTCATATGTTAATATCCTTGGGAAAGGTATGAATCCTCGTCTTCCCCCACCCAGCTATAGGTAAGTAGCAGGACACACTGGGTTTTATAGCCTCGTATGGCAACTGGGCAACCTACTGCGGGAAAAAAATCTGCCTCGTCAGTCAAGTATCAAAAGGTACCTGATCGCCTAAGCGTGTATCTCAGCTTGGCACATAAGTGACTGACTGTTCTTTTACTTCTTTATCGTATTATCGTGATAGTTTTACGGCAATTTCTAAAATGAAATTGAGCGTTTTCTTGGTGAAGAGTGGAAACATTTTAACACATTCAACATTGTGGCTAAAAAAATAATATAGTGAATTTTATCCAGTGATTTTTTACGAGACTTTGCATGGGCAAAACACATTCACGGATGTAGACGAAAAATAAATACGATCGAAGGATGACATCAAAATCCGTGAAAATGACATCAAAATGCCTGTAATAATCAGTTTTACTAAGTTCAATATGTAAATATTGATACGATATCGATGTTCAGAAACCACTGCCGAGGCCACCCAATCAGGTTTAGGCCATCAGGATGGGAGTTCGGGCGTCGTACAAATCGGCCCTGCATGCAAATATGGTTCAGATCACTTAATAGACAAGTAACTGCATAAAGAAAAAAGTATATATATGTTAATACCTGTAATCAGAAGCCATGATAGCTTTCTTTTCTTCTTTTTTCCTTCTTCTTCTTCTTCTTCTTCTTCTTCTTCTTCTTCTTATTATTATTATTATTATTATTATTATTATTTTCATTATTCTTATATTAATATTCTTCTCATTCTTATTATACACATTCTTCTTCTATTCAGATACTTATACTTATTATTATTATTCGTATTTATATTCTTATTATTCATCTTATTAGTATAGTTCTTCTTCTTATTATTATTAGTATTATTATTTCATTTTTTTACTATATCCATATTCTTCTTCTTTTCCTTTTTCTTCTTCTTCTTCTTCTTCTTCTTCTTCTTCTTCTTCTTCTTCTTCTTCTTATTCTTATTATCATTATTATTATTATTATTAATACTATTGTTATTGTTCTTATTCGTATTCATATTTTCCTTATTCTTATTATTCTTATTATTCTCATTCTTCTTGTTCCTCATATTATTATTATTATTATTATTATTATTATTATTATTATTATTATTATTATTCTCCTTATTCATATTATTCTCATTCTTCTTATATTCTTGTTGTTGTTGTTCTTCTTCTTCTTCATATTATTATTATTATTCTGATTCGTCTTCTTCTTCATATTATTATTATTATTCTGATTCATCTTCTTCTTCTTCTTCTGCTACTTCTTCTTCTTATTATTATTATTATTAATACTATTGTAATTGTTCTTATTCGTATTCATATTTTCCTTATTCTTATTATTCTCATTCTTCTTGTTCTTCATATTATTATTATTATTATTATTATTATTATTATTATTATTATTATCCTTATTCATATTATTCTCATTCTTCTTATATTCTTGTTGTTCTTCTTCTTCATATTATTATTATTATTCTGATTCGTCTTCTTCATATTATTATTATTATTCTGATTCGTCTTCTTCTTCTTCTTCTGCTACTTCTTCTTCTTCTTCTTCTTCTTCTTATTATTATTATTATTATTAATACTATTGTTATTGTTCTTATTCGTATTCATATTTTTCTTATTCTTATTATTCTTATTATCTTCATTCTTCTTCTTCATATTATTATTATTATTATTATTATTATTCTCATTCTTCTTATATTCTTGTTGTTGTTCTTCTTCTTCTTCATATTATTATTATTCTGATTCGTCTTCTTCTTCTTCTTATTATTATTCTATTCTTTAGGTGAGTGGAATTTCGAACTGAATCCTTTATTTAGGTAGCATATTCTAGTTCGGGGTAACCTGTTTTAGATCTAGTAAAACATGAGTATAACGGACGAAACGTCGTGAATATGACAATAAAGATGTAAGAACAGTTCGAATAATGTAAATAGTAGTTGAAGTAAGAAAATATACATTGACTTAACGTATTGCTATTCTCGTTCTATTATCTGAACCTCTGAAAATAACAATTTTAACTCAGAATATAGGATTACGACAGGTGTCATAATAAAAGCAAAACTCAAATACAGGCTAGAACAGAAAGTCTGCCCCAATAAGACGTCGTTGTAAGGAAACATCTACACTGACTAAAAATATGTTTACTCCCAACATGTGGCCATTCTGGTACTAAACGGAACTCTATAGTAAAACATGGAACTATTATCTTGAACTATCGTATAACAACTGTCAGGGAATTTAATGAATATAAAAAAAACACACAAGAATATATATTTTAATCATCAATGAAATATATTGTTGCCAAATTATATATATATATATATATATATATATATATATATATATATATATATATATATATATATGTGTGTGTGTGTTGTTGCAAGGCCCGGGGGACATTCGAGTTAGAGATTTACGTTAGGAGTCATCTGGTGCGGATAAGGGAAAGATAACAGTTAACCCTTGCCTTGAACAGGTTAAGATTGTAGTTAAGATCGGGAAGGCATTCTCTCTGGAATCGATTCCACAGAGTACTGGTTCGCGGGATGAAGATACATATTTATATATGAAATTCCTGCCACAACAAAACGACCTTCTGGCTTTTGAGAATGACTTAACAAACATAATCGATAATATAGAAATGAGAAAATTCAACAATAATTTCCAAAAAAAGACTTGAAAAAGACCAAAAACTGATAAACAACTAAAAAAACAAACTATTTATAAAAGTAGATAAATCCTGGATAATCTATAAAATGGCAACCAACAATTCCAATAAAACTAGTCAACAAAGAAGTCAATAAATTTTACAAAAATTCCCATAACGAAACAGAAAGTGATATAATCAAAGATGATAAAAACATAGTTACTAAACTAAAATTAAAAAATAGAATAAAACAATTAAGAAAAGTAGAAATATTTATTAAATTTAAAGATCACAAGGTCAATTTCAAGACGAAACCAGCATGCAGATTGCCAACTCCACGAAAAGCAACATTGGGAAAATAAGCAAACAAATATTAGAAAAAATATGCTAAAAACTAAGAAGCATACTAAACATGAACCAATGAAAAAGCTCAAAGGAAACAATCATTTGGTTTAATAACATAAGTCATAAAGGAAACTGTTCCTTCTCTTAGACTTTTACCCATCTATTAATGAAAATAGACGTAAGAACGCATTAATCTTAGCAAAAAATTTATATGAAGGCATATATATGTATATATATATATATGATGGACTCTCCTGTCGAACTCGACGTATGAGGGTCAGACAGATCAGTTCCCAGAAAGAGAAAGCCCGACACCCACACATAAGATTTGATTATAGTGGTGAAGGCTTTGTGCAGGGCCATCCACACTTTTTGGAGGGACGAATACAGGGACCTGGTGCAACGAATGCCACAAGGTCCCCAAAACGACCCTCCGCAGGATTTGAATTCAGAGTTTTCCTTCTCCTCGACCCGTTGCCATCCAAGGCTATAGAACCCAGTCTGTCCTGCTATTTACCCATAGCTGGGGGGAGAAGAGGAGGATTCACACCTTTCCCAAGGGTATTAGCACGTAAGTGAATGTAATAGATTCGACTGGAATTCGAACACGGCTCTCCGATTCCTCAATCCAAGCCGTTATCCATTATTCCACCGTATGCATGCATGCATGTATGTATGTATGTATGTATGTATGTATGTATGTATGTATGTATGTATGTATGTATGTATGTATGTATGTATGTATATATATGTATGTGTGTGTGTGTGTGTGAAATTTCCACCACAAAAAAACGACCTGATTGTTTTTGAAAATGACTTAACGAACATAATCAATAATTTGCAAATAAGAAAATTCAATAATAGTTTCCCAAAAAAGACTTGAAAAAGACCAAAAACTGATAAACAAGTGAAAAAAATATTTATAAAAACAGATATGTCCAGAATTGTTGTGACCAAGTAAAAAAAAGAACAAATCTCAAAATAAGAGGTTGCAGATAAATCGTGTATTGAACAGTAAATACAACAGTAGTCTGTTACACAACATGGAAGTGTGTATCGGTTGGCCAGCGTTCAATTAGATCACTGTTAATATTTAACAGCCCCGCACCCATGGGAAATATATAAGGCACAAGGCAAAGTTTAACGTGAGTCATCCGAGCCCGGAGGCTCGGCCAAAAATCCCCATAGAACCAGCATAAACGGGTTCCGGTTTGTCTACCTGCTCGAACGAAGCACTGGCTGTAAATAACCTATAAAATGTTGATAAGCTGTAGAAAACGAATCAATCAACAACTTTCAAATTTTAAACATTTTAATATTCTACCTTAGAATGATAATGAATAAATCGACATTATTCTCAGCGTTCAAATGTAGGACGCCAATTCCAATTACGTTCTTTATATTCACTTACGCGCAAATACCCTTGAGAAAGGCATGAACTCCTCCTCTTCTCCACCACCTATTGGTTGATTAGTAAAAATTCTATCACTAAATTATCTATTATCTAAAAAAATGCTTCAATCTAAAAAATATATTTAAATAAACCTTATAGGGTTGATAAACCGTGAAAGAACGAATCACGAAATCAATCAAGTTACAGTTGTAAAATATTTTAATCTTCTATCTTTGAACGATGATGAATGAGCCAAATTGTTTTTACAAGCCTACAAATGTCTGGCGCCAAAAAGGCTGTCCCAAACGTCTCATTCATGTTAATCGCTAGCTATTATTTATCTCGTTGCTTTTAAATACTGTTAATTGGTTACAGTTCATCGCATATAAATACATTGCTTTTAGCTTAATTGCCGTATAGATAGCTGGTTTGGCTTGACTGAGGCGTCGTCTTTTTTTGTTTTTTTCCTCAGGCTTTTGCCATCACGTTACAAATAGGCTCTTGTTTATCCAAGACGAATTGTTATTTTCTGTCGCCTCGATTAGCTTCTCTACGCAAAGACGAGAACCATTTACAGATTTCGCGTCCTTTTCCGACAAAGAAATGCCGCCATTTTCATATACCATAGCACAAATCCTCTATCGAATGAACAGTCATAAATTCTCCATTATCTTGCAATGCATTTCGGGGAAATGGATGACAAAATAGTGGCCCCAGCCAAACACTGGGTCAGTAAATCGATAGATCTTAAAACTGCAAGCAATTCGCTCTTTCAGGCTGTTCTAAAATACGCTTGAGCCAATTTCATCGGATCACGTCTGCGTCCATTAGGTATATCTAGTTGGTATGACGTTTGCTTAATAGCGTAACTGTCCGGGTTTCAATTCCTGGTAGTGGATGCGCACTGCTGATAAGTCCCAAATATAGGACGAAACGGCCGTCCAATGCTTTCTGCATTCTGTTGAGGTTTCTTCTAAAACTCGATGAATAACTTAATTATGATTATCTCAAATCCTCCTAACAATTTCTCGTATATCCTTGCTTGAGCCGGCTTCTAATGCTCTGGATGAAGCGGCTTGGTGATAGTAGTCGTGGCTCTCGGGGGCACAGTCCTTGGTTAAAGGAACTTGGATGAGTTCAACCACGGAATATGTGAATGAGCGGCGCTATATCGAGTTTAATTCGTTACCTCTTCGTCGCCGGCGCCCGTGGTACAGTTGGCATGACGTTTAATAACTTAACTATCCGGCTTTCAATTCCTGGTAGTGGATGCGCACTGCTGATGACTTCTAAATATAGGACGAAACGCCCGTCCAATGCTTTCTGAATTTTGTTGATGTTTCTTCTAAAACTCGATGAATTACTTAATTATGATATATATATATATATATATTTGAAAAATATAACGATTAGGCATTTCAAACTAAAGCGTGAAATTGTAATACATGAAAATAAAATGACACCACACGTATTGACTCGGAAAAAGTAGAAAACTACCAAAAAAAGCAAAATAAAGAAAGAATGGTATAACTTTATTAAAATGAAGAAATTAAAAATTCATGAAAGCCGAAAGCACCCGGAACTCTTTGAAGTATTCCTGTTCAAATTTTCCCCGGAAAACATAAAAATGTTCAAAAGCGAAGAATAAATTTAGAAAATACACCCTTGTGCAAATTAATTGAAAGAAAACGAATAATTCTGTTAATATTTACTTTTTTCCGTTTTTTTCTAATGAAACATGACCCTGTGCACATGTTCGTATTTCGTGTGAACATTCTACGAATTCTTTCTTTGCAGATTGACCACACATTCTCGATTGGATTTAAATCAGGACAGTTTCAGAGCCAGTCTATCGAAATTTGATTTGCTCACTGGTAAGACATGCCAGTGTGTTCTTGCAGCATTTCAATTTTCATACACTTCCTTGGAGTAACGACCATCGCAGACAATGGCCGTAGGACAACTAATCGACAGCTGAGACAATAGTGTCTGGGTGTGATGTAAATCTGATGAAGTCACGGATGATGCAATATTTTTCAAGGCCAAACAAATTTTATCATACACACTGAAAATAGATTCATATTACTGCACAGTGACCTAATCTGAGGAAAAAATATAAATTGATTACACCATTTCACCCTAGTAGTTCTAAAACTGACCGTATGGTGAAAGAAAGGAAACTAAAGCTGTTGTTTCAATTACTTTGCTCAAGGGTGTATATGTTAAAAAGTATTCGCGTAAGTTTTTATACGATATATATTGCAATAAAGATCAGTGTGTATGAAACAATGTGTATCAACTTGTAGAAGTCATATTAAACGTTTGGAACGGTTCCATCAAAAATGTCTGCAGTCATTAATGTAAAGTCTTATACCCGAGACACGGTTGTCCTTGAAAGGGCCAACATTCCCAGCTTTGAATCCATGTCCTGAAATACTGCCTCTGATGGTGCGTACATGTGGTTCGACTTGAGCACAACAGTATGCCTAAGCAGGTCATGTTGGGTGAGCTAAGAGATGGAAGGAGACCAGTTGGTAAGCCCCGTAAGCGGTATAGAGATTGTGTAAAAGAAAGCCTTCATTGATCCTAAGACGAGGAAAAAGAAAACTAAGGATAGAGATCATTGGAGAGAGGAATTAATGCAGGCTGTAAAAGGATTTGAGGAGAGGCGGAGTGATTATGCGTACGACAAATTATGGGGTGGTTGTCACCCACTTCCACAGAAAGGTTCTAAAGATAATCTCCCATGTAACATTTGTGGTCGTATCTGTCTATCTAAGTCAGGTCTTACTAGCCATTCAAATTCTCACTGGTTGCCTGATAATGCAGCATTTTTGGAAATCTTAATCTGTACAGTCTGTGGGTTGGTGTGCAGTAATGATAGCGGTTTAACAAGGCATTTTAAATCGAAGTTTTCCAACCAACCTACTGTTAGTGATCGATTAACATGCACCAAATGCAGACTCGATTGCAACTTAATGCAGGGAAAAAGAGTCACCTGCGAAGATGACACCGAGAAGGCATGAATCAGTAGTGATTAGAAATGTGAAAGTGTTCTAATGGGGGGGGGTGGAAAGAGTTAATAAATTCGTCATATTCGGTTATGAATAGACTTCTACCACACACACACGTGTGTGTGTGTGTGTGTATGTGTGTGTGTATGTGTGTGTGTGTGTGTGTGTGTGTGTGTGTGTGTGTGTGTGTGTGTGTGTGTGTGTGTGTGTAAATAAAAAGAAAGAACTGTAAGATGTAAAATCCGGTGTTCTTATAGATATTTTTATTTTTACACAATAGTGCTCAATGTAAATTTACAGAGCATTAATATTATATCAAGCGAATTTTGGAGTCGTTGACAAGGAAATGGAACTAATGTCTTTAATTTAATAACAAAATTAAATTCGAAGGTTTTCGCTTCCATTTTCCAAACATGGTTATCACTGTGTAGCGAAAAAACATATTTTAAATCAATTAATTTATAATATATATATATATATATATATATATATATATATATATATATATATATATATATATACAGTAATAGTAACAAATTCATTGGTATATAATCTAAGTAGATCCTAGTAATATAAAATATAAAAATCTTTTCAACAAAAAGAGCTCAATGTATTACAGAGAAAATAATTAATAATCAATAAAATGCAAAACCACCTCATATTCGGAATAGCCTATTTCGAGAGACGAAGATATCGGTCGTCTCTCTTATCAACCTCGGCGTGGACTGAGTTTGTGTCAGAAATAAAAATTTAACTGTGAAAGTTTTAAAAAGAAACTAAGACAGAATTTATCAATTTCAATGTTTCATTCAGATTAAAGGCACGATACCGGGGTCAAAAGAGGGTGGAAAGTAATTGTCTTAAAGGGAAGAATTTTTATAAAATTAAACCGAATATTAACGATAAGATATTACTTTGGGGTTGAAGAGACAGACGACGACAGATATCTTCGTCTACCGTAATAGGCTATTCCCCATATGAGGTGATTTTGGATTTTATTGTTTATTAATTACACACACACACACACACACACACACACATATATATATATATATATATATATATATATATATATATATATATATATTACGCGAATCATTCATACGAAAAGCATGAATGATTCGCGTAATATAAATTGAACCCGCACCACATAATTGATATATATATATATATATATATATATATATATATATATATATATATATATGCAGATATGTAAAAAAATAGGAAATAACACTTTAGGTAAAATAATCAGGAGTTCTTTAGTATTTTGTTTTTTTAAAAAACAGTGTTCCATACAGAAGTAGAGCCTAAATCATAATTATTTTTTTATTTTTTATTTTTTTCATTTAAAAAAATAGTATTATATATATATATATATATATATATATATATATATATATATATATATATATATATATATATAAAGATATAGATATAAATATAGATATAGATAGATAGATATCATGCATTATAAACGCAAATCTTTTTCCGACTATCGAAACATTCATATATACTCTGTTTCGTATCCGAAAGTAACCAAAGCAATTTCTAAGAAGTAATGGATTTTTTAATTTATTAATCCGACATATTTTATTACTTAAGCGTTATTTTCAGTGGATACCCATATTTGTGTAGACGTTCTGATTCAGCTATGCAGTGTGTCGCCGATTATGTGCATTTAGTTCGGCGTTGGGAAAGTGACTGAAATCGAAAAGCCAGGTGAAGGTCAATATCATTACCTGTTCTTCTTTGGATATCATCAAATATCCCTAAATAAGTAGAAGCAATACCAGACAAAATGCGGCTTTAATATTCAATGCATGGACGAATGGTAAACATATAAATGTATAAGGCAGTTGAGAAAAGTGTCTCCAACACAGTCAATCAATGTTTTCAAGCAGCAGACATAACAATTGATTCAATATAATCATTTCCACTTCCGGTTATCTAAAACCGTTACGTCGAGATGACGCAGTGATTCATTCTCGTGTGGGAGGGGATTATCTTCGATTCTTTATATATATATATATATATATATATATATATATATATATATATATATATATATATATATATATATATATATATATAGGTAACTACACTCGTCTCGGAAAACCTTCGGTTTCTTGATTTGCCAATGATCAAATCAATATCGAAGGAAAAAAAGTTTTTTTATCTTAGAAGCATTACATATTAAAAGCAAAAGACCTCTTATTAATCGTATAGATTACAATATTTTTGGTAACATCTTACAATGTTTATAATATATTTAAATTTTATAACGTATTCTTCGATCTTTTGGCTTGTATAATAAAAATCTTTTTCACGCTGTCACATGATAAAAATCTTCGCCATGCACGTGATAACATCATCGCGTCTTTTGAATTTAAAAGCATTTTAACATTTATTTAGTTTGTAAAAAAGTAGCAACATGATTACGCTACAAGATAATTGGCAAATGTTTGTCAAAAAAAAATTTGACTAAAAATATTGACCTGAAGATGAACAATGATGTTCGAAAGCGCTAGGTCATCGTATGGACAATACATATTTCGAAACTATTTTCAAATAAAAAGTCTCATTAGAGAATATGAGAAAATTCAAAAGAAAATATGCAAGACTATGCTGTCTTTAACATTCAATACAACATGTTTAAAAGAAGAGTTGCTGCCAAATTACACACGCATATATATATATATATATATATATATATATATATATATATCTACCAATATATATATATATATATATATATATATATATATATATATATATATATATATATATATATATATATATATATATATATATACATATTTGTAGATACTCGTATTTGAGTAAACGCTCCAGTATATTGTAATTATACAATGCCAATATTCGTGAACAAGTCAGTAAAACCTACCAGGCTAAGCGGTAGCTCCTTCTGCCATGAACGACTCAGGTTTGACTTCTGCT
The DNA here is from genome assembly GCA_964036315.1 of Acanthosepion esculentum. Taxonomy (NCBI): domain Eukaryota; kingdom Metazoa; phylum Mollusca; class Cephalopoda; order Sepiida; family Sepiidae; genus Acanthosepion; species Acanthosepion esculentum. The sequence goes on from OZ038513.1 coordinate 34,533,739, forward strand.
GGAAGAATATAACGAGATTATGCTTTTATGTACGTTTTCTTGTGTTCGTATAATTGTTTTCTTTTCTAGAAAAAAAGTGTGTAAAAACTGTCTAAAAGTTCTGCATGTCCGAGTATAATAGCCTCATCCACACGTAAAAAAATATTAAAACTACTTTAACTCCTAATACTAAAAAAAAAAGTAAAAGCCAAGCCTCAATAACATTAACTACGGAAACTGCCACAATGCCCTAGCCGATGTAAGAAAATAAAACATTTCTATAACTTCAAATACATATAAAAAGAAATATTATTGCTGGTAATATTTTTTTTCTTTCCAAAAATGCATTACTGGAATGAAACCTATTTTCACACTATCATAGTGTTTTAACCTCAGTTTCGGGTTAACTATCTACCTATATCTGAGAGTCTAATAGATGCTACCACCACAGTTCAGAAAATCTAGACGACGTTTGCAAGAAACTTTATAGCATCGTATAAAATATCTTAGTTTTATGATGTCAACGAATATTCGTTGTCACTTTTGTAATGTTCATGGTAGTAGAGACTTTGGAATCGCAGATGCAACTATAGTGACGCCGTTGAACAATACTGTTGTCAGACGCCTTCGAATATCACTCGCACTAATAGTACTTGTCGAAAAGTAACCACCGTATTGATCCTAGTAGAGAAATAATATAGTGAATAGAGTAGAGAATATGGTCCGTATAGTATAGAGCATAGACTAGAAATACAGATCCGAATAGTAGTAGAGGAATGACTAGAAATAGGGATCAATTAGACACCCACTACCTCCCATATATGCGTTTCCTATATGGTCAGGTGGTCTACTTAATTCAATAATGGGATCGCCTGTGTCTGCTCACTGGCGATCTATGTTCAAACTCAAGTGTTGGCAGCGACACTTTATTCCTATATAACAGTAAGAATCAGTGGTTTAACATAAATCATATTTTGTATGAAATAACCTCCTACTTAGGCTTTTCCTCTATGGCCACGTGGTCTATTTAATTCAATAATGGGATCGCCTGTGTTTGCTGGCTGGCGATCTATGTTCAAACTCAAGTGTCGGCAGCGACACTTTATTCCTATATAACAGTAAGAATCAGTGGTTTAACATAAATCATATTTTGTATGAAATAACCTCCTACTTAGGCTTTTCCTCTATGGCCACGTGGTCTATTTAATTCAATAATGGGATCGCCTGTGTTTGCTGGCTGGCGATCTATGTTCAAACTGAAGTGTCGGCAGTGACACTTTATTCTTATATAACAGTAAGAATCAGTAGTTTAACATAAATCATATTTTGCATGAAATAACCTCCTACTTAGGCTTTTCCTCTATGGTCACGTGTTCTATTTAATTCAATAATGGGATCGCCTGTGTTTGCTCACTGGTGATCTATGTTCAAAGACAAGTGTTGGCAGTGACACGTTATTCCTATATAACATCCGTCATGGGGTATTGTTTTACGAATTGGCAATCCACTCGGAACTGCCGAATCTCCTGAGTGTTCTGGGTGTTCCACTGGATTGAGATCCAACATAAGTGGCCAGAGCAGGAGTAGGAAAATAAATATCTCAGGTTTGGGAAGATGAAGCCTTGACAATCTTTGACTGGCACTGAGGAATGGAAATAGTTTTACGATTATCCAACGTGCAAGACTAGCGATTTCCGATTTCAAGTTACTCGTGTGTTCATAAATACGGTATATAACAGTTAATTCTTTGCGTGTTCGGATTTTCTGTAATCTGTTAGAACCTTTTCCAGATATTTAAATTTTCTGTACTTCATTGATGCTGACATCTCCAATTTACATCTTGTGCTTTTTCTTTGGCTGATACCTTATGTCCATGTTATTGACGTTTAGTTCTTTTTGTCTGGCTTTCCTTTGACGAGGTACTGTAATTTTCTTTCTCTCTCAGCCGTCAGTACAGTTTCTTCGCCGTATCTTTTACTGCTTACCCACCAAAATCCTAATATTGTTTCCACATGGCTTAGGCTAGCCTCGATGGATCGGTTAAATAAATCCTGATAGTAAACGCATTCTATTATGTTCCTTTATGGTTTTGTTTAGATACTCAAGCCATTTTCCATTCGTATACATGCAGGTTTCACCTAGCGTAGGTTCTGCTTTATGTTAACATCCTTTTCAAATAGATCGAGTTTTCCTGACAGTTCAAATAGTTCTTTGTACCGAACCTTATCAAATAGTTTTGCGTAATACTTGTGTATATGGTTCTGCGTTTGTATTGATTTATCCGATATCATTCTACAGGCGTCCAGGGAACAAAAGTGGCTTTAATTTATTAGTTGAGAAAATACACCCGTTCTAATTGGTCTATTTCGGTGTCCCTCAAAAAGCTCACCTCTGAATGTTATGGATTACTGTATCTGGAGTATACTCCTAATTCACTTGCAAAATCGTCATCGTGACATCGTCGATATTGATTTGTAGCGGGGGTCCGAGACGAACGACGGGTCAGCAATATGAATGTGAAGGATGACCAATCAGATGTAACGGACTCCACCAGAATTATTTAACTTGACTAGAAAAGACGTGGAAAAGAACACGCAAAGACGCTGGAGGTTGCTGTCCAATTTGACGTAAAATAGCACATAGTATAAAATACAAGACAAAACGTAATGGTTCAAAACATAACAATTGATTTTATTTGTTTTGATGTACATGCATATAAGCTGGAGGTTTGAAAGAGTTATGTCTCTTAGATTTGAGAAATATTGGTACCTGAGCTCATAAAGTTGGATTAATTATTAACTTCTAGTTTTAGAAGAATAAAGTTCCTGTTGCATGTTAGGAATTGTGTATTGGACAAGTTGGTAAGAGTTCAGAAGTGTTAAGAGTTCGTACTTGCGTGAATGTTGATAATGTTTGACCACATGGTCAAGACCAGAGTTCTTGTAGGTTACATTTTGGCAGCAAGGAATGAGACGTGAGAGTGACGAAGAGACGAAGGAAGAGAGAAAAAAGACAGAGAACCACTCGTGTTTTGTTTATATAAGATGGTGTATCACGTGACTGGCTAAAAAATTACTGCGCGGGAAATTTCATTCCTCGCGTGCATGCGATTTGATTGGTCGGAATTGACCAATCAGCGAGCTAGTTTTGAGGAGATTGGCCAATGAATGCCTGTCGTACAGTCTCTATGTATGTATGTATGTGATGGTGGTGGTAATCATCACAATACACCCCTTTAGATTAAAGAAATGATAATAAATTTCTTTAATATATTATGTAATATGAAGGCTTAGATTCTGTAAAAAGGAATAGAGAGAGTGTTCAAAACTATTGACGCGTTGAAAGTGGATTTCTGAAATGTCATCAGATGAAGAATTGCCGCATGAATGTGCGGTATGTAGCACAATGTGAGTGAATGTGTGTCGACGAAATGAACGCGTGAATTTGTTGTCAGACGACGTTGTGTTGAAAAGAATCGCCAAATGTGTTGAGAAGAATCGCCAAATTTCCTGAGAAGCTAGCTTAATCTCCAAAGATCTGCGTAATTCAGTGAGTCGAATTCGTACAGGTGATGCTGGAGTTGCAACGTCATGGTGAAGTTGAAAAATTTGCTTATTAATGATTATGTAGTAAATCTTCAGCAAATTTTATATGAAAGATGCGTCGTAAATGTTATTCGAGACAGTGAGTCGTCCGAAGATTGTGTTCGAGACAGTGAGTCGTCCGAACATAATTTTAGAAGCATGGTAAGCAATGTAGCAAGCAGTGGTGTGAAATGTCGCCACGTGGAGTAGAAAATTGTATAAAGGCGTTTCTTGAGTTTCAGGATTGAACTGGATGCAATTGTTAAACGTAATGACAGGTAGCGTCTGTATGTAGTGAGAGAATGCGGAATTTGCAGTATTAATAGTGATTTTCCAAGCGTAACTCAGATGTGGCACAAGGCCGAAAGTATGAGGCACCCAGTGAGGTTCGAACTCACTACTCAGTCGCAATTGTTCTAGCAAGACAAGTTTGCTAACCATTACACCAAATCGAGGAGCCCATTTGCAGTATTAATAGCGACGAATAACGTGCATTCTCAATGTGATGTCGCATTGTAAGTAAAGGAACAATGTGTCGTCCAGAGAAAATTGTATGTTCAATCCAGTGAAACTTGAGATTTGCTTCCATGTCCAAAGGGTGTTGTGCAGTAGAAAATACCGCAGAAAGTTGTCTCTCTATAGCTCGAGTGAAGATTCAGCCTTGTTGTCACGTGTTTCCGAAATTTTTTTTCTACAGTTAAAATTTGTCTGTGGGGAGAAATTGGATACGTTGCTGCGAGAAAATTGTGATTTGCACTTACATCAGGTCTAATCACAAATTTTGATGCTTTAAAAAGAGTGTACGGCGTGCGTATCAGGATACGAAAAGAAGGTTTCTTAGTGTCTCTGTGAATTGTAATTGTGTGTGTACGGACGTGGTGACAGAATTTCTACACGCCAAGATATTCCTCATGATTCTTTTACAAGAGGTAACAGGGAAGTTTTAGTGCCTTCAGATGGAGTACGTGCTGTATTGCAGGATTTACAAGAAAAGCAAGAAATTGTTCGAAACAGAACATTTGAATTTGTTTGTTTTGATGTACATGCATATAAGCTGGAGGTTTGATAGAGTTATGTCTCTTAGATTTGAAAAATACTTGTACCTGAGCTCATAAAGTTGGATTAATTATTAAACTGTAGTTTAGAAGAATAAAGTTCCTGTTGCATGTTAGGAATTGTGTATCGGACAAGTTGGTAAGAGTTCAGAAGAGTTAAGAGCTCGTACTTGCGTGAATGTTGATAATGTTCTTTAACGTCTGACCGCATGGTCAAGACGGGAGTTCTTGAAGGTTACACTTTGGCAGCAAGGAATGAGACGGGAGAGTGACGAAGAGACGGGGAAAGAGAGAAAAGACACAGAGAACCACACGTGTTTTGTTTATATAAGATGGTGTATCACGTGACTGTGTCGAAGTTAGCTCCTCCTCAGTTCTTTAATCCTTCAACAGGAGTCTCTCTTCCCTGGCTATAAATACTAGCTGACCCTTCTCCCTCTCTCTCTTTTCTGACTCAAGCCTTGGGCTGCTACCTCGCACGGAGACGAGGTAAAATCTCTCTTTTCAATGAACTCCAATATGTGACCTATCACAGATAGAGGGTTTCCCAAATTCTGGGAACACGCTAAGAACAATACACGTACGTACGAACTCTACAACACTCACACATAATTTCTCCATACAAACTCTATGTAACAGTCCATTTCTTTGTTTAACTTGTTTTGTTATTAATATATATTTGTTTACCCATGTATATCGGTCTTGTTTGTTTTCTTTGTCTTCTTTGGACTTAATTAAAGTCCAAAATTCCCATGTAGCTGGACCGGCTAGCAGGAAATTTTAACCTTCTGATATCTCTTCACATCTTCATCCGCACGGTCTGCTACAACTGGCTCAATAATTACTGCGCGGGAAATTTCATTCCTCGCGTGCAGGCGATTTGATTGTTCCCGAATTGACCAATAAGCGAGCTAGTTTTGAGGAGATTAGCTAATTAATGCTTGTCGTACGGTCTCTATGTATGTATGTATGTGATGGTGGTGGTACTCACCACAGATTCATTGAAGGGGAACATAACTGAAACTTGAAATAAAATTCCTCTTCACACTATGCTCAAAGTTACTGCCTCCTGTTTACCACGTTTACAATTCCGTGCTGAACATTCAGGCAAACATTTCGAACATCTACGATGACTGTTCAGTTTGTGCATGATTCATGATAGCTAAATAAATATATTTTTGCATTTACCGTTTTTCATTTTTTTACTGGGTACCCAGTGCTCCCCCAAATCTCTTTTGCTATTAGGTGCCATGATCATGTCTGTACCGAAAGGTCATTATACTCAAAGCCAAAAATTTATTTGTTAATTCGTTTTATATATTTATAATCTTAATTTTTTTTTAAGCTTATCACCCCAAGCAAGGCTGGAAGCCACTAGCACGCAAGGGGTTACAGAAGGTTGGGAGGAAGAGCAGATAGGAGTGGTAAAGGAGAGGATGTGGAGAAAGATAGTGGATCGATCAAGGCAAGGGGGTTACAGAAGATTTGGAGCGAGAGCAGATAGGAAGGAAAGGTGAAAGGATGTGGAGATGGGAAGAAGTGGATAGATCAAGGCAACTAGAGATGTCGATTGACGTTACACTTAAATAGAGATTCTCTTTGTCAGGGAAACAGGAATAAGGAAGAGAGTTCCACAGGCGAGATGTGCGAGACATGAAGCTATTGGAGTAGAAGAGACGTCTACATCTAACAGTTTCAACGGTGAAGGGGTGGGAACGGGATACCAGCCTCGTAGGACGTTTAAATTCATGAGGCCTAGGAACCAGCGAAAGCAGCTCATCGGAGCAATTACCCTGAAAGTATTTGTAAAAAAGACAGAGCGAGGCAACGTCGCGTCTGTGAGAGAGCGACTGCAGACGAGATGACAGATCAGGGCCAATTACATTGCATATCCGTTTCTGGATCTTATCTAGAACCCTGAGGCAAATAGCAGGGGCTCCAGACCATATATGGTAGCAATACTCCATGCAAGGGCGAATGGTCGATTTGAATATATATTTCTTCATTTGTTTTAAATAGATATATTTCTGATTGATACGTCCAAATTCGTTTTATCGCATGTCAGACCCCTACAAAGATTTTTTATTTCTTTTTTTTCTTCCTTTCGCACATATAAAATCCTGCGTAAATCTAATCTATTAATTAGCAGACACAAATGATAAAAAAAAGAAGTCCTTGGATAGTTTTAACGAAATAAAAAAAATTAGACTTGATAATACTTGTTTGCCTTTGTCGCATCGATATTATATCAGCCTGCTCTACCCACCACATCTGATCTGTCGATATCATCCTAACTCCGGATTTTGTGAAGAAAGAAAGATTGTCCTCTTGAAGTGATTAACTTTTCAGATTAACTGTTCATTCAACTGACAGCGAGAACATTGGTCCAGGCGAAATAAACGCGCGTAATTAATTGGTCGGCAGATACATTATTCACGAAATCTGTCTGGACAGTTTAAAGTGCTTGGAGGTGAAATTATTAAAAGGAAATAAGTAATATAATCTTTTTGTAAATATCTGTTCAAAAATAGCGAACCGTTAGAATCGACTCTTTCAAATATCATGTTAACGAGACTCCAAATTATGTAGAGT
>OZ038513.1:34550948-34570948 GCA_964036315.1 Acanthosepion esculentum
CGGGTACCAATTTGTTCTACTGCAAGTGGATCTGTCCGCGGGTTTTCCTAGCGACTGCCACCATATATATATAATTTTAGCTTTAGGCTGCCCTATTGAGCACATTGTAAAGTCAACAGTTATGGAACAGGTACATATATATATGTATATATTGTTATGGTCCAGGTTAGGACCATGGAAGAACAACACGAACACAAGAGTAGAAATAACGAAGATATATTACACGGAATATTAATACAAGATGTGGAAGGTGTTAGTATGACTGTCAGTCTGGTTTGGAGTGAACTACTATCGGCTCGACTCGATTCGTTCCTCTCTCTTGAGAGGCGTAGTATACATGGTGTTAGGAAGAGTTCATTCTGTAGTTATAGGTAAGGACCCATAACACATAGTAAAATCACTTTCCAATGTAATTTCATAGTAAAATAACTTTCCAATGGATTTTCATAGTAAAATAACTTTCCAATGCATTTTCATAATAAAATCACTTTCCAATGCATTTTCAAAGTAAAATCACTTTCCAATGCGATTTCATAGTAAAATCACTTTCCAATGCATTTTCATAGTAAAATCACTTTCCAATGCATTTTCATAGTAAAATCACTTTCCAATGCAAATTCATAGTAAAATGACGTTCCAATGCATTTTCATAGTGTTATAGTCCAGGTTAGGACCAAGGAAGAACAACACGAACACAAGAGTAGAAATAATGAAGATATATTACACGGAATAATAATACAAGATGTGGAAGGTGTTAGTATGAATGTCAGTCTGGTTTGGATTGAACTACTATCGGCTAGACTCGATTCGTCCCTCTGTCTTGAGAAGCGTAGTATACACAGTGTTAGGAAGAGTGAGTTCATTCTGTAGTTATAGGTAAGAACCCATAACACACACACACACACACACACACACACACACACACACACACACATATATATATATATATATATATATATTTATATATATATATATATATATATATATATATATATATAAATATATATATATATATATATAGCCAAGATGATTAAAAAATGTGTCTTGATTAATTATATTGCTTAAACAATTAATATATTTCGCAAATGAAAAGAACAGCAAATGTAAAATAGTAGGCAACCACTTCCGAAAACCTACTTGTAAGTAACACAATTTTAACTTTAATTTTTCCCTGTAAAAAATAAACGTATTTTAAATATTGCATATGGATAAGTATCAATATTAGGTGATTTTTTAAAAATCTTATTTTCTCTTTCACTTGCTCTCTCTTCCTCTCAAACAAGAAGGACAAAGTTCAGTTTGTCAAGATGTTGTGACGTTCCGTGTAAGCCGACGGTCATTGGCTGTTTTCCAAAGTGAAGGGAAACGCAGAGACAAACATTGTTTCTGAAACGCCCAAACTACCTATTGAAGGAAATTTAGTGACTGTAATAGTTGATGACACAGACAGTTCTTTTACTTTTCCACTTTTCCCCAGACATGGCTGACGTCTAAATGAGTTCTGAAGAAAAGAAATCTCAGGGAAAGATGAAGCTGCTCGGAATAAGTGAAAATCGCAAAGAAGACGACTTCCTTCGTTCTGCGAAACTTGCCAGTCATCCACGCATGGGGTGGATGTGACTTCAGCTGTATTTGGGCATGGCAAATGTGAGATAATCACGCTTATTCAGAAATCAAATTAAATCCAGTCTTGTTGCGCTACTTTCACTGATGCAACTGCTTCTGCTGCCCAAGTTGCACCTGCGGGATCGCAGGTCAAGATATCTGCAGGAAAACCAGACGATACATTGGACTTCCTCAGGTACACCAAGTATATGAAGAACGCCGCAACAGTGACGGAAAAATTTTCAGCCTGAGAGACTAACATCAAACTGAACAGTAATTTTCAAAGCGTTGCTTAGATGTGGTGAAAGGCCGAAAGAATGCGGCACCCAGTGAGGATCAAACTCACTAGTCAGATGTAATTGTTTTATCGAGACAAGCTTGCTAACCATTAAATCACACCGAGATGTCCCCAAAATGATTTTCTAAGCGTTCCTTGGATATGGCACAAGGCCGAAATTAGGGGGCACAAGTGAGGGTCGAATTCACTATTCAGTCGTAATTGTTCTAGCGAGACAATCTTGCTAACCATTAAACAACCTCAAGGTGCAAATAGTGATTTTCCAAGCGTAGCATAGATGTGGAACAAGGCCGAAAGTATGGGGCACCCAGTGAGGATCGAACTCACTACCCAGTCGTAATTGTTCTAGCGGGACAATCTTGCTAAACTTTACACAACCTCAGAGTGCAAATAGTGATTTTCCAAGCGTAGCTTAGATGTGCCACAAGGCCGAAAGTATGGGGCACCCAGTGAGGATCGAACTCACTACTCAGTCGTAATTGTTCTAGCGAGACAAGCTTGCTAATCATTACACTGTCTCGAGGTGCTCACTTCCAACTGAATAGACAGCTTTGTCCGGGTCCATCTTCAAGCTATGATTTGGAAGACGTTGGGTCATTGCTAACGTGATCATTTCAGCTTGAGTTGGAAAATGAAAATCGGTACGTTAGGCCCAGTTCTTACCGGTCTAGATCCTGCACCTGAGTAACAATTGAAGCTTGTGCGCGGAAAAAATAGTCTCACATATGTAGCAGCATGAAGTTATTGTAGGAGCACCGATTGCAACAAAGTTAGTTTGGCTCTACAAGAAGGGGACACAAGAAAGACGATGCTAATTCATTTGAACGTTTATTTTGAGTTATATCAGTCCATTCACATTGTTTCTTTTGGTATTTTTGGTGGTGGATTTGGTAAATTTCACTACTCGTTTGTGTTATCTTATAACCGTTTTCATGGAGTGCTATTTTCTTGGCCTAGTATTTTTTTTGCTATAGTATTTGATTTAAAGATTTCAAATTTTATAATTTTCTATTTTTGTGTACAAAGGATCACATCTTTGTCAAACATTAGAAAGAGGTGGATAAAAAAATATATCTCCATTGTTAGTGTGAGATATCAGTTTGCTTAGAAAAACAAGACTTTCAGGCCTCAAGTTGCTTAGTCTGATGCTTGAAGTAATAAGTTATTTCTGTATATTTGTGTTTTCCTCATTCTTTATTCATACATTGCTTGAAGTACACAAGACCGTCATATCTTCTTCGAATAGATCCCATGTTTTATGACTAGACTGCCAAACAGAAGATGTCAAAGCGAAGATAAAATTATGCTGCAAATTTTTCTCTATTAAAAATATTTATAACCAAGAAAAATTTCATATTCACAGCATCAGTGTTTCTTGAGATATAAATCTTCCTTACTTTGTTGTCTGGTCTATAAAATATACAGTGAACACGTGATCGTACACACCGTGAGAGCAACGCCTGACAGTGACATATAGGTTGATCGGAAGTATTGTGAAATATTTGTCAAAATTGTCACCTCTCTCTTTCTATCTCTCCCTGCAGACTGTTTTATTTGACAAATTCAGTTTGACAGACCAATTATTGGTCTGTAAATTGTGGGTGTTTGGTCTATATTTCATTCACTAAGACGCATATAGAACTGATAGTTCTTTGTTTCGTATTATTTTTCTGTTAACTAATGCTTCACTGCTATAGATATGTGTACGAATAAACGCCAACTGATAATGGTGTAATACGGTCACGTTTTATTAGGTTGGTGCAAAAATAATGTCGTTTTCTCACATGAAGTTGAACGTCAAAAAACGACATTATTTTTTAACCAACCTAATACTAAGGTCCTTTATTTCAGATCTGGTTTGCAAATTATCTCCCCTAACTAAACTTGCCTAGGTCATCAAAAGGAAGACTTTTCAATTTTCAAAAGAAGAAGCCATAACCTTTCTAAAACTACCATATTTAGCTTGGTAACATTTTCCTGCGTTCTCCAATTTAGTAGCCGTCATTAGATCTGACGTGCTTTGAATCTTTTGGCCTCGGAGTGCGTCGATAGTCAAGCAAAGTTATATATATATATATATATATATATATATATATATATAAATAAATAAACCTAAAGAGCCTGGCAAACCTATCTACGTTTCACCTAAACGTTTCGTCAGGGTAAAATTGGCAACGTACGGTGTTGCTTTTACTTGTTTTTGAGGTTTTTTCTTTGGACTCTGAGCTTGAATTCTGGACCATTTTTTTTCGCCTCAATTTCATGTTCTTAGTTCTTTCTTCTTTTATTCCTCATTTTTCCTTGGGTACTGGTTTGTTCTACTACAAGCCTAAATACCCAAGGTTTTTCCAAGGTAGTACCACTATATATATATATATATATATATATATATATGTCTGTGTGTGTGTAAAAAAAATTGATATACCGTAAATTGCAGTGTACAAGTTGAGTTTTCAAGCCAAGAAGAACATTTCCAAAACTAGACGTTGAATTATATGGTCGGTTTAAAACGTAAACCTTTATCGCCGAGTTTTAAACAAGTTGAGACAGCACTCATGCCAATTACAGCAGACCACTTTCAGTAACACCAGCAGCAGGTTGCCAGAAATATAATGTATGTTTGGTGAACCTATTTGAAATATTAACAGAAACATTATTATAAAATAATAAAATAATAACACAAGTTTAGTATTTTATTAACCTTACAGTACGCACCCAAGAGTTTATACACTACCTTTAAACACTGACACAAGCTCCATTTCACCCAGTACGCATAACATACCTGGCTGTCTGAATGTTCGGCTATCTGCAGAATTTCATTATGGTAATAACAGTTTTCCGACACATATGATATATAATTTAATGTATTAATATTTTATAAGCGTTGCTGTTTATTTTAATGTGTTTATCAGTCGGCCTGACGAATTGTAAATGTTCGTTAAGTTATACTAATACAATATACGGTACCTACCTTATCTAAGCCAATTTTGTTGTGTTTATCTAAAAAATATTTTTTTTATTTGTGAACTGAAAATTCTGCTTGAAAATACATCTATACTTATTCCTGAAAAAAAAAATAAACATAAACTAAAAATTCTTAAAGATATCTGTATTAAAAAAAACTGAAACCACCCCTTAATAAAAATATGAATGCTGCACAAATGTTTTAACGTGTTTACAGTTGATAGTTCTAAAATATCGAGGTTTAAACTAATAGCTATAAAAAGTTAAAAAAAAATAGATTGACATCGTAATAACTTAGTTACCTCCGTTGACGATACTGCGCGATTATGTTTACATCATTATTTTGAAAACCGTACAGTACATAAGTTTAGCGTCTAGCATCTCAAATAAAACAATTAATTTTCGGATAAACACATCAAATTTGTTTCAGATCAAACAAGACCCTAGATGACATTTTGTTAAAGTACTCGGAATACATGAATATAGATCAATACGGTAACTCTCATTTTTTCTTTAATAAGTATACTAAGAAAATTCGCCGTGAATATGAGAGGATCATTTTAAAAATAAGTAGACATAACTTGTCAAAATCATTTAATGAGACATGTCTTAATGAAAACATACTGCCCAAATATACGCAATATATATATATATATATATATATATATATATATATATATATATATATATATATACTCGATTGTGAGTGTGTGTGTTGTAGCAAATTCTCTTTTAGGCATGTCTGACTGAATAAATTACAGACATTATGTCTGCTAATTTTTAACAATATCCGTTCATACTCACGAATAACCTTCCGAGTATTGATATTAAAGGATGACAGAATTGTGCTATAACTGTCTAAATTTCTTTTATTTTCATTTCCCAAGTACTTTCGATCTTTTTCCAAGATCATTTTTAAAGTAATACATAACTATATGTTGTTCAGTGGTACAAGTATGTATATAAATCTGAGCGTTGCCATCCATTACGAATTTTTCATTGTGCTTTTAAATAAAAACGGTTGACAATGTGCTGTGCGTTCATTAGAACATGAAAAAATTATCCATTATGGAATTTTTTTAACTCTATATTATAATGCAATGATTGTACGCTCATTAATGCGTGAAAAACCGTTCCTTTATAGGCATTTCTGAGCATTCATAGTTAATTCTGTTCAGTGTGGCTTTAATTTTTTTCATATAAATTACTTCTATGATATGTAACTTATATTTATTATTTTCTTGTTTTAGTATAGTTGTATTGTCGACCAGTAATGTTTTATATTGTGAACGTGGACACACACACACGCACACACACACAAGCACACACACATTATATATATATATATATATATATATATATATATATATATATATATATATATATATATGTTTATATATATATATATATGGATAGATAGATAGATAGATGGTATTCTTCACGTGATGTACTCTCTGTTATTTTGTGAAGTACGTTGTCTGTGATTCTGTAGCACATGTCCATAATGTTCAAAGAAAGATCATCTTTATGAAAACGCTCAGGCTTTACTCGGCATTGGTCTTAGGAAGAGGTTGTATACAGACAACATTTTAAAACGGATTTAACATGGAACCCTTTATTTACGTTTGCATCTGACAAGGATATTTAAGAAGATGACTCAAGTTTTCAGGTTACTGTTTTGGTTTTGTAGCTATTTGCGGTATGAGGCGAAACTACCACTGGTACAACCTCTTCTATACTTGCAATATGTGAAGATGATGTGACAAAGTGGGAAATTTATTAACGACGCGTTTCGCCGAAGAGCCTAAGCTCTCTTAGGCTTCCTCGGGCTAAAATGAAGAAAAAAAAGACAAAACTCTGTGTGTGAGGAAAATGTCTTGGGATCTCTGAGAATAATTGGAGAACATTAATCAAATTAAATTCAAATAAAAAGAAAAAAACATCCGTGATTTAAATTTCCATCAATACAAAACGACACTAATATATATATATATATATATATATATATATATATATATATATATATATATATATATATATATATATATATATTAAGCAAACAAACATATAAATAGAAACACAGACATTCTCTTAAGACTGGGCATTGGGAGGTGATAAGCTAAGGTAATATTATTTGATTTATGATTCACACTTATCCTCAGAGCATTTGGGCCCCTCGAGTTGGTGTCATGGTTAGCAAGCTTGTCTCGCTAGAACAATTGCTACTTAGTAATGAGTTCGATCCTCACTGGGTGCCCCATACATTGGGCCTTGCACCACATCTGAGCTACAGTTGGAACATTCCTATCCTCGCAGTTTTGTTTTTATTTCATTCTAACCTGAGGAAGCCAAAAGAGAGCGCTCGCTCTCGGGCGAAACGCGTTGCCAATAAATGTTCTACTTTTGCTTCAGATACTGATATACGCTCAGAGCCTATTTTTCCGCAGTTCTTGTCATGACTCATTTTACTGTGTGCATGGCGAAAATCAAATACATTTTGTTTTCATATTTTGGCAATGATTCAAAGAAGTCATTTGTTAATAACCTTTGGGTAAATGTATATCTATTTAAATCGATAAAGGTCTTAGGCCAATTATAGAGGCTGTCAATCCAGATTTGCGAGATCACGATGAAACGTTGTAAGCTCAATCAACGCCAAAGCCATTATGAAATTCCCCGTATTAAGCCAAGTTAATAACGTCAGCGAACATTTTGTAAAACAAGGCGTGATTAGTTGACTTATTTACAGACCTTAACCGACGAGAACAAACCGTAAGCCGTGACGTTCCACTTCTCTCTAGGATGATAAACACACTCGGGCCTACGGAACGGTCCATCATCGTGCAGCTGTAACTCAGCAGCAAACATATCTTACTAGATGTAACATGTCAGACAAAATGCAACCTTGTTCATATTTTTGGATTGGCATAGAAAAGCTTGTCTAAATTATTCAATATAAATAACGGACGGTCATCACTAAAAATGTTTAACTTAAACATGAGGCCTTTCCAGAGGAACATT
Source organism: Acanthosepion esculentum (assembly GCA_964036315.1). Classification (NCBI taxonomy): domain Eukaryota; kingdom Metazoa; phylum Mollusca; class Cephalopoda; order Sepiida; family Sepiidae; genus Acanthosepion; species Acanthosepion esculentum. The sequence goes on from OZ038513.1 coordinate 34,558,837, forward strand.
GTAACGGTCAGTCAGTTATGAACCATGCGTGATACACGCTTAAGCGATCATGTATCTTTCGATACATGACTGACGAAGCAGATTTTTCCGGCATTTCATTCTACGGTATACCAGTTGCTATCCAAGGCTATAGAACTCGGTCTGTCCTGCTATTTACCCATAGATGGGCGGGGAGAAGAAGAGGATCCATATCTTTCCCAGAGGGTATTAGCACCTAAGTGAAAGTAATGGATTCGACTGGAATTCGAACTCGGCTCTCCGATTCCTCAATCCGAGCTGCCCGGTCTGTCCTGCTATTTATCCATAGCTGGGTGGGAGAAGAGGAAGAGGATTCATAGCTTTCCCAAGGGTATTAGCACCTAAGTGAAAGTAATGGATTCGACTGGAATTCGAACTCGGCTCTCCGATTCCTCAAACCGAGCTGCCCTGCTATTTACCCATAGATGTGGGGGAGAAGAAGACGATTCATACCTTTCCCAAGGGTATTAGCCCTTAAATAAATGTCGTGGATTCGACTGGATTTCGAACTCCGCCCACCGGTTCCTCAATCTGAGTCGCTATCCAACCCCATCGTGCCTCCTCCGTGCCATGGACAGGTGTATCTATGGGTGTGCCCTAAAACGAAATCCATGAGTCTGGAAACGCAGAGGTGTCATGCTATGGTTAACATCGACCGAGACCTATAACACTGAGATGGCTTAGTAGCTTCCTGCGGTGGAGTAACCAGTGACTTGAAAACGGAAATCGCTAATTTTGCCCGCTGGATAATCTTCAAACTATTTCCATTTATCAGTTCCGGTCAATCATGGTCAAAGCTCCAATTTCACACCCCGATATATTTCTTTTCCTTCGCGTGATCTGGCGAGTTATGTTGGATCTCAACCCAATCGGACCGTTGTGGGACCAATCATAACGGTATGTTTATTCAAGGAAGCTAAAACACTTGTAACACCTCAGACAATATGCAACCGGTTTCATCTTTTTTTGTCTTTGCATATTAATAGGTCATTGTGTTTGATACAAATAACGGACAGTTATCACTGATCCTGTTTAACCTAAACATGAGGCCATTTCAGAGGAACACTGTAACAGTCATCGACAGGTGTGTCTAATGATGTGTCCCAAAACGAAATCCGAAGACGCAGAGGTGAGTGTCATGCCACGGTTAATCTCAACCGAAACATATAAGGTTGAGATGGATGAGTAACTTTCTGCGGTGGAGTAACAAGTAACTTGAAATCGGAAATCGCTAGTCTAGCACGCTGGATAATCGTAAAAGTATTTCCATTCTCAGTGCCAGTCAACTATGGTCAAGGCTTCATCTTCCCACACCAGAGATATTTCTTTTTCTACGCGTGCTCTGGCCACTTATGTGGTATTGTTTTACGAATTGGCAATCCACTCCGATCTCAATCCAGTCTGGAGAGTTCTGAGTATCACATGATGCAGCAGTTTCGGAGTGGATTGCCAATTTGTAAAACAATACCACATGACGGGTGTTATATAGGAATAATGTGTCGCTGCCGACACTTGAGTTTGAACATAGATCGCCAGTGAGCAAACACAGGCGATCCCATTATTGAATTAAGTAGACCACGTGACCATATAGGAAACGCATATATGGGAGGTAGCGTGTGTCTAATTGATCCCTATTTCTAGTCTATCCTCTGTTACTATTCGGATCTGAATTTCTAGGCTGTCCTCTATACGATAGGGACCCACATCCTCTAATCTATTCACTATATTATTTCATTATTCGGATCAATACGGTGGTTACTTTTCGAGCGAGTATTATCGAGCGAGTACTATTAGTGCGAGTGATATTCGAAGGCGCCTGACACCAGTATTGTTCAACGGAGTACTATAGTTATAACTGTGATTACAAAGTCTCTACTACAAAGAACATTACAAAATTGACAACGAGTGTTCGTTGACATTATAAGAGTGGCAACGAATATTCGTTGACATCACAAAACTAAGATACTTTTATAAGTAGGAGGTTATTTCATACAAAATATGATTTATGTTAAACCACTGATTCTTACTGTTATATAGGAATAAAGTGTCGCTGCCGACACTTGACTTTGAACATAGATCGCCAGTGAGCAAACACAAGCAATCCCATTATTGAATTAAGTAGACCACGTGACCATAGAGGAAAAGCCTAAGTAGGAGGTTATTTCATACAAAATATGATTTATGTTAAACCACTGATTCTTACTGTTATATGGAATAAAGTGTCGCTGCCGACACTTGAGTTTGAACATAGATCGCCAGTGAGCAATCACAGGCGATCCCATTATTGAATCAAGTAATAATCATAATCAGAAGAAGACGAAGAATAGATTAGAATCAGTCAAACAAGAAGAGATATGGGAGAAAATCGAATTTTTGTAGATGAAAAAATATCAAAATACAAAAACGATGCGAAAACGAACCAGTGGATTTTTTTTTAAATTGTAAGTAAAACAAAACAGAAAAGTATGTAAGAAAAACCAACAAACGCAATCACCGTAAAAAATAACTGAAAATATATTGAGGAATAAAATTATAACTTGCAACAATTGGGCTAATTCACTTCACTTTAATCACCCTTCTTACATCAGCCAAGCGAACAGAGGGCCTACAGATGTTATATATTTACCAAAAGAAGCAAAAAGAATTCGCTATGTCATGCCCCTTTTTCATCCACTTCGTTTAAAGCAATTCATCTTGTCTGCTATTGATGTCTTTTCTCACTGAAATTGTAAATAATATTTATCTGTATCCGAATCAAAGCCATTCAAATTTTCTTGTTTCTCTCAGTTCATCAAATGTCGAATGTCTGAAAGAGTTTTCACCTTTTTTCTTCAATGGAATGTCATTCGAAAATTTTATCGGTTTTGTTAACAAGTTACCTTTTCTTTTTATATTTTTCTTATGTAATGTGTAAGATTTTTTTTAAATTTTTTTTTTTACTTCCTTTATGGCAATTTCCTAAATTTCTATCTATTTTCTTTCTTCGTAATTTGCTTTTCAAAAAGTTACTCTGATTTAGCTTTTCGTGTAAGTATTTCTGCTTTATATATATATATATATATATATATATATATATATATATATATATATATATTCGTTATAAACCAAATCTCTGAATTATTTCTTTTATTTGGGGAGAAAACACGCAAGGTGATAACTTGCTATTATGATTCAGCATCTGTCATAAATTCTTGAAATTGCCTTTCTGATTTTTGAATCGTTTTAGATTTTTTTAAAAAAAGGCAAGAGAAAATGCGATTTTCTTTTTATCATGAATCAGACTTAAATAAAGAGACAATTTGTAGTTATCAAGCTACAAATCTAAGCGAAAGTATGAATCACCTCTTTCAGTTTAAATATTCATTATTAGGGGAAAATAGTAACACAATTCTGAGTTAAAAAAATCAATTACTTTTAAAGTGAACTAATCGTCAAATCAAAAATAAGATACAACGATAAAAAGTATAACTTAACTCCCTATTAACAATACCTTGGGGGGTTTGAACACACGATAAAATATTTGTTCTTCATATTTACCAAGTGGCAAATCAAATGTCCATGATTAGTCAAGTATTATTTTGTAAATATCGCCTTCAAGTAACTATAAATGATTTCTAGATTTAGATATAGTATTTGTATGAATTTGCACATGATCTTAAAACTATGACTGTCTCTAATAATTGTCGTAGAAACGTATGTAAAGATCACAAAGATTTGTTTCGTTTGTTGAAAAAGATACAGTTTCATTCACACTATTTACATTGTTCGGACTGTTGTCCCCATCTTCGTTACCATATTCACGAAGTTTTGTCGGTAGTACGCTCTGACCTTCGTCAGGTGATTGGAATTTCGACCTGAATCATTTATTACGTCTACCGGAAGAGGCATGGCACATGGAACTATAACAATCTACCCCGGTGAACGAAAATAATTGCATACTTCATCTCCGAGATATAAACAGATGATTAATCATATATTGTTTCAAGTGATCTCATTGAACATGAAATAAAAATTACATTTGTATTATTAAATATTTTACAGTTTAAAATAAAAGTTATGATTTTTTTCTTTTTATTTATCCTAATTTAACTAAAAATAACAATGCCATGAACTAAATTACACTAATTCCTCATGTATAATATGCCTTCATCCATAATACTCATCCCTAAAATTTTGCTGAAACCGTGGGAAAATGCTTTTACTCTCGCATAATACGCACCCCTTTTTTAGTAATCAAATTGTACCTTTCCAATTTCATTAGGGCCAGCGTTTCCTACTATTATAATAAATTTCATTTAATTTAATTTTATGATAATTTTTATTTTATTTTACATTTGTAAGTATTGTTAGGTACATGTTATTGTATATGACATTCTTATGGGGTCGCAATTTCCAAATGTTAGTGCCAAATTTCGCAACTAAAATCGAACAATGAAACGGCAATTTTCTTTTTAAAAGATTGTAGCTGTGCATAATGCGCATCCCCTAATTTTATAAAAAAATGGGCATTATACATGAAGAATTACGGTATATATGCACAATGACACATGGTACATAGCGACTATTAGAGTAGGTATATTTCGGCTAATTCATTAGCAGTTTTCAAGGGGTTTGTTGTTAGTATATTATCTGTGCTTTTATTCTAACGTGTGTTGTATATAATTAGTAGTCATTTAGGGCACCTCGGCGTGGTATAATGGCTAGCAAGCTTCTTTAGCTAGATCCATTACGACTTAGTAGTGAGTTCGATGCTCACTCGGTGCTCCATACTTTCGGCCTTGTGCCACATCTAAGCAGCGCTTAGAAAATCAGTAATTCTATGGTAGTCATTCTAAAGTGTCTTGTATAAAAGTATTAATTCTAATCTGTGTTGCATAGTAGTAGTAGTAGTAGTAGTAGTAGTAGTAGTCATTCTAATGTGTGTTGTGTAGTAGTAGTCATATTAAGGTTTGCTTTATCGCAGTAGTAGTCATTTACCATGTGTTGCTAAAGAACAGTGATGTTCGATAAAAGTGACTCACCTGATTTTTTTTTACTAAAACTATTTTTTTGTCTATTGTTTTAGGGGTTAAAATAATGTTTAATCTTAGTAATATAAAGACCCTTTCCCGACCACCCAGGAAAAAAATTTATTCACCCTAAGGTATTCTATTGATAATTATAAATTTGGATATAAATGAGATTCAGGAAAAAAAAAAACTCTGTGCAAAAAAAGTGACTCAGATAACGCATTCTAATGGTTAAACTGGTAAATTTAAAGAGCTTTTGAGAAAATATTGAAAACTATTTTACAATACACTCAAGAAAAATATTCCAGAGAATTCTAGAACAGCTTAAATTAAATCTAGTGTACTCCAGAATATTCCAGAAAGCCTCATACAGAAAAAAAAACAGATTGAAATAGCCACTCAATAACTAAGCAGATGAAAGGGTACAAACACGCATCAGAACCACTTAAGGCATAGATTATTACCCTCTCAAAAGGAGGCAAGTCTACGAGAGAAATTCTAGAAATTGCTATAACATCGCAATCAACTGTCTCTCGAGTGCTTAGGGCACATAATGATGCCACTCCTGCTCCAAGGAAGGAAACAAGGGGGCGAAAGGAAAAAAGATTAATGATAGAACTGGCAAGGTAATCAAGAGAGAAGTTGCGAAGAATAGGACTATAACTAGCCAAGAAATTGCAGCCAGTCTAAGCAAAGAGCAAGGTGTTAGTCTTGACTTTTCAACAGTCCGTCGGTGGCTGTTAGAACAAGGCTACACGTCTTGTACACGAAGGTTTAAGCCGCTAATAAGCAAAGCAACAAAGCCTAAGAGACTTGAATGGGCTCACTATTACAAAAATCTCGCCGAAGAAGACTGGAAGAATGTTCTCTTTTCCGATGAAACGAAAGGTGAGCTCAATTCAAATGATAAGGTGAGTCACTTTTATCGAACAGCACTGTATGTTATATAAAAGAAGTAGTCATTCTAACCTGTGTTGTATTCGAATAGTAGTTATTGTAGTGTGTGTTGTATAGAGGTTGTACTCATTCTAAGGTGTGTTGTATAGGACTAGTGGTAATTCCATGTTGGGATGCTGTCAAAATCCTTGAATTTGATCCCGTCCCGTTGCTCGGTTCTGTGAAGTATCACAAAGATCCCCTTCTCAAACAAACTCAGTGGTAGAAAAATAGCGTGTCCAAAGTAAGAAAGTTCATGGACTGCCTCTTACCATGTTGAAATGCTTTGAATCTATATGGCAACGATTAATACGTAATTATCTAATTATGGTATCGACGAAAGTGTGCAAATGATGTCGCAGAGTTGCAACTTAGCTGTCAACGGTTAATATTACGTTTCGGCAACCAGTGGAACAAATCCAGCGCCCCCTTGAAACACAACCAAAAGACATTATGGAGCCGCTAGCAACCTGCACAGTGCCTTTTTATTCTATGGTCTCATTCGGTATGATTAGCTGAGGGCAACTGGATCCTTGTCATATCGAATCAAAAGACAAATTGCCCATCTCCGCTGATTAAAGTAACGATTTCATGAGCCCAGATAAGGCGCTGTGTCCGCTATCGTTGCCGTTACAAGAGTACGCTGGCGGGTTTTCTGCTTCAATATTCCATGAAAGATAAAGAAGTATAAACTGACCTACTGGATATGTAAAGTTAATACGATATTTATGCTCAGAATGTTACCAGAAAGAGCAATAAAAATGAACAAGGACGTGTACCGGTGTTGCATAGATTACGAGAAGGTGTTCGATAAAGAACGCCTCAAAGATCGGTTGGAGCTACTCAATCACCATGATATATTCGGGAAAGATATCCGAATAATCAAGAACTTATACTGGCAGCAAACTGCCAGCATACGAATAGAAAATGAGTTCAGAAGATGTACAAAAATAGAGATGGATGTAGGACAAAGATGGGACTTTTCAACGGAATTAATTAAGCTATACAGTGAGGCGATTCTGAGATAACTAGAAGTCCAGCCAGGATTACATTACTGGCAGCCACAGTCTTAACAACGTAAGGTATGCAGATGATACAGTCTTGATAGCAGACCCGGAAAGGAAGCAACAAATCTCCTATATAAGCTAGTGAAAGAAAGCTAGAAAAAAGGTTTATGAATCAACTGCAAGAAGTCAGAATGTCTGGTTGTTAGCAAACGGATGAGCCCAAATTGCAGATTGCAAATCGGACGTCAAAATCAAATAAATACCAAAATTTAAATCTATGGGAGTTGAGATATAAGAAGACGGAAAGTGTGACACAGAAATGAAAAGGTACATTGGAATAGATAAGGAAGCATTCCAAAACAAAGATAAACAAAGAAGCAAGACAAAACCAAGGAAAAAGCAAGAAAAAATCAAGGACAAAATTAGGAAAAGAAGGAAAATGCAGGGAAAAAGCAAGGAAAGGCAAGTTTAAACCAAGGAAAAAGCAAGATAAAAAGCAAGGAAAAAGCGAGAAAAGCAAGGAAAAGTCAAGATAAAAAGCAAAGAAAAAGCAACGAAAAAACAAAGAAGCAAGACAAAAGCAAGGAAAACATGAAAAAAAGCAATGGCAAAAGAAGCAAAAGCAAGAAAAGGCAAGACAAAAGCAAGGCAAATGCTAGGGAAAGCAAAGAAAAAACAAAGGAGAGGCAAGACGAAAGCAGTGAAAAGGCAAGGAAAATGCAAAGAAAAAGAAAGGAAAGGCAAGGAAAAGGCAAGAAAAAAGCACAGAAAAAGGCAACGAAAAAACAAAGAAGCAAGACAAAAGCAAGGAAAAACATGAAAAATAAGCAATGGCAAAAAAAGTAAAAAGCAAGAAAAAGCAAGGAAAAAGCAAGAAAAAGCTACAATAACGTAGTGAAGGAAAGCGAGAAGAACGGTAAAGCATTTATTGCAAGAAGACTGAATGCCTGGTTGTTAGCAAAAGGATGAGCCCAAATTGAAGATTGCAAATGGGATGCCAAAATCAAACAAATACCAAAATTTAAATATCTGGGAAGTGTTTTAACAGAGGACAGAAAGTGTGACACTGAAATCAGAAGGTACATTGGGATAGCAAAAGATGCCTTCGAAAAGTTAAGCAGCGCCCTAAGAAATAGAAAAATGTCACTAGGATAAAAAAAGAGAGTACTGGAATGCTATATCTCTTCTCCTATATGGCAGTGAGTGTTGGACACTCCTAACAGATAAAACTGAGACTTGAAGCAACAGATATGGGGTTCTACAGAAGGATGCTGCGGACACCATAGACCGAATATATGAGCAACGACGAAGTTTTTTAGAAAGTTGAAACTAAACCCCAGAGAGAGACAGTTGTGGTTTCTGGGGCACATAATGAGGAGGGAAGACTTGGAAAATCTGATACTCACTGGACAGATAGATGCCAACAGGGACAGAGGAAATCAACGCATGATATGCTTAGTGATGTTAAGCGATTGGGTGGTGGAACAGGGCTTAGAAGAAATAACAGAAAGAGCTACTAGGGTAAGGAATTTGTGGCGGGCTATGCTCACCTACGGCCTGAAGGGACACGGCATATGAAGAAGAAGGCTATAAATAAATGTTCGAATTTTATGCTTTATCCCTTTTCCCATTCTCTTCCTCCTCCCCTTTCTGATTCTCACTTTTCTTATCTTTCTTGCTGATTTTATCAATCTCACTTGGAAATAAAAAAGACCCCTTTCTTTAGAAATAAGAAAGAATAGCAAAAAAATAAGAATTAGCAAGGAAAATTTAAGGATAAAGAAACACAAAAGCAGGAAAAAAGCAAGAAAAAAAAGAAAATCGATAAAAAAAACCAAAGAAAATACTCGTAAAAGAAAGAAAAAAGCAAGTACAATCAAGAAAATGAAAGGAAAACTACGGGAAAATCAAGGAAAAACAAAGAAGAAGCAAGACAAAAGCAAGGATAAAGTAAGAAAAAGCAAGACAAAACAAGGAAAAGCAAATAAAATTAGAAACAAGGAAAAACAGAAGCAAGAAAAAAGCAATGACAAAGCAAGAAAAGCAAGGAAAAACAAAGAAGAAGCAAGACAAAAGCAAGGAAAAAGCAAGAAAAACAAAGAGAAACAATGAAGAAGCAAGACAAAAGCAAGGAAAAAGCAAGACAAAGCTAGGAAAATGCAAGGGAAAGCAAGGAAAAAAACAAAGGAGAGGCAAGACAAAAGCAGTGAAAAAGCAAGGAAAATCCAAGGAAAAAGAAAGGAAAGGCGAGGAAAAGCAAGGAAAAAGAAGAAGGAAGACAAGAGCAAGGACAAAGCAAGAAAAAAGAAAGGACAAAGCAAGAAAAAAGCAAGGACAAAGCATGGAAAATACAGGAAAAATGTAATGAAAAAGGAAAAAACAAAGACGAAGGAAGACAAAAGCAAGAAAAGAAAAAGGAAAAAGCAAGAAAAAAATAAGAAAAAGTAAGCAGGTAAAAAGAACAGGAATGTAAAAGTTCTAAACCGAAAAACAAGAAAAGTGTTTATTTTTTTAATGGTTATTTGTTTATATTCCATGCCTTTCTGTTAGAATTATCGAGAATGTTGTCTTTTCATTACTCCACGTCCGATATCATTCTAGTTTTTTTTTCTTGATGCGCCTTAAAGATCGGGAAGATAAAAAAATGTTAAATTCAGTACAAGTCCACAGAACATCGAGGGGATGTTTGAAATGCGCCAAAATCTAAGACTTTTTCTTTTTATTGCATGATTGGGTGTGGCCAGTGCAAAGCAAGTGCATCCAAGTGTATTTGTTTAATTTCATTTAATTTTGTTTTCTTTTTGGGGCTTAACATCGAAAAATATTCTCCGTGAACGTAAGTGAATTTGGCAGAATTCCTTAAAGATTTTACTTTCTTTGTATTTATATTTGTTCTGGCATCATTTCGCTTTTCTTTGGATGTCTTTCATTTTTCTTCGTACTTGCTTCCTTTCTTTATCTTTACCATTTCTTTCTTTCTTTCTTTCTTTCTTTCTTATCAGTTCTCCCATTCCTTCTTTCTCCCATTTTTTCGTTTCCATTTTCTTTTTCTTTTCTTCATTCATGCCTCATGTTCCTTCTCATTTGTAACATTACTTTTTCTTTCTTTTCGTTATCACTTTCTGCCATACTTTCTTTATTTCATTTCCTTTTCCTAGACCAGTTGCCAGCTATAGAACCCAATCTGTCCTGCTATTTACTCAAGGCTGGAGGGAGAAGAGGAGGATTCATTCCTTTCCCATGTGTATTATGACGTAAATGAATGTAATGGATTCGACTGTAATTTGAACTCGTCTCTCCGATTCCTACAATATATATATATATATATATATATATATATATATATATATGAAATGAAATGAACTACGTCCGGCAATTATTTTACTATACTTTCTGTTTATACGCTATTTTTAAAGCTACAAATATTTTGCGGGAAAGTTGTTGTTTATTAACCAGATGGTTCCTCTGTAGCTAAATGGTATAGCACGTCAGGCTATGTGACGGTTCCGTTTAGGGTACAGTTTCAATTCCTGTCGAAGGACGCATATTTTCTATGAAATTTCTCCGACTTTCATGCCGATAAATCTAGTTAATACTGTTTATTATAATCAGAGCATTTTCTTAAATAGTTGTATCTATAAAAATAACGTATGAACAGAAAAAATGTATATCAATTTAAACGTTACTTTTAATGGTTACTCATATTCGATGAGACGCTTCATGTATTTATTTATTAAATAGTAGATTTATTTTCGTCTACCGGCCAGAAAAAAGTAAATAAATGAATGAAGCGTCATTCAAATATGGTTATCTACTAAAAATAAAATTTTAAAGTGATATGAATCTGTCGTATTAATAAATAAAATCAATTAATATATACATATGTTTTTTTTTGTTTTGTTTTTTAAGCTTTTCACCGCAAGCAAGGCTGGAAGCCACTAGCACGCAAGGGGTTACAGAAGGTTTGGAGGAAGAGCAGAGAGGAGTGGTAAAGGAGAGGATGTGGAGAAAGATAGTGGATCGATCAAGGCAAGGGGGTTACAGAAGATTTGGAGCGAGAGCAGATAGGAATGAAAGGGGAAAGGATGTGGAGAAGGGAAGTGGATAGATCAAGGCAACTGGAGATGTGGATTGTCGTTACACTTAAATAGTTGGAGATTTTATTTGTCAGATATATATATATATATATATATATATATATATATATATATATATATACTCAAACACACATACACACGCGCACACGCACACACACACACAGACATACACACACACAAGCAAACACGCACACAAACACACACGCACACACACACACTGGCTAAGAGATGAAAAACTGGGAAAAGGCGTCTGCAAATATTCCTGTTGCTATGTTCCGAAATCCTCGCCCTTGCACAATATGTGGGATTGTATGCAGGTCACTGCTGCGAACGACGTGTCACATACGACTCAAACATAACAATTCAATGGGGTTGTCAGATCCTCATGCGAGAAAGTAAATGTTATCAGTATGTCGCAAAAACATCTACAGGTCAAAGGTCCATCATTATCTTTTCTTTTCTTCTTTTAAAGCTTTTCACCCCAAGCAAGACTGGAAGCCACTAGCACGCAAGGGGTTACAGAAGGTTTGGAGGAAGATCAGATTGGAGTCGTAAAAGAGGGGATGTGGAGAAAGATAGTGGATCGATCAAGGCAAGGGGGTTACAGAAGATTTGGAGCGAGAGAGATAGGAATGAAAGGGGAATGGATGGGGAGAAGGGAAGTGGATAGATCAAGACAACTGGAGATGTCGATTGACGTTACACTTAAATAGTTGGAAATTGTATTTGTCAGGGAAACAGGAATAAGGAAGGGAGTTCCACAGGTGAGATGTGCGAGACATAAAGCTATTGGAGTAGAAGAGACGTCTACATCTAACAGTTTCAACGGTGAAGGGGTGGGAACGGGATGCCAGCCTCGTAGGACGCTTAAATTCAAGAGGCCTGGGAACCAGCGAAAGCAGCTCATCGGAGCAATTACCGTAAAAGTATTTGTAAAAAAGACAGAGCGAGGCAAAGGCGCGTTCGTGAGAGAGCGACTGCAGACGAGATGACAGATCAGGGCCAGTTACATTGCATATCCGTCTCTGGATCTGATCAAGAACCC
>OZ038513.1:34575948-34610948 GCA_964036315.1 Acanthosepion esculentum
AAGTGAGTAATGCGTTGGAAACAAACGTTAGCATAGAACTTACGTTTTACATCTAATCATTTTAAATGTAAAATGATGGGACCTTGCCGCCAATCGAGTACGGCGCTTAAATTCAAAAAGTCTGGGTACGATATTGGAAAGTTCACCAGACAAATTATCATTAATAACCAGTTGCATACCATTCCTGCTGGCTTGGTTTCATCTCTTTCTCGCTTATATTAACAGTGCCGGCATTTTTTCCATGACAATCGACGCTTGTAGAATGACTTACCTCATTTACTAGCGTTACGCCTGATCTTGCTTATCGTGCGACCCCGAATTTTTCACTTAGAAAAAAATGATTTTATCATGTATCTCATATATCATGCGAGTTCCTTTTTTGAGAGACGAAATTACAATAGACTGGACTCTTTTCCTGTATCTCTTTATCCCATCTTCTAGTTAAATAAGTTAAAAAAGTAAAATTGAATTATAAAAGTATCGTTAGTAACGCTATACTCGTTCCGTAAACAACCGAACGAGAAACAACTAAACATCTTATAAACGTAAACAATGGAAAAAGATGCATATTCACTGTTTGTATTTTATAATACAATACTAATATGTGAATATTAAATGCATTATTATTGGCTGCAGTTAAGTAGAACATTAGTTTTATCAAAATTACGTTATTTTAAATACAGCCGCATTTTTGAGTACAGTAAATGGATATATATATATATATATATATATATATATATATATATATATATATATATATATATATATATATATATTCGCCCTTGCATGGAGTAGTGCTGCCATATATGGTCTGGAGCCCCTGCTGTTTGCCACGGGGTTCTTGATAAGATCCAGAGACGGATAGGAAACGTGATTGGCCCTGATCTGTCATCTCGTCTGCAGTCGCTCTCTCACAGACGCGATGTTGCCTCGTTCTGCCTTTTTTACAAGTACTTCCACGGTAATTGCTCTGAGGAGTTGCGTTCGCTTGTCCCCAGGCCTCGTGAATTTAAACGCCCCACGAAGCTGGCATCCCGCTCCCACCCCTACACCGTGGAAACTGTTAGATGTAGACGTCTCTTTTACTCCAATAGCTTCATGTCTCGCACATCTCGCCTATGGAACTCCCTTCCCTATTACTGTTTCCCTGACAAATACAATCTCCAACGGTTTAAGTGTAGCGTCAATCGACATCTCCAGTTGCCTTGATCTATACACTTCCCTTCTCCACATTCTTTCATTTCTCATTCCTATCTGCTCTCGCTCCGGATCTTTTGTGGCCCCCTTGCCTTGATCGACCCACTGTCTTTCTCTTTCTACACATCCCCTCCCTTGTCACTCCTATCTGCTCTTCCTCCAACCCTTCTTTAACCCCTTGCGTGATAGTGGCCTCCGGCCTTGCTTTGGGTGATATGATTAAAAATATATATATATATATAGTTTGGTCAACGGTGTAGACAGGGCCAGTAGTACGTACGCTAATTTCATATCTTGTGTATGATGCGATCCCCTTAAAATTAGCTTTACAATTAGGTCTTCAAATGTCGCATGATCAGTATCTACGGTATATATATATATATATATATATATATATATATATATATACAGTGACGTTAATCCTGTACAAGGCCCGGGAGCCACTCGAGGTGGAGCGTTACAGAGTAGGAAGTACAGATTATGCTCATATATGGGTAAGATACCGTTTAACACGAGACTTGAAAAGGTTATGATTGTAGTGATCGGGGGGAACATCAAATTGGGAGTCGGTTCTACAGCGCAGTGGGTCGCGTGTAGAAGCTGTTTGGGTAGAACGAGTTCAATATGGAGGAAATAAAGGTGGTTCGCTACAATGTGAATGTAGTTTGTCTGACCATTATCCATGGAAGTAGCGATAAAGTACTGAGACGCCTCCTTCTGTGAGAGAGAGGTTGCAATGTGAAAAATAATATGTCACCCACACGGAAGCAGAGACTCTATTGGAATCTATCGCAATAAAAAAATGAAGACTGGGCAGATATGGGCCCACATATGGCAGCCGTACCCTATTTTCGGCCTGATCTTGTACTTATAACGGTAGAGGATAGCACGAGAAGTCAGGTACTTGATATTTATCACTGAATATAAATTTTGGGGTCAACACAATTATTCAGACTGTGTGCTTGGCAATTTCTAGTCAGCAAATACTGGTCCTGTGCAGCAAGTTTCAGTTTCGGTTTCAGCTTTTAACCTTGCACTACGTAGCCTCTGATGGGTAAGGTCTTTGTCTACATCAGCTTCATTGGTACGGGAAGAATATTGATAATGAAGAGAATTATCTTGCAATCGATTCTGCATTTGATACATTGCATTTGTTTTCTTTTTTAGGTACTTTGCCGCCGCAGTAAGGGTTTTATGATTTATTCGTACTTCTTCGCCCACTTGAAATCACACTTTTCATATTAGCTCAATCTGGAATACCGTGTTTTATATTCAGTAGCTGCTTACAGCCGAAGGAAAGATGTTCAACAGTCTCTGAATATTTATCACAGTATTCGTATTTCGTGTTAATGCAGTTTTTTCAGTCTGTGTACTTGGTAATTTCTAGAGAGCAAGCATTGGTCCTGCGTAGCAAGAATAAAACCCAAAGTTTCAGCTTTTAACCCTGTATTACGTAACTCCTGACGGGTGCGGGGATTTTTCTTCATAAGCTTCTTTGGTAAGGGAAGAGTATTGACCATGAAATGTTTTATCTTGCAATCGTTTCTGCATTTGGTACATTTCATTTGCGTTTGCTTTCTTTTCTGCAGTAGGTAAATTATGGTTTATTTGCAGTCCTTCACCCACTGGAGCGGTACATGGGACGGACAATTTCACAGCATCTTTAGCGATGGATGTTATGTACGAGTTCCACTTGAGGTCTGTGTTGAGTTTAAGTTCCGATATGCGCTCAAAGCACGGGGTCTCCCCGAGGAAACATCCATTCATCCCGATTAAAATTCTGGGACCGATCGACGAATGTTCTCAGTCCGATCTCTGAATGTTCTGGGTCCGATGGGCGAATGTTCTGGATCCGATCGGCGAATGTTGTGTCTGATGGGCGAATGTTCTGGGACCGATCGGCGAATGTTCTGGTTCCGATCGGCGAATGTGCTGGGTCCGATGGGCGAATGTTGTGGGTCCGATCGACGAAGGTTTAAGGCCACTTGTTTTGTGGTTGTTTTGAGGTGTGACCAAATATTTTTCCTCAACTGAGCTGATAGAGCTAGGTCAGAGGAGAAATCTGCTAAGCGCTTTTCATTGATAGTTTCCGACCCATTATCCATTACACCACCCGCACATGCTTACAGCAGCTGGTATTCCCAAGCGGTCTCCCTCTAGGTACTGACCAGGGTCTACGTTGCTTAAGGTTGGTGATCGACCGGGAACTGGTGTTTCAACGTGATGTGGCCGCAAGCTTTCGAACGCTAAAAATGTGTTTTCATTATTAATCTTCGCGTAGGATTTTTCTTGTTTTTTATCACAATATTCACGATCGAATAATCCCTAACCAATAAAGTACGTAACTTAATATTCTCATTAATCTTAAATTACTCTTTGTTTTCATTTATGTCGGTTTTCAATACTTGCCTCTGGCCGTTAAATGACACAGCTATTTTTCCCAGCCATCCGCGCTTTGGATATATTGTTCGTATGCTTGATATATTTTATTATATTATTTGACGTCGAAATGTTGAAGGAGTCGGCGCCAAAGTTGGCGAGGAATTTAAAAAATGACGAAATATGCATATAGCCATATTAAATTATATTTATAAATTATTCAATTGCTCAAAAACTGCTTTTCTTATTTGTCAAAAATGGAATTTATTTATTTGGGTCGATAAATTAATTTATTCAACAAAATATTATTTATTTCAAAGGTATTCAAAATATTTCCATAAATGTTTATTATTATTATTATTATTATTATTATTATTATTATTATTTTCTTGGATTTCTACAGTATACGCATTTCTTTCCGGGTCCCAACCAGAGACCTAAGGTCATGAATTGCTTTAAGACATTTTCCACTGATACTTTTTTGTGAAAAACAAAAAAACAACAACAAAAAAATACCCGAGTCTAAGATCGCATGTTTTATATAGATAAAGCTCTTCGTGATGTGTAAACTGTAATTGTGAGTACATTTTTTTACGTTTCATTAGGGAATGGCCTTTCCAATCAATCCGAGGATCCTTGTATTCAAGATCCTTGTGTTTTGATCGTTAATTTTTGAAGATCTCACAATTTGCAAGGACTACCATGTCAATAATAAAGCACATTCTGTTCTTGTGATCTTTGATCACGATGTTTGGACCATTAGATTTGATCGTTCTCCGTGTGTGCGTTGTAAAGTCCTATAACATTCATACATATCCTATGCCTGTAACGGGGTCAGGGAGATGTTCATACCAGTTTCTTGAAGTTTCCTTCCGTAAATGTTGCAAATTTTCCTGTGCAGATATTGTCCCTCACTGTCATGTCGGGTTTTATATTCAGTGGGTGCTAATGCCTTGCAACCTGATACAAGATGGACAATTCTTTCCGGATATTTATCACAGAATTTGCATTTTGGTGTCAACACAATTTTTCAGTCTGTGTGTTTGGAAATTTCTAGTCAGCAAGCATAAAAACCAAGGTTTCAGCTTTTAACCCTGCAGTACGTAGCCACTGATCCGTACGGGTTTTGTCTACATCAGCTTGTTTGGCACTTGCAGAGTATTGACAATGAAGAGGTGTATCTTGCCATCGTTTCTGCATTAGATCCATTGCATTTGCTTTCTTCTTAGATTCTTTGCCGTTGCGGTAGTTACATTATGGTTTATTTGCATTTCTTCATCCACTTGAAATTCCATTTTGAATTTGTTGCCTCCTTTTCTTACTGAATAAAGTTTCTTATTTTTTCATATTCTTTAACACAGGTCATCATCCAGTCTTCTACAGTTTCTAGGTATCTTTCAAGACCAATTCTTATGGTTTTGTTGTTGAAATAATCCTCTGTTTCTTGCGGATATGGTCACATACAGACGATCAACATCTTCCTTGTGATGATGCATGCGGTGGCGAGAAGATTTCTCGTTTTGACATCCATTCGCTTAATGGCAGCTGTGGTCCTGTTAAGGATGATGGATCTATATTTCACGACAACGACAGCCAAAGTGTTTATGGCTGATCTTCTGTTTTGTGAATTCAATTCGGTATTTAACACCAGACACACATGCCACTAGTATTCTTTTCTTATTTTCTCCTTCATTTGTTTATGCAGGATTTCATTTCCTTCACCGATTCCGAGGTAGTTATAGGCTCCTTTTTGCCCCGGTTCCATATATTTAAATCCACACCCAGCCATATTAATGTGGCTGGGTGTGGATATAAAATATCTCGAGAATATAGATGAGAAAACAGTCAGTGTATAGATATAAAATAGTATATTTTGCTGTGATGCATTTACCAAGTATTGACAATATGACATGTCTGTTAAGGCTACATTTTGGACATGCCACTCACTCATAAAAAAATTATTATATTTTTTTTAATAATAATAATAATAATACTAAGAAGAAGAAGAAGAATATTGTTAAAGATCGAATGTTGTCTTTTTGGGTCTTTAACGACACTTGGAATCTACAGAAGAATGAATGACTGCCTGCGTAAAAAACAAAAAAAAAAAGGGGGAAAAACATGAAAGAAATAAAAGTTTAATTCTGTAATAAAGGAAACCAGCATGCCACAATTTCAAAAAGTAAATAAATAAGTCGTGCATGAAATCCTGTGGAAATTCTATGGTGGATTATATAATTAGTTATCGTAATGCAATTATTTGCGTAAAACAATGTGAAATTCAGGAGGAAAAAATAAGAACATATCAGAAATATTCTTAGCTTCTTTTTTTTAATTTTTTGCCCGAAAATTTAGATAAATCTGAAAAAGAACATTTAAGAAAGGGAGAATTACAGAGAGATCCAGTAGATGGAGACATTTCTTGTTGAAGTAATCCTTTGCCTCCGTCGGATCTGGAGACATAGAGACGATCAACATCAGCCTTAGGATGTTTCCTGCGGTGAAACTGTATTGTATTACAGAGACAGCCAAAGTGCTATGGCTGGTATTCTTTTTCGTCAATTCAAATCTACATTTAACACGAGACGCAGACATCTGCAGTATTCTTATCTTACTTTCTCCTTCATTTCGGTATGCTGTATTCCATCTCCTTCGCTAAAGCCTAGGTACGTATAGGTTTCTTCTTGTTCCAGTTCCCTAATCATCTTTGTGACAAATTCTACATCTACTGAATCTATCATTAATTCTCCATTTCTTAAATGATCTTTTGCAGATTTATCTAAATTTTCGGGCAAAAAATTTTTAAAAAAGTCAAGAATAATTCTGATATGTTCTTATTTTTTATCCTGGATTTCTGAGCTGAATGTTTTACACGAGACATTTTTTTAACTCATATAATTGCATTACGATAAGTAATTATATAATCCACCATAGAATTTCCACAGGATTTCTTGCACGACTTCTTTATTTACTTTTTGAAATTGTGGCATGTTGGTTTCCTTTATTACAGAATTAAACTTTTATTTCTTTCATGTTTTTTTTTACGCAAGCAGTCATCCATTTTTCTGTAGATTCCAGGTGTCGTTAAAGACCTAATGTTGCGTTTTTTGGAAGACGTTTCTTGTTGAAGTAAATCAAAAATCTAACGCACACACACACACACACACACACACACACACACACACACACACACACACACAACATGTACCAATATGGTGTTTTCCTTTCGTCTTTCAACGATAATGTGATTAAGCTTATCAGACAATATGAAAGGAACTTACTTAAAATAAATGGACAAAACTTGTCAATATTATTTAATGAAACATGCATTAATATATATATATATATATATATATATATATATATATATATATATATATATATATATATATATATATATTAATAATAAAATTATTAGTAATCCGTATGGAATTTCCAAGAGGATATAGATTCTTTGAGAGCTCTATGTAAAAAAACAGAGCAAAAATTATTATATAATGACAAACAAACATTTAAAAATCCATAGGTGATATTTTATTTCATCGAAGTCGATAAAACACGGCTTCTAATCTTCAGACCAGTAAACCAAATGAAAATAGAAAAATTTACTTTCGGTTTAAAAATTAAGAATAGTGATTTCAAATTGAGAGGGTGGGGGAAGAAAAGACGTTAAGATAGCATCGTATAGAAAGCTGGGGGAACGGAAATAGTGTATCGTCTCAGTGATCTTAACACTCGGGGTGACCTAATTTAAACATCGGGATTGAAAACACAAACCGTTACACGAATTGACAATTGCGAATATATTTGAAAAAAGATTTTAAGTGTAAAATCGAAAATCTGTCTGGATGCTTACTCGGTTAAGATTTTGACACATATTAATTTAACTTAAAAACAGGTTATAATTTATACACACACACACACAGGCACACACACACACATATATATATATATATAATATAGAAAAAACAACTGAAAAGTTGCAACTTAAGAAAAATTGAATGTTTTTTGTGAAAGTATTTACTTATATTTATATATATATATATATATATATATATATATATTTGATATTTCAGATCGACCCCGATCTTTCTTCAGAAATGGCTGTTTTCAGAAGTTTACATTAAGTAGCGTCCGTCGCGAGATGCGGACGTCACGTGATATGGAATGCAACTGTGTTTGAATATTTCTAACGTAAATCTAAATGTAGTAATATTTTAGATGTTATTTAAAAATTTTTAACTATATCTAACAAAATTTTTTTGTTTAACTATTGAAATATTTATAAAGATTTATAATACCCAAGTCTTTATTTAACCCTAGTTTATATGTATTTAATTTTAAAATCCAGTATTTTCCTTTTTTTCTGCGTGTGTATGTGGAACTGAAATCAGAATCTATCAATACACATTTACAGTTATCTAATGACTGTCCTGGTTGATTAAAATGTTCAGCTATGGGGGAATAAGGATTGTTTTGACGTATGGTTAGTTTATGGTTGTTGGAATCTGAAATTATTTCCAGATTCAACAATATATCAATATATATATATATATATATATATATATATATATATATATATATATATATATATATATATATATATATATATATATATATATACGGGATGAAGCAGAATTTTCAAAATCGTATGACAGCATGAGATAATTATCAATTCCATAAAGTGTTTAATATCTAAAAAAAAGTTAAACTAAGTAATTTTTTCTTTTTATTATACCAGGTCCTGAGATAAGACGTTCAGCCATCTTGTAAGAATCACTGAAAAATCCTTTGAGCTATTCGGCTAGAAAGAAAACAGATTAAAATCATTTTGTGACAGTCCGACTATATCTTCCCACATGGTTAGAGTAAAAAGATCATTCAGTCCTTCAGTAATGCTGCCAACATTCATGTTCTGGCTTATATCTTCAAGGTCCAATCAACAACCATCAAGAGAACGGCGAATAATTTAAAACAAAGAAGAGTATGGAGGAAAACAGGATCAGGCGGTCACAACAACAAGAGAGGTCATCATTTCAACTTAAAGCTAAATACATTATTCTTGTTCTTCGATCTTTAGTGGCGTGATTCTTGCTGTGTGTGGTCGCGCATTGTCCTGATGAAACATCACCCGTTTTCGATTCACTAAAGCAGGTCTTTTTTTTCCTCAAAGCTTGGTTCAAACTCTCTAATTGCCGACAGTATATTTGAGCATTAATTGTTGCATTAGGTGGTAAGACTTCAAAGTGGATTATTCCTTGGCAATCCCACCAGATTGAAAGAAGAACCTTTTGGCCATGAAGTTCCCTTCTCGGCTGTGGCTTTGGTCCTCCCCCCTTTACCAAGGCACTGTCTACGACGCTTAACATTTCGATAAGATATCCATTTTTCGTGGCCAGTCACAAGTCTATCCAAAAAAGGTGAAACAAGTTGGCGAGAATGGAGAGAAGAGCAGATGTCAACTCGGGATTTGAGGTTATTTTCAGATAATTCATGAGGCACCCATTTTCCAATTTTAGGAACTTTTCCAAGTTGTTGAAGATGACGATAAACAGTTCTATGGCTTGAATTGAGAACCACTGCCAATTCCTCAACTGATAAAGCAGGATTTTATTCAAGGGCTGCTTCAAGAAGCTTTTCATCAAACTCAACTGGACGTCCGGTTCGATCTTCATCTTCAAGTGTGAGATCTCCACCTCTGAATTTTTCAAACCATCTTCTGCAAGTTCTTTCATTCACACATTCTTCTCCATAAACTGAGTAAATTTTTCAAGCCGCTTCGGCTGCTGAGTTTCCTTTCTTGAACTCATAAAGCATTATGTGCCTCAAATGATTCTTGGGTACTTCCATGTCAGCAGGGTTTTAATCAAACAAAATTTAATTTTATTGTTCTCTGAAATAAAATTTGATCAGTTTAAATGCATCTAAACATAAAAATAATGTTCAGCTCCGTTAGACATTATAAAATACTGTTTAAATTTCGTTCATTTTAACAAAAAGTTAAAATTTGGACAGAACTTATGGGATGACCTAATATATATAAATATATTATATCATTCGCAGACAGTACTGTGTCTCTGTATCAAGGCTCCTCAGTGCGACTAGACATCCGAATAATTCAAGTCAGGATCGAAGCCCAAACATCAGTTCGAGTTTCTAACACTGAGCTATCTTCATTCGACAGAGAGAAACAACTAAAACTAGCGTATTGTTTTTACGAATGTAAACAAATGCCAATAAACCGGAGTGCTCCAACACATTTTACTGAAGAGCTTTGCATTAGCGCAAGTGGATGTTGTTTATAGAATTAGTTCATCACTCAACAGTGCTCAATTGAAATATATTTTCAAGAGCTAAATTATGTCATTCGTAGACAGTACTGTTTCGCTGTATCACAACTCCTCAGTGCGACTAGACATCCGAATAGTTGAGAGAATCGTAGAGAAAGATATTATCATCTACCTAGACTGTAAAGTATATCAGGATGACTACCCTCGTGAGGCGGTTAAGCAATTTTTATAGATAGGGTAATAAAAGTCATATAGTGTAGATAGAATTCCACAGTGAATGACTATTTTCTGATGTCCCTGTACCAGACTAGCACACGTGGATCAGACATCGATATGCGTGCAAAAATTACACCAGACAGAGACTGATCGATTATGCTATCGATTTTTTATAATTGTACATCAAAAGCTGTTTTCTGTTGATTTAAATCTTTTGATCAAACACTGCGAATTAGCTCGGCGATCACGCGCGTTAATCCCACAAGAAAACAATTCTATTCATACTGAAAATACGTTCAGTCTCTTTGACGAAAAAAAAAAAAAAGAGAGAAAGAAGAGGAAGAAAAAAAACTTCTGCCATTTTCTCTGAGTTACGTTCAACTCTCGTTGGCGCATATGCGTGTCACGTGACCTGGAAAAATAGAAGGATTTTTTTTTCTTTTTTCTTTTTTTTTAATATTTGGGCGGATATTGAACATATTTCAATTAAATCTTTGTGAAGCCAATGGAAAGGAAAGAAACCATATTAATATCATTTCCGAAATGAAATAGTCAACATAATTGAATTAAAAAAAGAAAAGGAAGAAATCGAAAAGCGTAAATAGTACATACTGATTTTTCAAATTAAAATACTGATTTAATGTAAACAAAACGTCAAGGGACCTATAAACAATAAAATCAAAACTGAATCTGGTAATATTTGCCAACAGTTATTATTATTATTATTATTATTATTATTATTATTTAGTTAGTGATAAATTCAAATGTTTTCTTTTTTGTATTTTTTGTACAAGGAATTTTTTTTTAAATATTAAAAAAAAAAAAACAACGTAATTTTTATTACAAGATGCAATTTTGTATTGAAATTAGGCAAAGATATTTAGCGTGATAGATGTCTATTTATTTAATTTTCGGGGCGGAATTTTCTATGAGTTTTCGATCAATTCCAGCTTAATTTTCTGGACGTTTTATGCACCGTTATTTTTTTTTTCTTCTAATAAACGTTTTTCACCGTTTCCTAATTTCTTTTCGATTTCTTCAGTTGATTTCTAAATTAAAATCTGCAAGTTGAATATAAATAATCAGCTCATTTATTTCATTTTTACAAAGTACACAAACACACACACACACGGAATATATAAGGAGAGAGATAGGATGACGTCAAAAGAATAGACGCACATACACACATACATTAAATATTGTATTTAGCCCCAAATCGAACAAGAATTATAATGGTTGATAAATTATTTAAACCAAGCAGTCTATAGATTTGGCGTGAGATATCAGGGTAGATACCAACATTCATACTCTGGCTTTCATCCATTCAAAAACCATCAAGAGAACGCGAATAAGTTAGTTTTAAAAAAGGGGAACAGTAGAGAGGAAAACTAGATCAGGAGGTCAAAACAACAACAGAGATCATCATTTCAACTTAGAGCTAAATACATTCTTATTGTTCAAAGTAGAGTCCAGTAATGATATAAAAACCTCGGAGAATTCCACTAAGATATCTTCAATCATTTCTAAGATATAACGGTTCAAAGCTTAATCTAACAATAATTTTGCTGTTACACCCGATAGTAAAGTCCGACAATTATTTGAAGACTTTGTATATTTCATAATGTGTGACGTCATTTGTTTACATTTGGATACGCCTCGAGCAGATATGAATGTACGAGAGAAAATCATGGAGAATTGTATTTTAAAAACAGTAAAATCGACCTTTTTAACCGAAACGCTCTTCTAAATCGGTAAAGCACGCCAGTCTATATGATGGTTCTGTATAGGATACAGGTTCGATTCCTGTCGGAGGACGCATATTTTCTATGAAAATTTCTCGGGCATTCACGCCGGTAAATGTTATTAATACTGTTTATTATAAAACAGAGCATTTACTTAAATATTTGAATCTATAAAAAGAACGTATAAACATAAAAATGTCTTAAAAATAATTGTCGGACTTTGTCCATTTCATAATATACATATATATATATAATAAATTAATTGATTTAAAATATGGCTTTTACCGCTACACAGTTATAACCATGTTTCAAAAATGGAAGCTAAAGCTTTAGCTTCCGTTTTTGAAACATAGTTATCACTGTGTAGCGAAAGAAACATATTTTATATCAATTAATTTATAATATTAATGCTCTGTAAATTTACATTGTGCACTATTGGGTAAAAATAAAAATATCAATAAGAACACTGGATTTTATATCTTACTGTTCTTTCTTTTTATTTATATATACATATATATATATATATACATATATATATATAAATATATATATATATATATATATATGTGTGTGTGTGTGTGTGTGTGTGTGTGAAATATCTGAGCAATCATTTCTCGAGTCCATCGGTCAGCTAATAATATAATTATCAATAACAATAAAATTTTAGTTTGAAGCCGATTGAATAGATTCGGTTCCATGATTGTAAAAGCCGGACATTAAGAAAAATAATAAAAATAGTAGTAGTAGCTCAGGACCAAAGCCTTGCAAACAGGTCCTACCCTTGTCCCATAATCAAGGATAGAACTCACCCGAAATGCAGGATCTGCGAAAAATATGAAACTGTCAACCATATTATTCCAGGATGTCTGAAACTAGCAGAAAATGAATAAGTAGCAACATATGTGAACTGGAAGAAATGCAAGGAGCACAAAATCAAGAACACTGAGACATGATATGAGCACCAACCAGACACAGTAACCCAAAAGAATTATCCTCTGGGACATGCCAATTCAAACTGACAAGCAGATAAAAGCCAACAGACTTGATATTTTCATAAAAGAAAACAAATTCAGGAAGTGTGTGCTTATTGTCATAGCAGTACCATCTGAGAGAAACACCTCCATGAAATGTATCGAGAAATTGTCCAAATAAAAGGACCTGGAGATCGAGATTAACAAGATTGTAGGGAATGAAGACTGAAACGGTACCAATTGTAACAGCTCTGGGCTTAGGGGAAAAAATGGACAATTTTACTAGCACTGTCCCAGATAACATTATAATACAAGTTTCCCAGAAGACCGCCCTACTATGAACATCCCATATACTAATAAAAGTGCTATCAATTAAATGACAATTTTCCTATAGGTCCTGAGTAGCATAGTTTTTACCCGGCTCTACAGGATACAGATCAGGAAATAGAACACACACAATAATAATAATAATAATAAAATTTATTGAAGAGATCCTATCCATTGAATAAATCCATCCAACATTCATGTTAGCCGCAAGACCAATGGTTAGATTCGCATCCATTACGGAATAAAGACGGATTTGGACGGTAAACGGTGAGAAGAAACCGCGATTTATGGTCAGCAATACGTGTCGAAGGGCTGCGGCCCGTGATTGCGTAACAGGTGTTCAAGGAGAGAAAATAGTGTGAAAGATTATCCCATGGCAGGAGTAGGAAAAAGAGCCAGATAGGTCGAGAGTGTTGAAGGACGTGTTTGGCGAGAACGAAGGGGTTGAAAAGCGAGGAAGAATGTAAAAAGAAAGTTTTAAGGAGAATGCAATACAGAAAATAAAAGGGTGTGGTGTTTTAAGGATGCCAAGCGGGCAATTGAAGAATAAAGAAAATACTCTCAATAATAATAATAATAATAACAACAACAGATATTCAAGAGATCCTATCCAGCAAATAAATCCACCCAACAATCATATTGGACCCAATTCCAATCGGGTATTAAGAACAGCCGGGCATTAAGTAAAAAAAAAAAAAAAAAAAAATACTACTACTACTACTACTACTACTACTACTAGTTAAAAAAGAAAGCAAAGACAAATTCAACCGATCAGATACAAAAACAATGGCAAGATAAAACGCTTCATGGCCAATACTCTGCCCGTACCAAACAAGCTGGGGTAGACAAAACCCGTACCCATCAGTGGCTACGTCGTGCAGAGTTGAAAGCTTAAACCGACGGTTTTATCCTTGCTGCACAAGACCAATGCTTCTTAACTAGAAATTTTCAAGCAGATATAATAAAATATTGTCTTAGCCCAAAATGCAGATTCTGTGATAAATATCCAGAAACAATTGATCATCTTGTATCAGGTTGCACGATATTGGTACCCACTGAGTATAAAACCCGGCTTGACAGAGTGGGCCAATATCTGCACTGGAAAATTTGCAACTTCTACGGGAAGGAAACTGAAAGAAGCTGGTATGAGCACCACGCAGACCCGGTTACGGAGATAGGACCTGTTACAATTCTATGGGACTACACAATACACACTGACAGAACAATCAAAGCCAACCGCTCAGACATTGTTATTAGAGACCACAAAAAAGTGCCTCCTTATTGATATGGCAGTCCCAGCAGACTGCAATATATTTTTGAAGATATTCAAAAAGCTATCAAAATACAAGGACCTTGATATAGAAATCTCAAAAATGTGGCACATGGGAACATCAACAATCACTGTTGTAGTTGGAGCCCTAGGATTGGTTGGAAAAGATTCCAGTAGATTAATTGAAGGGATTCCTGGAAGTCCATGCCACATAGAAATACAAAAATTTGTTCTCACAAGTACAGCCCACACTTTACGAAGGGCTTTATCTATGTAAATTTGTTTTTGTCAGTGGAAATTGCCATGCTGCTATGTCTAACCTTAGGTCTCTGGGCGGGACCCGGAAAGAAATGTGTACGCGCCAGAAATCAAAATAAATAATAATAATAATAATAATAATAATAATAATAATAATAATAATGGAGAAATTAACAAAAGAATGCTATAAATGTGTGCGTCTGTTATGGAATACCGAGTTGAATGAAGAAAATAACAGAATATCAGCCATAAACAGATTGGTTTCAATATCCTTAACTGGACCATAGGTGACATTAAGCAAATGGACGCCAAAAGAAGGAAGCTTCTCACTTACCATCGCATGAATCATCCCAAGGCTGTTATTGATCGTCTCTATGCTCCCAAATCTGAAGGCGGCAGTGGATTTGTTCAACTGGAACTGTCTTACAAAACTTCAACAATCGGTCTTCAAAGATACCTGGAAACTACAGAAGACTGGATGATGTCCTATGTCAAGGAACATGAAAGACGTATGAAACTGTATTCAGTAATAAAGGAAGCCAACAAGTTGAAAATGGCATTTCAAATCGGTGAAGAAACGAAAGTAAACCATAATACATCTACACAGCAAAAACATTAAAAAGAAAAAGCAATTGGAATGGGTTAAATACAGAAACAATGGTCAGATAAACCTCTTCACGGTAAATACTCTGCCCGTATGAAATAAGCTTAAACAAACCCCGTACCCATCAGTGTCTATGGGGTACAGCATTAAAAGCTGAAACTGAAGATTTTAATCTTGCTGCAAAGGACCAATGCTTGCTGACAAGTAATTACCAAGCACATATAATGAAAAATTGAGTTAACCTAAAATAATAAAGGATAAATACCCAGTATTTTGTATCAGGTTGCACGGTATTGGCACCCACTTTATATAAAATCCGGCATGACAGCAAGTGCCAATATCTGAACTGGAAAATCTGCAACTTTTACGAAAAGGAAACTGCAAGAAATTGGTATGAACATCACCCAGAGGAGATAGGACCTGTAATAATTTAATGGGACTTTACAATACACAGACAGAAGAGTCAAAGCTAATCGCACAGATATCGTGATCAAAGACTGCAATAGTAAAATGTTGTTGTTCATGATGACGGTAGTCTTTGAGTATAGAATCCAGAGGTTGGCAGTGAATATTTCGAAGAGAGTAGGAAAGCGTCGTTCAGGTTAGCAGTGGATATCCCGATAAAGTAGCAGAGGGTAGTTCTTCCTTCTGCTCTTTCGCCTGACAGGTTGGCACTGGATATTCGGAGAGAGTAATCAAAATGGCCGCCTTTATACACGACGGATTGAATATTTCACGTCTCCTGATTGGTTAACCTTCTTTTGAGGAACTATAAAGTGAGTCAAGTCATTTGGGTTTGCTCACTAGTATATAAGTACACAAAATAATCTAGAAACCACTTCATTTTGTGTACATTATAGAATCTTCCTTCAAAATATTAGTAAAGTCAATATTTATATGGAACAAATACTTTAGTATTAATAAAAGGATTTTTTCTTTTTTTTATTTATTTAATTTTTTTCTTTTTTTTTTAGTATTCATCAAATAATTATTTTTTTTAATATTCCTAAAATCATTTTTTTTTTAAATTAGTTATATCATTTGTTCACTATTAGGTACTTTAGGTTAATAAACATTAAGAACAATATTATAAATTTAGGTTGTGATCTCAATGAAAAAGTGGAAAAAGTTATTTTACCCATAACTGGGACCCATTAAAACAGACATTATCATTCCGGGTCAGAGTGATTCTGAGAGTCATTCAGGAGCAGGATTGGACTAAAAGTAGGACTATTAACGTTTATACCCTAACATAAGACAGTAACTAATGGATGCAGTTTTACGTCTTACCCAGGACTATAGGAACCTTATAAGTCAGTATCAAATATGGTAGGAGTGAAAGCCCGTAATTTCAATTTTGTAATTGGTTTTGTAAATAAATCCGACACATTATTTTCCGATTGAACATATTCAATTTGTACTGTTTTCTTTTGTACCTGATCCCTAACAAATTGATATTTAATATCAATATGCTTTGATCTTTGATGTATCATTGGATTTTTAGCCAAAGCAATACTGACCTGATTGTCACAGTAAATAGTTATAGGCTCAATTATTATTAGCGTTGTAATAGTTTTCATTAATAATTTTAGAAAACTAGCTTCTTGTGTTGCTTGCGATAATGCAACGTATTCTGCTTCGCAGGTTGAAAGTGAAATCATCCCCTGTTTCTTAGATTTCCAGCTAATTATTGGATTATCTTTTGCCAATCTAAAGCAATAACCTGTGATACTCTTCCGATCTGGTGAATTTGCCCAATCAGCATCACAAAATCCTTCCAGTTGCAGTGGGTTTCTCGATTGTCGAATAATTTCTGATTCTTAGTTCCTTTTAAATAACGTAATACCTGCTTAGCTCTTGTTAAATGTACAGCCTTCGGTTTATTTAAGTTTTGAGATAATTTAGTAACCGTATAGCTGATGTCTGGCCTTGTTGATCTCATGACGTAAATAAGACTTCCTATTAACATTCTGTATTCTTTCTCGCACGCAGCTATACCATCTTCATTATTCATAATTGCGTTTAAATCTATTTCACATGGAGTAGTCCGCGTTTTACAATTTCGCATGTCGAATTTTGATAAGAGTTTCTCGATGTATCTGGATTGATTCATTGTAATAGTGTTATCTTTAAATTCGAACTGTATACCAAGAAACCATGATAGCCGACCCAAGTCGGTCATTTTAAATCTTTCATTCAAGGAAATTTTGATTTTTAATAAAGCAGCTTCACATTTTGAAGCAATTAGGATATCGTCCACCCAAATAATCAGAATTACTAATATTTCATTAGCAAACGTTCTTGTGTACAGGCATGGGTCCACAGGGGAGCATTCAAAAAATTGTTCAATTAAATAGAAATGTAGTAATTTATTCCACGTTCTTCCGCTTTGTTTGAGCCCATATAGTGACTTTTTGAGTTTCCATACATAATTATCACCTTTTCCAAAACCTTCAGGCGGTTTAATGTATATTTCATAGTCAATCGGCTCATTCAAGTAGGCCGATTTCACATCCATATTGTGCATATCCATGCTATAATTTGCGGCCATCTAAATTAAAATTCTGATTGTTGTCATATTTGTTGTTGGACTGAAGGTTTCTACATAGTCTTCCCCGTATATCTGCGAAAATCCTTTAGTTACAAAACGAGCCTTATACACTGGCGAGCCATCCTCAATTTGCTTTACAGTATAAATTCAACGGCTGCCGATAATATTTTTATCATCCGGGGCTTTTTTCAATTCAAAAGTATCATTTGATACTAGAGATTCCAATTCTTTTTGCATGGCGGCTATCCATCGTTTGGAATTATCAGAATTTATGGATTCTTGATAGTTCTTCGGGATACATTGCACCGAATAACAACAGTCAATGTCAGAAATATTACATTGACCCATCCCAAAATAGTCTGGCTTCCTTCTAATTCTGGTCGGATAACGTGGAATTTGTCCCCCCTCCTAAGTTTCGTCCTCCCCCAACTCAAGGTTTGCGTCTGACTTTTCCTCCTGTATGTGCTGTGCTATAACAGCTCCCTCTAATTGTGGTTCTTGAACGGGTTTTCTATTTATAGGGCCCATCTCATAATTAGGCCATTCTAGTTCGTGTGGGACCAGCTCCTCACAAATGTGTCTTCATATTGGCATGGCTGTTCCTGCAGACTGTAATGTGTCTTTGAACTGTATCCAAATACAAGGACCGTGAAATCGAAATCTAAAAATGTGGCACATGAGGACATAACAACTCCAGTTGTATTCTAAGGTTTTGGATTATTTGGAAAAGATTCCAATAAACTCATTGAAGGAATTCCTGTCGCCCATGCGTTAAAGGAATAAAAAAAAAATAAGTACAGCTAACACCTTACGAAGGGCTTTATCTATGTGAAATATGTTTGATTTTATTTTTCAAAACTGGTCAGGGGAAAATGTCATGAAGCCTTAGGTCTCTGGTTAGGAGCCCAGAAAGAAATGAGTATACACCAGAAATCAAAGGAAATAATAATAATAATAATAATAATAATAATAATAATAATAATAATAATAATAATAATAATAATAGAATTTTAGAAGCACCCTTAATAGATTTAGATTTTGTCACGAATATTAGAGAATTGGAGCATGATAAAGTATATAAGTACCTAGGAATTAGTGAGGGAGATGGCATACAACACCCCCAAATGAAAGGGAAGGTAAGAAAGGAGTACTACAGGCGTGTACGCCTGGTACTAAATACCGAGCTAAACTCAAAAAACCGAATATCAGCCATAAACACCTTGGCTGTTCCTGTGGTGCAATACAGCTTTAATGTCCTTAACTGGACGATAGCTGAAATTAAGCGAATGGACGCCAAAACGTGAAAGCTCCTCACTTGCTACCGCATGCATCATCTCAAAGCTGATATTGATCGCCTGTATGTGCCCATACCCGAAGGAGGCAGAGGACTAGTTCAACTAGAACTATCCTACAAAACTACAACAATTGGCCTCCAATGATACTTGGAAAATACAGAAGATTGGATGATGATATGTGTCAAGGAACATGAAAGTAGTAAGTGTCTTTACTCTGTAGCAAAGGAAGCCGACTAATTCAAAATGCATTTTCAAATGGGCGCAGAAATGCAAATACATCACTGTACACCGGCTGAAGCTGAAAAATACTTAAAAACGAATGCAAAGACAAATGTGACCGACCAGATACAGAAACAACGGCAAGGTAAACCGCTCCACGGCCAATACTCTGCCCGTACCAAACAAACTGACGTAGACAAAAAAGGCACTCATCAGAGGCTACGGAGTGCAGGGTTGAAAGCTGAAACTGAAGGTTTTATCATTGCTGCACAGGACCAATGCTTGTTAACTAGGAATTATCAAACACATATACTAAAATACTGTGTTAGCCTAAAATGCAGATTCTGTGAGAAATATTCAGAAACCATTGATCATCTTGTATCAGGTTGCACGATATTGGCATCCACTGGATATAAAACCCGGCATGACATAGTGGGCCAATATCTGCACTGGAAAATTTGCAACTCCTACGCGAAGAAAAATGAAAGAAACTGGTACGAACACCACCCTGACGCGGTTACGGAGATAGGACCTGTTACAATTCTAAGGGACTACATAATACACAATGACAGAACTATCAAAGCCAACCGCCTAGACATTGTTATTAAAGACCAGAAACAAAATAAGTGCCTCCTTATTGATATGGCAGTCCCTGCAGACTGCAATGTGTCTTTGAAGATATTCGAAAAACTGTCAAAATACAAGGACCTTGAAATAGAAATCTCAAAAATGTGGCACATGGAAACATCAACAATCCCTGTTGTAGTTGGAGCCTTAGGATTGGTTGGAAAAGATTCCAGTAGGCTGATTGAAGGGATCCCTGGAAGTCCATGCCTCAAAGAGATACAACAAATTTTCTTACAAGTACGGACACACTTTACGAAGGGCTTTATCTATGTAACTATTTTTTTCTTTGCAGTGGAAAGTGTCATGATGCCATTTCTAACCTTAGGTCCCTGGGAGAGACCAGGAAAGAAATGTGTAAACGCCAGATATTAAAGGAAATAAAAATAATAATAATAAACATCAAATTTAACACACTTCCTTATTTATCTATTGAATTTGGGTTCCATAAAACCTACAGATATTTTTCTCCTTCTGAAAAGTATTTTTTTTTTAGATTTTCGCGCCTGATTTGGTAAAAGTCTTTTCTAAAGTTCCTCCTTGTATGTTTTTTTTCTTCAGATCTACGTCGACAACAAGACATTTGGCGTTAGTGGCCAATTCTCACCACCTCCTCGCAATTCAGGGACGCAAAAGTTTACTTATCACGTGACCTGTTTCAAGCACCGCCACCACCCGTTCACCTCCTTTTGAGGTATACGCTTCCATCATCACGGATGATGCTAACCTCCACGTGAGTGACTCGTTGTGCCTTCTCGGGTTAATGTTCTCGGCTGACATGAAGTGTAAAGATTTTATTGAATCCATTGTTATTTCTGCGGCTACGTAAATTGGTTCACTGCGCTGGACAATTTTTCTCCCGAGAATCTATCTTGCATAAGTCGACCATTCGTTCATGCTTAGAATATTGCTGCTACATATGATCCAGTGTTGCTGCTATATATTTAGAGATTCTTGATAAAAAAAAACAAACAAAGAAGATTCAGCAAAGTTATTGATACTGAGCTGGCATTTCGATTTGTCCACCGCATTAATTTTACACCCCACGAAAAAAAACTATCTCTGTATTGTGAAACTCTTAGAAAAAAACTACCTGTGCGTAGTGCATCTCATATTTCTGATATAAGTAATATGACGGAGCCAGTCCTCATTTTTTAAATATTCACACTGTTGATTCGTTACTGAGAAGATTTATGGAATACATTCGCATAAATCATAAAAAACTCTGATGTTAAACCACAATTCTGACCCCGATGGACTATAATTTATTCAAAAATCCAATTACAATGTTAAACAGATGGACTATGACGGTTTAATTTAAGACAAATTTGTTCGCGCACAGACACATACACACACAAACAAACACACAAACCCACACACATATATAGTGTATTGTCTGTTATATCTGCTCATGCGCCGTTGTAATGTTCGAATGTTTGCTTTAATTTCTGGTGAAAATAAAGACAAAAATTGTCCAACATTTGGATATATTTTTATTAAGTTGGCCCTACGCTTTCGGCTCACATCAGCCATCCCCAGAGTGGTTATGCAGACATGAAACAAAGATATCCATCGTTAAAGATGGTATTTTGTTTCTGTCTATATTTCTGAGATGAGGTATTATGTACATTATTTACATTATTCGGACTATTGTCCTCATCATTGTCGCCATATTTATTACAACGTTTCGCCCGTTGTACGCTCAGGCCTTCTTCAGGTTGTTGGAATGTCGAACTGAAACCCTTATTTCGCTCACTGGGGTAGACTGTTCTAGTTCCACGTGCCATGTTTAATGGATGTCAGTTATCAGTTATCTATATATATAAACATAGATATATATATACACATAGATATATATATACATAGATATATATATATATACATAGATATATATATACATATATATATATATACATATATATATATATATATATACATAGATATATATATATATATACATAGATATATATATATATATATATATACATATATATATATATATATATACATATATATATATATACACATATATATATAGAAAAAACAACTGAAAAGTTGCAAATTAAAAAAAATTAATGATTTTTTGTGAAAGTATTTATTTATAATTTTATATATATATATATATATTTGATATTTCATATCGACCCCGATCTTTCATCAGCATTCATACACATCCGTCAATTTCTTAGACGTTATGATAAAATTAAACAAACATACACTTTCTACCATTCTATACAACAAACCCACAAACCAGCATAAATTCCTACACTTTAACAGCTGTCATCCCCTTAAATTAAAAAAATCTATCGTATACAGCTCATTTCTAAGAATCAAACGCATATGCTCAGACCATCTAGATTTTCTATACGACATTAATAACTTAACAAAACAATTCCTAAAATGTAAATACCCAATAAATATAATAAAAGAAGCACTAAATAAAACTATCCATATAAACCGTAACACACTTCTCACATACAAAAAAAGTAAAAACAACAATCGGATTCCCATGGTTTTTAACCACAATCAATATTCCCACACACTTATTCACAATTTAAAAAAGGATTACAAGAACCTCCAGTTAAACAAAAAGATCAAAGACATTTTCGATAAACCACCCATTAATGCAAAGAAACAATCGTCTAACCTATCAGCTATCCTCACCTCTACCAAATATCTAAACAATACAAACCAATCAGGAAATTACAAATGTAACAAACCTCGTTGCTTAGTTTGCAAATACTTAATAATCGATAGTGTATTTTCTGTACCCAGAACCAATATCAAGATACACCCAACACGCCTCACCTGTGATAGCCATAACATAATCTACTATTTATTCTGCACAATATGTCCCAATAGTGGATATATTGGTGAATCTGGAAATAATTTTAGATTTCGCTTCAACAATCATAAACTAACCATACGTCAAAACAATCCTTATTCCTCCATAGCTGAACATTTTAATCAACCAGGACACTCATTAGAAAACTGTGAATGCGTATTGATAGATTCTGATTTCAGTTCCATATATACGCGCAGAAAAAAAGAAAAATACTGGATTTTAAAATTAAATACATATAAACTAGATATAAATATTTCAATAGTTAAACAAAAAAAATTTTAGATATAGTTACAAAAATTTTTTTTAAACAACATCTAAAATATTATTACAGTTAGATTTACGTTAGAAATATTCGAACACAGTTGCATTCCATATCACGTGACGTCCGCATCTCGCGACGGACGCTACTTGTAAACAAACTTCTGAAAACAGTTATTTCTGATGAAAGATCTGAAATATCAAATATATATATACGATGGTCATTCAATAAATAAGGTGAATTTTTCGGTATAAGGACTTCTAATACAAATAGAAGCTTACTCCTTTTTTATTTTATTTTTTTTGTTTTGCAGATTAAAAAAAAACTTTGAGAGTTTTGGCGATTAACAAAGATGGCCCACCAAGAAGCATACTCCAGGATTGAACAGCCGTCAGCTATCAAGTTTTTGGTTGCAGAAGGGTGCAAACCAGTTGCAATTCATAGGAGAATGTCAATTGTGTATGGTGCCACATGTTTCAGCCAAAGAAATGTCTACAAGTGGGCTAAATTGTTTAAAGAAGGACGGAGCAGTGTTGAGGATGAAGACATGCCTGGGAGGCCTACAGAAGTCAGGTCTCCTGAGGTGATCGAATCAGTCAATGACCTCATTCAGTCTGACAGAAGGGTGACAGTGGATGACATTGCAAGGACTTTGGGCTTATCTGTTGGGACAAACACAGGGGTCATCAGTCAGAAGGAGTCATCTTGCATCATGACAACGCAAGACCTCACACAGTAGCCCAAACGGTGCAGACCATCAGCTGGGCTAGGAACCTCTCCCTCATCCCCTTTAGAGCCCAGACCTTGCCCCTTCAGATTTTCCCCTGTTTGGTCCCTCGAAAGCGTTCACGAGAGGCACGAACTTTAAAAGTGACGATGAAGTCAAAAGTGTTGTGAGCGACTGGCTGAGACATCAGTCCAAAGATTTTTACGCTGAGCGAATACGGAAGCTTGTGCACAGATGGGAAAAGTGTGTGACAGTGCTGGGAGACTACGTTGAAATATATACAAAAAAGTAAGCTTCTATCTGTATTAGAAGTCCTTATACCGAAAAATTCATCTTATTTATTGAATGGCCTTCGTATGAAAAAAAATATAAATAAATACTTTCACAAAAAATACATTCACTTTCTTTTTAATTAACAACTTTTCAGTTGTTTTTTCTATATACACATATCACGAAAGTATACGTGGCTACTCATTATGCTATATATATATATATATATATATATATATATATATATATATATATATATATATATACATAGATATATATATACATAGATATATATATATATATGCATAGATATTTATATATATACATATATATATATATATATATATATATATATATATATATATATATATATATATATATATATATATATATATATATAAACAAAGATTTGAAGAAGAAAATAGACTTAAATAGTATGGGCGTCATTATTTTACCTTCCGGCCAACATTTTCTCAAAAAGTGACCTTCGTATTTTGATTTTAGTAGTTAATTTATTTATAATTGAAATCTATTTTAATCGTGTTCCAATTTTCACACCTCATTCGTTTTTTACTAATGTGTCTTATATTGTTTTCTACTGATCGCTAACAATCACCCTTTGAGAAACTGTTGGCCGAAGTCATCCCCTCAAGGTTAAATAATGATCCTAATTCCATTTAAACCTTTCTCTCTCGCTCTCGCTCTCTCTATCTCTCTCTCTCTCTCTCTCTCTCTCTATATATATATATATATATATATATATATATATACACACACACACACACACACACATACACACACACACACACATATATATATATATATATATATATATATATATATATATATATATATATATATATATTTAGTTTACGAAAAACTAGTTAATCCGTATGGGTAGACCCAAGGAGAATAAAATCCAGAGAGCTCAATGTAAATCAGAGCTAATAATTTAAATAAAAATGAAAACGACCACTTTAAGTTTCCATGTAATAAATTATTTCACCACAGCGCTTTTAAAGGACCGCGGATCATCAGATTTTACTTCCAAAGGTTGAAACGAAAAACGAAAAGAAATTTACACATTTTTTATATATATATATATATAGGATAGTAGCTAGCCAATTCCGTTGCAGACATATTTGCGTTTATTGAAAAGCCAGTAGCAATTTTGAATTATTTTAATGAAGTAAATTATAAGGTATATTATTATATTGTTTTTTTTTTTTTAAATATTTTAGAATATCGCTCTATTTTATTAAAAAATAAATTATACTACGATTTACTAATTAAAAATAATTTAAAACAAAAAAAACCTGATTCATTTTGTTTCGCATTTTTCGAATTACTTTATTAAAAAAATAATTAAAAACAAGTGTGTTTTACTGAATTATTTTTGTACATCAAAATATATTTCTTTACGACTTACTTTATTAAAAGTAATTAAAAAGAAAAAAGCTAGTTCATAATGACTTTTCAAATGCCCTATTTGAAGAAAAATATTCACTAATTAAGGTTTTAATCTTTAATAAATTACTTTTATTCGATTATTAAAAAACAAACAAAAAACTTTTGTTTTTCTGGTGTTGAACAAACGAAATTGAAAACACCTGCAGAGCCAATGGGGGAAAAGCGATGAAGCGCTAAAGTGAACAAAAACTACAAAGAGCTCGATGCCAACATAACAGAAAATTTTCAGGCAATTAATAAAGAAAGAATGCTTGGAAAAAAAAAAAAACTTCTTTTAAAAATTTCAGTTTGTTATTTCTCCCCTGAAGAATTTCCACCCGAATTTTAAGTGATGTCTGAAACAATCCGGGCTAAAATCAGAACATGAATAACAAGTTCCAGGGGTACTAAGAAGGATTTATCGGTGATAAGGCTGTAGAATGAATCGAACGAAAAGTGGATGTCACAGCGATATTAGGAAAAAAATGTGCTGAAGAAGCGATACACCCAGAAAGGCCGAAGAAGGAATCTGCTTAAACGTTGTGGCATCCAAAGAACAATTCCACACATGAATTACAAAAATAAAAACAGCGTTAGGAATTCTTGGTATGTTATTTCGATATTTTCCAATTTCACTTTTCTTTTTCATTATTTTATTTTATTTTATTTTTGTATCAAATTTTCATCAGGAATTACAACAGATTTATTCACAGACCCAGAAAGCAAAGATTCTTTTCTCGTCTTGCTGAAATTCTTTGTCATTTTCCTTCCTCTGCCTTCCTCTGCCTCTGCGTATTCCCGAGAAAAAGCCATTAATCCTCGTAGACAAGATGAACTTGTCTTTCCGACCGCCAAAAGCAACCAAAAAAAAACAAACAAACAAAAAAAGAAACAGAAGATCTTTTTTATTCATGGGCCTCGTCTCCGTTTGTCGCTTTGAATAAATCCGCTGCTCGTTCCCTCACTTTCCATAACATCAGGAATCTCTATTTATCTTCCATTCGCTTTTCAAAAAGACTCTACCCAGCAACTCCACAGTCACCACCGCCATTGATTCGCAGAGACAATATCAACTAGTGACAAACGCTCAAGTGTAAATGACAAATGGTCCCTGGCATTACTTGAGCTTGGCGGAAGTAACGAAGTCGACTTGATCTTTAGACTTAATCAATAGTCTCAGAGATATTTGTCCGTTTCGTTCTACCCATCATGCACTTGGCTATAACCAAATTCTTGCTACAGAACTGACGTCAGGAGACGTTGGAGCCGTTTAGCAAAATACAAAATTAGCAAAATTGATTATACATACATACATACATATATACATGCATACATATATATACATATATATATATATATATTTAAGTAAAATTATATATATATATATTTAAGAGAAATATTTATATTTAAGTGAAATATATATATATATTTATTTCTTATAATTTTATCATATAGACAAAACCATTTTACTCACAACAAAGATACAACTTGGTTTCAGTGCATTTTAACTGCACATCTACGGGTAAGGGTCAGAAATGGTTATGAACGATCCTGTTTGTAGGCAAGCCCGGATGTAAAACGTCACTTCCTTTTTCCGTGTTTTGAATAAATAAATAATTATCGCTCTACTACATGTATTGAGCTCTTTTTTGAATGAATGCTGCGAACGTTAGAATTTATATATTTTATATATTACTTTCGTTCCCACCACATCGGATATATATATATATATATATATATATATATATATATATATATATATATTTAAGTGAAATGTATATATATTTAAGTGAAATATATATATATATATATATATATATATATATATATATATATATTTATTTTAAGATACTTTTTTATGTTTATAAAAATACATGTTTTATTTTATGTTTATACTTTCTTTTTATAGATACAAATATTTAAGTATATACTCTGTTTATAAAAACATTTTATTAATAACATTTACCGGCCTGAATGCCTGAGGAATTTTCATAGAAAATATTCGTCCCCCGAGAGGAATCGAACCTGTATCCTATAAGGAACCGTCATATAGTTATATACGTTAAAAACACCAATTAAAAATAAATAAATAAAAAAGATGAGAAAAATGAAAATAAAAATTAAAATCAAAATAAATAAAAACAAGCAAAATAATTTAACACAAATAAAAAAATAAACGACCTCCGGTGAAATAACCGCCAAAATAGACAGTGGAGAACTTTCAGTTGGAAAAATTAACAAGAGATAACTGATAACTGACATTCATTAAACAAGGCACGTGGACCTAAAACAGTCTACCCCAGTGAGCGAAATAAAGGGTTCAATTCGACATTCCAACCACCTGAAGTCGGCCGGAGCGTACAACGGCCGAAACATTGTAATAAATATGGCGACAAAGATGAGGACAATAGTCCGAATAATGGAAATAGTGTGCATAATACCTCATCTCAGAGATATAGACAGATACTTATGCGCTTTTGTTCGGTGATTTTGTAGTCGTATTGGTAGTATGTAAAGTTACTCAAACTTGGTAGATTTCGTCATCTGCATGTCTCTATATATAGGTCAATGGATATTTTTCTAGTGTATTTTTCTAATTTGCTGGCGATGAACTGTCAACCTTTGTCGGAATGTCCGGCTGGTTTCACCAGTGTAATGTTCGTGGCAACATTTGCATGAATATTCAATTCTTTGTGTTGCACAAGAGATTATCGCTCATATGATTCTATATTTATGAGATTTTTTGCATTTGCATTTGTTTATCTATTATCTATTTCATGTATAGTTTTCCATATGTTTCTCTATGTATGCGCAATATTGCATATGTCTACCGCAAGTTCTATTCTAATGGCTTCTTTTCTAGCATTTGTCACCCGTGGAGATCTCTTCCGGTTTCTTGCTTCCCTCTCACCTACAATATTGAAAAAATTTAAATGCAACGCCAATCGCAATCTACTCTTTTCAAATAACACGAATAAAGAAAAGTGTTCAACTTTTCTTTATTTGTGTTCCCCTTCTGTTAAACTCACAGTCACTCCTTGCGTATTAGTGGTATTATCGCCTTTAAAAAATATAATTTCTTATGTATCTTCAAAGTTTACTTTTGTATTGATTATTGATTATTTTTGTATTGATTATTAATAGTAAAATCTCGGTTGTACTAATGGTCGAGATAAACCTAACTTACTTTTTGCATTGATCTGATCTGAAACTAAGATACCCGAAAGAGGCATGGCATGTAGAACTAGAACAATATACCCCGGTGGACGAAATAAAGGGTTTGGTTCGAAATTCCAATCACCTGAAGAAGGCCTGAGTGTACAACGGCCGAAAGATCAGGATTATAACGACAAAGCTGAGGACAAATGTAAAGAGTTACAATACCTCATCACAGAAATATAGACATATTTTTTTGTATTGATCTGATGTAATCGTTTTTTATTAATCTGATCGAGTGGTTTGACCCTATTTATTGATTTGATCTGTCAGAATTTTTATTGATCTGACGTGATCGCATTTGTATTTGATCTGACATAACAGATTTTCCTTGATCTGATCTTTTTCGTGTTGATTTGATAGTTTTTTTTATTGATCTATTTTTTATCGATCTACTCAATTTGTATTGACCTGATAATTGTTGTAATGATCCGACCGTCATTGTATGCATCTCACCTGATCTCGTTATTTTTACGTTGATCCGATTATTTTGTGCTGTGTTGTCATCACAAGTTTTTTTTTTATTGATCGAACCCTTTTTTGTATTGATCTGATCTGATCGGTTTTTACTGATCTGATCCATTTCTTTTTTTTTGCATGATCTGGCCGTTTTCTTCTAATCTGTCTTTTTTATTGATCTGATCTGTCTGGTTTTGTATCGATCTGATATCATTGTATTTCTATTGATCTGATTTGATCGTTTTTCACTGATCTTAGTTTTCCTGTTGATCTGATTGTTTTTTTTGTTATTGATCTGATTTGATTTTATCAGGCTGCTCATTTTTGTCTTGATCTGATAATTTTTGTATTGATTTGTCCGTTTTTGTACGAATCACATTTGATCTGTTTTTCCATTGATCTGA
This sequence comes from Acanthosepion esculentum, assembly GCA_964036315.1. Taxonomy (NCBI): domain Eukaryota; kingdom Metazoa; phylum Mollusca; class Cephalopoda; order Sepiida; family Sepiidae; genus Acanthosepion; species Acanthosepion esculentum. The sequence continues at coordinate 34,605,521 of OZ038513.1, forward strand.
TCTGCTCCGCTCATTGTGTATTGATCATATCGTTTATCGTTTTTGTTGTACTAATCTATATACTGATCTGAAGGAGTGCCAGAGAAAAGCGATAATAACAACAAAAAAAATTGCAATATGATATCTGGTAAAAATATCTAATGATAACAGCAAAAATTGCAATATGAGCACTGGTAAAAAATGTTGTGCTGAAGACATTAGGTTTATAATACCCAGAAATTCCTACGCAGATGTCCTCATGGCAGAGTGGATAAAGGCTTTGGTTAGATCAAGTGACAGGACCCAAAGAGTGTGAGTTCAATACTCGGTTAAGGCAGTGGAGAACTTTCAGAGGGAAAATTAACAGGATAACTGATAACTAACATCCATTAAACATGTCACGTGGAACTAGAACAGTCTACCCCAGTGAGCGAAACAGAGGGTTCAGTTCGACATTCTAACGGCCGAAACTTTGTAATAATTATGGTGATAAATATGAGGACAATAGTCCGAATAGTGCACATAATACCTCATCTCAGAAATATAGACAGAGACTGTTATTAGTTGGGTTTTTTTTAGTGATCTGGTACTTTTAGACATATGATCGTTTTCTTTCACAAGGCAATAGAATAGTGTGACATACCAATCTTCCAAGTAAGGACACGGTTCCAATCTTGACAATTGTAATTGTAATTCATAATCCATAGGGACACTCCAGAGTGGTATAATTGTTAGCGAGATGTTTCGTTAGATCATTTAAAACTTTCGGCCTTGTGCCACCTCTAAGCTCCACTTAGAAACTCATTTTATGGCACCCGGACTTCGGGCAATGTTTAGCAAGTTCGTCTCGTTAGAACAATTACAACTGACTTGCAAGTTCGATCTCACCAGATGCCCCATACATTCGGGTTCGTGCCACGTCTGAGCTACGCTTAAAAAAATCACATTGAAAATACATAACATTTTCTCTGGAACGTGTTCATAAAAAAAAAAAAAGATTTATTTTTTGTGAATATGTTTTCTAAAATTAATAGGAATAAACTATTTGTATAATTGTTTGATAATTTCCTTCGAGTGTATCATTTTTTTCTACACCATTTTAAAAATATAACGGAAAACTTAATTCAATATAAACAATTTTCTTCGGTTGAAAAATATTGTGATGTGTGGTCTGGTAAGACACAACACTTACCTGGGCAGAATCAATCGTATTGTAGTATCCAATACGCAATCTAGACAAGTCCCTGCAATAGTATTATATTCTTCCTCCTAGGACTACTTATCATGAATGGATCAGTCCATTGATGATATTAAAGAGGGTAACTGGCTCTTAGCACAAAGAAAATGTAATTCCTAATGCTTACCTAACTATTACATTCTTTGTTGCATCAAGTATAGGGCCAACTGATACGTCCTCGCAATATGCACTTCTTAATTCCTCTTCCCTTCAATCACAGAGTAACGCTCTTAACTTGAGTGACCCTTGGGTCTTGTATTGGATGAATTAATAATAAAAGTAAATATAAATTTTCAACGATGTTTTTCCATGATTGTTTTAGAAAATCTAACATACAATATAATTTAAACATATATAAGTTTCATCTATTTTAAAAAATACATTTCCAGTTTATTTGCAAGGATTTTATTCTTCGGATTCTTTTACAATCTGCATAGTATAGCTGGCCACTCGTATTCGAGAATACCCTTCTAGTAGGGCGGCTAGCCAATCCCCGTTGCAGACGTTTGCTCAGTCACATTTTGTGTTTGTTCAACAACCACAGAGTCCACATGCAATACTGCAATTATACTGAGCAGACCGCAGTAACAGTTTCTGGGAAAGATCTAGCATGACCAACAATATGAACATGAACAGCATGCTCAAACCCTCGGCCACGATGACTTGTGACTTCGTGCTAGTACAGCTATAAATTGGGTAGACTGCGTCCAATGGTTCCGTCTACCCAATTTCACTCACAAGGCACTTTCCAAAGGTACCGCACACTGGGATCGACCCCTTCTAATATCAGGAAGTCTCCTTCCTGACAAATAGACCCTGGTGAGATTCAAATATGAAGAATTTTCTTAGGACGCGCTAAGGTATTCCCGGTTTATTTGTTTATAAAGTTACGATAACTGATAAAAAAAATACCGGGATAGTTGCTATAAAAATAAAACTACAGCACATATCAATTCGTCAATCAATCTCCTTCGCAGTTGGCCCCTTCTTAAACCACAGACTTTATCCAATATCGTTTCTAATGATCGAAACCTTTCTGGAAAAACTTTTTGGGGATAGCGAGCAACTACCTCGTCTTATTCTCCTTGATTTCCACAACGTCTTGAAATCTTATTCATTTTAAAGTGAGATTTGATTCTTAGAAATAGGAAAGGGTCCCAAGGGTGAGATCTGGGGAATATGGTGGTTGTCGGACTGTGTGAATTCCATACTTGGCCAAAAACTGCTGCACAAGCCATTGTTGCTGATGTAACCTCAGTGGTATGTTGAGATATGTGCTACACACTTGCCTTCCAAGCATTGCTATTAACAAAGACAGCGACCGAGAAAGTCATAACTTTGTGTGCATGCGCAAAGGAGTCCAAGGTCAATATGTGCCAAGCGGCGTCACTCTATTTACTTTAACTTCGTTACCATAGCAACAGACACAATACTTTTTGATCAGACCTCGTGTATTTTTTTTATCGTTCTGTTTTCTATAACGTAAGTCAAATATAATTAAACTTTGATTTCAAAAGATATCCTCAATTAATTAGATTAAAATTTTGCAACTCTTTTTTTTTTTTTTTTATCTTATTAGCATTTTTTGAATCTATTTAGCATTAGAATAAAAGTAATTTCCATCGTTTATTAAAATATATTAAAAATTATTGGGCTGTAATCTGCAACGGATTTTCTTCTGGATTTTTAAAAAAAATCTAGCATCCTATGTCATTCAGTATAAATACATTTTTTCGATTAAAAAAACATTTTTTTAAGTTGTCTTTGTTTTTCCATATGGACCGAGCGTGTGAGCAACGATGAGGTCTTAGAGAGTTTTCAAACAAGGAGGAAGCTTAGACTTAATATCAGGAAGAGGCAGCTGAAGTTTCTGGTACACATAATGTGGAAGGAAGGTCTGGAGAATCTGATACTCACGGGTCGAATAGAGGGAAAGAGAGACAAGGGAAAACAACGCGTGACATACCTGGCGGACTTAAGCAAGTGGATGACAGAATGTGGTCTGGGGGAGGAAGCAGAGGGAAGGAACTTGTTGAGAACTGCAAAGGATAGAGGGATGATGTGGAGAGCCATGGTCGCCTACGCCCTGCAAGAAGATGGCACATAACAAGAAAGATAATTTTCCAAATGACTTAGGACAATTTTTCACGCCTGAATCCGAAAATGACATCCGTTTCTTTCAATCAGGTCTTTTTTTTGTACTATGTTGAGTTTTTAAAAATCCAATCATATGACTAAAGCAATTACATGTTTGTCACATTATTGAATGAATTTTGTTAATATTTCTCATACAAAAAAAAGTTGTTAATTTATTAATTAAATGTTACAAATATCGATTACAATAAATTGAATAATATACATTGATAAATGTAAGTACATATAAATTGCATGTTACGTCATCATAGTTCAAGATTTACGTCTGGAAATTCCATCTATCCAAACCCTTAGAACAGAGGTTCCCAACCTTTTTTACATGGCGGCACACTACTGAGTTCTTTAAATTTTCGCGGCACACCTATCACAAAAAATAAATATTTTCCACTCATAAAGCCTTTTTGCAATAAAATAATAAAAAACAAAGAATATTATATAAGAAGAATTTTTATTCACATAAATCAACATATCCTGTATTCAATATCGGGTCTAAAATAATAATGGTGAATGTCAGTGGGGGGCAGTTGTGCCTGGTGCTTCTTGACTACTGCTGCAATATTTGGGCGAATGTGGGAGAGACACACTCTTAACTCTTCTTCAATATTTTTAAGTCTTTCACGTTTTTTTATTTTTAATGTTGTTTAGTTAAGAAAATCTCAGTTCACATAGGTACGAAGTTGAGAATTGCAGTAAGATTTTGATGGCTTTTTTACTTAGAGTTAGATACTCTTCCATAGCAGAAATCCAAAAGGCGTCCAATGGCAGTTGTGCGTACTTCAATTTGAGACCACGATCACTGGAAAGGCTTGCTAATTCTTCCTCTTCACATAACTCAAAATTGAAAAGGTTGATGACTGATAAATCTAGAAATTCGGCGATTTTGAATTGAGCGGTGTCATCATGATTAAGAAATTGAATGTCTTTATGAAACAAAATGAAATTAAATGGCTTCTAGGTATTATCTCTTCGCGGCACACCAGTAATCATTCCGCGGCACACTAATGTGCCGCGGCACGGTGGCTGGGAACCACTGCCTTAGAATGATGAGTCGTTTCTTGATAGTGTGTGTGGAAATGAATGAAGTCTTGAATATTAGCTGTTAGAGTGACATGGCCTCTAGTGGAATCTGAGAGACTCTGTCGTTGAGGTCAAACATCGTGATTTTTATACTATTATTCCTGAGAAAATGGCTTCTGAATTATATAACTATTTATTTCTAATTGGCCCTAAAAGTGACGTGATATTCTTACTATTACGATATTTTGGCGGTAGACCTAAATTATAAGGAATAATAAAACAACCTTTTTCATTTATATTTTATGGTTTTGGATTGTACAGTATAATTGGTGTGCGATATTTTGGCGGTAGATCTAAATTATAATGAATAATAAAACAACCTTTCTGATTTATATTTTATGGTTTTGGATTGTACACTATAATTGGTGTGTTTTGAGATTTAATGACTTTCTTGCGTGTTATTGATTTATAAATATTTTGGGGGCGTGTTTTAATATTTATGAAGCTATATTTGACTGAAAATACTTCTGATGGATTAAAATTAATAAGTTTATAATTAATATAATAATTAGTTTTATTGTGTGAAATATGTTCCATATTTAGCTATTTTAATGGACATGACAACAGAAAAAAAACGTGAAAAACAGCATGTGGCCATAGCTCAAAAAGTTGACCTGATTGATCAAAACCAATGTGATTTTTGGATTCAGCCCACCAAAATTGTCCTAAATCAGCTAAAAATATTTAGACAATAAATTCGGTGTTGACCAGTGTTATAAATCTACAATGGATTTTCTTCTGCATATTTTGGAAATAAATTTATAAATGGAAATTCAGGAAACAACTTTTAAATATGAATACATTTCTTCGTTTATAAACATACCGGGTGTCCATAAAGTTCGTATGCACTTTAAAAAATTTATAACTTTATTTGTATTTGCGTTAGAAATAATTTGTAAAAAGGATTAGAAAGAAGTAAATCTATATTATTTAAGGTTTTATTGAAATTTTATTTAAGTTTCCACATGTCCTCCATCATTA
>OZ038513.1:34615948-34633448 GCA_964036315.1 Acanthosepion esculentum
TTTGACCTTTGAGGTCAGATACAGGAAAACAATGGAAGTCATGTTTGAGTAACAAATCTAGCGTTAGTATGTTGGATGTAGAAAGAGATTTCAGTGAGTTAAATCTTACACATCATACAATGTGGACGTGGTATTTTCGTGTCTGAGAACTTGCTCCCCAATGGGTGTAATAGAGCGACACCACTGGCTATTTAGAAGATATACCCGTCGACGTGGTAGGTAAAATAATAGTTAAGTTTTCAAATTCCCTTTCATCTCCGGACCCAAAAATATTTCGCCACCCGACCACGAGAAGACGAGCGAGAGAAGATACAACATCATTATGGAATCGACCCCGTCAACTATGACCAACCGCAGAGGGTGGGGGAATACAACAGAATTAAGGAATCAGAGAGCCGAGTTCGACTTCCATTTCATTACATTCAGTTACGTGCTAATACCCTTGGGAAAACTATGAATCCTCTTCTTTCCCCCTAGCTATAGGTAAAATACAGGATAGACTTGGGTGGCAAACAGTCTAGGAAAACGGAACTCTGAATTCAAAACCGACTCAGAGAGGTTTGGGCTCCGTCAGACTATCTTGCTCAAGAAACACAACTTCAACTGCGGCTGCTGATGTACCACGGGATTCTCGATCGCGCGCGAACATTTTGTAGGTTATTTAAAGCCAGGAAATATTTTTAGATTTTAAGTAATCTCTGGAGATAGTAACGCTCTACTTATAGGTCTTAATAATAAACCCATTGCTGAGAGGAAAAGAAGTGGCTTTATGTCTTTCTCAAGGATATGTTCGTGTATCTGAATATATATATATATATATATATATATATATAAGGCAATTCACCCCACGCAAGACGGGAGTGCCACTAGGACGCAAGGGGTTACTGAGGATTGAGAACAAGCATAAAGAGGCATGTTTGGGGAAACGATACAGAGATGGACGAGGAACAGGCTTAGGGTGTCAGATGTCGATTGACACTACACTTGAATATTTGAAGATTATATTCATCGGGGAAGCAATTAAGGGGAAGGTCGTTCCACAGACGGAAAGTACAGGAGAAGAAGCTGTTTGAGAAGAAGACATGGTTACATTTAACAGTTTTGACACTGAAAGGGTGAGACCGAGATGCTTGTCTGGTAGCACGTTTCAATTCATGAAATTCGGGAACCAGCGGCAGTATCTCGTCGGGACAGTTCCAGTGAAAATATTTGTAGAAGAGACAGAGGGAGCCCACAGCCCGTCAGTGGGATAACGATTACAGACCAGATGCCAGATCACGACCTATCATCTTGCATATTCTTCTCTGGATTTTGACAAGGACCTCGACAACAATTGGCGTATGGAAATGGAAACTCGGCTTTCCGATTTTCCAATCCCGAGGCTTTATCCAATACACCACCGGCACATCAAAGCTTACAGAACCTGGTATTGGCAAACGGTCACCATCTAGATACTGACCAACTTCGGCGTTGCTTAAATTCGATGGTCGTTCGCGATATCAAACTAATATGGCCGCAAGTCGTTAAGGGTAATGGTCCGCTTGTAAAATAACAAATCGTCGATGTTCGTTCAATGTTTAATTTCGTCAAATTTCGACTGCGACGAAAGCTCACTTGTAATCAGCACGTGTAAATCATATTTTGCACCACCGACTCTCGGCTTTCGATCTGATTGTCTGATGTGATTATTTGCCTTTCGTTTTTTCTTCTTTCTTTTGCTTTAACGCAACACTAAAAAAGAATACAGATTTTTTAATCAGTGAAATTTACCAGGATTTTTTTTTTTTTTTTTTTGCAAAAACAAATAATTATTTCTTTTACGGATGTCATGCAGAAAATCTCTACACAAACACAGTGACGTCAATCAGTTACTAATTCTTCGATTTAAGAAAGAATCCAAAACATCCGTTGTTAAATTCTAATTCGATATTTTTTTTTCACTTATATCAGGCTGAGGAAGTAAAAACAATGTGATACACACTCTGACACCTGACCAAATATTTTCCTTATCAGAGGAAATTTGTAAGGTCTCCTCACAGCTTCTTTTGTTCCTAAAACAAAAGACTAAATAAATTCACAGACAAAGAATACAAAATAAAATAAAATTTAGAAAAACAAAAGAAAACTTTTCAATAGAGTTAGTACCGATGAGTGTCAGCGTCTTTGTTGGGGAGGTCTGTTTTTTTTAATCACACATCTCAATTCTACCCAGAGATTCGATTTTGAGAAGATAATCACTGCTATCTCCCGATAAGAGACTTTCTTTCTTATTTTTAATGCAAGCAAGATAAAAGTTCAAGCTACACGGAAGAAAAAAAGCCAAAAACAAAAATAAACACAAAAAAATTAATAAATATCTATCTAAAAGTTTTTAAATTAACACGGCAAGTTGAAGTGGGGAGATCGTGTTACGCCGAAATTCTAACGTTTAAGGAAATCTGTGCATGAAAGTTACTATCCAATATTATGGATGTTTCATATACACAGCCATTTGGCTTAATACGGTACAAATATAACAGAATATATCCAAAAATTGCTTAGAAAATGGTATCTGAATGATTTTATTTGGACCCGAAATTCAGTCGTTTGAACTACATTCTCAGCTAGGACTCTGATCAGGAGACTGGAAGTTTTGATGAGCGTGGAACCACCTATTAGTTGCTGTTGTTATTAGATCCACCCTGACCCGGGCAGATAGCGAACCCCCAAACACTATGAAAGTATATAAATACATTTATATAGCAAAAATACAAAAAATAAAATGAATTGTCCAACAGTACCTATTTATAACAAAATGACCAACAATACATTTTATCTGAAATGGATGGCATACAACTGTGTTCAAAATATATTAAGTTGCAGCCATAGAATTGTGTTCAAAATATTTAGATTTCGGCATTAAATAACCCATAGAGGTTGATATTCCGCTAAGCAAAATCAACCAACCAAGCCAATCAAAATATTTAGATTTCGGCATTAAATAACCCATAGAGGTTGATATGCCACTAAACAAAATCAACCAACCAAACCAACCAAAATATTTCTCTTTCGGCATTAAATAACCCATAGAGGTTGATATGCCGCTAAACAAAATCAACCAATCAAGCCAATCAAAATATTTAGATTTCGGCATTAAATAACCCATAGATGTTCATATGTCGCTAAACAAAATCAACCAACCGAGCCAATCAAAATATTTAGATTTCGGCATTATATAACCCATAGAGGTTGATATGCCGCTAAACAAAATCAACTAACCAAACCAATCAAAATATTTAGATTTCGGCATTAAATAACCCATAAATGTTGATATGCCGCTAAACAAAATCAAACAACCAAACCAATTAAAGTATTTAGATTTCGGCATTAAATAACCCATAGAGGTTGATATGCCGCTAAACGAAATCAACCAACCGAGCCAATAAAAATATTTAGATATCGGCATTAAATAACCCATAGAGGTTGATATGTCACTAAACAAAATCAAACAACCAAACCAATCAAAATATTTAGATTTCGGCATTAAATAACCCATAGAGGTTGATATGTCACGAAATATAATCAACTAACCGAGCCAATCAAAATTTTTAGATTTCAGCATGTAACAACCTTATGATGTTGATACGCCGCTAGACAAGCACAAACAAACCAAAAGCTTGTGTTTTATGAAGGTCAACAGTAAATTCTTGATATGTGGATATAATATCGGCGTGTATGTGAAAAAAGAGAAAAAATTAAGTAATGTGTCTTGTCATATACATTCAGAAAGTGGGTAATCACGACTCTCCGCAACCTCCTGTCTTTGGTAAATATTCCTAATATCTTTTTTAATAATGCCTCCCACTTCTTGTTTTGCTATCCATTTATCCAATCAATTTAGCTACACTCTTGTCCAAATTAATTAAAATAAAACGAATAATCTATTCCACGAATCGAATGTATATTCCACGAATTCGTTCCTTGCAGATTGACCACACGTTCTCGATTGGATTTAAATCAGGAGAGTTTCCGAGCCAGTCGATAATACTTTGATTTGATCACTGGTAAGGCTTGCCATTGTGTTCGTGCACGTTACAATTTTCGTATGATTCATTGAGTAATGTGCATCGCAGAAAATGGCCGTAGGATAACTAATCGACAATCGAGACAATTGTGTCTCGGCGTGATAAAAATCTGATGCAATCACAGATGACACATAATTTTTTTAAGGCCAAATAAATTTCATCTTACATCCCGAAAACGGGTTCATATTAGTGCACGCCACTTCAAATGATCTGAGGACAAAACAGAAATCGATTACATACTGTCACTCCAGTGGGTCTAAAACTGACCGTATGGTAGAAGAAAGGAAACTAAAGCGACTGTTTCAATTAATTTGCACAAGGGTATACGTTTCTACCCGTTTGCTTCGCGCTTCTTGAATTCACTGTGCGTGCCAAATTCTCCAAACCTTCTTTACTTATTTTATGTCCGACAAATTTCCGATTCTAACTGTCCTATAAGATTGTTTATTTAACCTTTCTTCATTAGATTGTTTATTTACATAAAAAATTTATATTTGCAACGTTATAAAAACTAATACAATTAAAACTAATGCAATATTTATCATTTATCTATTTATAAGGAAATAAATATGAAAACATTTTTTTATTGATAAATTTATAAACATTTACTAACTTACTGAAATATGCGAACCAACTATAAGGAAATCTTTACTATTTACCATTTTATAAAGTTTGAAGTGATTGGTAATAAGTCGATTTTTTGCCAACCATTCCAATAAAAACCATAATAAATAAATAAATAAATAGTGTAAATAAACAACCCAATAAGTAAATAATGTTTATTATTTTTGTGGTCAATTCTCAGGAACAAAGAGAATATATAAAATCACTTTACGTTTTATTAACATTCTAATTGTAAAAGAATTTTGTCGTAATGTATGCTACCTTCTTTACCCATATTTATAATGAATGATTAAAAAAAATGGAATTGTGGGTAAAAAAGTGGCTATATGAGATAATGAGAAATCTGTTGCTGGGTGGGTGAGGTTTGATCAAGTATCAAGCAACTTGAAGGATGACAGATGAATGAAGGAAGGAAACAAGCAAACAACGTAAAAGAGGACAAACGAAGAAGGAGATCGGAGGGAAAGCAAGAAGCACGTGAGAAAGGAAGAAAAACAAATTGTTTCGCCGCCTAAAAGTACACTAATCATCGATTTTTAAAACAATAAACATAGCCCTGGGGTGAAGGTAATTAAAGTACTAACGGTTTCAAGGGTAAACCGTCCATTCCAGAGGCCGCTTTTTGCGGGCACCAAGGGTAAAGATTAGCAATTAAAAATGTGGATTAAATGCATCAGAATTATTAAAAAATGAACAAATAAGAAAATATATATTCGACATGTTTGGGCACCTCAAGGCAGTGTAATGGTTAACAAGTTTGTCTCTCTAGAACAATTACGTATGGGTAGTGAGTTCGATCCTCGCAGGGTGCCCCATTCTTTCGGCCTTGTGTCACATCTAAGCTACCTTAGAAAATCATTTGGGCACCCCGAGACAGTGTAATGGTTAGCAAGCTTGCCTTGCTAGAACAATTACGACTGAATAGTGAGTTCGATCCTCGCTAGGTGCCCCATACTTTCGGCCTTGTGTCGCATCTAAGCTAACTTAGAAACTCATTTGGGCTCCTCGAGGCGGTCTAATGGCTAGCAAGCTTGTCTGGCTAGAACAATTACGACTAAATAGTGAGTTCGAGCCTCGCTAGGTGCCTCATACTTTCGGCCTTGTGCCGCATCTAAGCTAACTTAGAAGCTCATTTGGGCTCCTCGACGCGGTCTAATGGCTAGCAAGCTTGTCTGGCTAGAACAATAACGACTAAATAGTAAGTTCGAGCCTCGCTAGGTGCCCCATACTTTCGGCTACACTTAGAAAATCACTATATATTCAACAGTGTTCCGCTACATTTATTGTAGCTTTGTCAGAACTTTTTTGTTTGTTTGGGGGAATGGTTTGGTATTCCGAATGGTATGTTTACATTGGTTGGGTGCAAATCATGTGTTCATGTTTTGTGGCATTAGTACGTAGGCCTGGATTACGCGTCGTTCCCGTGTATGCGTCTAATTCATACACATCTAGAAAAAGGAAACAAAGAATGACAAAAATACAGGCTTACAATTTGGAAGTCAAGAGAGAGAGAGGGGGGGAGAGGGCGAGAGAGTGAGAGGGATCGAGAGAGGGAGGGAGGGAGAGGGGGGAGACAGAGAAAGAGAGAAAGAGAGATAGAGGTTGGGGGGTTGTGAACTCTATCAAGCCTGAAAAGTCAGACTGGGAATCTCTCACTTAAATATGACAGCGGTATTCCATTTTCGGCCTGATCTGCCTCTTATAAAGGTAGAGGATAGCATGAGGAGTCGTGTACCTACTGAAGCGGTACAGGGACCCCCGATCGTTTTTACCTGCATCTTTACCGATGGTTCGTATATAGGTATTCCACTTGAGGTCGGGTGTGAATTTGAGGCCCAATAATCTGTTCGTTCTAAAGAGGAAGCGTCTGGTTAACAAAGTCCAAATTACTCTTCGAGCAGATATGATCGTTCGAGAAAGATCATGGGAGATTTGTTGTTTAAAAACAGTAAATATTAGTCGTATAGCGCGTCAGATCAAATGACTGTTCCGTGTAGGAAACAGGTTCGATTCCTGTCGAAGGGCACATATCTTCTAGGAAATTTCCCGGACACTTTGGCCGATAAAACGTCAAGAATTACTCTTCGAGCAGATATGATCGTTCGAAAAAGATCATGGTAGATTTGTTATTTAAAAACAGTAAATATGTAGCTTAGTCATATAGCACGTCAGATCAAATGACTGTTCCGTGTAGGAAACAGGTTCGATTCCTGTCGAAGGGCACATATTTTCTAGGAAATTTCCCGGACACTTAGGCCGATAAAACGTCAAGAATGACAAAAATACAGGCTTACAATATGGAAGTCACGAGAGAGAGAGAGAGAAAGAGAGAGAGAGAGACAGACAGACAGACAGACAGACAGACAGAGAGACAGAGAGAGAGAGAGAGAGGTGGGGAAATATTAAAGGTTAGTTGGCTGCATATCAAGAGATATTGGCTCAAAAGAGAGAAATACGTTAACATTGCGGTGGACATAAATTATTGATGGAGAGATAGAGCACAAAATATAACTGCAATTCTTATTCGTTTTTTTATTCCGCATATTAATCAACTTCGTATGGAATTTGGGGCTTATTATTCTGCGGGAGTTATTGGGCCTAAAATATGCGAATGCCACTCTGCTGATGACAGGCTCAGGAAGGAAGCGAAAAGAATTCTTGGACAACCTAGCAATTAAAAACAAGAAGAAAGGTATCTGTTTATATTTCTGAGATGAGGTTTATGTACACTATTCACATTATTCGGACTAGTGTCCTCATCGTTGTCGCCGTATTTATTACAACGTTTCGGCCGTTGTACGCTCCGGCCTTCTTCAGGTGGTTGGAACGTCGAACTGAACCCTTTATTTCGCTCGCTGGGGTAGACTGTTCTAGTTCCACGTGTCATGTCTAATGGATGTCAGTTATCAAATATCTCCTGTTAATTCCCCTCTTCAAGTTCTCCACTGCCTTAACCAGGTATTGAACTCACACTGTTTATCTACTGTCACTGGATTTAACCAAGGCTTTTATCCACTGTGCCATGTGTCCTTCATTCTAACTTTTGTTCGGAGTAGATATGAACTGTGAACATCTTAATTATGTCCTTATTTTTTTTTTAGACTTACATGTGATATCAAAATTAGATGTTGGTGGAGACAAGATAGGGTAATGGATAGCGGCTCAGACTGAGGAATCAGAGAGCCGTGTTCGACTCCAGTCGAATCTATGCACTTACATGCTAATAACCTTGGAAAATCTCTCTTAAAAAAACACCGGGATTATAGCCTTCTGGCCGCAGAAAGAAATAGCAACCAAATGAAAACCCCACAAATAGGAGTAGCCCAGTCCATATTTAGGAGCCATATGTGATACATCGGAGTCTGTAAAGGTGTAGGCGTGTTTAGGCTGGGGATTTGATGCAGGCCAAGGAAATCATGAAAAAATAACAAATATCATTTGATGTTTAAAGACGTGCATATCATCTGGTTTACGCCTAATTGGAAGCGCTTTTTATTGGGGATGTTTTCGTCCTGGGTATGACGATAATGTACACCCGGAAGCAAGCACTCCGATTGGTAGAATTTGAGGAACTATTGGCAAATATTTAATATAGAAACTGGAGTGAAAACACTATGAAAGTATAAAAATAGATCTTTATGGTAATAATACCAGCAATATATTTTTAAAAAATATTACCAGCAAAACATTTAAAAAATATTACCAGCAATAAATTTGTCAGAAAAAAAATATTACTAGTAATATAATTTAAAAAAATATATATTACCAGCAATTTATTTTTTTTTAAAATATATTACCAGCAATACCTTTTAAGAAAATATATTACCAGCAATAACTTTTAAGAAAAAATATTACCAGCAATACATTTAAAAATATATTACCAGGAATATATTTTTATAAAAATTACCCATAATACATTTTTGTAAAAGTAAGTATTACCAGCAATATATTTTTGTAAAAGAAATTAACAATGCCCTAAGAAAATTAAATTTCAGCATTAAATGACCCATAACGTGTTGATATGCCGCTAAATAAAACAAATGAAATCCAAGTTCCCAAGAAAATTAAATTCTGGCATTAAATGACCCATAAGGTGTTGATATGCCTTTCAAAAAACAAATCAAATCAAAACTCCCAAGAAAATTAAATTCTGCCATTAAATGACCCATAAGCTGTTGATATGCCGTTAAAAAAACAAATCAAATCAAAACTCCCAAGAAAATTAAATTTCGGCATTAAATGACCCATAAGGTGTTGATATGCCGTTAAAGAAACAAATGAAATCAAAACTCCCAAGAAAATTAAATTTCGGCATTAAATGACCCATAAGGTGTTGATATGCCATTAAACAAACAAATGGAATCAAAGCTCCCAAGAAAATTAAATTCTGGCATTAAATGACCCATAAGGTGTTGATATGCCGTTAAAGAAACACATCAAATCAAAACTCCCAAGAAAATTAAATTTCGGCATTAAATGACCGATAAGGAGTTGATATGCCATTAAACAAACAAATGGAATCAAAGCTCCCAAGAAAATTAAATTCTGGCATTAAATGACCCATAAGGTGTTGATATGCCTTTAAAGAAACAAATGAAATCAAAACTCCCAAGAAAATTAAATTTCGGCATTAAATGACCGATAAGGAGTTGATATGCCATTAAACAAACAAATGGAATCAAAGCTCCCAAGAAAATTAAATTCTGGCATTAAATGACCCAAAAGGAGTTGATATGCCATTAAACAAACAAACAAGCAAAGAAAAAAAAATGAATCTATTCTAAAAACAAAATAACCCATTGAGTCTGATATCCTGTAAAATAAAATAAACGTAACCCTCTTTTCGATAATGGCCAATAAAATAATCAAAAGCACTCAGGGATATACACACTTTATATCCAACAAAGAAATGACTTGTAAAAATGCAAGAAAAATTGAATAAAAAACTTCATCGTATAATGTTGTTAGTCGTATTTAATGAAACTTGTATGAAGCAGGGATTACTGCATAAATACACAATTACATATATCTATAGGGTTATGACATTTTGCAACCTTATATTTCTGTTTCAAAAATCGATGAACTGTTTTTTCCAAAGTAATGAAAAATTTATTTGTTTCGGTTCTTGTAAAAAGTCAACCCAAACCAAAAATTCGATTTTACCATCTACGCAATAAAGCTAAAAAAATAAAACATGTCAGTTTTATTTTTCAATTTGGTAATTATATAATTGGATAGTACTTATATACTTTTAACGCATTTAATAGTTTATAGCTGTAACATATACATCTTTATAAAGGCACCTCGAGGAGGTGTAATGGTTAGCAAGCTTGTCTCGCTAGAACAATTACAACTGAGTAGTGACTTCGATCCTCACTGGGTGCCCCATATTTTCTGCCTTATGCCACATCTAAGCTACGCTTGGAAAATCACTATACAACTTTACAAACAAAACAAAAATTACAATCTTGCAAATGGTATTTTTTAAAATTTACTAAGTTTTGGGCACCAGGTAACCTATTGTATGTTTTGGAGTCAAATTATACGGTAGGCATAGTCGTTTATATTTGAGATAAACATCTTGAGGTCCACTTCGACGTCACAATTTATGGTTCATGTATATATATATATATATATATATATATATATATATATATATATATATATATATATATATATATATATTTATTTATTTATTAGACACAGTTACATTAGAACATATAAGTAATCACTACAAAAGTGTACATTTTCTTTCGACGTTTAATAAAACGTCTCATCAAATAGTTAACAATATTAACTAGCTGATGAGATGTTTTATTAAGCGTCGAAACAAAATGTACAATTTTGTAGTGGCTATTTACATGGTCCAATGTTATAGTGTATAATAAATATTTATTGCTCTACTTTTGTATTGATCTCTGTTTTAAATTAATGTTTTGAACGTTGTAATTTTATTCTTAATTCTTTTACATATATATATATATATATATATATTTAAAGACATTTATATTATGTTTAACGTTCTTTTTATAGATACAAGTATTTAAGCAAATGCTCTGTTTTTACAATAAACAGTATTAAATAACATTTACCGGCCTGAATGTCCGAGAAATTTTCATAGAAAATTTTCGCTCTCCGACAGGAATCGAACCTGTATCCTATACGGAACCATCATTTCGCGTGATGTGCCTTAACCTTTCGGCCACAGATGAGCGTCTGGTTAGCAAGGTCGATTTTACTATCTTTAAACTTAAATCTTCCATGAATCTCTTCTATTCATATCTGCTCTAGCGTATCAAATGTAAACAAATGACGTCATATATTTTAGAATTGGACACAGTCCGACAATTTATTTAAAGACATTTATATGCTTAAATACATGTATCTATAAAAAGAACGTTAAACATAATATAAATGTCTTTAAATAAATTGTCGGATTATGTCCAATTCAAAAATATATATATATATATATATATATATATGTATATATAATATTATAATAATATTTTTAGTTTTTAAAAATATGATTCCTCCGCTACATAAGAGTTCTCATGTTTCAAAAGCGAGAGCCGAGACCCCTAACATAATTTTTTAAGTTATGAAGAGTTAAGGCGTCTGGACCCGCTTCCTTGTCAAGCGAGAATTTGGGAATAAGCTATCTTTTGGTTAGCTGGTGTTTATAACTACGGTATCATTGGAACATTTGTTGCTATGGAAACGGCTAGTTTCGGCCGTTGAAGTTTGGTGGTTTAAGGGGCTAAGAATTAAGAATTAATTTTTATCTACAGGCCAGTCCCTTTCTAAAGAAGCGTATCAAGTTACAATGTCCAGAGTGTTTTTGGCTTATGCCAAAAACACTCTGGACATTGTAACTTGATACGCTTCAAGTTACAAGGAAGCGGGTCCAGACGCCTAAACTCTTCATAACTTAAAAAATTATGTTAGGGGTCTCGGCTCTCGCTTTTGAAACATGAGAACTCTTATGTAGCGGAGGAATCATATTTTTAAAAACTAAAAATATTATTATAATATAAGCTCTACTTCTGTATGGAGCACTGTCCTTTTGAAAATAAAGCTAAATATTAAGGAACACCGGATTATCTACCTAACGTGTTCTTTCCTATTTCACTGCACACCTGCATACATATATATATATATATATATATATATATATATATATATATATATATATATATATATATATATATAATTAATGCATGTTTCATTAAATAATAAAGACAAGTTTTGTCTATTTATTTTAAGTTCCTTCCGTATTGTCTGATAAGCTTAATCACATTATCGTTGAAAGACGAAAGGAAAACACCATATTGACACATGTTTGAATCCAATCTAAGCTTTCGGCTTACAGAAGCCATTATCAACGATGACAATTTTAATAAATCAAACAAAACATATATGAAACCACAATAATGGCCCGCCGTTGCTGTTTGAATAAGCTCAAAGTAACGACAAACTTATTTACGGACGCTTATCATACAATACGAAAGGAACTTACTTAAAATAGATAGACAAAACCTGTCTATATTATTTAATGAAACATGCATTAATTAAGAATTGCTACCGAAATATACACAATATATATATATATATATATATATATATATATATATATATATACTAGGTGTAACAGCAGATTTGTCCATATCACGTAACTGCATAATTGTCCATCCCACATAATGTTTTTAATCTAAAAAGCACTAAACTAATTCAGTATATTTTGTCCAGGTTTTCAGATAAGATTTTTAGCCATCTTGACAACATTTGTCGTAAGAATCACTGAAAACACTTTTTTTATTTAGAAAGCGAACAGATTAAAATCGATTTGTGTCAGCCCCACTGTCTTCAAAGATAAGCAATGGTTAGAGGAAAAAGATCATTCAGTCTTTCAGTAATTGCACCAAATCTTATACTCTGGCTTCCATCTTCAAAGTCCATTCAAAAAGCACCAAGAGAACAATTTTTAAACAGAGGGAACAGTGGAGAGGAAAACTGGATCAGGAGGTCACAACAGGAAAGAAGGATCATTATTTAAACTTAACAGTAAAGAGACACATTAGAAAAGATACGGTTCATTCCATAAACGTTTAGCACGTTACAGAGGAGTTTTAGCTATGCAAGTCCAAAGAGCAGTGAAAAAAGTCTTGAAAATGAAATCTGATGTGAAACCTGTGAGGCACCGTGTTACACCAGAACAGAAAGTTTGATGGTTAGACGGTGAAGATCATCTTGAATTAGTTAAAAAATTATCTTGGAATAATATATATATATACATATATATATATATATATATATATATATATATATATATATATATATATATATATATATATAGAAATATTTGAACTTTATATCAATCCTTCGTGATCTTTCGATCCTTAGCTATGATTAATTAATGCTGAACATGTCATTTTCGTTTATGATCGATTTCAGTACCAATTTTTCTGTTAGTCTTGGAGAGAAATTATAGATTCTAAATGTTCAAAGTAGAATCCAATAGTGTTATAAAAACCTCGGAAAATTCGAGTAAGATATCTTTAGTCATTTCTAAGATACAACAGTTCATAAAGTTATCCAACAATTGGATAATTTTGCTGTTACACCCGGCATATACATACACACACACACACACACACACACACACATATATATATATATATATATATATATATATATATATATATATATATATATATATATATATATATGTATATGTGTGTGTAAAAGTGAACAATTACGTCTATCAAAAAACAGATTATCGCCTCTAAGGGTTGATTTCAATGTTCATTTTTACACACACACACACGCACACACTCACACACACAGGAGAGGATGAGGAGAAAGATAGTGGATTGATCAAGGCAAGGGGCTTATAGAAGATTTGGAGCGAGAGCAGATAGGAATAAAAGAGGAAAGGATGTGGAGAAGGAAAGTGGATAGATCAAGGAATATATGTATGTATATATATCTATATATATATATATCTATATATATATATATCTATCTATATATATCTATATATATATATATATATATATCTATATATATATATATATATATATATATATATATATATATATATATATATATATATATATATATATATATATATATATATATATTATAAATTAAATGATGTAAAAATATGGAAATACTATATTTCAAAAAAAGAAACTAAATTCTTCAAATTCAGTTATCATAATTAAATTTAATTTATAATTTTTATACTCTGTAAATTGACGTCTCTTTGACTTTTATCATTTTCTATTATTTCTATTTTGATCTCTGGCGAAGCTTTAATAAAGTGAAACGTTAGATGAACACCTGTTTCCTACTTGTTCTCTATCCAATCATTTTATCGGATTCCTATCCATACTCACTATATATATATATATATATATATATATATATATATATATATATATATATATATATATATATATATATATTTAAGCGTTTCACCCCAAGCAAGGCGGGAAGCCAGTAGCACGCAAGGGTTTATAAGGGTTTACAGAGAGTTGGAGCGAGAGCGAATAGGAGTGATAGAGGAAAGGATGAAGAGAAAGATCGGGGATCGATCAAGGCATCTGGAGACGTCGATTGACATTATATTTGAATAGTTGGAGATTATAGCTATCAGGGAAACAGGAAAAGGGGAGGGAGTTCCACAGTCGAGAGGTGCGAGACGTGAAGCTATTGGAGTAGAAGAGACGGCTACATTTAACAGTTTCGACAGTGAAAAGGCGAGAGTGGGATGCCAGCCTAGTAGAACGCTTGAATTCATGAAGTCTGGGAACCAGCGAAAGCAGGGCATCGAAGCAGTTACCATGAAAGTATTTGTAAAAAAGACAGAGGGAGGCGACGGCATGTCTGTGAGAGAGCGACTACAGGCGAGATGCCAGATCAGGGCGAATATATATATATATATATATATATATATATATATATATATATATATATATATATATATATATATATATATATATATATACCAAAGACAGACACAGAGTTAATATAGGTAATATGCTTGTCACTTATCTGATTGACGTTACCGCCAGCATCTCGACTCCAGAGTTTCGCATACAGACACACCGGAGATTCCACCGTCCACTCCGCATCGTTTATCAACAATTGATTGTGATTTTTCTTTTTTACCTGCATTTTTTATTGGTGTAATTATTTTTTAAAAAATTTTTATTTGTTTATTTATTTATTGCATAGTGTGCGTGAGTGCGTAATAGGCAAAAAGATTTGAGTGCAAACGAGGAAGGATTCATAATTTTCCAGGACGTCTTACGTCTGTTTCTATGACTTCATAAGCTTCAACGATAATCCAGTCGTAAACCAAATCGAAATTCATTCTGTTCTTCGACTTCTCCGGGGAAATTTGCCAAAATAAAAATCAATAAATTACAAGAAAAATATAAATAATAGAAAAAAATGCTGTCAAATCGTTACTGTGTTATATTCGAACAGTGTAAGACGTAATAGTAATCGTATGGGAAAATAAATATAAAAGAGAGAATTAACGAAAGAAAGGAAGAAAGGCAAACGAAGAAAGAAAAGAAGAAAGGCAAACGAAGAAAGAAAGGAAGAACGAAAGAAAGAAAGAAAGAAAGAAAGAAAGAAAGGATGAACGAAAGAAAAAAAGAGAGAGAGACAGAGAGAAAGAAAGAAAGAAAACACCGAAATGAAGTAAGAAAATGAAAGGTAGAAAAAAGTTTGGTTTGTTTTGGTTTGTTTTGCGGCATATCAACCTCAATGGGTCATTTAATGCCGAAAAAGAATTTTAATTTCTGGTAATATTTTTTCTTCAAGTATGTATAATTGATAACGTCTTTTTTTCTCAAAAATGTATAGATGGTAATATTATTTTTCTCAAAAAGGTATAGTTGGTAATATTATTTTTCCAAAAATGTATAGCTAGTAATTTTTTTCAAATATGTATAGCCGGCAATATTTTTCCAAAATTGTACAGCTGACAACATTATTTTCCAAAAATGTATTATCAGAGGCCCTGCTGTTGAACATAGTTTATCGTAATATTTAGGACGCGGATGTAGTTTATCGTCATACCTTGGGAGTTTACTATTTTCCCATAGCTGGGACCCTAACAGGTGCTACCACCCCGGGTCAGGGTGGACCTGGGAACACCAGCAATTAAGAGGTGGTTACACGCTCCTCAAAACCTCCTGGTCAGAGGCCTTGCTGTTGGATGTAGTTTATCGTCTTACCCAGGACGCGGATGCAGTTTAACGTCATACCCAGGACGGTAGAAAAAAGAAATGAAGAATCTCAGAATGAAAGGTACAGGTGATTTAAAGAATGAAAAAATGCTGCCAAGTCATTACTGCTTTAAAGAAAAACAAGAGAAAAGAAAGAAAGACAAAGAATGAAATAAAGAAAGAATGAAAAAGAAAGAAAGAAAGAATGAAAGAAATAAAGAAAGAAAGAAAGAAAGAAAGGAAAAAAGAAAACAAAGAAAGGTAGAAAAGAGAAAGGAAGAAGCAGAGGAAGAAAGAGAGGTGATATATAGACTGAAAAAATGCTGTCAAGTCGTTACTGTATAATATTAAAACTGTAAGACTTAATAGTAATCATGGGGGAGAAAAAGAAAGGGTGAACGAAAGAAATGATGAAAGAAAGAAATGATGAAAGAAAGAAAGAAAGAAAGAAAAGGGAAAGAAAGAAAAGGGAAAGGAAGAAGCACAGGAAGAAAGGTAGACCTGATGTAAAGTCATAAAAAATGCTGCCAAGTATTTATTTTATATGAAATCAGTGAAAGACTTAATAGTAATCTTGTTAGTCTCGGGAAATAATTATTTCATTACTATAATTATTTCATTACTATGAAAATATAGAACCATAGTTGACTGGTAGAAGACTCCGTCTAATCTTAGTTTATGAATTCTTCTATCAGACGGTGTGCCCTCCTTTTTTTCTTTTTACAGTAAGTTTCGTCCTGTACACGGTCTGGGGGGGCAGTCGTGGTATAGGGTTACGTTAAGGGCAAGTTTATATAGACAGCAGGGGAATATAATGGTTGACTCTAGACTTGAACAAGTTAAGATTGTAGTGATCGGGGAAGCATATTCTATAGGACCGTTGTTCTGGGGAAGGAGCTGTTTGAATCGAACCCCTCGACGATTGAATACGAAGGGAATGAGGGTGGTTTTCTACTATGTAAGTGACATGACGTGTCAAACCTGCTGCAGCCAGGAAAAGCAGTTCGCCCGAGCACTTTCTAAGGACGTAACGATAGTGAACGGAGAGACATACTACATGTTTCGCTACATTTATTGTAGCTTCGTCTCAGAACTTTTTTTGTTTGTTTGGGGGAATGGTTTGGTATTCCGAATGGTATGTTTACATTGGTTGGGTGCAAATCATGTGTTCATGTTTTGTGGCATTAGTACGTGTGCCTGGATTTCGCGTCGTTCCCGTGTATACATCTAATTCATACACATATAGAAAAAGGAAACAAAGACCGACAAAAATACAGGCTTACAATTTGGAAGTCAAGAGAGAGAGAGAGAGAGAGAGAGAGAAAGAGAGATAGAGAGAGATAGAGATAGAGATAGAGAGAGAGAGAGAAAGAGAGAGAGAGAGAGAAAGAGAGAGAGAGGTTGGAGGGTTGTGAACTCTATCAAGCCTGAAAAGTCAGACTGGCAATCTCTCACTTAAATATGACAGCGATATTCCATTTTCGGCCTGATCTGCCTCTTATAAAGGTAGAAGATAGCATGAGGAGTCAGGTACCTACTGAAGCGGTACAGGGACCCCCAATCGTTTTT
>OZ038513.1:34638448-34693448 GCA_964036315.1 Acanthosepion esculentum
GTTTGTTTGGATTTTGTCGACTGAACACTATAGTAGGGTCAGTTGGGGCGGTGAAAATAGAAGACCATGACTCGAGTCACTCCGCCAGAAATTTGGAAACGGCATGCTGTATTGCTTGGCACTCGCACCCGAAGCTCCAATACGAACATTTCTGAGTGTTTTGGGGTCAATCTGAGGAGGGTGCAGAGGATACAGAAAGTGTTGGATGATATATCATGGTGTTTGGACTGGTAACTAGCGATGGCGAAGTTATGCCACAGTATAATAAGGTCATCGTCTGTGAGAAAAAGTTCACTTCGGCATGTTCTACTGCTTGGCATTCTCACCATAAGCTCCAATACGAACATTTCAGAATGTTTGGGTGTCAAGCTGAGGAGAGTGCAGAGGATACGGAAAGAGTTGGATGAATCTAATGATGATTACAAAGGTACGGGAACACGGAAAACCCACTCTCATCGTTCTGATAAAAAAGAACTCCCGTATTAGGCAACTGGCTCAATATGAGGCCTACATCAAGTGCCTTGATGCCGTGGATCAAGAGAGTGTCTGCTGGAAGACTATGTCTGGCAACAGCAGTATCACCATGCCACACAAGCAGAAGAATCCAGTCATGGCTGGCAGAAAATTTCTGCGACTATATCATCCGTTATATCTGGCCATCCAAATCCCCAGACTGCAACCTTCTTGATTATTATGTGTGCGGCGCAGTTGAGCGAGAAATCAACAAAACTCTTTATAATACCAAAGATGAACTGAAAACAAGGATTATGCCAGCATTCACCAAATTAAACAAGGAAACCGTCCAGAAGAGTTGCAAGAGATTCCGAAGTCGTCTGGAGGTCATGATGGAATTCAATGGTAATTTCATTGAATAAATTTAGTCTTTAGTATTTCAAGATATTTTTCTATGATTTTGGCAAATATACCTGTTGAAATGAGATGTCAGCGTTATTTACATTTTTCATAATTTAGAAGACAATTTGTCTATAGCACCATATATATATATCTATATAAAGTCTTGTTTTTTTATTGGTATAGTAGACTTTCTTCTTTAACCCCAAAGAATTAAGTTACAGGCGATTAAGTTAGGGCTCCTGGCTTGGGACTCATAAATAAAATAGGTTGTTACATTTCAATTACCCTGTATGTGTGTATATATATATATATATATATATATATATATATATATATATATATATATATATATATATATATATATATATATAATGAAATGGACAATGTCCGAGAATTATTTTAAGACATTTTTATGTTTATACATTCTTTTATAGATACAAATATTTAAGTAAATGCTCTGTTTTATATTAAACAGTATTAATAACATTTACTGGCCTGAATGTCCGAGAAATTTTCATAGTAAATCCTCCGACAGGAATCGAACCGGTATCCGATACGAAACCGTCATAAAGCCTGACGTGCCTTAACCGATCGAGCCACGGAGGATCGTTTGATTAGCAAGGTCGATTTTACTGCTTTTAAACCTCAATCTTCTATGAACCGCTCATGTACATTCATATGTGCTCAAAGCGTATCCAAATGTAAACAAATGAAGTCACATATGAAATGGACAAAGTCCGACAATTATTTTAAGACATTTTTATGTTTATACATTCTTTTTAATATAAAACAGAGCATTTACTTAAATATTTGTATCTGAGAGAGAGAGAGAGAGAGAGAGAGAAAGAAAAGAGAGTGAAAGGGAGAGATAAATAGACATATTCTCTGTCTATATTTTTGTTTACTACCTTTAATTATGCTTACTCTCACTTCTTATATATATATATATATATATATATATATATATATATATATATATATATATAAATGATAGAAATTATTAAGAGGATTTGATAATTATAATTAATAAATTCATAGAGTCTAAAACCTCAACAGAATGTAGAAAGCACTGGACGGCCGTTTCGTCCTATATTTGGGACTCATCAGAAGTGCGCATCCACTACCGAGAATTAAAGCCCTGACAGTTACGTTATCAATCTAACGTCATACCAACTGTTCAACGGGCCTCGGTCACAAAGAGGTAGCAAATCAGACTCAATATAGCGCCGATCTCTCACAAATTCCGTGGTGGAACTCAACTGAGATTCTCTCTAACCATAGGACGGTCCCCACGGAGCTACGACTACTATCAGCAAGCCGCTCAAACTTGAGCATTAGAAGCCGGTTCACGCAATGATATACAAATGATAGAGATTATTAGGAGTATTTGATAATTATAATTAAGTAATTCACGAAGTCTGAAACCTCAACAGAATGCAGAAAGCACTGGACGACCGTTTCGTCCTATATTTGAGACTAATCAGCAGTGCGCATCCACTACCGAGAATTGAAAAACGGACGAAGAGGTAGCAAATTAGATTTGCTATCTCTCCGTCACCGAGGCCCGTTGAACAGTTGGTATGACGTTTGCTTGATAACCTCACTGTCCGGCTTTCAATTCTCGGTAGTGGATGCGCACTGCTAATGCAGTCCCAAATATAGGACGAAACGGCCTTCCAGTGCATTCTGCTGCGGTTTCATACTCGATGAATTACTTAATTATATATATATTATTTGATTTATCGTTTTATATATTATCTAACCTCTCTCTGTCTCTCTCTCTCTATATATATATATATATAAGAGAGAGAAAGAAAGAAAGGGAGAGATTGATAGACGCGTTATCTGTCTATATTTTTGCTTACTACTTTTAATTATGCTTACTCTCACTTCTTATATATATATATATATATATGTGTGTGTGTGTGTGTGTGTGTATGTATGTATGTATGTATTTGCGCATTTATTTGCGATTGTGTATGTGTTTCCTAAGCGTGCAAATATGGGCTTATGTTTCCCTTCTCTGAAAGACCTCATTTCTTAGGCAACAATCTTTGTCTCCTGTCCGCTC
Organism: Acanthosepion esculentum; assembly: GCA_964036315.1. Taxonomy (NCBI): domain Eukaryota; kingdom Metazoa; phylum Mollusca; class Cephalopoda; order Sepiida; family Sepiidae; genus Acanthosepion; species Acanthosepion esculentum. Next base: position 34,641,375 of record OZ038513.1, read on the forward strand.
ATTGTATTTATCTGTTGCATAACGTCTACAGACTTCCTGTCTTCATGCCAACATTCCTTTTGTCCCTTTCTTCTTTGACGTGTGTGCTATGCATACATTCATGATGACCGCCATCATAATATAAGTGAGACGACCCGCAGCTAGAACAGAAGATTTTTTTTTCGAGATTAAAGTCATTAATAATAGAAATCGATGCCACCCCACCTCGTCTCTGCTATTGCAGAACGAGTGCGTTCTCTGCTTTCCTCCTCAGGTTACTAGACAGCTCACTTCGCTAAGGTCTTGTGATGCAAAACTATTCTTGAAACCCAGTTCTTATATCTCTATTTTTTTTAAATTGATACATCGATACGTATTTAGGATTTTTCTGGATCTGTAATCGCAGAAGTTACTCTGTGCCAAACTCTCCGCTATGTTGATCGTCACAAATTGGGTTAGCTCAAATAGTACGTGCTTTCTTAAGAAATAAGTTCCGATTAAATCTTTACTGATTATGATCTGCATTTCAGTGGTGGTCTTATCTTTTCTATTCCCTGCTTCTTCTTCTTTTTTGTCCCTTTCGGATAATCATGGCCCTCCACAACTTCTGATGTTCCTATTTATTCTCTTTTTTCCCCTGTGCGGGGCGGTGGAAGAGATGCATGTGAAAGCTCAGCTTACTCCTGAAAATTCGTGCTGGAGTCACAGAGAAGTTTGGCTGGTGGAGTTGATTTGCTGCAACGGTTTCCCAGGTCTTCAGTGTCGATGACGGTCTGTGCCAGGGATGTCAACAACTGATCCTTGAAGTGTCGTTTCGAGCCACCGCGTAGCCTCTTGCTGCTGACGTGTTCTCCAAATAGGATGATACGTGTGAAAATGCCAGTAACGAGGAAATGTTGATTTCTAAGTCTACAATGTTTATATCTACATTCGCTCACCGATATTGGGCCCTCGCTCTCTACAAATGTCATTAAATTTACCTAATATAATTATAATAACTGAAAAGAGCCGTGGAAATTTCACGTTTTTTCCTGTTTAAATTTTCTGATGAATCTTAATTCTTAACTCTAAATTAATGAATGAATAATCATGGTGGTGGGTTCTGCGACAATAACAGATCCATAGGTATTCGACTATTGCTTCGATAAATATTTGATATTGACAACTTTAACAAAATATTGCAATAACAATCATAAATATGAATGCGGGACGTTATTTTAAGAAGTGGGTACAAATGAAAAACTTGAAATTGACAACTTTCCCTAAATCACGTCTATCGGCCCTTGTTCCCTTCTTTCTGTCTTTCTTTTTCTTTCTTTCATTTTCTTTCATTTTCTTTCTTCTTTCTTACTGTCTTTCTTTCTTTCATTTTCTTTCTTTCTTTAATTTTCTTTCTTTCATTCTTTCATTTTCTTTCTTTCGTTCTTTCATTTTCTTTCTTTCATTTTCTTTCTTTCTTTCATTTCCTTTCTTTAATTCTTTCATTTTCTTTCTTTCATTTTCTTTCTTTCATTCTTTCATTTTCTTTCTTTCATTTTCTTTCTTTCATTCTTTCATTTTCTTTCTTTCGTTCTTTCATTTTCTTTCTTTCATTTTCTTTCTTTCATTCATTTTCTTTCTTTCTTTCTTTCATTATTTTATTTTCTTTCTTTCATTCTTTCATTTTCTTTCTTTCATTTTCTTTCTTTCTTTCGTTTTTTTTCTTTCTTTCATTCATTTTCTTTCATCTCAGTGAAATCAAGTAGTGCTTTCCCCTCTTTCTACGTGCTCAGAACGGAATAGTCCATTATTTATGAGGTATTCGAAAGAAATGTGAAACACTTTTATCTTTCTTTCTTTCTTTCTTTCTTTCTTTCTTTCTGTCTTTCTTTTTCTTTCTTTCTTTCTTTCATTTTCTTTCATTTTCTTTCTTTCTTTCATTTTCTTTCTTTCTTTCATTTTCTTTCTTTCTTTCATTTTCTTTCTTTCATTCTTCCATTTTCTTTCTTTCTTTCATTTTCTTTCTTTCATTTTCTTTCTTTCGTTCTTTCATTTTCTTTCTTTCATTTTCTTTCTTTCGTTCTTTCATTTTCTTTATTTCATTTTCTTTCTTTCTTTCATTTTCTTTCTTTCTTTCTTTCATTGTTTTATTTTCTTTCTTTCATTCGTTCATTTTCTTTCTTTCATTTTCTTTCTTTCTTTCTTTCATTTTCTTTCTTTCTTTCTTTCATTTTCTTTCTTTCATTTTCTTTCTTTCGTTCTTTCATTTTCTTTCTTTCATTTTCTTTCTTTCTTTCATTTTCTTTCTTTCTTTCTTTCATTGTTTTATTTTCTTTCTTTCATTCGTTCATTTTCTTTCTTTCATTTTCTTTCTTTCTTTCGTTTTCTTTCTTTCTTTCATTCATTTTCTTTCATCTCAGTGAAATCAAGTAGTGTTTGCCCCTCTTTCTACGTGCTCAGAACGGAATAGTCCATTATTTATGAGGTATTCGAAAGAAATGTGAAACACTTTTATCTTTCTTTCTTTCTTTCTTTCTTTCTGTCTTTCTTTTTCTTTCTTTCTTTCATTGTCTTTCTTTCGTTCTTTTATTTTCTTTCTTTCATTTTCTTTCTTTCGTTCTTTCATTTTCTTTCTTTCATTTTCTTTCTTTCTTTCATTTTCTTTCTTTCATTTTCTTTCTTTCTTTCATTTTCTTTCTTTCATTCTTTCATTTTCTTTCTTTCGTTCTTTAATTTTCTTTCTTTCATTCTTTCATTTTCTTTTTTCATTCTTTCATTTTCTTTCTTTCATTCTTTCATTTTCTTTCATTTTCTTTCTTTCGTTCTTTCATTTTCTTTCTTTCTTTCGTTTTCTTTCTTTCTTTCGTTCATTCATTGAAATCAAGTAGTGCTTGCCCCTCTTTCTACGTGCTCAGAACGGAATAGTCCATTATTTATGAGGTATTCGAAAGAAATGTGAAACACTTTTATCTTTCTTTCTTTCTTTCTTTCTTTCTTTCACTAAAATCAAGTAATGTTTCCACCTCTTTCCACTTGATCAAAATGGAATAGTCCATTATTTATAAGGTATTTGTAGGAGACGTTAAACAGATATATCTTTCTTTCTTTCTTTCTCACTGAAATCAAGTAATGTTTCCCCCTCTTCTCGCGTGATCAAAACGAAATAGTTAATTATTTATGCCGTATTGCCAGTAGATGTCGAGCACTTTTATCTTCTCTTGTTTCTTTCTTTCCCTCTAACCAAATCCCCGTCTTGCGAAGATTTCTCTTATTAATGATTTAAAAATAATTCAGCAGACGATGTTATTTTATTTTATTTATTTTAATTAGACTTTTGACGATTACCATTACTCGATTCACGTTGTTTGATACTATGCCTCAGAAAATGACGTTTTTTTATCTCTGTCGCCAGGACATTAAGGGACTTTTGGCTAAGATCAAACTATAGTATCTGTTCTAATCATCTTTATCTGATTCTCTCTCGCCACGTCTATTTTCCTTCTTTTTTCTTCTTTTATTCATTTTCTCACTGATACCAAGTAATGCCTTTTCCTCTTTATTCCACGCGATCAAAACGCGGAATACTCCATTATTTATGAAGTATTGACAGGAAATAATGGATGTACTAACTAGCAAAGTAGGGAACAAAGATTATTATAATCGGATGTGGATGCGCGGTGGAGAAAAATTTAGCGTCTCCGAATGAGAAATCTTAGAGGTGAGTTCGAAATTCACCCGTGCGAAAATATCTTTGGGAAAGATATCAAATCCAGGTCTTCTACCCCTGGCTATGTTGAAACAGCAGGGCAAACTGGGCTCTATATTTGTGGTTGAAAACCACTCTAGGTGAAGGAAAACTTTGAAATTCAAATCTGCCTGGAGAGGGTTCGGTTCCATCTGATTATCTTGCCCAAGCCACATCAGTTCTGCGACATCTGCAGTACATGCGGCAGCACGACAACGAGATTGGTGGCCATCATAGTGAATTATAATATTTGTTAACGGCCGCATATCTCTCAAAGGAACACGATAGTAATAATAGACAAATGCCATTTAAAGGTCACGATGAATATACTTAAAATCACTGTCCTTGCAAGTGTGCATATACAGGCTGTTCGATAAAAGTGACTGACCTGATTGTTTTTAATAAAATTTATTTTCGCCTATTGTTTTTGGGGTCAAACTAATTTTTAATCTTACTAATATAAAGACCCCTTCCCGACCACTTAGTAAAAAAGTTTACTCACCCTAAGGTATTCTATTGATAATTATAATCTTGGATATAAATGAGATTTAGGGAAAAACAAAAAAAAAGACTCACTTATTTCCTGCAACTAGTAATCAACAGAAACATAACCGAACAGCTTTAAATAAAGTATAATAGAGGTATAATTTATTTATAATAGGTAATATAGTTCGAAATATTTAATAATCTATGGGACCGCCTTTATTTTGATTAACCTTTTCAAACCTTTTTGGCAATGACTTGATTAGCTTCTGGCAAATCTCATCTCCAAGCATTGAATTCCATTCGGATATGAAATTCACAATCAAATTCTCTTTGTTGTTCACCTGCTTTCTCGAGAGCCTGTACTTTATAATGCTCCATAAGTTTTCTATGGGGTTGAGGTCAGGTGATTGGGGCGGCCATGTCATAACATTCACCTGCTTCTCATCAAAGCGTTCCTTCATCAATTTTGATTTGTGACAGGGAGCATTATCCTGCATAAAAAATGAGATTGGGTCGATTTGCACCCTTTCAGCAGAAAGGAGCAGACAAGACTCTAAAATTCTCTTGTACTGCTCGCTCCTGATGGTCTTTTCAATAGGTTTTAATAAATCAGTTCCATGAAAAGCATCCCCAGAAAACTATACTGAACGGACAGTACTTACTGCTAAATTCAAAGAGCTTTCAAAGCTTCTTCGGGTTTTAGATCGCTTATCCTTTGAATTTAGCTCAACTTTCGTTTCATCGGAGAAGAGAACATTTAGTAAAAAAAATCAGGTGAGTCACTTTTATCGAACAGCACTGTACGTATGTATGTGTGCGCTTACGCATGTGTGATAGGTATGCGTGCACCTATATATGTTTGTGCCTGTACATGCGCGTATATTACATGTTTGTGCATGCGTATTCGTTAAGCAATAGTTCTTGCACACTATTGCTTTGCCCTTCATTTTCACTCTCTGTGACGTGCGAATGCCCGTCAGCTTCACGGGTCTCACTCACAGCATCAGTCTCCGACGTTGATTATGCAAGAAATACATCACTTCTGGGATTTACAGAGTGTCAATTTCGATTCCCTTTCAACAGCATTTAGTCTCTGTCGCCACTAACAGGACCAACACCATTAGTTCCTTCGCCTAACTGATATACAAGGAACATCCTTTCAGCAATCCGAGGAAGACAAATGCCACTTAAAGGCCATGATGAATATACTTAACTACATTGACACTTCCAAGTCGCGTCCTGTGCACCTTGATCACGTATCACCGATTCAACGTGTTCGTAGTTTAAAGAGTCTAGGATCAACTTTTAACCTTGCTACATTAGGCGACAGAAAATGGGCGATTTCGGACAGTATCGTCGACGTCTGTTAATTTCAGCTTTTATTTAACAAAAGATCGGGTTGGAATAGCAATTCGTAAATTTTAGTGAATTCCAAAGACAATATTTAGATAATTGTGCATAGATTAATTCCATTACATACACTACAGCTCAAAAGTTTGATGTAAACCCCAGAGAAGAGTGAAGCAATAGAAAAAGAGCATTTTTCATTGACGTCCTGGGTAAAACGATAAACTACATACGACAGCAAGGCTTCTGATTAGGAGGTTTAGAAGAGCGTGGAACCATGTATTAACTGCTGGTGTTCCTGGCTCCACCCTGACCTGGGGTGGCAGCACCTTTTAGCGTCTCATCTGTGAGCAAATAGTTAACCCCGAACTGGGGGTAAAACGTACCAGTAATAAATTTTTGAAAAATGTTTTTTACCAGCAATACATTATTTCCAGCAAGAATTTGAAAAAAAATATTACCAGCAATACATATTTGGAAAAAAATATTACCAAAAATACATTCTGAAAACAAATATTACCGCAAATACATTTTCAAAACAAATATTACCAAAAATACATTCTGAAAACAAATATTACCGCAAATACATTTTCAAAACAAATATTACCAAAAATACATATTTGGAAAAAAATATTACCAAAAATACATTTTGAAAACAAATATTACCGCAAATACATTTTCAAAACAAATATTACCAAAAATACATATTTGGAAAAAAATATTACCAAAAATACATTTTGAAAACAAATATTACCAAAAATACATATTTCGAAAAAAAATGTTTCCAAAAATACATTTTGAAAACAAATATTACCAGCTGCAAAAAATTCTTGTCGTCATTAAATAACCCATTTAGATAGATATATACCGTAAAACAATCCAAACCATACCATACGTAATCTTTTCATTGAAATTCATTGAAAAAAAGAATGTAATCAATTATCAAAGTTATACTTTGAGAAACGTTTACAATGAATGACAAAAAATGTTTGCTGCAGTAATCAAGGCTAAAGGAGGATATTTTGACGAGAACAAAATTTAATCATAAAATGCTTTTTGCTTTTTGTCATAATAAAATTTCTAATAAAAATCATCTCACTTTTTTTAACAATGTATAATAATTTTCTCTTCTTTAAATTACAAAACTACATTGGGTGGTCAATTTAAAAGATTACCAGGAGTGGCCGCAAATTTTCGAACTGTAGTGCCTATACCATTTTCTTCCATTCACATTTGTCATCGTGTGCTGCGTCCCTTCAGGACGTAAGCGATCATGGCGTCCTTTCCTTAGTAGTCCTTATTAATATTTCCAGCCTTGCTAAGACTCCCAACCCACGTTTCGACATCTATTCAGAAAATCTCATCAGGTATCTGGGTGACTGTTTTCCTCTATCTCTCTTGCCCACCATATGTCTCGGGAGTTCTAAGTTTTCTAAAATGATCTTCTTCAATAAGCGTCTAAGAAATTTCTGCTGTTTCTTTCCGATTCGGAGTACAAGTGTTCTTTTTGTTGCCGTTTTCTTTGAGGCTTCGTCATTGCTCAAAGTTTCGAATCATGGCAATAAGAAAAATTAGAATCTTTTACCTTCCTAATTTTTAACAGGGAAAATCCAACCTGAATACGTATAACTGTATCGTCGTATTGCACAAAGAGCTTAAAGTAATACAGCGTGTCCATAAATCCTATTTACAATTTTACAAATTTATTGCAAATGAACAAATACATCAGAAAAAAATGAGTAGATATTGAAGGTTTTCTTAACTAATTTAATACTCCTCTATATGGGCACCATTAGTTTCATGAAGCACACCAAGATGGTACTCGATTTCATTGTTTTTAACTATTTTAATACACCTCTATATTGGCACCATTAGTTGCACGAAGGATATGAAGACGGTATTTGATTTCTTGCCAGGTTTATTGTAGCATAGGCTGATCAATGGAGGCAATTGCATCAGTGATATTTTGCTTTAGATCATAGTGTTCCCGTATTTTTATTCGATACACAGTATCTTTAACATAACGCTAGATAAAGAAGTCCAGGGGAATGATATCTGGTGAATGAGGTGGCCAGGGGATTGGACCATCCCTTTTAATCCAACAGTCGGGAAATGTGGATTCATATATAATATATATATATATATATATATATAAATATATATATATATATATAAATATATATATATATATCAATATATATAAATATATATATATATATAAATATATATATATAAAGCATATATATATCAATATATATAAATATATATATATATATATATAAATATATATATATATATAAATATATATATATAAATATATATATATAAATATATATAAATATATATATATATATAAATATATACAAATATATATAAATATATATATATATATAAATATATAAATATATATATTTCTATAAATATATATATAAATATATATATATATAAATATATATATAAATATATATATATATAAATTTATATGTATAAATATATATGTATATAAATATATATAAATATAAATATATAGATATATAAATATATATATATATGAATATATATATATGTAAATATATATATATATGTAAATATATATATATAAATATATATATATAAATATATATATATAAATATATATATATAAATATAGATATATAAATATATATATATATAAATATATATATATATATAAATATATATATATAAATATATATATATAATCATATATAAATATAAAAATATATATTTAAACATATATATATATATATATATATATATATATATATAAATACATCTTGGTGAAAAATAATGATCGGTTCAAGGTCACCTAATTGCGGTGTCACTTTTGTTGGCTTTGTAATATATTTTTTAAATGGGAAAAAGACTTTATGGCCACACTGTACAGATTTTAAATAAAACACTGCGAAGCGAAAAGTATAACTAAAAAAAAGTATCGTCAATCAAAACTAGCTAGGACAGACTATTCTGATATTGTACCGTAGCTTGTGGACGGGCCAGGGGAGATATGCATTCTTACATTTTAAAAGGGTGGTTCTTTGAAAGTAAAAACAGCGATTGGAATTTTAATTCAACAAGTCAATTCCACTTTCCAAGACAATAACCGTAACAGTTATCTTACCATAAAGTAAGATATCAAGTATACTAATATATGAGGCCTGCGTTCATAGCTCTCCAAATCTTCCTATTCCTTGACGACCTTAGTTTTTTTCACACTTGTTCCGCCAAATCCATACAAACAAGAAAGTCAGGTAGGTGGTTCGCTGCCTTCCCTTATGTCTCCTGCCCTCAATATACCTTGTGAGTATTAAAATTTCCAAACCTATTTTCTTCATTATATGCGGGAGAAAATTTTATATGTTTCATTCTGATTGTGAATCTTCTTTTTGCTATTATTTACTTTAAAACTTCGTCGTTGTTTACTCGCTTCGTCTGTGGAATTCTCAGTATGCTTCTTTAGAACCACATTTCAGTTGCCTCCAGATTCCTTATAAAATAGAGTTTCGCCTCGTCGATGAATTAGCTATCTTTAAGTAAAACGGTAACCTGCTGCTCGACTCATTGCTGAAAACACTTAAGCTGAATAAAGCAAAACATTTCAGTACTTTACATTGAAATCCTTATGTTTTAGACTCAAACGAAAGGTAAGGAACGCTAACTTCCGACCCATGTGTCTCAACCTCTCTATAAAGAGCATCATTCTTACTGGCAGCCGGAATCGCGTGGTCCGATGCAGCAGACATCGATTTTTATTTATTTGCGACCAATAGATCATTCCAACCGAAAAACGGTTTTCAACCCAGATCAAATTTCATTAGTTCTCGTTTTCGCTCTCGTTCTGGGTTTCGCTCTTGTTCTCTTTCTCGTGTCTTCCTACCGATATATAAGTCTTTATTTTAGTTCGACCTTTTTTTTCTGTTACTTTATTTACATCGATTTGGATTCGTTTTTTTCTATATTTTTTCAGGATAAAATCATTCCCACATTTTAAAAATTTGTTTGAGCATTATCCTCTCTCTCTCTTTCCCTCTCCCTCCCTTCTCTCTCTCTCTCTCTTCCTCACTCCAGCTCTCTATGTTAACGTATTTCACTTTTTTTGCCTCCTTTTCAAATATTCTCTTCATATTTTATGTTTAAGTAATCTACTAGATTTTAACTTAGTGGAAATATTCACTTTCAATAAAATGTATCTATCTATCTATCTATCTATCTATCTATCTATCTATCTATCTATCTATTATGTCCTTTTATATCTATCTATTGCGATCTATCTATCTATCTATCTATCTATCTATCATAATCAACAATTATAAATTATGCGGAGAACGATAGATGCAATACACACTGTTCAATAAATAAAAATACAGCGTCTATTACAAATACGAAGTATCATCTATAATAAAATGTGAAGGAATAAAAATGTCGGATTAAAAATGAACTCATTGATTCTTTAAAACTACTTTGTTTACGTTGCTATGGTCTCTCTCTCTCTCTCTCTCTCTCTCTCTCTCTCTCTCTCTATATATATATATATATATATATATATATATATAATCAGTCAGTGTATCTATTAGAATATATTTATAGATATCTCATTTCCTTGATTCCCTTCTATCTATCTATCTATCTATCTATCTATCTATCTATCTATCTATCTATCTATCTATCTATCTATCCCTGTCTCTTCATATCTATCTTTTCCATCTCTTCATATCTATCTATCTATCTATCTATCTATCTATCTATCTATCTATCAAAACTGCATTTAATTTATCAGTTCATTACCTAACTATCAATTGCGCATTATATACGAGATTCTACTCAAATATTCGTGTTTAACACAGACGTTAACTCTTTCCCTCGAAGAAGGAAGAAATCAATAGAAAAGTATGTTCTTTACTTCCACGTGGAATAATTTCGCAAAATCTGGTTAATATCTGGCAAATCACGAGAAAATGAGTAACTTCAGCGAGAAACCAAAATCGATCTATCCGTTCAAATTCCCAACATATTTAACCAGCATTTCGCCGAGAGTAATTGCTATTCTGAGTTAGCATTTTTCGATTCCTCGATAAATCATTTGGCCTGTTATTCACATCTTATTGAATTGGGTTTCTATATTTTAATTTGTAAGCATCAGTTGAATTTGTAGTGATGTGTACATTTAGAATTTCTTATGTACTTCGCGTTCTTTGAGGTAATGAAGTCAGTGCTGCTCTAGCTTTGATTAAATATTTGGAATAATATCTTCATCGTTACAGTTTATTTATCATTACACTTTCATACTGTACACCAAATGTTAGAATTATTGGTTTTGCCCTTGTTACCGGAAGCAATGAATTTGTTTAATGTCGTTATTCAATTAAATATTGAGAGAGCTATCATCGTTTTTATATTTTCTGACCACTATAGGATTTATGGTCTTTTTAACGCTTATGGCTGAGACCCGCAATGTCATTCACATTATAGAAAATCACTCTCATTCCCTTTGTATTCTATTGGTGATAAGTTCCATTCGTGCAGCTTCTTCATACGAACTGCTGCTTTGTGTAAACGATTCCCAAGAGGATGCTTCCCCAACACCTACAATCTTTAATCTGTTGTAGTCTAGGGTTCACCGTTATTGTTATGGGACCTTAACTATAACGACAGAGTGAACTCTTCCTGACACTATGAATACTGCGCCTCTCAAGAGAGAGGGACGAGACGGAATCGAGTCGTGAGCAGTCTCTGACTGTGTGCGACTTCGGTCGAACTCTCTGCTTTGGCAGAGAGGAACCCGGACGAGGCTTTGCCGAAGGGCAAAGTTTCGTCCGGGGAGGTAGACTGTCCCTGAACCCGTTTATACGGGCTCTAAATGGGCATATTTTTGGCCGAGCCTACGGGCTCGGAGAACCCACATTAAGCCGGCCTTGTGCCGCATGCGACTCACGTGGGAGGGATGTTAAATATCGAGACGGAATCGAGTCGACCCAATAGTAGTTCACTCCAAACCAGACTGACAGTCATACTACATCTTGTATTATTATTTTGTGTAATATATCTTTGTTATTTCTACTTTTGTGTTCGTGTTGTTCTTCCTTGGTCCTAACCTTGGACCATAACAGTGGCGACGAGGATATTGAAGAAACGAAGTTCTACGCGGGGAATCTAAAAAAAACAAAAAAAATTTTGCTATCGGTCGTCCATAACAGTTATGTTTAACATATCCCTATAAACTGTATCGCCTATTCTGTAACTCTCTACCACGTGTGGCTCTTGGGCCTTATATAGGGTGTAGGCATACAAAAGACAATTATCTCACTTTGGTCGAGACGAAGTCAAGTTGGTCACCTGATGACTGTCTGTTGAAGACATCGAATGACGAAAATGTCAAGTCAGTTAACTGTGTAGAGTCAAGCCACACGTGTTGTTCGTTCTGCCTCGGCCAGCCATGTGATGCAGCTTACAAGCCCGTGGCGGCATTTCCCTTTGGGAATATATCTTCCCGTTTGCGAGGAATATGTTCTCGCTAGTAACACAGCAGATAAATATTAAGTATGTTACGCTCTTTTATATTATTTTGCGCACTGTATATTAGCTATTGGGATTTATGTTGGATCTAAAAATATTTCCTCTCTATGGTTTGTTATATAAGGTAACTTGAAATTTTGCAGTTTTCAACTTAGCTCAAATTCCACTTGGTTTCGTTACAGTCACTAACGCGCAAATACTCTTGAGATAGTTATGCATGCACCACCTCTCTATTTATCGATGGGCTAAATAGTAGGATTTGTATCTGGGAAAAGCCATTGTTATTTTAAAAAATATGCTAATATAATATTCATTTTCTAAAAAGAAAAATGATTATTCTTACAATCCAGAATGTATTTCGGTTTAGGAAGCGAAATAAATTCTACTGAAAAGGACGCGAAAATTCGCGTAGTTAAAGTCTTGATTCACCTGAAATAAAATCGATGTAATCTGGAAATCGGCTTTAGCAGACAATCTCAAACAAAGATTCTTCCTCCTCACTGTAGAGACGGTGTTAACACATTTCTGTTGTTTCTCGTCTCTTTTCAGCTTTAAGGAGATCGCCCAGCACTCACTGTCAAACACGGAGGACATATATCATGAAGGAAATTTTTCTTTTTCTTAGTACTCTGCTTAGCTTTTCGAAGGCTTCTTTAGCTAGCCCAATACACGTTCGGATTTCAGTGTCTTTCTTTCCGTCCTCTGTTAAAACACTTCCTAGATATTTAAATGTCCATACTTGTTTGATTTTGTATCTCCGATATGCATTTCACAATTTGGGCTCATCCCTTTGATAATAACGATGAATTCAGTTTTCTTGCAGTTGATGTTTAATCCTTTCTTCTCGCTTTCCTTCATTACTTTCTGTAGGAGTTTTTGTAGATTTCTTTCTGTGTCTGCTATCAAAGCTATGTCACCTGCATACCTCATATTGCTAAAATGGCGGGCGCCAATAATTAAATCTGGTAGAAGTTCTCTCAGGATCGCCTCACTGTATAGGTTGAATAAATCCGGTGACAAGACGCATCCATATCTTACACCCCTTTCTGAAAGATTGTTTTATGTGAAACTTTTTATAGATTTTAACAGACAGCAGTACGTATTGCTCGGTCCATTAATTCCGATTGTTTCCTTATAAGGAAATTTAAAATTACAATTACCATTTTGCCTCTAGTTAATAAGCTTTCGTGTGAGTTATTCGTTTAATTGCAAGAAACTGAGTAAGCTATACCATTTTTAAAATCATGTTGCTTTAGGATATAGACAATTACCGTCCTCCAGGCATTTGTAGAGATGCAAAAAGGGATTATCTCCTTTTGGTGAAAATAGGTCACGTGACAGCCGCTTAACGATATCACTACATACAGTGACTGTAGGAGCAGTCGAATTTCATTTCGTTTTACTGCAGCCAAAGGAAAGGTTTCTTCTTTAGTCCGCTAATACCCCATTGCCCGTGCAGAGGATAAATCTGCCTCCACTGCAGCTTAAAATTTCATGGTGCCGTTTTCCATTGGGAATATACCATTCTCAGATAAAGAAAGAAACTATTACAAAAATGGGAAAACCCAAGACTCGCTCTTTCCCATTTGTGGAAAATGTCCTTGTCTGGGATATAGATGAATCCGGTCCCTTTGAATCTGGGGGCCTAAAAGTGGCTTCTCCAGACACAGGAGTATCTCCATATTATATGTAAGACCCTAATTTCTGTTTCTCCTTACATTTTGCTTGGCTGTGTAGATATATGAGATGTAACTTTTCTGCTTAGGATATGTATTTATAAGTATATATAGTTTTATGCATGTCTTAGGGATCTAAAATTCTCACTGAGATGAAAGCATGTTTGTCATTTCTTTTCCTTTCAGCCATTCCGTTCCGTCCGTGAATTAGGGTGTAATTATATCACGGATATAATAATGCTCATAATGGGAGAAATAAAAACCAGAGTAAATCCTTCTCCCATAGCTCTCTCCTGTTATAAATTCATCTTTTGTTTATTAACTGTTAATTTTCATGACTCCTTAGAAATGAGAGTGGGGTGGTTTGTTTTCTCTACGGTTTGCAATTCAGAGTTTACTAAAAAAAATGCAAAAACAAGGCTAGGTTCTCCCCAATAAAGGTGTTAATGCCACTAAGGCGCAATGGGCTACTGTGGAAGAGAATGAAAAGACTTTAGAACAGGTTTCACACTAAATAAGCTGCACGAATTGTTAAATAGAAATATTGAAATGAAGCAAGTTTATATTTGTATATATATATATATATATATATATATATATATATATATATATATATATATTGTTTTTATCTATGGTTTCATTTAATAAATTTAAGTGTATACACTTGAAAGATTTTGCGTAGTGTGCCGTTTTATTTTCCTTTATTCCCTGAGGTGCTGCTGCTTAAAGAGGTTGAGTAGTACTGAAGCAATGTCATCCTATAAGGTACCACCTTATACAAAGGCGGACAGAGGAAATGATGAGTGAACTGAACATTTTGGATGTCAATACAAAATGAATATCCCACCTTAGCTAAAAAGGCTTTATCAGTTTTATTGCAGTTTTGTACTTTTATTTATGTTAATTAGGCTTCACAAACCTAAAAAACAAAAACAAAAGAAGCGAGAAAGACCAAGCTCAACTGAAGAAGATGTTGGGATAGTCCATACACTGTTGTCACCCCAAAATATTAAATGAACCATTCCTGTATCATGTGTCGAGGCTAAGTCTACCAATCAAGTCGGTCGGTTCATATTCCCGCCAGGGCGCGAACTTTGCAACAGGAAGGAACGCGGTTCTCTTTAGAAATTCAGTAGTTTGCGCCAAACTTTGTATCGAGACAAACGCAATTTCGTCGATCAGCTAAAATATGTCTTCAAGTCAACTCGCCACAGCTATTTTTTGAAACTCAGCGAATCTGAATTCTAGAACACGAAAAACTCCTTTTTCTATAGAAGCAAACTCATCGAAATGAACGTCTGATTTTCCCATTCAACTACGAAAAAAAATTATCTCACTCAACATAAAGGTACACTATTTGGACGACTTATTTTTTCCTTTCCTGCACACACACATATTACACCTTGAAGCAATCGCTAAATTGTCGTTTGGCAACAATTTAATTTTCTGTACAAACAATTAATCTCGACTGAAGAACAGTTTCAATCGACCTGATACGAACACATGAACTATAAACTTCCCTTTCATACATTCAACATATTTACAAATCATAATTTGTATATAGATGTGTATAATAATAATTTGAATTTGTTTCTCGTTCAAATATTGTGTTCGTCATTATTTATTCTTTGTTCTGTATTGTATGATAAATGTTTGAATTTCTCCTAAATTTGTTTGTGGAAAAATAACACGCAATTTACCATGGCCTTCTCATAAACCCCGTTTATTCATTAATTATCTAAAAATTCACCGACCTTTTCCACTACAAAGAAATAAAAGGTCTACTTATCACACATTCTACCATATAAAGAAGAAATCGAAAAAAATGCACCAGGCATAAGACTCAATCTTAAATAAGCTGCACAAATAATTGAATAAAAATATTGAAATAAACTAAGTTCATAATTGTTCGCGTATTTTTTTTTAATCCTTGTATTTATTTCATAACATTTAAATGTATACTGTTCTAAAATCTTGCTAGGTATCCCCTTTAAGTTTTCATTTGCTCCTATACGTGCCGTTGCTTAAAAACACTGTATGTTGAGAAACCTAGTCAGAGTAATAAGAGTTTGTAATGGAAGAATAGTACAATAAACATAAAGAAACCTGTAGTATAAACTAAAGAAGACGTTTATTTTATCAGAAATGCTATGCTATTTTAGCAGAAGTGCAAGTATATTAAGCGATGTCTTAGTTAAAGACTAGAATCTTTGTTGAAGACCTATAAATTTATAAAGGGAAGTATTGGTTGGTTCTTTATTTACATTAAAGTCAGTATCAGCAGCAGCTCTAAAATAAAATTCATATCAGCAGCAGCTAAAATATAGTATCAGTAGCAGCTCTAAAAAAACTTATATCAGTAGCAGCTCTCGAATATAAAAAGTACATCAGGCATAGGGGCTGCACTAATAATTGAATAGAAATATTTGTTCGTGTATTTATTTAAATCCACGTTTTTTATTTCAGAACATTTAAATGTATATCCTTTAAAAATCTTGCTATGTATGCCCTTATATATTCATTTGCTCCTAAGAGTGCCGTTGCTTAAAAACGCTGTATGGAAATATGGTAGTTGGTGTTGAACACGTATTATGTTGAGAAACTGTTGTAGTAAAGAAAAGAAAAGACTGTCAACTTACAGAAGCAACAAACGTCTGCAATAGATTTCTTCTGTCTCTAGACCGCAACACTTGTAGCCAAATCACAGTTCAAACGATAGCCCGTCGTAACAGTCCAACAAGCAACGCAGAAACGACAAAATGGGGTCTCACGTCCAACCTTCACTTCTCACCAGCAAAAACACGTGTTCGGCAATATTTACTGCCCCCCCCCACACACACACACACGAGGGATAGATGTGGCACAAGTCCGAGTTTAACGTGGGTATTCCCGAGCCCGTAAGCTCGGCCAAAAAATGCCCGTAGAAACTCTAAAAACAGAATCGGGTTGGACAAACTCTCCGAACGAGACTCTGATGTCCGGCGGAGACTCGTCCAGGTTCCTCTCTGCTCAGAGGCAGAGAGTTCGACCGACTTGCTGGAAAAAGTCGCAGCAAGGCTGTCAACGGTGGCCAGCTCTAAAAAACACGTGTTCGGCTCGATATTTACTGTCCCCCCCCCACGAGGGAAAGATGTGGCACAAGGCCGACTTTTACGTGGGTATTCCGAGCCCGTAGGCTCGGCCAAAAAATGCCCGTAGAAACTGTAAAAACAGAATCGGGTTGGTCAACCTCCCCGAACGAGACTCTGTCCTTCGGCGGAGCCTCGTCCGGGTTCCTCTCTGCTCAGAGGCAGAGAGTTCGACCGTTTTGCTGGAACAAGTCGCAACAAGGCTGTCAACGGTGGACAGCTCTAAAAAAACACGTGTTCGGCTCACCAGCTCAGAAAATCGTCTGCCTTTATGAACGAAAAACAACGGCTTTCGTTCATCGAGAGATCTTTCTGATTGGTCCCGCCATTCAGGATGGGGGGAGAACATTAGCATAGATTCTAGTCATTGAAGTAGATTTTTGCTAACTACTTTTTGGTAATTTTTCTTTGGCAGATCGCACACAAAACACGAACTTTTTTTTCGGGCTAACTGATTATCTCTTTCACTACAGAAACCTAGTCAGAATAATAAGAGTTTCTATTGGAAGTAGAGAACAATAAACAGAAAGAAACGTGTAGTATAAACTGTAGAAAAGGTTTATTTAAGGTTATTTTATTAGAAATGCTATGCTATTTTAGCCGAAGTGCTAAACAGTAAACAAAACCAAACAAGCAATATCGGTGAAGGGCCTACTGACAAAAAAAGATCTTTCACAGATTACACCAAATTCTTGGACAATGTTCAACAACTAATTTAAACTACAACCATAAAATCTCGCTTTCTTAACCTTCTTTCCTGGGGAACGAGACCCAATAAAATTGTCTAGTTTTACATCAGCAAAATGGCAACTCATATCGTATAAAATATCTTTGAAATAAGACAATTGCTTTTTTTCCCCCACCACTCACGACGTCTTCTTCTTAAAGTACTGAAAGAAAAGCGTTTAAGACTGACTTGGCCTGCGGTCAGCTAATTATAGCCATCAGGACTGAAATATGTTTATAGCCTTTTCCCACTAGGATGGCGATAAACTGTTACATGACGAAAGTTTATAAACATGGCTTAAGTTCTGAGGCGACAAAAATATTCCCAAGTGAGTATAAAAATGAATTGACTTACGATATTTACAGGGTCAAATGAGGTAGAAATAAAAAGGTCGTTTGGCGCCTGCCTCTCCACTGGCGAATCCATTTTCGCTTTAAATTATTTAAGTCCTCGAAACAGACTAATCTGTCTTTCTCTACTGGTGCTGTAAAATCAGAATCTGGGTAACCATGGTTCTCCACAGCTTCCTTCCATCACTACGACATCTATATTTCTCACTCGCACTTGTTTTTTCTGTGAACTTGTCAAGTAGGCCATATATTGATTTCATTTGAAGCTCTCGTTTTCGATTAGTCTTTTCAAAATGTTGACCATCATGGTTCTCCACAGCTTCCTTCCATCGCTACGACCTCTATATTTCTCTGTCGCACTTGTTCTTTCTATGAACTGGTCAAGTAGGCCATACATTGATTTCATCTGAATCTCTTGTTTTCGATTAGTCTTTTCAAAATGTTGACGATCATGGTTCTCCACAGCTTTCTTCCATCGCTACGACCTCTATATTTCTCTGTCGCACTTGTTCTTTCTATGAACTGGTCAAGTAGGCCATACATTGATTTCATCTGAATCTCTCGTTCTCGATTAGTCTTTTCAAAATGTTGACGGTCATGGTTCTCCACAGCCACCTGTTTTTCTTACTTTTCGGCAATATTTTCTTCTTTATGAGTGTTCTTTGTATGTATGGTACTGCGTCTTCTATTTATTTTCTCAAACTTAACAAGTAGTTTACTGCTTTCTTTGTCTTGCCTTGGTTTTATGATTTGAGTGTTAGATTCTCCAAGCATCCCTTCCTTGTTTGTCAGAATTTTCAGCTGTTTCTTTATGTTATCAATAGTTTTTATTTACCTGTAAATGTCATGATTTGTCACACGTTGTCTTCATGATATTCAAATGAATTAAGGCTAAAAGCATGCCGGACACAGCAAGCCTTTTCTACTTTTGTGGAAAAAATTATCAATTGCCAGAGAGGAAAGCAAATATTACTAACCAAATCATTACTATTTTCTTAGTTGATAATGCTATTATTCGATCTCTAATACCTTACCAGAATATGCCATCATCATGACGACTAGAACAAGATGTTGGGGAGAACCATGATCACACACGTTCTGGAGAACATGTCACATAAAAGAGAATACAATACAAGAATCGGTTATCCTTACGACTCAGACAGGAAACCGTGGAATGCCATCACCTCCAACGTCCTTAAAGGAACATGGCAAATAGAAGAAGAATACCTTACCAGTTATCATAACGAATAGATCAGGAAAAGTTGTGGAGGGCTATGATTGCCCATATCCTGAAATGACATGAGACAGAAAAATACGAATAACTCTTTAAAATGTGCGGTTATCGTAATTACTAGAACAGGAAGTTGTGGAGAGCCATGCTTGCCATCCTCCTGAAGATACATGGTACATAGAAGAAGAATAGCGTTACAGAATGTACAATCACCTTAACGACTAGGAGAAGAAGTTGTGGAGAGCAATGATCGCTCATGTCCCTTCAGAACACGGTATGTTGAAGAAGGAGAATACGAAGATCTCACGAGCATGTGGGGTTATCTTAATGACTAGTAGAGGATGTTGTGGAGAGTCATGAACACACACATCCTGAAGGAACATGTCACATCGAAGACGAAGACGAATACCTAACCAAAATGTGCAGTTATAATAACGACAGGAAGTTGTGGAGAACCATGCCTGCCCATACCCTGAACTGACATGTCGCATAGTTAAAGAATACAGTAGAAGAATGTGCGTTTATCATAACGAATAGGACGGGATGTTGTGGATAGCTATGGACGCCAACGTCGAGGAGTGGCATGGCACATAGAAAAAGATTGGGTCTAATAGTGGAATTGACGTACCGAGTTCAAGACTATTGCGTTCACAGATGCTCTTGAAAAACCTTTTGAATCCAATACCTATACGAGCAACTAAATTTTAGACAGGTTTTACAAATTTTACAGCATCGTTTCTTATGTCAGTTTCTCATTTCTTTCTCGTCCTAGGTACGACAATAAAGTATATCCGGTAGCAAGGCATCTAATCGGGAGAATGGCGTTTTGAGGATTTTGGAACCACCTCTTAATTGCACTTATTCCAAGGTCCACTACGAACTGGTGTGGTAGCAACTATTAGGGTAACAATTATGGACACCCCAAATAGTGAACACCCCCAAACAAAAACAAAACACTATGAAAGAAAAAAAATACATTTTCATATAATGCACTTACCAACGATACATATTTACAGAAAAATTGCCAATCATAAATTTAAAAAAAAAAATGAACAGTAAAACATTTTCTCTTTAGTTGAAGGCATACAATTGCGGTCAAAATATTTTAGTTGTAGCCATATAGTCATGTTCAAAATATTTAGATGTCGGCATTAAATAACCCATAGAGGTGTATATGCCGCTAAAGAAATTCAACCAACCAAGTCAATCAAAATATTTAGATTTCGGCGTTAAATAACCCATAGAGATTGATATGCCCCTAAACACAAGCAACCAACCAAGCCAATCAAAATATTTAGATTTGAGAATTAAATAACCCATAGATGGTGATATACCGTTAACAAAATCAACCAACCAATCCAATCAAAACATTTAGATTTCGGCATGAGATTGAAATGCGGCTAAACAAAATCAATCAACCAAGCCAATCAAAATATTTAGATTTCGGCATTAAATAACCCATAGAGATTGATATGCCGCTAAACAAAATTAGCCAAGCAAGTCAATCTAAATATTTCACTTTCGGCATTAAATAACCCATAGAGGTTGATATGCCGCTAAACAAAATTAGCCAAGCAAGTCAATCTAAATATTTCACTTTCGGCATTAAATAACCCATAGAGGTTGATATGCCGCTAAACAAAATTAGCCAAGCAAGTCAATCTAAATATTTCACTTTCGGCATTAAATAACCCATAGAGGTTGATATGCCACGAAACAAAATCAACCAACCAAGCCAATCAAAATATTTTGATTTCAGCTTTAAATAACCCATAGAGATTGATAAACCAGTAAAAAAAATGTAAACTAAATAACCAACTACACAAACATCATGAATGGACCGTTTCATGACTGTAATCCATATAAACTTATAATTCTTTAAACGAAATCCAAGTGTATTCCAAAATATAACTTCAACAAAACTACAACATAAAACACATCAAGGCTGAGTAAGCAGAATCAATAAAGAAAAGCAGACAATGAATTAAGGTAATGAGATGATGGAACTAGTTGGAAGGTAGTATGTATACTAAAAATGCCCGTTTGGGTTGGAGGGGTGACCCATTACGAACCCACAGAACGCTTACTATTTGAAGATACAGACCATTTTTTTACAATAATGTTCACCATGTAGAAAACCCGGGATCTAATCCAGGTAGATGGTTACAGAGTAAGAGGGGGATTGTTTAGGCAGATATGTGGTGAAGTTAAAAGTTAGGGTTAGACATAACCAGGTTAAGATTTCAGTGACCGGCGAGGCATCTCTTTCGATTTGCTTCAGTGGTCTAAGTGGAAAAGCAATAAATTTTGGTTACCGCAAACAACGAAAACAGACTCATCTCAAAAACTTTGGAATAAGCTAGACGTCACTTGAGAGCAGAAGCAATTATAGATTTTAGGGATATTATTATTATTTTTATTAATGAATAAAAAAATATATACTAATACTGAATATCATTAATAATATAAAATAAAACAAATAATATTAAAACTTAGTTTAAAATAAATTGAATAAAACCAAAAAATAGGAATATAAACTTTCCCAGAATGCAACAGAAATATTTCCTGTCTGAAAACTGACTTCACGCCAAAAGACGCTGAATTCCGTCTCTTTGTCACTGACCGTTCGAAGGTCAAGACGTTCAAGACCCCTTTCAGGAGGTTGCTTGTCATTGTACGAAATGACTTCTTTTTATCACATGCAACCTGAAAACAATTTTCACCAAAAATACACGCACAGCAGTACACAAAAATAGATTAAATTATATGATTTAATTTACAATTTAACATGATTTAGTGTTATTTCTGTGTATGTTTTTACTTCCTGGGAACACGAGGCTATTTCAGCTGCTTCGAGGTGAGTGACCACACAAGGTCTTGAAGATGACAGTTGTTGCACTCATTCGCGGTTGGGGCCCTGTAATAAAGATTCCGAAAAGACGATCAAAATGTCTGTAAGAACTTGAAACCTCTAGATAAATCGAGATCCTTCATAAAATAACAAGAAAAATCTCGAGGAGTTTTCTGCAAATTCGACAACATTTGCAGTCATTTCGTCTCCTGTGTAAACCATGTTTTAACGACTTGTGTGAAACTGTAAATTATAATCATATTAATAAAAAATGAAAGCTTGCCTGCTTCTTTGCTATTTGTTTCTCATTTACGTGTAAATATTTTTAAATAAAATAAATAAACACGTTAAAAGGGATATTTCTCGTGTTTTTTTTCTGTTATTTATTTCAAATAATAATTTCTATTTCTCTGAATTAGAATTGTTTTCTTCTTTTTTTTTGTTACGTTTTTTTTTCTGGTCATTTTTTTTCCTTGGATTTCGTGACTGTATCCCTCCGACAAAAGGCTTCATTACGCGATGTAAAATAGTGCGAAGAATGCCTCGCGTGTTGCTTTTTTGCATACTGGTCCCCATGAATCAAGACACCATTGCTTTTTTTTTTTAAAAATATTTTTAATGACGTGACACAATACGCACCATCCAGAAGATCACTGAACAAATAAATAAAACGAATAATGTTAGTGTTGTTATTCTGAAACGGTGGACGCCTTACGTGCAAAGGATTTTAAAAAAAATACCGTTTTTTTTTTCATACCTGTAGGAAAAAATGGTTCCATTCATAATGATGATATTCTTTTTAAAGTTACATGATTTATAAGTTTTACAAAGATTTTCCTGGCAGGATTCATCACTTGTTCCAACACAGTTAAAAGCTGATTTTGTGATTGTAAAATTGGGTATGACTAAGTTTAACCTAGCTTTAATTTTTTTTTTAACAAGTATTCAATCTTTCAAACCTTTCACGATCACGAGTCGCGTAACGCCTTTGGGACGTAGGTGCACAACACTAACTGCGGCCGTAGCAGCAGTGGTGTTATCTAAAGGCAGCCTGATGGAGACCATCTCTCCTCAGGATGGTTTAAATTCAGATTTTCCTTCTCCTAGACTAGTTGCCAACCAAGGCTATAGTGACCAATCTGTCTTCCTATTTTCCCAGAACTATCACTCGATCCCCAAAGGAAGCAATAGACTAAAATAATGCTCAAATACTGAGGAGGGTGCTGGTACTCTGAGAAGATTTTTATTCACTTGATCTTCAATGAAATCCAACAGATACTATATGTTAGTCATATTTACGTAAAATCCTGAGGATGGTGCTTTAGTACTGGTATTGTTTGAAATCATTGATCCCCAAAGAAAGCAATAGATTTAAATACTGCGCAAATTCATATGAAAAATACCGAGGAGGGTGTCGAAGCATTGATTTTATTTACAGTCACTTGATCACCAGTGAAAGCCAGCAGCTAATACTAGCGTGGATTATTCATATAAAGAGATGGATTCTTGCCTTTCCCGAGGATATTAACACGTATCCGAATATAATGAACTCGACTGGAATTAGACCATGTCTTTATCAGATATCAATAGTTAGCACCTGCTGCTGCTGCAATTCACTACGACTGTAGATAGATAAAAAAAACTTATTTGTCCTCTAACCATCTTTCTATGAAATTAAAATAACTCTAATTAAGATTGTAAACATTTTCTCCTCTCTGCAGATTAATTTCCACAGACGCACCTTTGTGAACTTACCCTCGCCCTATCGCTATTCCAATTGTAAATATTAAGACGAAATCAGTTATTTACAGCGGGTCGGATTGATGAATCGGAGAAACAAGTCCGAATTCCAATCGAATCCATTACATTCAATTACGTCCTAATACCCTTGGGAAAGGTATAAATCATCAACTTCACCCCCACCTACCACCAGCTATGGGTAAATAGCAGTATAGACCGGGTTCTATAGGCTTGCTTGGCAACTGGTCTGCCGCAGAAAGAAATGGAAACCTACAAATCTGCCTCGTTAGTCAAGTATTGAAAGATACATGATCGCCTACGCGTGTATCAGGTATAGCACATAACTGACTGACCCCCACCAATTCACAGCGTTACAATTAAGACACGACAGGCTACTTCCAAAGTGTTCAATCATCCTCTCTTACCCCGTATTCAAAAGGGAAGAAGAAAATTCATCCCAGAAAGAATTTTCAAAAGAAATGCTAATTTATAGAGCCGGCTCCTTTGTGGATGCTTCCCTGGAGACTTCACTCTTGGCCCCTTGAAATCAAGGGTCAGTTGTTCTTCATCCGCATAACATTCTCTTTCTACAACTTTAAGTCTTACAGCCACATTAAGTAGAAATATAAGTTCTCGTACGGTCACCGAAATTGATCAAGGTTGATCCTGTACCCAGATGGGTGACCCGATGCTGTAAACTTGGACGTGCGGGTGGATAATGATTAACGACACGGAAGTCGGATAACGGAGGTTCAATTCCAGTTGGGTTTGCTATATACACTTCCGCTAAAATACCTTCTGGAGAGGTATTGATCCACTTCTTCTCCTCTCCCAGCTATGGGTTAATCAGTAAATCATTATTATCTCCAAAAATAATTACAATCTAAAAATATTTGAATAACCTGCTGTTGATGAGCCGCAAAACCAAAATCAAATCAACCAAAAACATACCATCTCCACTCTCTTTCAAATCTTGTCCTGGGGACATTTAACTACATCCAGCAGCAAGGCCCATGATCGGGAGATTGGAGATTATAAGATTAAGGGGAACCACTTAATTTCTGTTGTTCCCAGGTCCACCTTGACCCGAGGTCGTATCAAATTGTTAACCCCCAATAAAACAGTCAACAGTAGATTTTTAAAATAAAATTACAAAAAAATATATTTTTACGTAAGATGACAATTAATACACAACAATAAAGAAAGAATAAAAATGCATTTTTATACAAAGAAAATAGCTAAAAGTTTACTTCTGTAGGGAATTTAATAGGAAAGCATATAAATCTAAATTAGCCACAATATAGTATATCATCTCTAAACTATATATCTAATAAAAACATACATTTGCCCTAAAATTATAAAATTACGCATAAATTAACTAGATTTCAGCATTAATTAGTACATAGAGTTGGATATAACGGTACAAACATCAATCTATCTGATTCCTATCATACGTAACCTTGATTGGCTTACGAGCATTGTATTTGGTTTGGTTTGGTTTGTTTTGTTTTACGGCATATTAATGTGAACGGGTTATTTAATGATTGGCTTACGGGCATTGTATTTGGTTTTGTGTCTTTTCTTTTGTTTTACGGCATATTAACCTGAATGGGTTATTTAATGATTGGCTTACGAGCATTGTATTTGGGTTTGTGTCTTTTCTTTTGTTTTACGGCATATTAACCTGAATGGGTTATTTAATGATTGGCTTACGAGCATTGTATTTGGGTTTGTGTCTTTTCTTTTGTTTTACGGCATATTAACCTGAATGGGTTATTTAATGATTGGCTTACGAGCATTGTATTTGGGTTTGTGTCTTTTCTTTTGTTTTACGGCATATTAACCTGAATGGGTTATTTAATGATTGGCTTACGAGCATTGTATTTGGGTTTGTGTCTTTTCTTTTGTTTTACGGCATATTAACCTGAATGGGTTATTTAATGATTGGCTTACGAGCATTGTATTTGGGTTTGTGTCTTTTCTTTTGTTTTACGGCATATTAACCTGAATGGGTTATTTAATGATTGGCTTACGAGCATTGTATTTGGGTTTGTGTCTTTTCTTTTGTTTTACGGCATATTAACCTGAATGGGTTATTTAATGATTGGCTTACGAGCATTGTATTTGGGTTGGTTTGGTTTGTTTTGTTTCACGGCATATTAACCTGAATGGGTTATTTAATGATTGGCTTACGAGCATTGTATTTGGTTTTGGCTTGTTAAATTTTACAGCATATCAAACTAAATGGGGTATTTAATACCGACAAGGTTTTTATTGCTGGTATTTTTTTTTCCAAAATATATTTTTACTATTTTTTTCCCGAAATATATTGCTGGTAATATTTTCATTTATTTATCTTTTTCGAAAATGAATTGCAGGTAATATCTCCTTCCTTCAAATATTCATTGCTGGTAATAATTTTTTACAAAAAGTTTTGCTGGTATTAAAACCTATGTTTACACTTTCATAGATTTTTTACCCCAATTTGGGGATCACTATTTCCCTATAGCTGGGATACGAACAGGTGCTACCACCTTGGATCAGGGTGAATCTGGGAACACCTAGCATTTAATAAGTGGTTCCGCTCTCTTCAAAACCTCCTGATCAGATGCCTTGCTGTTGGATGAAGTTTATCGTCTAATCCAAGATGCGGATGTAGTTTATCGTCATACCCCGGATAGGTATTGTACTTGCGTAAAATTTAGTATAAAACAAGTGCTTATTTTTAGAAAAATGATTTTGATAATAATTGCAAATACCATATTAATTGTATTGAGGTTATCTTAATCGAATGTTGTATACTATTTTATTGATTTAGATTTCACACATATAGCTTTCCGTCAAACTAAATATTAGTTGGGGAGGGGCTTCATCATGGCAATGGAGTTTGCAATCTAACCTCTCCAGATCGTGGCTACTTCAATGACTTCATTGTTCACTTATTTCCTGACATTTATCACCTGCTACGCTAACAAATGCCAATATAAAATGCTCTACACGTAACAGCCGGAAGTGTCCACTACAACTGCTGTAAATTATTCGTAAAATCTTATAGGAAAGGTTGAATGTTGTGAAAAAGAACCACGTCTCTTCTCTTTCGGTTTTCTTGGTCTGAAGTTCGCCCACATACCCTGGTAAGTACAGATGGCCACTCGTATTCGAGATTACACGTCTACTGGGGCGGTTAGCCAATCTCTATTGCAGATGCTTCCTCAGGCGTATTTGTGCTTTTTCAACACCCACAGAGCCTACCACTGGTTTATCCTACAACTCTGCTGAGCAGTTTCTGGGAAAGAGTTTCTTATCAACTATTTGAACAAAGCCAGTACTTTGAAGCCCTCGGCCACGATGATTGTGACTTCATGCTAGCAAAGCTATTGATGGCTCCCAAGGGTTCCATCTACCTTGGACACCCCCTGCACACCACCTAAGCTTACAGTACCTGGTCTTCCCAAACGGTTACCCATCTAGGTATTGACCAGGCTTGACGTTGCTTCATTTCATTAATCCTACAGGAAATTTTCTAGAAATTCTTGTATTATTTTTCTTTCTGTGTCGGCCATGTTATATTTAGGAACTAACAACTTCGTTTAACGGCAGACATCTTGTCGCGTTAACTCTGGTTGCTTTGATTACAGAGTAGAGAATATTACAGACGCTACCTATGACTTTTGTTAAAAAAAAATTACCTAAGTTTATTAAATAACAACTTATTAAATAAGAACGTTGGACTGCTATATTTAAACCAGACAGAAGATTGTTTATTTGTAAAGTAAGGTGTGGCATCTTAAAGCAAACCGGGCATAGGTAAGTTAAAAGTGGAACTATGGAGCGAAGACGGAAATAAAAACCAAACCAGTCAAAAACCAAATGACAAAATAAATGGTTCCTGAGTCGAGTTATTTCGCATTCTTCGGCTTTGGAAATAAGTATTTAACATTTTTTAAACCAGCCGGTCGTGTTCCCGCCAAAAATACAAAAACATGCTTTGAGATCCATTTGAAAAGTTTTTTCAAGCTAAGTTTACAGACGGACAAACTAATAAGTATTGAGAGACAAGAGACAGCAACGGTTTCACGACACTCGGTTTTAAAGTAATTCCATTCACCTGTCTTCGACACCAAGCTACGTGACACTTACACTTTCCTCGCCACGTTTCTTTTCATCTTACGAACAATGACTGTAAGAACATTAACGTTTAGTTACAAAAACACGAAAATAAAAATATCTTATATTTAATCACCTTTTAATTTTTTGTGGGTTGATTCAAATCCGCATCTGATTCAAATTTACAGCTGTGATATATATATATATATATATATATATATATATGTGTGTGTGTGTGTGTGTTTTTGTGTGCATTTTGACACACCCTATATATATATATATATATATATATATATATATATATATATATATATATATATATATACAGGGTGCATCAAAATACTTTTACAAACATTGGGGCCGGGTTTCTGTCCACAGAACAAGGTAGAATGACTATATAAACATATCTCCAAAAGGTTATTGTTGTACCTCAACATAGAATCTAATAACAAATGTTCAAAATATCCTCCACTTGCTCCTAAAGACGCATACATTCGCGGATCACTGACTGGTGGGCCTTCTCATATACTCCCACATGGTGTCGAATGGTTTCGCAGGCCTCCGTGACAACGTTGCCTCATCCGTAGACAAGACTGGAGGGAGAAAGAAAGGATCGGCCGTTTGTGCAATAAACTATCGGAAAATGTTATCAGAGGTAAAAAGAACCTGCATATATTGCAAATGATACGGATACAGGCGCTGCTCTTGAAGTACTTTGCATGCGGAACTATGAGATGTATAACATGCTAGGTTCACTTGACGCGTGATGATAAAAGTTTCATCTCCGACAACTTTTAAAATGTGCTCTTCGCGTTCAGGCGTACGAGCGAGATCGGTGTTCCTCCACCCATAGTTTGTAGTTCCACAGATCCTATCTCAGAAATGCGGCGATAAACAGCAGCAAATGTTGGAAGACTTGGCTTCCGTTGGTCTCGAAACGCAATCTAATACGGCCGTGCAGCCTCGCGTCCATTACCATTTGCTCAAACGTATGCAAGAATTATATCTGCCTGTTCACGAAATGCATATCCTGACATTGTTAAACGGAACACATTTCAGTTAACTCACTAGTACACACGTTAAACCTTGAAGACAGACTAGCTAAAAATGTACCCGAATGACAAATGTAACCTAGTGAGCAAATATTAACAGATGGGATGTGCTAAAAGGGTTATTAGAATGCTTAACTCACAAGATATGCAGCATTGACCTTGTGCAAAAGATGGAATTGTCTTAAATTTGACCTCTTTCTGAAAATGTATGCAAGGAGTTATTTGTAAGTTGGTTGGTTTCGGGAAGAATTTATAAGTAAACAGCGACAATTCCAAGGTTACTTGCGACGTCAGTCTTAAAGACATAAACATTATCACCTAAAAAAACCCAGTAAAGGTCGGAAAGAAATACAAAAGTATTCAAAAGAAAGTAATGATACCATTGACAAAATGTTTAACCTCTTCTGAAACAATTCTGTCAATATACGTTTAGTGACTGACAATACAACCACTTAACATGGCAGCTGACAGCCGGCACACACTTCTCCCTTAAAAAAAATTGTCTGGTAGCTTAGAATATAGAACACACTTCTGGAGACATAAAAAGCAAATAAAAATACTTGCCAAAATATATAATCCTGTAAATTATTGTTGAACGATAAGGGTGCATTTAGGATAAATTATAGATTGATTGATATTTTTTACGACGTATCAACTATTTTCAGGTTATTTAAATTCACAAACTATATTTAGATTGTAAGAATATTTTTTGAAGATAATCGAGCCAAATTTAATCCGCAAAAAATTAAATACAATTTCATTCGCTATCTACAATGTTCCTGGTTACTCTTTCCTCTTTCAGCTCATTATTAAAGTTTCAGTGTCTAATTATTCCCCACACTGCAACCTCTTGTGTCTTAGTGGTGTACTGCTTTGCGTAGGTAGATACCGATTAAACAAAATAAATTTATATGTCTTATATTATATTTTATTATTTAAATATATTGTCAAAGAAGGTAAAATTCTTTGCATTTATCTTGATACCATTTTCAACTTTGAAATGACGTAGACTTTTTTAATTTAAGCACATCACTAGATTGGCGTCGAGAACTCATCAATTGACAATTGAACTGGCTAGATGTGACCGTAAATTCTATGCTAACAGTTTCTTTTATCGCACTTGTTGTTTGTGGCACTCCCTTCTGGCTCCATGCTTTCCAGCCAACGTTAACCTGAAAAGATTTAAATGCAAATTCAATTGCTATCTACTGTCCTCCTGATTACTCTTTCCTCTTCCAGCTCATTAGTAATGCTTCTGTTCCTAACTATTTCACACCATGTAACCCCTTGTGTCTTAGTGGCTGTACTACCATGCATGGGTTGATACCAATGAAAAAAAATACAAATACAAGTTTTAATAATTAACTTATAGCAGAGGAGAAAGAAGAGGTGGATAAATACTATTCTGCGCGTAAGTGAATTTCACGAAACCAAGAGGAATTGGAACTCGGCTCTCCGATAAACAATTCCGAGCCATTATCCTTTAAACCCTTTGCACATCGAAGCTTACAGCACCTGGTATTCCAATGCCGTCACCTATCTAGGTATTGACCAGGTTCACTATTGCTTAACTTCGGTGATCGCACGGGAACCAGTTTTTCAACGTGATGTGGTGGTAAGCCGGAACACATTGAAAACGTTTACAAATCTAACATGTTTCGCTTCATAAGAGAATGAAACATAGAGGGAGAAAAAGAAAAACATTCTATTTTCTACGTTTTGTGTTGCTAGTTTTTCTCAGGTAAAGCCAACCTCGTGTGCATCTGTCTTGTCAAGCAGCGTTCGTTTAGATCATTCACGTGGTATATGTTTTATAATTCTAGTTTGTCTATGCAGGAAAGGTATATTAATGTATATTTGTTTGTTTTTTAAGTATTCGTATGTACGTGTGTTTTGGCGCTTTTGTGTGTGCATTTAAAACGGTTACTGTAAATATCCCGTCTTAAATTGCCTCATGGTTTTTCCGCGAAGTGAAAAGACCCATCAGGCTAACTGCGCACTAATGATGTCAAAACGAAAACAACAAAAGAAAGAATAAACAGATGATGAAAAATGTGACATCGAAATCCGAAAATACATTAAAGTAAGATAAAATGTCTTCTAAAACCAGGAAGAACGTACTAAGACATAGGAACTATTTTCTCAGAAAGAAAGAATAGATTACTGAAACCTCATGTGTCATATAGGAAGAATTTGATTTCGGATATTTTTCGCAATTCACTGCGGCCAGTATTGCAGAAGTGGGTTCGCAGTTTGAAAAAAAGACAATGGATAGATTTCACGGCGAAACAAAAATTCAGTTAACTTTATGAATAAAAGAACGTCTCTCGTAAGAGATTTCGAACCCCACGTCCGGAAACATTATTTTCGTATTCAAAGTAATTTCTAATAACCATTGTATTGGTGGAGACTTTGTGGCATAGCAGTCAGTTTAAAAGCACGTCGAGCTGTATGGTGATCTATTCTATACAAATGGGGATGCAGTTTCGAAATCTATTGTAGAGCACAATTAAAAACTATCGAAGTCTCCTACCTGCAGATATGAATTGCTATGTTAAAAGAATCAGGGCGTCTATTCAAATACGTGTAGGCCTAATTTAAAGTTTAGAGTAATTTCTGGTAATAAATAAGAAAAACAACAATTTATTAGAAATATATGTCATTTATCGGAACAGAGTGCTACTACACAACAACAACTATAATAATACAGATACTATCTAACGATAGCATAATAGTACAGCTACTCACTAACGATAGTATAATAATATAGTTACTATCTAATAATACTATCCTAATACAGCTTTTGTCAAAAATATTATGATAATATAGCTAATATCTAACGATAATATAATAATACATATGCCATCTACAGATACTAAAAAATGCATGAATTTATTAGCATATAAGAGTAATAACTATTGAAGTTATATATATATATATATATATATATATATATATATATATATATATATATATATATATATATAAACATGGTTTTGAAACATGGTTATCACTTTTTAGCGAAAAAACATATTTTACATCAATTAATTTATAATATATATATATATATATATATATATATATATATATATATATATATATATGTATATATATATATATATATATATATATATATATATATATATACACGATAAACATAGAACTATTAACTAGGAAAATAACTATGGTCTCCAAAAATGGTTTGTTCCAAACATGCAAAGATATACGTTATTGTACATGACTGACAAATGTTACTGTTTCACGTTGCTGACAGGATTCTGGGATTTGATTTATCAACTTGAATTTAAAATCAACAAATACATATATATATATATATATATATATATGTGTGTGTGTGTGTGTGTGTCTGTGTGTGTGCGCGCGCGCGCGCGTGTGTGATGAAATTATAGTTTTAACTCATGCAAAACTTATGGGTTAAAGTGCTCAATATCATGGATAGAACGTATGCAAATATAAAAGTGGACATTGAAGTCAACACCATAGGCGACAGTTTGTTTCATGCTAAACGCAATCGTCAGGACTGGAACTCGCGTCCCCAAGAGGAAACCGTCATTAGATCTGACGTGCTTTTGACCACTAGGCCACCATCAAACATGCCCCGAATAATGGTTTTGATCACAGAGGGAATACAGTTTGTGGCCACCTATATTTCTTTTAATAAAAACACCAAAAAATGAAATAGTTTGTATTTTTAAAGTAAAGGACAAGATTTTAATAACTACAATGTATTTGATTTGATTTGATTTTAACAAAAAACAAACAAACAAACTATCCATTTCTCCACCGTGCCATCATCTATGAAAATATAACCAGTGTGAACACAGAGTTCGGCACCGAGTTGCATGAGTCTGTTTAATGCTTGAACGAAATTACCTGGCGGTGTGATTTGAATATTATGTGGGCCACTTATTTATGTTTGTCCTTCGAGGATTATAGGTATAATGGCATTTCAGGTTGTCAGAGTAACACATTAAAAGTGACCTTGATACGGCAATGATGGAAATCCTCTCTCTCCCAGATATTTAGTATTTTTACCTTGCCTATTCTACTTATTCTATCTCATACAAAAACATACACACGTATATATATATATATATATATATATATATATATATATATATATATATATAACGTAAATCATTCAAACGAAAAACAAATACTGAAGCTAATTATATGGCAGGAATCACTCTCGCAAACAATATTTAATAATAAAATACAATCAACTTCGAATCCGTTAATGAATGGTATGATCCTTGTTTATAAATTCCGGTTTTATCAGGTCTTATTTTTTCTACTAGCCGGGATTTCAGTCGTTTCGAACGACCATCATCAGGTAGACATTTCAGTGTATTTTTGTTAAATTCCAGGTAGTAATGCGACATCGAAAGATTGTGCAGTCCGAAAGAGTGTTTTTTTAGCAATACGCACTACATAATTGATATTAAAATAACCTGATCCTAAGTGCGAATTCCTGATAATAACTGTTACATTTACTGTAACTATTGAACAATTTAGTGCATGCCACCTTTCTTCAGTACAAGAACGCACAATTTTCAAATTAAAAAAATTTCAACCACAGCGTCGCGACTGCACGCTCCAAAATTATTCTTACATTTAACAATATCTCATTGCTAAAAAAACACTCTTTCGGGCTGCACAATCTTTCGATGAACGCATTACTACCTGGAATTTAACAAAAACGCACTGAAATGTCTACCTGATGATGGTCGTTCGAAACGACTGAAAGCCCGGCTAGTAGAAAAAATAAGACCTGATAAAAACGGAATTTATAAACAAGGATCATACCATTCATTAACGGATTCGAAGTTGATTGTATTTTATTATTAAATATTGTTTGCGAGAGTGATTCTTGACATATAATTAGCTTCAGTATTTGTTTTTCGTTTGAATGATTTACGTTACATAAATTGAATACGCACTACATAATTGATATATATATATATATATATATATATATATATATATATATATATATATATATATATATATATACAGACACATCCCCTTCCCAGGAAACAATAAAACTGTCGTAATGACCAAGGCAATTCTGAGTAACATGAATCTATCCAGCCTCTATCTTTAAAAAAAAAAAATAAAAACAGGGCGTTTGAGCAAGACACGGACTAACCAAAATGAACGTTAAAAAAAAACACAAATGTAAACTAGAGACAAAGTTCATTTTCTTCAGAATGTCATTCATTCCTGGAGTTCACTGCTACTAACAAGCAGAATTGTCTTTCTCCTGATGATGGCTATGCTGGCCAAAACTAGTCGAGGAAACTAATTGAAATAATAAAACAAATCAAAAATATTAATATACAACCCAGTGTGTATAAAAGTTTTAATTTCTTTAATTTCTCAATGTTTATTATTGTTAAAAACACAGGCATTTTCAATTTCTTTTAGGGAGGGTTTGGGAGACTCATGCGTCTCAAATTTACCATTCCGTCATTTTGGTAGATTTATTGGTTGCTCGGAAGGGGATGTGTGTGTTATGTTTCTGCTATCTTTTATTTGTTCTAGAGTGTGTGCGACGTGTGCATGTGTATATATTTTTCTGAGTCTGTGTATGTGGGTCACATCATCTCTGCAAGCTTTCCTAACTTGTGTGGATAAGGGTGAGAGGGGTTAAGTGAGTGAGTTTTGGCCCTTTATGGGTGGTGTACAGTTCTATATAGTGACAGTAGAGCATATTCAACTATGCAGAGATTATAATGTGTGAGAGAGAAATATGTGGGTGGATCTACGGGGTTACATCTGAATTCTATCTCTGTTTTTTTAGTTGGCTTTTAAATCCATCCGGACAAATTGTTTTCAGGCGCAAATTCCATTTGTCTTCACGTTCTAGTATTTGCCTAACTTTATCTTTTGTGTCTATTTCTATTCTTTAAATAACTGTGAATTTTGCATGGTTATTACAATTATGCTGTTCTAGGCGCAAATATTGTTTTACAGGTAATAATCTTTCGTGAGGAGCCGACTTAATCCAGTCCAATAAGTATTAATTCTGTAGTGAAAATGCCATTCATATTTTCCCACACATTGTTTCTGGCATAGTGTGCATTCTAATAAGTAAATTATGCTATGACTTCTACAGTTAGAGTTGTGGTAGATTTTAATAGAAGTGTTAGGGTATTAAATAATGAAAACAGAATATTATTAAAGATAACAGACATTTTGTGCCGGGTAATTTTACAGATGGACTCTTTCCAAATTACGGATAATCATTCTTTTGTAACCAAGGGAAGTTTACTGAATAGAATAATCACACGAAGGTTGGTAATGAACGATAATACTTAGGACAAGAACAACACATATAAGATTCACCAGCAGCGCGTAGAAGTAGTCAAATGATAGAAGTGAGTCGAGTCAATTCCACGATAAAGGAGGATATCTACTAAAAGCCCCACGCGGTTAGATGTGGTACAAGGCGGAATTTAATGTGAGGTAACCGAGACTGTCGGCTCGGCCAAAAATTCCCCGTAGACCCCGTATAAAACGGGGTCGCGTAGCTGTTTCCCGAGACGAGTTTTTGTCATTCGACATAGCCTCGTCTGGGGATCCTCTCTGCCTCCAGGCAGAGAGTTTGATCAGCAGAGCCGGACACGAATCGCCAGCTGCAGGATATCTACCAACCGCCCACGCGGTCGGATATGGCACAAAACCGAATTTAATGTAGGATATCCGGGCCCGTAGGCTTGGCCAAAAATTCCCCGTAGACTCCGTATAAGACGGGGCCGGGCAGCTGCCTCCCGAGACGAGACACCGCCTCTCATCTGGGGATCCTCTCTGCCTTCAGGCAGAGAATTTGACCAGCACAGCCGGAGACAAATCTCCAACTCCAGCCCAACATACAGTATTTATTACTTTAATGAATGGAGGGGGGATAAATATAGGTATGCTACATCGCTTAGATAATGAGAAAATTCCGCCAGAAATTGCCCAAAGTTCGTTTCTGAAGAAATCTGATGAGTTTTGGCGAACAAGTAAGTGTGTTGTATTTACTCACACCATAAGGGTAGTCGTAGTCGAATTTTAGGCTTGTTTTCCCGAAGATAAAAACAAGAAAAATAAACGTGCACCATACAGAAAAGGGCGTGGTAAATTGTGGGTTAATTTCATACAATGATATTTTTGTGAATTTGTATGTATTGGCGTGGGTATTTTATCTTACAATTGTATTAATCTACATCTTATAAAAGGGAGCACTTTTCTCCGTAATATTACAAGTCATATCACAGAGAGAAGCTACACACATGTTTGTTGTATAGCCCCTTCTCTTCTGGGGGAGGTCTTTTGGTTGACCGAGTCGATTACACAACAAAGCTGCATTCCTCTCGGCCGTCTTCTTTCGGTCGTGTGTCAAATGTTTTTAGATTCGGAGGTAAAATAAGAAATTCAACAAAAGGGATTTTAAACGTATCTATTTTATTAACACGTCGATGTGTACATGTTTAACCAGCCAGTGGGATCGCTCACTTAGCCCCTCTGGGGAGAAAGTTCCAAGCACACGAAATTAACACGTCTTTTCGACACTTAAAATTTAACTCACCAAAATATATATATATATATATATATATATATATATATATATATATATATGATGAAAATACATATTTTTAAGGTATACTATATTTATACATTAAAATTCTGAATAACAAGGATAGAACGTATGTAAATTATAATTCTGTTTGTCCCCAACCTTTCGTTAGTTAGTTTGTTCCTAAGTTAGTTCCCACGACCGTTACGCCCTGCCAATAACTCATAAATAATGGGCTATTCCGTTTTGATAACGTAAGAACATAGAAATGACTTATGAAGAGACACTACTTGGTTTCAGTGAGAAAATGAATGAGCGAATGAAAGAAGAGAAGATAGAAGTAACCTAAGTCTATTTAATAACAACTTATTAAAGAAGAACGTCGAACTGCTATATTTAAACCAGACAGAAAATTGTCTTTTTCTAGTAAAGCGAACTGGGCATAGGTAAGTTAAAATGGAACTATGGAGCTAAGACGGAAATAAAAACCAAGCCAGTCAAAAACCAAATGAAAAATAAATGGTTTCTGAGTCGAAGTTTTTCGCATTCTTCTGTTTTGGAAATAAGTATTTAACATTTTTCAACCAATCGGTAGCTTTCCTGCCAAAAATATAAAAAAAACATGTTTTATGAATTCTTTGAAGGTTTTTTTCAGTCAAAGTTTACAGACTGTTTTAGTGTAATGGAGAAAGTTGTCAATTTGAAATGTGTTTCTGCCAGATCCCGTTGAATATGATATTCGTTTAAGTTTACAATATATATTTTTTGTATCGCCGTTTACTGCAACTGTTCCAACATAATTCCTTTACACATGTTTGAAGATGAAAGCCATATTTTAGCACTATTCGAACCAATAAAAAGAGCTGAATATATAAAGGCTTTCAGATTTGATGTGGTGAATTGAAAATCAAAACAAATAGATAACCAGAGTGAAGAATGAATGTAATCATTTCTCATGATTCAAATATGGAAAGTACGTATAATGAATAATTTAACTACCTTTCTCATGATTTAAATACAAACAAATACACGTAACATGTTGTTCTAACCGGAACTAAGGAAACGGAAGCACAATTTCAACTATTCTTCAGACACGGATGTACCGTGTCGGCCATATTGTGTATGTGAGAATAAAAACCAGTAGTATTGCTACTGCAGGTAGAAGTTACTCCACTAAGTTTCTGTCTCCTTTCTGACGTAATTTGACATTTTCAAACCAGTGAAATTTTGTGAAAAATGTTGCGACATTTCAATTATATCTACAAAGAACTTTTTGAACAGAAATACTTTTATTGTTACTTATTTTCAATTTATTCTTTTTATTTGAATCGAAATCTGATTCTTTTCTTTTTCAGTCTTTTTATTTCAGTTTTCTCTTTAATTTTCGCCGCCATTTTAAGTTTTTCTTGTCTAACGTAAAAATCTTATCAGAGAACTCTTTTTGTTTTATTTCGTTTTTCTTTTGTTTAATTTATAATTTTACTTTTAATTTTTACTTATTATCCCCTTTATTTCAAGGAACTTTTTGGTCGGAAAGCGTATTTTTGTTAATTGTTACCATCCTCGGCTTTCAACCGACATTTATCTTAATTTATTCTATTTCTCTGGGTTAACTACGAGTTTCCCCAGACTATAATTTTTCTTTATTTTTATTTCTTAAGGTTTATTGCAGTTAGTTTGGTATTCTTTTTAACGTGGTGTTTAATTTTCAATGTAGCCGACAAACGTATTAGCTGAGGAAAGATCTTTTTGTGTCTGCCTCCTAGGTAGACCCGTCCAATAAAGGGGACAAATAGATTTGTCAAACCCCAAAACCCAACAAAAAGAAGACAAGTCCAAAGAAAAGAAAAAAAAACAACTAATGTTGATGAAAATGTGCCAAATCCAATGGAGTCACTAAAGAATTCGACAGCCGGGAATCACCCATTTGCTGGAAGTCTCCACCAAAACGTATTATTAACATCGCGGAATTTTTGGAAAGGGTCACACGATACGTACACCTTAGTAAAGAAGATAGACTTTTGTAAGACTCCCGGGTATTACAGAAGTTCGAAAAGAAAATGGCATCAGTCTTCGTGGTGGACAAGGGTAAAATGTCTCTCTCCACAAAAGTGTTCCGGGCTTTTTCTTGTGGGGGTACTGCTGCCTAAAAGTAAAGGTTGTGTAGAGGTGGCGAACCGAAAGTTGATTACCAAAGACCTAATCTAATGACGCAATATGAAGATCAGCGCAGGACTGTAGCTGTATATGAGGAGACTCCTTTCGTGATAGGAGAGCACCTGTCAACCTACTTAAGTCAGTATTGTCAAATCATAGGAGGTACCTGACAACATGAATGAGAATGAAGCTTCGATATTATACTGGGAAAAATAAACCAAGGCCAGTCGAATGTCCGGGCTCCTTAACCTTTTCCCCATCATCGCATCATCAAAAAGCATTATGGTCATTAGCCCCTCCCTCAACCAAAATAACCAGCTTAAACAAAACCACAACATCTTCTACTCCAATCCCTTCTACACAAACCATTCCAGTCTCCATTCTCAATCCCGCACGTTCACAGTCACTACAAAAGCATGACTCATCAAAAAGGCAGCGAAATTCTGATAACATTTCCAAAGCAGAAAAAAGAAAAAATCAAAACAACCTCATGGCCCCGAGGAAGATGTCTGTTGCTTGTCCGTGGAGTAAGTCTTGAAAGCATTGTCACATTTCCAAAATATCGGAGGTCTTAAATTTGTACTCAATTTAAAAATTATGGTCGGGAAGGACGTTGAAAAACTCCAAAATTTCCCTAAAATAAAAAGGGTGTTAACAGTGGTACGACCAGACTCCGGTGCGCGGCAGATATGCGCATGATCGTTGAGGCCAACGAGCCCCTCTCAACGAGCCCGCAACTGGCCTATGTTGAAGATGAAAATATTAAGAGATTTCAACATTATTGTACTGGGAGGACACCACGTTTTGTTTACCCATCCCTGTATAGAGCGCTCAAATTAACATTTCCTTTGGACGTTGGCGGCCCATATCCTGAGGACCCCATAAGGAGTGAAATGGGCTTAGGCTCAATGGGACAGATGGTCGGTGTTCTCATGACGACAAGTTCAATGCAGAACAACAACGACAATCAGTTTGAAAATATTTCCTTGGCTTGCTAGCATGAATGCCCAGGTCCAAAGCTTTTTCTCGACCTTCATTGTTTCGGGTGAATGTATGTTATGTATTGGAGACCCGGTTTTCAACTCGGGACTGGGAATGCATTCTCTCTAGGGCGTTTCACCTCTATTCAGTATATGTTGATGGACGCGCGACAGGTGTTTCCTGGTTGGTGAGCAAGTTTTTGGATGCGGCGTGAGCTCTCGAGTTTGCACATATGACGGGCAGGCTTTGAGTGATGGATATTATCATAAAGAACAACGATCTTCGTCTCATCGGGTTTTTTATGCGTCCAATGACCACGCTGAGTGGCCATGGTTGTTTCGGCAGATCGAGCTTTTTTTGACGAAATCTCGTCGAGTAGGTTTAGTGGAGGATTGGACAGCCGTCCTTGACACCGACATGAATCATATAGAGCAAAGATCGAGGGCTAACAACACAGATGTGAAGCCATTTTGGGTCAGGTTTGATCTTGTCGATAAGTGTCGTAGTATCGGGAAGTAGTGTCGTCTGGGGCTAATAAGGGCAGCTTAGTTTCGTGTATGCGTTCTAGTTGCCTCGAACTTGTCTTAGTTAAGAGAGTGGATGTAGGGATCTTAGGCTGAGCAAGTTTTCATTTTATAGTTTACTCGGATCATAGGCTCGTCCGGGTTCGCGTAAACTTAGTAACGCCTAAAGTTAGGATGGCTAGCTACTGGAAATGGAAATCTTTTTGGTGATCAAGATTTGACGGGGGATG
The DNA here is from genome assembly GCA_964036315.1 of Acanthosepion esculentum. NCBI lineage: Eukaryota > Metazoa > Mollusca > Cephalopoda > Sepiida > Sepiidae > Acanthosepion > Acanthosepion esculentum. Next base: position 34,681,778 of record OZ038513.1, read on the forward strand.
AGGTAAGGAATATGTGATGGGATAAATTAAAATGCAAAATTAGGTCATTTGTCGCTTATTATAGTCGTCGACATATTCTAGTAAGATTAGTAGCAAAAACGGCATGTGGTGAGAATGTCGGTCGGGTGATTAATTCCCGTGATAGTGGATAAGCAGCCGTAGCTAGGGAAGAGTTGGCCTCCGTCCTTATCAAGAACGATCACGCACTGGTACTTATGGCTAGGTTAAATGAAATCTTGTGGCTCCTGAGGAGACGAATATGCCGGCAGCATTGCGCGCAGAGGATGACATGCATCCAATAAACATATCGCGTGCGTCACATTGACGGACAAACGCGGGCATATGTGAGTCTTTTCTGACTACTTTCAGGATCTGTTCACAAGGGAGACCGGTCGGAGCACTGCTCAGTTCGATGCCTATTAGGCCGACTTTTCCCGCCTCGAAACGGCTGGGTGCGATGATCCAATCACATAGTCGGAAATCTGGGAAGCACTGAAGCTGGTTGGCAGGGACAAAACTACGGGATAAGATGGTCTTCCTTAGGAACTGTACTTGTAGCAGTCACTCATTCTTGTTCCTTTGCTGGAACTGATTTACAACTACTGGATGAAGCAGGGATCTATACCTCAACACTTCACCAGAGGTGTGACCAAGTTGCTACGCAAGGACAAAAACGGTAGGGATGGGACAGTTTCGGCCTTTGATAATGTTAAATACAGAGTTGAAGATTTTAGCAAAGATCTTAGCTAGTCGTCTCCAGGCTGAGCTCTCTGGTCTGATTGGCTGCGAACAGACTTGTGATGCGAAGGGCAGGAATATTCCGGACAACCAAGTCGACAGTGAAGCCGTGCTGAATTTAGATCCGTCCAAGGCATTTGATAGTGTCTTTTCCGCCGCCGGTTTCAGGCCGTACTTTTGTAACTGGATCTGAATTCTGTATGCCACATCCGGTGCGCTGATGGAAGTGAATGAAGTTTGATCGGAGTCTTTCGTATTGTTTTGCTCCATTCGTCAAGGATGTCCGCTTTCTACTTTGCCGTACGCTCTTGCGTCGGAACCTTTCCTTCGCAGGTTAAAAACAAATCCGTTCCTACGAGGAATTTCCCTACCTTGTGCTACCACCTCAGTCATGTGCTCCGCCTTTGCTGACGACGTTTCGTTTCCTGTGTCGAGCAGAGCTAGTTCTAAGACATGACACGTGGAACTAGAACTATCTACTCCTGTGAGTGAAATAATGGGTTCAGTTCGACATTCCAACCACCTGAAGAAGGCCGGAACGTACAACGGCTGTAAAGTTGTAATAAATATGGCGACAAAGATGAGGACAATATTCCGAATAATGTAAATAGTGTACATATTACCTCATCTTAGAAATATAGACAGTTAATATATGTTGTATTTTTTTATTTCTCATAAACCTTGTTCTGTCATCCATTTATTTAAGCTCGCTAAGAAAGTCATGCGTTGTTTTCCTCTCTCATATCAATCTGTCCTGTGTGTATCATATTTTCCAGTCCGTCTTTCTTAATTATGTACCGTAGCAATTTGAGTTATCCCTTCCTGATGTTAAGCATAATTTACTTTTTTGTTTACATTTTCTCTTCTTCATCTATAGGAAGATTGTCCACCATCCACTGTCATAGAGGAAGACTGACCAATTTCTGGCCATCGACTTGGATTAAATTTCACTTCCACGTAAATAATAGTTAAAACTGAAACCATAGAAACAGCACCAACTTGGTAACGTTGTGTAACTTCCAAAAGTTACAATGTTACCATTCATACAATCTGTGAGAACAATGATGAATCTAAAATCTGTTTAGCGTCGGGCTAGCAAATCAACACGGGACACGGGAAGCTGTTCGTGTCGTTGCTATGATTTCTGTCATAATAATAATTGTGACAGAAATCATAGCAATGACACGAGCAGCTTCTGATTTGTGGAAACTACTCCCAAGAGGATGCTTCCCCGATCAGTACAATCTTAACCTCTTATTGTCTAGGGCTAACTGTTATCTTCCCCACATATCCTCATAAAATTTACCTCTTGCTCTATCTAGGGTTGCCCTTGGGCCTTGTGCAGGATGAATATTATTGTAAAAAAAAAATTAAAAGGATGAAAATTTCAATTAAAATCGCGGGGCGAGTATGCGACTAGCATATCCACCCCGAAAAAGACTACTTATATGGTAACAAACCACCCATATTCCCTTCGTATTCAATTTTTTGAAATGTAAGTTCCACTTGAGCAGCTTCTTTCCCAGTGGCTTTGCTTTGTGGAACCGAATCCCAAGGTGATTCTTTCCCAATCACTACAATCTAAACCTGTCCCAATTTTGAGTTAACCGTTATCTTCCCCACATATAACCATAAAATATAACTGTTACAGAGTAACGCTCTACCTCGAGTGGCTCTTGGGCCTCTTGAAGGTTGAACATTATTGTAAAAACAAAGATTAAGGTGAAGATCTAAAATAAAATCTAGGTGAGCATATCTACAAAAGACTACTTTATAGGGAAACTAAACCTGTGACACCTTCGTGTGGAGACTACAGGTTTGAAGATGACGGCGTGTCATCGACTATTTTAATTGAATTTATGTGCGTTCGTTTTTCATCGTCTTAAAAATGCATTTATTTTAAGTCGTTTCCTCTTTTTGAAGTGAAATATTCGCCCCGCACCGAATAAAAAAATCTATTCTGATATATTTTGATGGTTCCTTCCTCATTTAAAGCCCCGGGGCATCCAATACAAAATAACTCCGCCTTTTGACCCGCTCTCGACCAACACATTGTAAATCTATTTCAATATCCCGATCATGTTTACAATTTCACACGCAGACTGAAAACTGGGCAAAGAACATTCCGAAGAATACCAGTGACATTGTCTGCCTCAAAATAGACAGCTGATTGATGACAAACTAATTAGTTTTAATTAATTCCAAGAGCATTCCAAGTTATGTCGGAAAACGGTAACAAGGTGAAACGCCATTCCCGGCGACAACAGATCAACACGAAAGTCTCAAGTGCATAGGCCTTACAATAAAAAAAAGCATACAATTTTAGTAGTGTGAAATTAAATAACAAATAATTAAATATTAATATTTAGTGTTATATAAGTTTTTTAAAGAGAATCATGTCCGATATTAGAATAAAGATTTTAATTGTGTTCTGTAGGGGACCGGCAGGTTAATGTGAGGATTAAATCTCTGGACTAAGACTTCCTGCTGGCCAGTCCCGCTACATGAGAATGTTGGACTATGATGGAGTCCAAAGAATGCAAAATAAAACGAACAAGACAGATATATATGTATGCGAACAAATATATATTATTAACAAACAGGTTAAAACACGAGTTACAAATACATCATTTAAAACATGAATAAAACGTTAGTGTCTGTATGGAAAGTTATTGTGTGTGTGTTGAATTGAAATGTCCGTACGGGTGAATTTTGTTTTTAGCGTGTTCCCTGAACATGGGAAACGCTGGTTGTGTATTAGAGTTCACGTACTGGAGATGTTAAGAGAAAGTTTTTGTACCTCGCACCACGCGCGCGGTTATTAGTCCCAGGAGAGGCAGTTTTGGCCGCACGTGGGCGAAGCCGTGGAAAAGAGCCGTGGAAAGAGAAAGAGGCGAAAGGTCAGCCCGTATTTATACTCCCGGGAGAGAGAGAGACCGCTGTTGAAAGGGTTACGAAACGAAGAGGAGATAACCCGATAGTTCTAATATATTATTATAATAGTTTTCTTAAAAATATATTATCCATTCCTAATGATTAAAGTGTCGTATTTGTTAATTTTATATCCATCTCTTTCAGAATTTGACTTAAAATAAAATGAAAAGATGCGTTCAATTTTGGTTATACTGTTTCTAAAAGTGTTGCTGAGATTAACAGGGCATTTATCAAAGGATCCACTTGTGATCGGACAATGCAGTGCAGGCTTCTGAAGTACTGCAGTATGGAGACGAGCTTTGAGGATCAAGGTGATTGTGGACGTTCAGCTTTAATTAAAAATCAACACGTGAAAGCCTGTCGAATAAAGTCCGCGGCAAAGTGTCAGAGAATTGCCCCAGATAATAGGTGTTAACATTTGAAAAATAACCGACTATCTCAATAAAATTGCCAAATTGAAGAAACTCAGTTCAACAGGAACTTCAAAGATTTCGATGTCTTGAAGTGTGTTCGATGCGGCATTTTCGAATGATAGATATCTTGAACTGAGAAATATATGTTTTATGAGAACCGTAAACGATCAGTTCAATGTCATGATCTTAACGAATCGTCCAAAAAAATTTCCAAAACCTTATGTGCACCAACAGAAGATTGGGGTTATTGCTTTGTGGTTCGATATTAGATTTAGCCATTATAGCTTTCTGGAATCTAACCAGAAACGTATTGCCAAGATTTGATGCAAAAAAATAAATAAATATATGGATGAAATGTGCATTCAGTTAATCAAAATGGCGACCGGAACTGGTTAATCGACGAAGTCCAATTCTACTTTATGACAATTCTCGGCCACATGTTGCCAGGATGACACTGTAGACAGATTTGGCCTTGTCTATCATATTTCCTTGATTTTTCACGAATTGACTACAGCCTTTTCAAGCATCTTCACGATTTTCTCTATGTTGACTGTATAAACACAGTTTAAATACATGAACTCAGAAATGAATGATGATTCTAAAATCAGACATTGTTTTCCAAACAACGTAATTATGTTGCATATTTCAACAGTATTTCTTGTGGGGTTTAGCTTTTTACATTATATTACAATCATTACAACCAATTTAGAATTGGCAAAAAGGGTATTGAACGGAGAAGTAAGCGCCGTTAGAGAAACTTCTGTGCGACACCGTAAAATAGCACAACATTTAAGACATCAAATCGTATTCTTAAATAATCTCGTCAGAATTGAACTCTTACATAAATATCATATATGTCGGGCAAAAAGTTTAGAACTGTTCTCATGTTAGGCCGGGTTAATCCCCTGGAGGCGGTGTAATGGTCAGCAAGCTTGTCTCGCTAGAACAGTTAGGACTGAGTACCCCTTACTTTCGTCCTTGAGCCAGAGCTAATCTACGCTTGGAGATTCACTATATGTTTGGCTGGGTTTGTGATTTAATGTTTTGTTCAATGTGCTATGACGTGACTGGGAAGTCTTTCCTTTTTTTTCTTTTTTTTTCTTTTTTTTTAGTTTATTTTCAGTTTTTAAACTTCTTCGTGTCACGTGGCCGTCACCTGCAGTAGGCATTCTGAGACGAATTTCAGAATCCCGCACACCGTCACGGTCACGCGAATCTGCAATCTTTCAGAAGACAAAACACAAGGAGGGTCACGCGACAGCAGAAACACCTCCAGCTGAAAATTAAAAGTCACAGCAGAGAAAGAAATCGCGTAACTGAATGCGACTTTTATTTCATTGCTTTTTTGATAATGTCTGAAAACATTCGAAAGCACGGATAATATGAACATGCCATTTTGCACAATCAACACGATATAGAAATTATTCTGAAACACACACAAACAAGCACGCCCACAAAGACAAACAGACGTAGAAACAAAGAAAAACACACACACACACACACAAATATATATATATATATATATATATATATATATATATATATATATATATATATAAGATAAAAACAGAGGGGATAAAAGTAAAATCAACAGTTTGTAACATTTACTTTTAAAAAAATGTGCCCAATACACAGAACAAAATATTATTGTAAAAAATTATAATAATAAATTATATATATATATATATATATATATATATATATATATATATATATAGGGTTTTATTTACTTTTCAAGATTTTTTTTCTTAATCTCCGACGGTTATTTGAAAAAAAAAATGTTCATATCTGAATATTTTCTACCCACTAGCTATCAGGTCATCCCATAAGTTCTGTTCGAATTTTGAATAAAGAAAACAAGTGACCAAATGTTACATTTAATTACAGATTCAATCAACAATGTATTTTCCCTGATTATCTATGATTTCCTTCCATCTATTAACAAGCTTACTAATTCCATTACTGTAAAATTCTTTTGCCTTTGATTCGAAGAACTCACAAATGTCAGTTTTAACCTCTTCCTGTGTTACAAAAGCTGTTTCTTCCAAATGATTCTGTAAGCTACGAAACAAATGGTAGTCTGAACTAGCAAGATCGAGAGAATAAGGTGGATGAGGAATTTTCTCCCAACCAAGTTCTTCGATCTTTTGTGACGTGATTCTTGCTGTGTGTGGTCGCGCATTGTCCTGATGAAACATCACCCGTTTTCGATTCACTAGAGCAGGTCTTTTTTCCTCAAAGCTTGGTTCAAACGCTCTAATTGCTGACAGTATATTTGGGCATTAATTGTTGCATTAGGTGGTAAGAATTCAAAGTGGATTATTCCTTGGCAATCCCACCAGATTGTAAGAAGAACCTTTTGCCCATGAAGTTCCCTTCTCGGCTGTGGCTGGGGTCCTTCCCCCATTACCAAGCCACTGTCTACGACGCTTAACATTTCGATAAGAGAACCATTTTTCGTCGCCAGTCAAAAGTCTATCAAAAAAAGGTGAAACAATTTGGCGAGAATGGAGAGAAGAGCAGGTGTCAACTCGGGATTTGAGGTTGTTTTCAGACAATTCATGTGGCACCCATTTTACAAGTTTCCGAACTTTTCCAAGTTGTTGAAGATGACGATGAACAGTTGTATGGTTTGAACTGAGAACCACTGCCAATTCCTCAACTGATAAAGCAGGATTTTATTCAAGGGCTGCTTCAAGAAGCTTTTCATCAAACTCAACTGGACGTCCGGTTCGATCTTCATCTTCAAGGGTGAAATCTCCACCTCTGAGTTTTGCAAACCATCTTCTGCAAGTTCTTTCATTCTCCATAAACTAAGTGAATGTTTCTAGTCGCTTCGGCTGCTGAGTTTCCTTTCTTGAACTCATAAAGCATTATGTGCCTCAAATGATTCTTGGGTACTTCCATGTTAGCAGGGTTTAAATCAAACAAAATTTAATTTTATTGTTCTCTGAAATAATATTTGTTTAAATGCATCTAAACATAAAAATAATGTTCAGCTCCATTAGACATTATAAAATACTCTTTAAATTTCGCACATTTTAACAAAAAGTTAAAATTCGGACAGAACTGATGGAATGACCTAATATATACAATGCCATTTGTTGTTTGTCATTTCGATACTGATTTCATTGTTTTTAATACTATAAAACACGTGTAACTACTACAGGGTCCGGTGGATAAATTGTCATCTAAATTAGGCAAAAAAGTAAATAAGTGACATCTCATTTTTACAAATATATTTACCAAAATTACACAAAAGTATCTGGGGAAGACAGACTGACCGTCCATACTGCATACTTGTGAGAGAAAGAGAGAGAAGGAGAGTGAGAGAGAGAGAGAGACCAATATATTTGTAAAGAGACAAAGAGAGTTTGAGAGAAAGAGATAAAGTAATCATAGTAATGTAGTAAAACAATTAATTTGAGGAATGAGGGATTTCTTACTCATCGTACTAATCTTTCAAATGGATTAAGGCTTACTTGATATAAAAATCTGCCTGGATTTATTATAACCTGAATGCCGACTATTGGCACGGCTATTAATATACAACATCCACTAATTTAGCCACAATATATGGATAATATTTTTATATAAATTTCAAATAAATTATACATTAGATACATAATTTCCCCATTATCTCGTCTACTAATGTGGTATTAATCTTATAATAGTTCTATTAAATCTTACATCATTTATTAAAAAAATATCCACCTATCTTATCCTGAACGCCGACTACTGGAACAGCAACTAATATATAACATCCACTCATATAAACACACTATGTATGGATAATGTTTTTTTATATAAAAATTAAAATAAATTATACATTGGTTACACAATTGCCGCATTATCTCGTCTACTAACTTGTCATTTATTGTTAATACTTCTATTAAATCTTACATCAATAACTAAAAACAATTACTCGGGATCCAAAAAATACTTAAAGCTAATATTATATATAATATCATGAATTGAAAAAGTAAAAGCAACATATAAATTAATTAAAAATAAATATAATGAAACTCACAAAAATACAATGAATCAGACATTGGCACGCAATCAAAACTTGTGGAAGAAGCTGTTCAGGTACTCAGGTGCGCTGGACCCCTTCGACCAGACTCGGTCATGATGAATGTTTTTGCTTGATATTTCATAGTTTCCATTTAAACTAACTTGATATGGTGGTACTTTCATTTAATTATTTAAAAAAAAAATTTTTTTTTGTTAAAGCAACGCTTCGTATGAAAGGAAACTTTTCTTGAGATTACTTACCTGTTATGTGAAACTGTTCGTTTGAGAATGTGGGTCTTTCCGCATGGTGAACCTAAAATGGAAAAAAAAAGACGAGCATGCTGTCTATTCTTCTTTTTTGTATCGTCTTGGCTGAGGAGGAAGTGACGTAAGTCGTTAATGATTGGTCACTGAGGAGGAAGTGAGGTAAGTCGTTTCTGATTGGTCGCTTGTAATTTCAAGATCAGCAGTGACAGTTACTTAATGTGTCCATTTGTTGCGTGTTTGGCGGATTTTTTGTATTCAGGGTCGTCTGCCGGAATAAGTACTGTTTCGGTAGGGTCTCTTGGGCGAACAAGTATGATGTTGCAAGACCCAAAAGATGTCATGACCCCAAATCAGAACATCACAGACGAGGCGATCCTGTGCACTCGAACGGTGTTTTCATGACAAATTTAATTTTCATCTCATTAAAATTTGATTTTTTTAAAAATTCTATTCCCAATACTGGGACAATGCTTCAGAATCGTTATTTTGAACGGACAACTCAACTATACGCAAATACCCATCTTTCCAATGTCGTCAAATTAATTACAGAAATCCTTCTTTTAATATATATATATATATATATATATATATATATATATATATATATACAGTGTAACCCGGATATAAGATACCCGGATATAAGAGAAACACGGATATAAGAGAGATTTTATCTGGTCCCAAATTAGAGCCATACTTACCTAAACAAAATAGACCAAACCCGGATATAAGAGAAACCCGGATGTAAGATACTTCTTCTCCGATCCCGTCAACTCTCTTATATCCGGGTTACACTGTATATACATATATATACATATATATATATATCAAAGTCACAACCATTTGCATTTCTTGTATTCTTTATTATCCAATATATGATCTATTTGCTGATGTATGTCTACTACGTCTGGTCGAGTAGGCGTCTATAAATATATATATATATATATATATATATATATATATATATATATATATATATATATATATATATATACCCACTTTTGCATACAAAGCTTCGGTTAATCTTCGTATTTTTTTGTCACGTTGCTACGCATATTTCTTTTATATTTTTTAGTGACTTTGATGCGTAAATATTTGTATTCGTCTGACACGAAAATAAAAGAACTTCATGATTTTTGGAAATGCCAAAAGAAGCAGACATTTTGATATTCAGCTGGGCAATAGGATTTACGCACACATCCCAATAGGCTAGAGACTTCTAATTAAAAATGAAATCTACCGGAAGCAGTTAATGAAAGTGGAATACGGCGGGAAGAGTGATACAGTGAATGTAAATTGAATGCTGTAAAATATTCAGATCAAACTAAATCAGTTTATATATGAGAGCTATCCAAATAGAATCGTCATTATAACGTGAGTATCTCTCTTTTAACCGGAAGAAAACGACTGTTGGATTCATATCCGTCTATATAAAAATCACATCTGTAGTTAGTCTTGGTGTTTAGTTAAAAAATGTAGGACCTTCATTAGTCAAACGATCGACGGGATTAACTATATATGATTACTATAAAGAAACAATCTTTTAGGTCATGACTTCATATATGATTACTATACAGAAACAATGTGAAAGGTCATGACTTCATATATGATTACTATACAGTGTAGGGGACCGGCGGTGAGGATAAAATCTCTGGACTAAGACTTCCTGCTGGCCGGTCCAGCTACATAAAAATGTTGGACTATGATGGAGTCCAAAGAAAGCAAAATAAAACGAACAAGACAGATATATATGTACAAAACAAATATATATTATTAACAAACAGATTGATACAATAATTTACAAATTCATCATTTAAAACATGAATAAAACGTTAGTGTCTGTATGGAAAGTTATTGTGTGTGTGTTGAATTGAATTGTCCGTACGGGTGAATTTTGTTTTTCGCGTTTTTTCCTGAATATGGGAAACGCTGGTTGTGTGTTAGAGTTCACATATTGGATATGTTAGAGAAAGTTTTTCAGTACCTCGCACCACGTGCGTGGTTGCTGGCCCCAGGAGAGGCAGTTTTGGCCGCACGTGTGCGAAGCCGTGGAAAGAGCCGTAGGAAGAGAAAGAGGCGAAAGGTCAGCCCGTATTTATACTCCCGAGAGAGAGAGACCCCTGTTGAAGGGTTACGAAACGAAGAGGAGATAACCCGATAACAGAAACAATGTGAAAAATCATCATTTCATATATGATTACTATACAGAAACAAACTGTAAGGTCATGACTTCATATATGATTACTGTTGTGGATTCCGGGATGAATCCGATATCAAGGAATAACAAACGCCAGGAATGGATAAGGGAAATAAATGCATTAACGTAATAATACAAACTGGTAATACGGGTTAGTAGATCCAGGATTGCGGGTTAGTAGGAATAATATATATATACAGTCTTGGTATAAATATCGCGGTATAAATTCATATATGATTACTATGCAGAAACAGTGTGATAGGTCATGAAATCATATATGATTACTATACAGAAACAATCTGTAAGGTCATGACTTCATATATGATTACTATACAGAATCAATGTGAAAGGTCATGACTTCATACATGATTACTTTACAGAAACAATCTGTAAGGTCATGACTTCATATATGATTACTATACAGAAACAATCTTTTAGGTCATGACTTCATATATGATTACTATACAGAAACAATCTTTTAGGTCATGACTTCATATATGATTACTATACAGAAATAATGTGAAAGGTCATGACTTCATACATGATTACTATACAGAAACAATCTTTTAATGCTTGCTTTTCTAATTGATTACTATGTACCGAAAGTGTTATTTAGCAAAACGCAAAATAAATGCAGTGAAATTTCAAGGCGCTTAGATTTTAAAACTATTAAAATAAAAAAAATCTGATATTTGGAATTTACCAATATAATTGTTCACGGAATACCTGTGAGTTTTAACAGATATATATATATATATATATATATATATATATATATATATATATATATATATATATATATATATATAATCAGTTAACTTTCTATCTTTCTGTCGGTGTATCTATTAGAATATATTTATAGATATCTCATTTCCTTGATTCCCATCTATCTATCTATCTATCTATCTATCTATCTATCTATCCCTGTCTCTTCATATCTATCTTTTCCATCTCTTCATATCTATTTATCTATCTATCTATCTATCTATCTATCTATCTATCTATCTATCTTTTCCATCTCTTCATATCTATCTATCTATGTTTTAACAGATATATATATATATATATATATATATATATATATATATATATATATATATATATATATATA
>OZ038513.1:34698448-34710948 GCA_964036315.1 Acanthosepion esculentum
CTCCTTTAATTTCTCCTTCAATTTCTCTGCCTCGGTTGATAACCTTTCCACTTTTTAGCAGAACGTATTTATCGGTAAATCCCAGAGGTCAGATTTCTGCATCCAGTCAGTTCCAAATAAATTTTCCGTATTTTTTAGAACATACATCTTTAATTTTTTGGTCATTACGTTGAACGTCACATTTGTGATAATTTCGCCCTCAAATGTAATTTTTTCTCTCTGTTACCAACCCGGCTGTTTTATCTGTTCTCAACATGGTCGGTTTGTTTAATTTCTACCACGTCTGTAAGATAATAATGGTTAAATCTGATCCGGAATCTAATTGTAATCTGATCTTTTTGTTTAACATTTCTACTTGTACGTATTTTCGTATATTTTTCCCGTCGGCTTGGTCAGTTCTAGTGACTGTCAATCGGCTTTTGTTTTCTTTCTTAGTTCTACAGTGAGAACTTTTATGTCCCACTTTATTACACGACAGACAAGTCTTATAGCGATATGGACAATCTTTGTACCAATTCAAAGTCCCACAGCGATAGCATGGACTGGGTGGTAGTTTCTTCTGAGTTTTCATTTCACTTTTCGTAGTAAAATAATTTGTTTGGCTTGTTTTTGAGGAGGAAAAAAACGTGTTTGTCGTTGTACTTTTCGTATGTGAGCGACGCCAGACTCTTCGATATCTTTCGAGTCCTTTTTACGCTTATACATCTCGGACAATCCTCAGCCAATTTTTGTAGCGTCAATTCTGGTTCACTCTCAAGTTTTGTTAGAATTCTCCGTCTGATCTCCGCATCTTTAGTCGAAACCAGGCCTTGGACGAATATCAAACATTTAAAATAGTCGGAGAGAAGAAAGCAAACTCAGCTTAGAGCTAGAAGTGTCAAGAAGTTGTGGAAATTAGTTAACTAGTGTCTTAAAGAGACAAGGCTCATAAAATACTATAATGGTAGCTTCTGCTTTGGGCATATAAGATTGTTTCGAAGTACATGCGATAGTGCTGAAAAGTTCTCGAAATTGGACGAAATAATCAAACGACAATGGAATAATGGTAATAATGGATAATGAGCCAAGATCTAGCATTTGTTTGCTAACTCCCCAGGGTTACATTTCCCCCCACCCAACAAACGTATGGAGAGTGTTTTTTTATAATCTGTGGGTGTTGAGTTCTTTCATTGCTGTGGGCTAGGATGGTCCCATATCAGGATAAGTGGCAACACTTAAGCTTTGTTTTCCCACAAAAGAAAACACTATTTCAAAAGGATAATTTTTCATTTCACGCCGCCATTATTTTACCGTTAATGTTTGTTTGTAAGATTATAAAATTTGTGAACCAAATACAATGCCAGACTTATTCATTATAATATACAATATTATTGTAATCATGTAAATTATTAATAATTATTATATATATATTATAATAATTATTATATATAAAATTATTTATAATATACAATATTATTGTAATAATGTTATTCATTAATAATTAATATATATATATATTTTAATAATTATTATATATAAGATTATTTATAATATACAATATTATTGTAATCATATTATTTATTAATACTTATTTCATATATATGATAATAATTGCTATATATATTATAAGATTATAATATACAATATAATTTAGTATTAATATATATATATATATATATATATATATATATATATATATATATATATATATATATATATACATACATTTCTTTATCATTTACCTTTTATAATGATTTATCATTTATCATTATATAAAGAAATACATTTGAAAAAGAATTTTTTATATCCAAAAATTTTAAAACTTTACCAAATTATTAAAATATGTAAACCAACTACATAGCAATATTTATTATTTACCATTTTATAAAGAAATAAATTGAAATGAAATCCTTTTATTAAAAAATGTTTAAAAATGCAAAATTTCTTAAATATTTAAATATATATATATATATATGTATTTATACATATATATATATATGTATTTATTATTTAATATTTGATAAATAACTATGAAAACATGTGTGTTATTTGTTATTCATAAAAAATATAAATGAACTATATAACAAGGAAATTTGAATGAACATATATTACACCCTTATAAATATTAATTGAAACAAAAGGAATAATTCCGTTATTATTTACTTTTTATCGTATTTTTCAAATGAAACATGACCCAGTGCACGTTAGTACTTTGTATGTCCATTCTACAAAGTCGTTCTATGCAGAATTGACCACAGATTTTCGATCGGATTTAAATCAGGAGAGTTTCCTGGCCACTTTATAGTACTATGATTTGCTCACTGGTACGGTTCGCCAGTGTGTTCGCGCAGCGTTACGATTTTTTTTGCGCTTCCTTGGAGTAACGTCGAACGCAGACAATGGCCGTTGAACAAGTAATCTACAGTCGAGACAGTAGTGTCTGGGCGTGATAAAAATCTGATGCAATCACGGATGAGACAATATTTTGCAAGGCGAAACAAATTTCATCCTATACCCCCGAAAATAGATTCATATTACTGGCCACCACTACAAATGACCTAATCTGTGGAAAAAATAGAAATCGATTTCACCCTGTCACTCCAGTGAATCCAAAACTGAGCGTATTATTAAACAAAAGGAATTAAAGCTGTTGTTTCAATTAAATTGCACAAGGGTGTATCTAATTCCCCTTCTGTTATAATTCTTGTATGAGCTCGTAGTACTGGTTAATAATATTTCAAGGAAAACACTGCAACGAAAGATTAGAGAAGAAGCTGTTTAATCTCATGGACCGATAATACAGTAATATCGTAGTTCATGCTTGAATGCGTACGACACATTTTGGGACTTCTTTCCCTGGGTGAAGACGTCCTACTCAGTCTGTCGAAGAGTCTATATTCAACATGTTAGTGTAACGATGGTCAGTCGTCTTTCCACATAATACCATTATGATAAACAATACAGAGGAAGTGAAAAGTGTTTACCGTTAAAGCAGTATTAAGAGAATAATCGTCCTTTTGACAAGCCTTTTATCATTTTTTTCTTTTTGGCCCACACGAATTTAAAACATTGCCAAATAGTTGTTTGCTGACGGCTGGCACACAAATCGATACCTGACTAATATTGTTTGGGTTGCTATGGCGAAGGAACATAAGGTTGTAAGATCTGAAATCATAAATAATCCATTTGGTAAAAAAAAAAAAGGATCACTGCTGATGTACGCCAGAATATCTTAGAAACGTATTTCAGGAAGTGGTCCTTTTTGTTTGCAGAACTGTTGGGTGACGACGTCACAAAAATGGTAGAATAGAAACGAACTCCAATTTCTGACTACGACTCGTATATTCTTATTTATTTTTTTATTTATCATTAAACAATACATGAAATCTCACCCACATCTTTCTCATCGTTAGATGTTTGACAAATTTGTTGTCTCTGCTGTGCCACCAGGTTTGAGAATAAAATGAGTAGAGATATGAACACTTCAGGTGACATGACTTCCTAACTTGTCCAATGAAGAATCTGCTTCTTCTGTGTTCTGAGTCCTATCAGGAATTTGGCGATCCAAATTTGGTTTCTTATCCATCTGCCATTCTGACATCGATTTATCCAACCCCGTTTGATTTGGGTTTTTTTTATCATTTCACCGCCAAACAAGAGAATAAAGCCACTAAGACATAAGCGGTTACTGAATCTGGAAGAATAACAAAAAAAGAAAATCATTTATAAGGGGAGAGAACAATAAAAGAAAAGTAATCAAGAAGACAGTAGATAAGGATAAACATTGCATTTAGATTTTTGCAGATCAAAATTTGCTAGAATCAAGAAGCCGGAAGAGAACTCCACAAGCGAGAAGTGCAAGATATGCACTGAAAAGTGCCATAAAATTAAAGACAATTACCTACATATTTTAAAATTCTTTTTCAAATGTATTTCTTTATAAAATGATAAACGATAAATCATTGTAATATATATATATATATATATATATATGTGAAGAAATATAGTCTTAAAGTGCGCTATATTTATTGGATAAAGTGCTCAATATCAGAGATAGAGCGTTTTTAAATATAAAAGTGAAGATAGAAGTCAACACTTAGAGGAGACAGTCTGTTACATGCTAGTGCAATCGTTATATATATATATATATATATATATATATATATATATATATATATATATATATATATATATATACATATATTAATACTAAATAATATTGTATATTAAAAATAATCTTATAATATATATAACAATTATTATAATATATATATATAATAATTATTAATAAATAACATGATTACAATAATATTGTATATTATAATTAATCTTATATATAATAATTATTACAATATGTATAGTAATTATTAATAGATAACATGATTACAATACTGTTGTATATTATAATAATCTTATATATAAGAATTATTACAATATATATATATATAATAATTATTAATAAATTACATGATTACAATACTAATGTATATTATAAATAATCTTATATATAATAATTATTATAATGTATATATAATAATTATTAATAAATAACATGATTACAATAATATTGTATATTATAAATAATCTTATATATAATAATTATTACAATATATATAATGATTATTAATAAATAACCTGAGTACAATAATATTGTATATTATAAATAATCTTATATATAGTAATTATTACAATATATATAATGATTATTAATAAATAACATGATTACAATAATATTGTATATTATAAATAATCTTATATATAATAATTATTACAATATATATAATGATTATTAATAAATAACATGAGTACAATAATATTGTATATTATAAATAATCTTATATATAATAATTATTACAATATATATAATGATTATTAATAAATAACATGATTACAATAATATTGTATATTATAAATAATCTTATATATAATAATTATTATAATATATATATATATATATATAATGATTATTAATAAATAACATGATTACAATAATATTGTATATTATAAATAATCTTATATATAATAATTATTATAATATATATAATGATTATTAATAAATAACATGAGTACTATAATTTTGTATATTATAAATAATCTTATATATAATAATTATTATAATATATATATATCATAATTATTAATAAATAACATGATTACAATAATATTGTATATAATAAAAAATAAGTCTTGTATTGTATTTGGTTCACAAATTTTATAATCTTACAAACAAACATTACCGGTAGTGGATTCTTTCTATTAAATAACGGCGGCTGTGCGATGTGGGGCCTTCAATATTTTAGTAGAGTAGCTTAGCAATACGCATACATGAACATTTCAGAGGTTTCTATGTTTCAGCTGCGTTTGTTAGGCGTGGCTATAGGGAAATAATTTTGGTCTGCAATGTGATCTATTAGTATTATGTCAATGTTCCATTGTGTGCACAACGCATGCAAATTTACAATTCTTTCAATGCGAACTCTTTCTCATCCTTCCCAAATAATGCATTTTTATTGTTTTTTAATCATTTCACCCCATCAAGGGAGTAAAGCCACTAAGACACAAGGGGTTACTGAATGTGAAAGAATAAGAAAAAAGAGAAACATTATTAAGGAGTAATCAAGAAAACAGTAGATAATTGGGGGATATTGCATTTAAATTTTTGAATATCAAAGTTGACTTGAAAGCAAGAAGCCGGAAGAGTTTTCCACTGTGGAGAAGTACGAGAAAAGAAACTGTCAGCATAAAACCTACGGTTGCATCCAGATATGCGAATGTGATTATAATTAACAACAAAACAGGGAATAGAAATACGTATGACAAGACCATTATGATTATGTGGCGTGGGAGCCAGACCAAGGAATACAAAAAAGGGCATTTTTATATACATCTATCTATCTATCTATCTATCTATCTATCTATCTATCTATCTATCTCTATCTCTCTCTCTCTCTCTATATATATATATATATATATGTGTGTGTGTGTGTGTGTGTGTGTGTGTGTGTGTGGGTGTGTGTGTCTTTGTGTTCTGATCATTATCTATCTATCTATCTATCTATCTACACACACACATTATATATATATATATATATATATATATATATATATATATATATATATATATATATATATATAACACTTCTTGACCTTTGTAGCTCTTTGTAAGTATTGACTTTTGCTACCCCTCTCCTAATCGAAGTCCTGTCAATCATTTTCGCAGGTTCGTCAGAAGCTTACGGCCACATATTACTTACATGTGCTAAGATATATAAATAAAAAGAGGGTTCAATAGATAAAATTTAAGAGGAGTAGAATGGAAAAAAATATTCGTCAATGAACAACGCAAAGAAAAAAGACAATAAATGGCTCATAATAAACATAATAGGCATTTGGGTTTCTGTTGATACAGATATTTTGGCTCATCAGAGACCTTGCCGCCAATCAAGTACCGCGCATGAATTCATAATGTCTGTCTACCATAACGGAAAGTTCTTCAGAATAATTACGATAGAATTATTTATAGAATAGGCACAGAGAAGCTGGGAAAGTGACTGAAGCCAGTCTGACATGTCAGGACCACTAAGTTATTCGCTGCTTTCTGTCTATCCTTATAAGGATGCCCCGTGAGTGTCAAATTTTCTTGACCTTCTGTTCTCACTATCTACCTAAGGAATATCAGTTGTATCTTTTTGATTTCATCTATAATTATAATTTTTGTTTCCATTTAGTTTAAAACTTCCTTGTTTACATGCTTCGTCCATAGAATTCTCAGCATCCTTGTGTAGAATCACTTATCTGTTTCTTTCAGTCTACTATCCAGCATTTTTTTTTTGCTTCTAAAGAAAATAGCTGTTTTCTTAATACGTCATTTAGATTTTGAAAAGCATCTTTCGCTGTTCCATTGCTTGTTCAGAATCCGGCGTTACTGGAAATGCAAAAGATGCCTTCCAAAATAAAAGGGTTAGATACACTTGGAATCTTCAATATTTATGATTTACCATTCTATAAAGAAATAAATTTGAAATGAAATCATTTTTATTAAATTTAAAAAAAAATCAAAATTGCTAAAATATTTATATATATATATATATGATGAAATGTGGAAAAAACAAAGCAAAATCCGAATATGTGAGTTTACTGTTTTTTTATTTTGTTTTTGTTATTCTGTCGACGTCAGACGTTTCGGTCAAATAGACCTTCCTCAGGACATGGTTAATGGAGACATATTTATATTAGATTTAAGTTAAATGAAGAGACGATATATACAGGACTAGTCAGAAACAGAAAGACTGAAATTCTAAAATTGAGTATTCTTTCTTGGAGTCGGATACGCTGGCGCCGCGTGGGCGGCGCTGCGAAAACCTGCTCCCAGGGAAGCATATATATATATATATATATATATATATATATATATATTTATACATATATATATATATATATGTATTTATTATTTAATATTTTATAAATAACTATGAAAACAAGTTTGTTATTTGTTATTCATATTTTCATAAAAAATATAAATGAAGTATAAAACAAGATAATTTGAATGAACATATATTACACCCTTGTAAAAATTAATTGAAACAACACGAATAATTCCGTTATTATTTATTTTTGTTTCGTGTTTTTCCAATGAAAGATGACTTGGAATCATAAGCAACTATTCACCAGATTTGTTTAGTTAATCCGGCAACGGATAAGATTGGGGAAAGACAAAATCCATCTTTAAAGGGACTGGAAATTAAAGTTCTGGTTTGTATTCAGGAAATATCGGATAAGTCAGTGCTACTTAAAGAGAAGTACGCATACCGGAGCCGGCATGTGAACCATTGTCTGGTCGGTACGCGGTGAGTTTCCAGGAAAACAAAAAAAAACAGTAGTCACATTCTACATGACGGGAGACTAACGGGATATCTGGCTCTGTTTTTTAGCTTTTTAACATTTTCATTTTATTTTTATATTTATTATGGTTACATTTTTTTTTATTATTCACTCATGTTAATTGCGAATGTGATTATAATTAACAACAAATCAGAGAACAGAAATAAGTATGACAAGACCATTATGATTATGTGGCGTGGGAACCACACCAAGGAATACAAAAAGGCCATTTTTATAGACATATATTTCTAATGTGGCCTTTAAAGAAATCACCTGGCTATGGAAAAAAAAGTGTTCTGGCCTGCTTAGGGGCCAGGAAGAAAGACACGGAAGACGAAATTAGGTTGAATAAGTATAGTGAAGATATATACAAAGCAAGTGTGTTAGTAATAAATAGATAGAGGTGTACGTCCGAACAGTAGGTTAGCACTGCGTCTAATCTTTCCCTCTCAACTGACTCTCGCAGTTAGTATTTATGTGAGGAGGAAGAGTTCATTCTACTGTAGCAGGGTTTGCCACAAAAAATAGGCATGTTGATTTGAGCGAAGAATTTAAAAATTACCGTTTAATTCCTTAGATTCATAATTTACCTGCATATATAAACAAAATGGGGTTCACAGCGTCCACTGGACCCCACGGACCATATGCTGGATTAAAAGGCTTGTCTAGCTGGTCCTTGGAAAATTGGGAAAAAAAAGCCGGTATGCTACATCCGCCAGTTTGCGCAGCACTGGGATATGACACTTTGTAAGAAAGTTTAGCTTCCTAGGTGTATTACGACTGAGAAGGGATTTTGATCCAAACTGGCAGCTACATAGTTTCGGCCTTGTGCCATATCTTCTACCATCGCTTAATAAATCGCTATAAAACACAGAATAAATTTCATATACGCGTGACTAAATTTTCCCGTCGGTAAAAATTCTATGCAAAAGAAGAGACGGCTATGCAAAAAAAAAAAAAGCTTTTGATTTCTAAACATCAATCGATGAAATTCATAAAGTTTATTTTAAATAAAGAATCAAAAGAATGGAAAGTAATAGCTCTGGCCATGTCAACAGTCTACATCAGATAAACGTCGGAAGATTTTGCAGATCATCTCAGATGTTGAGTCTGCATTGATAAAGATGTTCAAATTCATTCATTTTTTTCCTTCTCTCGGGATATATGTTAATCGCTTTTAATCGGGAAATCGTGATTTTTATGGATACAAGTCATTACACCCTCCCTCCCTGTGTCACTCTCTCTCTCTCTCTGTCTCTGTTACTTTCCTTTTATATCTATCTATCTATCTATCTAACTCTCTCTCTCTCTCTCTCTATATATATATATATATATATATATATGTATATATATATATGTATATATATATGTATATATATATATATATATATGTGTGTGTGGGGGGTGTACGTGTTTGTGTTCATTATGTACTTATCTCTGTATGGATATATGCATGTTTATTATCAGTCTATCCATGAAAATTACCTAACATAACATCTAACGTGCACACATCTATCTATCTATCTATCTATCTATCTATCTATCTATCTATGTATGTATCTATCTATCTATATATATATATATATATATATATATATATATATATATATATATATATAAACACACATATATATATAGATATACATATTTATATATATACGTGCATAAATATATATATATATAAACATGTATATACATAAACATATATATATATATATATATTCTCACACCAAACATTGCACGAGTATATACATTTATGAACATGATAATATATAATGAAATACCATCTGCTTTCTTCCTCATAATCTACAGCAACGAAGTTTCCTACTTCTACGTGTCATGACCATTGTCATGATTCTACACAACTTATTGTCCTTTGAAGCTCTCTGTAAGTATTGTCTTTTTGCTACCACTCTCCTAACCCATGTCCTGTCAATTCTTTTAACAAGTTCGTCAGAAGCCCACGACCATATATTTTTTATATGCAAAGATATATATTTAATAAGAGGGTTCAATAGATACAATTTAAGAGGGGTAAAATAGACAAAAATATTTATCAATGAACAACGCAAAGAAAAAAGACAATAACGTATATAGAAATGGATATGAAAATAACTATATGTGCATACACGCACAACAATTCCCCAAATGTCCAGTCAAAATGCAATACTTAAAATAAAATAAAACCAAATAATATATATATATATATATATATATATATATATATATATATATACATATATATATATATATATATATATATATATATATATATATATATATATATATATATATATTCCGTTTATACGATATTTGTATGGATAAAAATATTTAAGTAAATGCTCTATTTAAAGTTTAATATATACTGTCGGATCTATATCCACATATTTGCTCACACACACACACACACACACACACACACACACACATATATATATATATATAAGTATATATATATATATATATATATATATATATATATATATATATATATATATATATATATATATATATGAGGAAAAATATGGAAAAACAAAAAATCCGAATATCCATGTTTACTGTTTTTAATGTTGTTTCAATGTCGACGCCAGACGTTTCGGTCTAGTAGACCTTCTTCAGGACATAGTTATTAAAACATAATTAAAATTAGACGATATTCAAGTCAACATGAAAATACGATAGACATAAGAATAATCAAAACAAAATGACTGAATTTTAAGATCATACTTAGAAAGTATACGTATTCTATTCATACGAACCTATCCTAAAAATCTTCTCAGCATTAAATAACCCATTAATGTTGATATGCCGTAAAACAAAATAATCCAAACCGAACTGATTTCTTAGAAAGTATACGTATTCTATTCATACGAACCTGTCCTAAAAATCTTCTCAGCATTAAATAACCCATTGAGGTTGATATGCCGTAAAACAAAACAAACCAAACTTACACGTATGTTTTTCATATCAATTTCCTATTCGGGGGACAGATTAAGTTTTATCTTCCGGAGTTGTTTATATTTCCACAATTATATTTTAGATGAACCCTTGGGCCGGCCTCTGCCAATCGCAACTTTTACTTGTATTCGCGTCATTGAAACAAATATTTCCAAATTTCGTTTTTACTTCTCACAGTTAGAAGTAAAAAAAATTATGAATTGTACGTGCGTTTAAAACTCAGTAAAATAAAAAAATAAGTTATTTCAAAATTCGCTTGAAGATGAAACAGAACTAATGCTTTTAATGTAATTATATGATTAAATTTGAAGTTTTTAGCTTCGGTTTTTGAAGCATGGTAATTCCTGTGTAACGAAGAAACCATATTTTAAATCAGTTAATTTATAATACATACATATATATATATATATATATATATATATATATATATATGCACACACGTACATATATATATATATATATATATATATATATATATATATATATATATATATATGTTTCATTAAAAACGACAGACAAGGTAATAGGTTAAGCTTTTTATTTAATTTTTCTTGTGTAAAAACTGTCAAAATGTGTTATATTTCCCTACTACACACTAAGACATACACATAACGCACACACTCAAATAAGATGAAAAATCGAATCGTCCTTGATAATGGCTAAAGATATAGCCGAAAGCGCTCGGATTTTTATAAAACATTTGGACAGTTTATACACACGCTTTGTCCATAAATGAAAGCTCTTTTTCGAACACAAGAAAAATTAAATAAAAAGCTTAACCGTAGTACCTTGTCTGTTGTTTTTAATGAAATATGCATAAACGAATAAAAAGAAATGAGTGTGTAAGACGGTATTTCTCTATAAACAAAGAAATATAAAAATGTTAGGTTTCAATTGTTCTCTTCATTTCACGTCTGGCTAATAGAATTTCGAAAAATTGAAGGATGTCCCGTCCATCAGTTTAGAATCGTACAAAAGCATGTTGATAGACTCAGACTAACCTCAAGAAAAGAAGGGGAAAATTAATTGGTCTCTTATTCTATGTAAAAAAAAACTAAGGAACTTTATACATATGTAATTAAAACGGTCAATGAAAACAATGATTGCTATATTGATAGATATTGTTAAATAAATACATTAGAGATAGATAGATAGATAGATAGATAGACAGACAGACAGACAGACAGATAGATAGATAGATTCTGAATACTGATAGATAGATAGATAGATAGATAGATAGATAGATAGATAGATAAGGAACATAGATAGATAGATAGATAGATAGATAGATAGATAGATAGAGAGATAAAGAACACAGATAGATAGATAGATAGATAGATAGATAGATAGATAGATTCCGAACACAGATAGATAGATAGATAGATAGATAGATAGATAAATAGATTCCGAACACAGATAGATAGATTCCGAAAACTGATAGATAGATAGATAGATAGATAGATAGATAGATCGATAGACAGATAGATAGATTCCGAACACAGATAGATAGATAGATAGATAGATTCCGAACACTGATAGATAGATAGATAGATAGATAAATAGATAGATAAGGAACGCAGATAGATAGATAGATAGATAGATAGATAGATCGAATGATTCTGAACAAAGATAGTTACATAGATAATGAATACAGATAGATAGATAGATAGATAGATAGATAG
>OZ038513.1:34713448-34720948 GCA_964036315.1 Acanthosepion esculentum
TATATAATGCTCTTGATAAGAACAGCCAAGTTCGAGCTGTGGCTCCAGACATCTCGAAGGGGTTTGACAGTATTTAGCACGCTGGCCTTCTACGTAAGCACCAGGTTTACCGTATTACATGGCGACTGTCTGGTTTAGTCCAATCGTTCCTGCCAAATCGTGAACTGCAGGTCGTTTTAAACGGGGTCGCCTCCAGATACTTTAACCCGAACGTTGGCGTCTCCCAAGGCACTATCATGGGTCCTACGCTGTATCTGATCTTCGTCAATGTTCTTCCCAACTAGGCATTTATGTAGATAACACTACCATTTACTCTTGTCTCAAAGGCAAATCTGTCACAACTGACAAAATTAACCTGGCCTCTGCTCTTGAAATGTACATCTAATCAGTGGTTAACTGAGTCAGGAAATGGCTTGTAAATTTTAACGCTTTCAAAACGAATCTGTTCTCATTTCACCAGCATAGAGAAACTTTCCTGCCCGCCATCGGCATGAATGCTGCTAGTCTCCTGGAGAGCAACACACTGCGCCTCTGTAGGCTCACGTTTTCAACTGACTTATAGTGGAATGACTACATCGAATCAGCAGCTGCATCTACTGCAAAGAAAGTTGGGACTTTGTATCGTGCCAGAAGAATTTTTTTTCCATCAGAGTCCCTCTTGCACTTTTACAAATCAACCATTCGTCCATCATGGAATTATGTTGCCATATCTGGTCTTGTGCGTCTGCTATTCATCTCGAGATTCGTGACAAAATCCAAAGAAGGAACTGCAATGTAATCGATCCTGACCAGGCATCTCGACTTCTTTCACTTTTTCACCGACGTGACCTGGCTTCCCTCTGTGTTTTCTACAAATATTTTCATGACGAACATTTTTCCCTGTTTTCTCAACTATGTGAATTTCAGCGTGCTACTAGATTGGCATTTAGGTCCCAGACTTTTAGTGTTGAAATACTTAAATGTACCCACCACTTCTACTCCAACAGTTTCTGTTGTAGAACTTTCAGACAGTAGAAGTCCCTTCTGTTTCCTTGCTTCCCTGATAACTAGAACCTTCAAAAATTTAAATGTAACCATTCATCTTTTATCCTTTCTTCAATCCCCCATATACCAAGTTTTTTTTTTATCTCGCTTTCACTCTCTGTAACCCCTGCGTACTCGTAGCATTCTTACTTTGCTTGGGTTGAAATGATTAAAAAATAAATATAAAATAAAAAATATCACTCCCGTCTATGGCTGTCTTCACCTTAAACATCTCTCTCTATCTGTCTCTATCTCAACTCTCTCTCTCTCTCTATCCTTATCTCTCTCTCTCTCTTTCTCTCATTCCTTCAATGCCTCAAAGTCCAAACTACTGGCATTCTACTATCCCAGATCGACCCCAGGTCTTTCACAAATCGTGATAAACGGATAATCCCCTGGGGATGCCCAGTGACTTGAGCGCCTATTGGAACTTAAAGTCAACCGTAACCTCATGCGGAACCCTTGCATACGATGCATCGCTTAAGATCCCGAGGAAAGAAATGGTCGATTCCCTGTGACACTCCTGTATCCTCCTGCTATCCTCCGGATTTACAAAAGTACTGCTGCCATATTTGGGTGGGAGATGCCCAGTCTTCATTTCCCACTCGCGACAGAATCCAAAAGCGTGTCCGCGTCGTTGTAGGCGACGAATTATCTTTCACAGTACAACCCCATTCTCACAGACGAAACGTCGCAGGCATCTCACTGTTATATCGCTATTTCCACGCTGAGGGTTCAGACGAATTCCACTCCTTAGTTCCACCCGTCAGAACCTTCGCGCCTAAGACCCGCCAAGCCACGCCCATTGTAGCGAACCACTCTCATTCCCTTCATACCTCCTAAGGTTATGTAAGTTCCACTCAAGCAGCTTCTTCCCACGGACCGACTACCAAGGGGCTATTTTCCTGATCGCTACAATCTGAAGCTTTTCAACTATCGGGTTAATCGACATCTTCCGCACATATCCGCGTAAACTGTACCTCTTAATCTGTAACACTCTACCTCGAGTGGCTTTTGGGTCTTGTACAGGGTGCAAAAAAATCCCGTACCATTTTTCTTCTTTTTTAGGCTTTCATTTCTTTAGCCAACACCAATACACTATTTTCCCTATCCCTGCAGAAAACAAAACTTCCTAATGTCCGTTTATACTCAATGAAAAGCTAAACATACACGCAAAGGTATTGTTGACTAGAGCGCTGGCAGGCTGGCTCAGGTCCGACCGGAAATCTCGGCCTCAATATGTGATACATCGGGGACAGAAGGCTAACACTGAAACAAAAATGATTGAATGTTGCAATGTCTGTGAGTGGCAAGTTAATTCCGGGAGGGGGTCGTTAGGCGGATCGAAAACATATTACGGGCTCGACCGAATTGAAATAGACACCAGACGAATATTGATATATTATTTATTACGCTTGCGCAGTGCGTTCTTAATACGGCATTTCCGATTCAAACCTGCAGTCAACCACTTATTTATAACCCATGGATTTGCTGGTAAATCCGCCGAGTTTCTTACTAATTATATTGATATTAACTTGTTTTACAGGGGAGGCCTGATGGCTCGGTTCATCATGCGGCGTCATATTTAGTTTAGCTGGTTGTATCCGACCATTTTTCCACACAACCCACCACCCCTGGCGGGCGACACAGAACTAATCTTTCACCAAGAATTACTTATGCATATAATTAATTTCTTAAATAAAAAAAAAAAAACAGTTTTCTATAGTTAAATATCTCATTGCATCATTACAAAAATAGTCCCACCCAACACAAACAAAACACTCTGTTTGATTGATTGACTGCAATTCTGTCAAGGTTTATAATGGGGGTAACAGGTTTTGCTGTTAACTGCTTGCTTGGGCTGATTAGTTATTTACAAGAGGTTATTTTGACAAAGTAACTTGTAACGAAGGAAGAAGGTATACGTCGTTTCATTTTGTTTTGCATTTGAATGCAGCACACTCTCTTTACAGGTCAAGAAGAGACGTGAGGAAGAAAAAAAGCAATTTTTTTATTACTAGTTATACTGACATTAACTTGCACTACTTACATTATTTGGACTATTGTCCTCATCTTTATCGCCATCTTTTGTCGCCATATTTATTACAACGTTTCGGCCGTTGTACGCTCCGGTCTTCTTCAGGTGGTTGGAATGTCGAACTGAACCCTTTATTTCGCTCATTGGGGTAGACTGTTCTAGTTCCACGTGCCATGTAATTTTGTTGTTAAATTTTATTGTTAATTTTAAATATAGACAGATACCTGTTAATTCCCCTTAACCGGGTATTGAACTCACACTCTTTGGGTCCTGTCACTGGATCTAACTAACGCCTTTATCCACTGTGTCATGTGTCATGTAAGGACATCTGTGTTTGAATTTCTGGATATTATAAACCTAATGTCTTCAGCAAACATTTTTTTACCAGTGCTCATATTGCAATTTTTGCTGCTATCACCAATATTTTTACCAGAGCTCATATTGCAATTTTTGTTGTTAAATTTTATTGTTAATTTTAAATATAGACAGATACCGACATTAACCTTTTCTACGCAGGGAAGCCTGATGGCTAGGTTCATCATCTGGCGACATATGTACCACACACTTTCATTATTTTCCACTTCGCAACCCATTTCTCGCAGACGAGACGTCACAAGCCGCTATCCTTATTTCCATGGTCGATGTTCAGAAAGATAATGAGAATACCATGACACGTTCGCAACGAAAATGTTTTAAAGAAATATGATAACACGGCTGAAGCTAAATTCGAGGAGAGTGACTCATTGCGCCATATCTAGCTAACGTCCCCCACTGACACGAACTAGAATGATTATACACCCTCGTGTAAATTAATTGGATCAAAACGAATAATTCCGGTATTATTTACTTTTTATTCGTATTTTTCCAATGAAACATTACCCAGTGCACATGTTAGTAGTTCGTATAGCAATTCCACGAAATCGTTCCTTGCAGAGTGACCACAGATTCTCGATTGGATTTAAATCAGGAGAGGGCCAGTCTATAGTACCTTGATTTACTCACTGGTAAGGCTTGCCAATGTGTTCGTGCAGCGTTACAATTTTTGTACGCTTCCGTGGAATAATGTCCATCGCAGACAATGGCTGTAGGACAACTAATCGACAGTCGAGACAGTAGTGTCTGGGCGAGATGAAAATCTGATGCAATCACGGATGACGCAATATCATTCAAGGTCAAACAAATTTCATCATACGCCCCGAAAATAGTTTCATATTACTGCACACCACAGCTAATGACCTCTGAGGAAAAAAAACTAGAAATCGATTACACCCTGTCACTTAAGTGGGTCTAAAACTAACCTTACGGTAAAAGAAATGAAACTAAGACGGTTGTTTCAATTAATTCGCAAAAAGGTGTATTGAATTAATTGATAGATTTGCTGCTTGCGAAGTTGGTTTAATATGTCGGGTCAAACCATTTTTTTCTTGCCAGAATCTGTCTTACACCTTTATAAATCTACAATTATTTCATTCCTTGAATATTGCAGTTACATTTGCTCTGATGTTTCTGCTGTGTATTTAGAGATTCTTTACAAAATACAAAACAGAATCTGCTATGTTATCAGCCCTAATTTGGCATCTCGGCTTCAGTTACATTACCAACGCCATACAGTAGCTTCCTTGTGTGTTTGTTAAAAAAATATTTTCAAAGTAATTGTTCTGATGAGCTTATCACTTTGGTACCTTGAGTTAAGGAACTTAATCGCAGTACTAAATTTAGTGGTAAGTTTGCGATGTAGGAGAATTACTAGTTTATTAGCATTCATTTCTTAGTTGTTTTTTTTTTTTCGAATTCTTAACCATTTGTTTAACTTTTGGAAGACATCTTTCACTATTCCACTGCGCGTTCGATGTCATATTTTCGATCGTAAGAAGAAATAACATTTTTCTTGTCTGTCTATATATTGCCCCAATTTTGACATGAACAAAAAATGCCACGCTGATCAAAGGAGAAAGAAAATCACTATGACGTAAATGTCTAAAGAGTGCCTTAATCGCAAGGTCATCTACAGTAAATTTGCCCCCGGGCTCGTACAACATTTTACCCTTCCTGGTAGATCTTCTATTGTCACAGTGTTGAATACTTACCAAGAAAAGTGAGGGAAAGAAAAAGAAAAAGATTCTAATTTGGCTAGGTATATATATATATATATATATATATATATATATATATATATATATATATATATATATATATTTGTGTATTTAGGCAGCAATCCTTCTTTCATGCACATTTCATTAAAAACGACTGACAAGGAGCTTTTATTTAGTTTTTTATACAATTTTTCATGCGATCTAATAATGTTTTTCTTTTCGGATGATAAATTATATAAAAACTGTCCGAATGTTCTTTTTATCCGAGCGCTTTCGGCTATACATTTAGCCATTTTC
This sequence comes from Acanthosepion esculentum, assembly GCA_964036315.1. Lineage (NCBI taxonomy): Eukaryota > Metazoa > Mollusca > Cephalopoda > Sepiida > Sepiidae > Acanthosepion > Acanthosepion esculentum. Next base: position 34,718,900 of record OZ038513.1, read on the forward strand.
AAGGATTACATTTTAACTGCTAGAATTAGAAATAGTTTGTTATATGTATGTTTTCTAAAATGTTTCATTTATTTTGTTTCAAAACACGGTCAAGATATTATGTCCATGTTCAAAGTTAATATTATTAAGTGTTGGTTTTTTGTTATTATTAATAAGGCTTCCATTATTTTTAACCTTTTTTGCATGTGGATGATGATATTATATTAGTATTGTCGACAAGTATATTCCGAATAGTGTCCGGTAGGTCACCATGAATATTTAAATGAGATCTAATTGAGCTATTGTCAGAAAAGTGTAGAGTTAGTCTGCGTGTTAACATTGTTGTAGTGTGGCCTATATAATTATTTACAAAAGTTGATTGTTGAGATATACAATTCCTTAATGGGCATTTGAATTCGTAAATAGTATTTGCTCTATTTAATTTTGTTCTAGGTGAATTGTTATTTTTAACTATTTTTTATAATAAATAATTAATCTAATTTTTTGGCTATTGTCAACTGGTGTTTTTTTTTAATTTAGAAAAAATCAAAAATCCCCAGCACCCCTGGCTCTCGCGCATGTGTAGTCGTACCAACTATCTATCTATCTATCTATCTATTTTAATCTATTCAAGATCCATTTCAGACTATTCAAATATATTCCTGTCGATTCTCATCTATCTATCTATCTATCTATCTATCTATTTCAGTCTATTCAAGATCCATTTCAGTCATTTAAGATATTTTCCTATCTATCTATCTATCTATCTATCTATCTATCTATCTATCTATTTTAGTCTATTCAAGATACATTTCAGACTATTCAAATATATTCCTGTCGATTCTCATCTATCTATCTAATCTATCTATCTATCTATCTATCTATCTATCTATCTATCTATCTATCTATCTATCTATCTATTTCAGTGTATTCAAGATGGATTTCAGTCATTTAAGATATTTTCCTATCTATCTATCTATCTATCTATCTATCTATCTATTTTAGTCTATTCAAGATCCATTTCAGTCATTTAAGATATTTTCCTATCTATCTATCTATCTATCTATCTATCTATCTATCTATCTATTTTAGTCTATTCAAGATACATTTCAGACTATTCAAATATATTCCTGTCGATTCTCATCTATCTATCTATCTATCTATCTATCTATCTATCTATCTATCTATCTATCTATTTTAGTTTCTTCAAGATCCATTTCAGACTATTCAAATATATTCCTGTCGATTCTCATCTATCTATCTATCTATCTATCTATCTATCTATCTATCTATCTATCTATCTATCTATCTATTTCAGTCTATTCAAGATCCATTTCAGTCATTTAAGATATTTTTCTATCTATCTATCTAATCTATCTATCTATCTATTTTAGTCTATTCAAGATACATTTCAGACTATTCAAATATATTCCTGTCGATTCTCATCTATCTATCTATCTATCTATCTATCTATTTCAGTCTATTCAAGATCCATTTCAGTCATTTAAGATATTTTCCTATCTATCTATCTATCTATCTATCTATCTATTTTAGTCTATTCAAGATTCATTTCAGACTATTCAAATGTATTCCTGTCGATTCTCATCTATCTATCTATCTATCTATCTATCTATCTATCTATCTATCTATCTATCTATCTATCTATCTATTTTAGTTTCTTCAAGATCCATTTCAGACTATTCAAATATATTCCTGTCGATTCTCATCTATCTCTCTATCTATCTATCTATCTATCTATCTATCTATCTACCTATCTATCTATCTATCTATCTATCTATCTATATATTTCAGTCTATTCAAGATCCATTTCACTCATTTAAGATATTTTTCTATCTATCTATCTATCTATCTATTTTAGTCTATTCAAGATACATTTCAGACTATTCAAATATATTCCTGTCGATTCTCATCTATCTATCTAATCTATCTATCTATCTATCTATCTATCTATCTATCTATCTATCTATCTATCTATCTATCTATCTATCTATTTCAGTCAATTCAAGATCCATTTCAGTCATTTAAGATATTTTCCTATCTATCTATCTA
>OZ038513.1:34725948-34803448 GCA_964036315.1 Acanthosepion esculentum
TACACCAAAATCTCAGACAATAACAATCAATATAGTATTTATTGTCTGTGAAAATTATAGAATATAAAACAACTTTCATAAAAACTTATACGCACTTCTCTGACGAAAACAATGCCGTTCTGAACATTTTGGTCGCAACTGTATACAGCGTATATAAAAAATATTTTAAAAAATTGGGGGGCTGGTTTTCTGACGTCAAAGCAAGTTAAAATGTCCATGTAAACATGTGTGCAAAAGACCATTGCACCCGTCGGATCATTGACTGGCGGACCTTTCAAATACTCGTGTCGAATGGTTTTGCAGGCTCCCATGACACGTCGGTGAAGGATAAATTTCTTTTACGTAGTCACACAGATAAAAATGCTAATGATTAAGGTCGGTGGGGGGACGTGCAGTATATGGAACCGGCCCTTGCCGACCTTTCCATATTTCACACACACACACACACACACACACACATACACACACACATACACACACACACATATATATATATATATATATATATATATATATATATATATATATATATATATATATGTACATGCTGAACAACAAAAGAAACTATTTTCTTGAGAATGTGCTTTTTCTTTTCTTTGTATAATACACAGTGAAAAGTCAAATTCCCTCTGAAAAGAATGTCCCATATATATATATATATATATATATGTCCATATATATATATATATATGTTTAATACTAAAACAGTATATTTCAACTAGTTGATTGTTTTGTCAGATGAACTTTTTTTGCAATTGTACTGTCCACTCTTCAGGAGATATCTGCAAATGTCTGTTACTTTACCCGTTTTCATTATTTGTATAATATTTTACCAAAATAATTCTTTCGCTTTTTTATTGGTGTTAGGTTGATTTTTCTTCTTTGTGTGTGTGCACTCGTACGTGTCTGTGCGTCTGTGTGTATACTCGTGTGCGTGTGCTTATGCGCGCACGTGGAGCATGTCGAGGTTATTTCTTATTTTCATACTTTCTTATCTCCTTACACTTGCTTATTATTACTTGTTTTTTAATCTTTCAGCTGTGATACAAACACACAAATACACACAGACACACACACACGCACACAAACACACACACTCACACAGACACAACACACATATATATGTGTGTGTATGTGTTTATGTGTGTGTATATGTGTGTGTTATAGTCTATACATATATATATATTGGAATATTGAAGTTTATAAGCAGTAAATTCGACCTTGCCAACCGAATGATCCTCAGTGGCCGAATCGGTTAAGACACGTCAGGCTATATGACAGTTCCGTATAGGATACAGTTTCAAATCCTGTCGCAGGACGAATATTTTCTATGAAAATTTCTCGGACATTCAGGCCGGTGAATGTTGTTTAATACTGTTTATTATAAACAGGGAATTTACTTAAATACTTGTATCTATAAAAAGAATGTTAAGCATAAAAATGTCTTTTTATTTTTATTTATTTATTTTTATATTTTTTATATATATATATATATATATATATATATATATATATATATATATATATATATATATATATATATATATATATATATATATATATATATATATATATATATATATATATATATATATATATATATAAACCATTTTTAAGACCATGCATCAGTGTGCAGAAGCCTTTAAGCAAATTATATAGAATAAATTAGCCCTGTTCAAAAAGGGTTATGGCCACTAGTTGAACGGTGAACACACAAACACACCTACATAATTCTTTGCCAATGTGTCTTGGATTTCAATATTTGGCGCCAAATATATTTTCGTTTTAGTTTCCTTAAGTCATTCTCTTTCGTTTGTTTTTATTACTGGCAGATCAAAAAAGATAAATCGATATAGTTTTCCCAGAAATGCGGAATTAATATACCGCTGCTTTCTTACGTGCATTATGCAAGTCAACAATCATTATGATGATAAGACCCACAAAATACAAAGATAGAAAAACGTATTCTCTCTCTGTCTTCTATTGAATAATTTCAGATTAAATTTGTCCAGTGTCCGACTGAAAATAAAATAAAAATCTCAGGAAGTGAAAGAGCACTAATTGTCGAATCAGTCAACTCATTGATACACATTCATAATAATAATTAATGGCTAGCTACTGGTGTCCGAACACGTTGGTCTGCTAGGGGCGGTTAGCTCACCATGTTGTAGACTCCAGTTCAGGCACATTATTTTGTTCAACACCCACAGAACCAAATTTAGGTTTATACTTCAACTATGTTGAGTTATGTTTTTTGGGAGAAAACGCATCATTTGCCCTGGTCAAGGCCAGTGCATTCAAACACTCAGTCACGTTGACTTGCGACTTCGTGCGAGAAAAGAAAGAAACATCGACTCTCTTCGAGCATTACCGTCTACCCAATTTCGCTCAATCCGTCTTATGGTTTACATACATTTTCCAAACTTCCCTTCAGCTGAAATACCCTCCATCGAGAAGTTACTTTCCTGAAGAATCGACCCTGGTAATATTCGAACCCGGATCTTATGGCCGGAAAGCGACTATTCTAACTACACCGACAAGTTACGTCTAGGTATCTGTCTATATTTCTTAGATAAGATACTATGCACACTATTTACATTATTCGGACTATTGTCCTCATCTTTGTCGCCATATTACAACGCTTCGGCCGTTATACGCTCCGGTGGTTGGAATGTCGAACTCAACCCTTTATTTCTTTTCTAGTTCCGCGTGCCATGTTTAATGGATGTCAGTTATCAGTTATCTCCCGTTAATTCCCCTCTCCATGTTCTCCACTGCCTTAACCGGGTATTGAACTCACACTCTTTGGGACCTGTCACAACGCCTTTATTTACTATACCATATGTTCTTGAGGACATCTGTGTATGAATTTCTGGGTATTATAAACCTAATGTCTTCAGCCATCATTTTTTTTTTACCAGTGCTCGTATTGCTCGTACTGCAATTTTTGCTGTTATTATTTCATGTTTTTTTTTACCAGAGCTTCTTATTATAGTTTTTCTCTGACACTCCTTATTTCTGATCCCCCATATTGTATTCATTTCTATGCTTGGTCGGCTCAGAAGATTTTTGTGGCCTAGCATTTGTGCTGATTCCTTAAGATTACGAATTTTCCAATGGTTTTCTTTGTCTTTGTTCTCAACCTGATCCCACATAGGGCGGTGATCAACCTTCTCTCTATATATGTGGTCAGCCACGCCTAATTTTTCCACTTCCCCTCGTGTTACAGCTTTCTGGTGTTCTTGAAGCCTCACCTTAAGGGGGCGGCCTGTCTCCCCTTTATATGTCTTTCCGCAGCTGCACGGGATAGCGTACACACAGTCTTTAGTCATGTTCTCCTCTATGGGGGGGTCTTACTCGGGAGAGATATCTCCGAAGTGTTGTCCAGCTTCTGATGGTTATTCTTATGTTATCCATTAAACATTGCACGTGTAACTAGAACAGTCTACCCCAGTGAGCGAAATAAAGGGTTCAGTTCGACATTCTAACCACCTGAAGAAGGCCGGAGCGTACAACGGCCAAAACGTTGTAATAAATATGGCGACAAAGATGAGGACAATAATGTAAATAAATTACGTCAATTTAATTTTTTACATAGTTTTTTTTTCAACTTTTAACTGAAGCCATTATAAACCATAACGAACAACCAACATTAGATAAAAAAAAATATCTTTCTCCGTAGGATATCATATGCTAAATTTAGTAAGGAAGATAAATAGAAAAAAAAGAGCATTTATAAATACACTTCCGTTGTAGATCTTTGAGCGACTTAATTTTTGATTCCAGGGAACCACAAACACCGGAATATGGCAATCACATTTTGATAACTCGTTCTTCGTAACGACTCGAGTGACAGTCGAAAGTACCCGAAGGAACTTTGGAGAGTTTGAACCTTTTTTAATCTTCACGTAAGATCCTTAGTCGGAAATTGGGAAAACTATAAAAAGATAAGTAGGCAGACCTTTCGATGACTTTCAATAATACTTTTCGATGAATTCTTACTAAATATACCTCATACATGTTGGAAGTCAAATCGTGTCCCAGTAAGGCCTTTACTTGCATTCAAACTTTCTTTTAAAAACTTTTTTCATACATTTTAAATATCATCACTTCGTCGCTGATGATATCTCACATGTGTTTTCTGACCTGTAACAGGCCTGCAGTACTCACATGGCCGACATGACAGTATTCTGCCGCAGCTTGCCTTTCTGGATTCTCACCGCACAAATGCCGTGTGAGTCCGCTGGCTGGTCGACACACTTTATGACAAATTGTACGCATATGATTATCAGGGATGTCCTATTGGTAGTTGACATCACAATGACTCCGCATGTGACTGAGGAGACCTGCTTTTGTAAAGCAAGTGCGGTCACATTGAACACATCTAAAAGACTGCTTCGATCAGCGTTCTGGGAGAGGGTTGATGCCTTTTATATATATGGCTGCCTGCTTTTGTTGTGCATATTCTATCCTGCTGGATTCAGAATTCTTGACATCAATAGCAGTCAGATCTGTCCGTGTTTGCCGATCTGATACAAGTTCCTCGCATATGTTTATATCTGTATGTGTCTTTTTCAGTGGGTTCTTCAGATTGTCTTTACAGAGCTTGCCCGGATTACACTGCGGTAGTTTTCCTTGTGTATACTCCACATACATAACATGTTTAGGTGGACACGGTAACCAGAGAAATTATATATATATATATATATATATATATATATATATATATATATATATATATATATATATATATATATATATATAGTCAAATTCCCAGATCAATTCTGTGGACAAGACAGATTGGTATAAAATGACATTTGGAAAAAACTTCCGCGTTTCGTCTTCCAACTTTTTCAAGGCAAAAATGAAATCGAAATATCTCTGTTGTTATAGTAAATTTAAAATCCAAATTTAAAAAGATAGACGCTTCTGTCCAAGCCTTTTTTTCTGTTTAATTCAAATTACCTTTATAATAATAGATTTCTTTTTCCATGTCGACAATACAGTTAAATTCTAAGATTTTTCCAATTGTCATTTTATACCATATATATATATATATATATATATATATATATATATATATATATATATATATATATATATATATATATATAAAGAAAGAACAGTAAGATATATAATCCGGTCTTCTTACTAATATTTTTTTTTATTTTTACAAAACAGTGCTTAGTGTAAATTTACAGAGCATACAATTATAAATTAACTGATTTAACATATTTAACATATGTTCTTCGCTACATAGTAATAACCATGTTTCAAAAATCGAAGCTAAACACTTCAAATTTAATTATATAATTAAATCAAAAGCATTAGTTCCGTTTCATCTTCAAGCGAATATTGAAATAACTTATTTTTAAATTTACTGTGTTTTAAACGCACATATAAATTCATAATTTCCTGTTTCCAAGGATACAGAGAAATCCAATCATTCAAACAGGGGCGGTAGCGTGTTCATTTTTATTAGCAATTGTTGTATCAATTATGAGTTACGTTCGAACAAGAGATTAAATTTAGGGAGTGTAGGGGTGTAGTTTTCAACGAATTCTGACCTCCGTTAAATTATATATAATTAATGAATATCTATTTGCTTAGTATAAAAATTTCTGATATATATATATATATATATATATATATATATATATATATATATATATATATGTATTTGTCATCCACAGACAGACTGTTTCGCAGCTCATCAGTGTGGCTAGACATCCGGTTGCCTCTAGCTAGGATCGAAACCCGACTAAATTTGCGTCAGTCGGAACTTCTCACACTAAGCCGTCAGCGCACGGTCAAGGATGAAGGTGAATTTTAGGGTGTTTATTTTTAGATTTAGATAAACACACAGTGACTGACAGTGACTCCATTCTGCTGAAGAGTCGTGCAATATTAGCTTTAACTCTTTACAAATTCACACCTTAAACCAGAGAGCTCAACCGAAATTAATTTTTCAGGAGCCAATATAATGACATCACTAATGTCTTTTAAGAACTGCAAGAGTCTTGCTGACATGTCAGTCGTCCTGCCTCGGCTTGCCTTTCTAGATGCTGGTCGTGAAAATATCGTGTGAGTCCGATGACTGATCGACTCAGTTTATGACAAATTATACATGCATGAACATTAGGGATATCCTATTGATATTTGACACCACGATGACTCCGCGTGTGACTGAGAAGACTTGAGAATGCGGCCACATTGATCACATCTAAAAGTCTCCTTCCATCCGAGTTCTGGGAAACGACTGACGCCTCTCATCCACATGCCTGCACATTATATGTTGTGGCTATTTTATCTTGCTGTTCTTAAAATTCTTGACACCAGTAGCAATCAAATGTTTCTATGTTTACCGATCTGATGCAAGTTTTTCCCATGTGTCTAAATCTACAGTCAACAACGAAATTATTCCTACACCCATCAACTTTGAATATTTTTATCCATTTCTCAGAATCTAATGCCCGTATGATTGCAGGTGCTTTACATGTTAATAAGCACAAAAAAAAAAGAATATAAAATTCAATTTTCAGAACAATAAGTTAAATACAGCAGAGTTTACAGGCCAATTATGCAAAATCTGAAAGGACAAAATTATTCGCACTGAGGAAATATCATTTTAAATTCATTGAATCGTGTAAGTATAAGTAATTTACATAATCATTTTATCGATGAAGCCTTCAAGATTATTTATTCAGTAGAATATTTGTGATTATTTCAGCAAAGAACATCATGTAGTGCATAGAGTTTCCCTGTTGGTATCCTTACGTTGATAACGCAATGTGGAAGACAAAGAAGCTTAGCGTTTTACTTGAGTTAGAGAATTATTGACTTCCAGCTCTATTTCAAACCGGTTAGCTCTCCCCAGATTTACTGTACACTCCGTCATAAAGAAATTTAAACAGTTTGGCACAACAGAGAATTTGCCTGGGTGTGGAAGAAAACACAAATTGTCAACGAGAACTGCACGAAAACTGTGTCGCGTGTTTAATATAAGCCAAAATGTCGTTCTGAAGACATCGCCAAAAGTTTGGATACAACATGTATCAGGGTAAGTACTCATACAATACAACGTTGTTTAAATAGAAATGAATTGTATGGAAACCGACCACGACGGACCCCTCTTTATAAACCATGTCACATTGTTGATCGGTTTATTCATGCCAAAACGTTCTTGGACAAAGAAAATTTCTTTTCGGAACAAGTACTGTGGTGTGATGAAACAAAAAAATGAGGTTTGTGGACATAATGATGTACAGAAGATTTGGCACAAGAAAGGTAACACTTTCCTCTCAAAGAACACAGTGGCAAAATTAAAAATTAGAGGAAGCTCGATGATGTTTTGGGGTTGTTTTAGCTCAAGGGGGACTGGACAGTTAATTGCAATAAGAGGAAGAATGAAAGCCGCAGACTATATCAATATTCTGGATGAAAATCTACAACTTACAGCGTAAATTCTTCATCTAGATCGGCGATTTTCTTTCTTGCAAGATAATATACGTCTAAATCAGTGACTGCGTAGCTTCAGAAAAAAGAAAGAAGATTGCAGTTCTACCATAGAATTCAATGGGTCTTGGCTTGAATCCTATTGAAAATCTATGGCAAGAATTGAAAGTTCGAATAAATCGTCGGTCACAAAAAAAAACCTTTAGGAATTAGGACGTGTAACCATTGAAGAATGGAAGAAAATTCAAGAAAGAACTTGTTCAAATCTCATCAAAAACTTTAGAAAATAATTGTAGCAATTTATAAAGATGAGCGATCATGCTATTGACTATTAATATTGTGAAAATTGTTCAATTTTTTTCTATTTTTCATATTGTACAAATAAGTCTCTCTTTTCCTATATTACACGATTCACCGGAATTTTTTTGTATTTAACCTATTGTTCTTAAAATCGAGTTTTATATTCATTTTGTTTTTGCTTATTAACATATAAAATATCCTGGCATCAAACAGGAATTAGAGTGAGATAAATGGATGAAAATCTTCAAAACAAATTCGTCGTTGATGTATATATAACTTTTTTCAGTGATTCCTTCAGATTGTCTTTATATGACTTGCGGGGCTTACATTGTTGCCGTGTCTCTGTGCTAATTTCCCATACATAAACAACTCCGTTTTCTATTCAAAAATCAAATCCCACGCGAAAGGAACAAGACTTCAAGACTACGGGGAAATCCAAAAGAATGCGACGAAGGCAGTTGCACGGTATCCCCCGCAAAAAAAAGCGTTCCAGGAATGCTTCCATCAATGAAAACGACGCTGGATAAAAGTTTGTGGTTTCAGAAAGACGCTATTTCGAAGGAGATTAAACGCTGAGTTGATATGTGTCATAGGTTAATTTTTATAGCACCAGTCCCGATAAGGAGAATACTTCGAAGGAGATTAAATGCTGAATTGATATGTGTTGTAGTTTTCTTTTTATAGCACCAGTCCCGATAAGGAGAATACTTCGAAGGAGATTAAATGCTGAATTGATATGTGTTGTAGTTTTCTTTTTATAGCACCAGTCCCGATAAGGGGAATACTTCGAAGGAGATTAAATGCTGAATTGATATGTGTTGTAGTTTTCTTTTTATAGCACCAGTCCCGATAAGGAGAATACTTCGAAGGAGATTAAATGCTGAATTGATATGTGTTGTAGTTTTCTTTTTATAGCACCAGTCCCGATAAGGGGAATACTTCGAAGGAGATTAAATGCTGAATTGATATGTGTTGTAGTTTTCTTTTTATAGCACCAGTCCCGATAAGGAGAATACTTCGAAGGAGATTAAATGCTGAATTGATATGTGTTGTAGTTTTCTTTTTATAGCACCAGTCCCGATAAGGAGAATACTTCGAAGGAGATTAAATGCTGAATTGATACGTGTTGTAGTTTTCTTTTTATAGCACCACTCCAGAGAAGGGGACTACTTCGAAGGAGATTAAATGCCGAATTGATATGTGTTGTAGTTTCCTGTTTATGGTACCAGTCCCGATAAGGGGACAACTTCGAAGGAGATTAAATGCTGAATTGATATGTGTTGTAGTTTTCTTTTTATCGCACCAGTCCAGATAACGGGACTACTTCGAAGGAGATTAAATGCTGAATTGATATGTGTTGTAGTTTTCTTTTTATAGCACCAGTCCCGATAAGGAGAATACTTCGAAGGAGATTAAATGCTAAATTGATATGTGTTGCAGTTTTCTTTTTATGGCACCAGTCCCGATAAGGGGACTACTTCGAAGGTGATTAAATGCTGAATTGATATGTGTTGTAGTTTTCTTTTTATAGCACCAGTCCCGATAAGGGGACTACTTCGAAGGAGATTAAATGCTGAATTGATATGTGTTGTAGTTTTCTTTTTATAGCACCAGTCCCGATAAGCGGACTACTTCGAAGGAGATTAAATGCTGAATTGATATGTGTCATACATTAATTTTTATGGCACCAGTCCCGATACTTTTTGATAAGTTCTCGTACGCGTTCCATTGTTCCAAGTGTTCACGACAAGGACCCTTTTCGAGTGTATGACCACTCATCGGGATTGGTGACGGTTTATGGTTTGTTCGGGGTAATGAAATGTCACGAGTTTAGCTCTGTGTGTATCGAATGATATCAGACAGCCCTTTCCCCCATTGAGCTGTGAGAGATCAGCGGGTAGAGATGCACCAATAAACAATGGAGTCGTCTGCGTATACGTAGGATTCTGAGAGTCTTCTTTGTTAGATCGTTGATATAATGCAGAAGGTTGTAGGGGACCGTGGAGAGATCATTGGGGGATACGAGCATTGATCTCAAGGGGCTTATGGGAACTTGCCATTAACAACGACATTTATAAATCAGGAATGACTTTATAACTGAGGGTTTATTTTATAGTTTCTTTCGGGTGAAGAGTATTTTAACCCAGGTCGTATTTTTGTACTGAAAAAAAAATTGCTTCGAGGAAATTCAATAGAAAACATAATATGCAGTCGTTATAAGGAAAAGAAAATTCCTCGAATGTGGGCAAAAAATGGTTAATCCTTCCTGGGATTTCAATCCCAGGAAGCGTTTTTTATGGATTCCATCATTTTTTTTTCCAGACCGCCTCTCTCTTGTAATTTGCATTTCTCTTGATAAAAGACCAAGTGCATGAAATTCGTAGAAAATTATATAGTTCTGCTTTATTTTTCTCAGTATCGTGATGCTAGCTTAACCCTACTGCGATTGTATTTTTTTCTCTCAGTGTGATAGATTTAATACGCAGCTGTCGTATAGCAAGGGCGAATAAATTAATTTTACAGATTACTGACTCACCCGCCAGATTCGATTTTCCTTCCGTACAAAATGTCCCCCTATCAAACATTGTCAGAGTAAAGTTCTACAGATTTCTAAATAAGTAATATGAAATGGAAGTGCTATGCGAGGAAGATTTATTCCTATGTTGTATTTTCATTATGAGCATTATTATACCAACGACATAATAAAACATTAATGCACGGACTGAACGGTAAAACACTAAGAAAAGATATATTAAAGATGCTTTGTTCTCAGAGAGGTTTTATACCGCTAAGTATTACACAAAATTATATACACATATTTACACGGGTCCAACACGGAGAAACTATACCTCATGTATACCACACAAGTAGTGGGGAAAATACAGAAGAGTGAGAGGGTCTTAATTTTTATAAGTTATAGCGGAAGTTTGAGCTATCGTAGAATTCTTCTGTTCCTGGAGAAGCAATATTGGTATTTCCCAACGGATATTAGAACGGGCTGGCTTTTTCTTTTGTATCATTAGAGAGGACATATTTCTCAAACTAGAAAACAACTATCATGGGTTTTTCCCACATTGAGACGCATTTATCACTTTAAGCTTTTTGAGTAGGTCTCCGATTATATGTTAAACAGTATAGTGAATTTATTTTAATCTTCGAGAAATCTTATTAAATAAAAATTTACTCACTCAAGCATAACTCGAATCTGTGTCTCTTATGACATAAGGGAGCTACCGTTACGCTTCGGCACGCTTTAAACAACCTAGCCACAGAGAATCGACGGTTACCGACATTTTTTTAAAGAAAAATTTGCGCTCTCCGACAGGATTTGAACCTGCGACGCACAAGCCGGCAAGATGAAAATAAATAAATATACTGCTTAATAAGTAAACGAAGCGCCTACTCAAATACGCGTATTCCACTAAAACAACGTTTGAAGTCATGAAAATCTGTCGGATAAATAAGAAATCCATTCTAAAATTCTCGTTTGGATACGAAACTGTGTAGATGAAACATTTCGGGATGTCAATGACACGAGAAATTTCGCTTAAAAGCACAACATTTAGCCTCATCTGACCTAAGGTTCTCCGTGGGTAAGTTGTTTAGAGCATGCCGAACCCCCTACCTTGACATACCCTGGGCGATGCAAGTTTTAAATCCTACCGGAAAGCGGAAATTTTTCTTAAATACAAGGTAACCAAAAAAGTTCTGTCCGTTTTTAAAGGAAACAAAGAAAACGATTCATAGTATATGTAACTTATATTTAGTATTTGAAGTAATCGCCATCGGCATCTAGCACCTTCTGCCAACGTGTCTCCAGCTGTTCAATGCCCTTGCAGTAGAATTCGGGGGGTTTCGACGCAAAGAAGTCCGTGAGGGCTTTGCGCAAGTCTGCTTCATTGGTGAAGGATTTCCCACGAAGATGATTATCCAGGGAGTGGAAGAGGTGGTAATCGGATGGCGCAAGGTTAGGTGAATAATGTGGATGGCACAAAGTCTCCCACCCAAGTTGCTGTATGGTATCCCTGACCACTCACGCGACATGAGGCCTGGCGTTGTCATGGAGGAAAAGCACACTTTTGCGATTCACCAGTGCTGGCTCCTTCTGGCGCAATGACTGTTGCACACGTTTCAATTGCTGCGAGTATAGGTCTCCAGTGACCGTTTGGCCAGTTGGTAGCAGTTCATAATGAACCACTTGACGACCTGTCCACCAGACACATAGCATAATCTTGCGTGGGTGCATAGGCGGCCTTGCGGTGTGAGGGACAGCGTCCTGATAAAACAACCAATGTCTGGAACGCTTGGGAGTTACGTAAAGAACCCACTTTTCATCACTGGTAAGCACTCGCTTGAATAAGGATGCGGTACGGTGGCGAGAAAGCAGCGATACGCAGGCTGCCACTCGTTGTCCCTTGTGGACCTCCAACAGCGTCTGCGGACCAACTTGTTCAGTGTGTACGTCTTACTTAGGCGATGCAGGTGAAGTCTAAATGTTTCATCGGAAACGTTGAACTATCTTGCAAGTTCACAACACGTTAGACTACTGTCCTCTTCAATGGCCGCCTTCAGGACTCCGTCATTCAAGACCTGTGGTCGTCCACTGCGAGGCTAATCAAGGAGAGACAAATCTCCCGACTTGAATTTTCGAAACCAACGCATTGCTGTACGTTCATCCACAGCACTATCCCCAAACGCTTGACATATGCGGCGACTTGATGCAGCTGCTGATAAGCCTACTTTGAAGTCGTAAAGCAAACAGCCCCAAACGAGATCTGTAGACATTTACATCCTTCTAACAGCTGTCCGGCTTATAACTGATGGCCGGGTACCGTGCGCGTGTTTTATATAACGTCTGATGTTCCTACTTCCGGCTGTCCGAATTTGAAAACAATTGCTACACGCATTTGGTATATATTTCAACTTCATTTAATGACTAATCAAAAAACGGACATAACTTTTTTTGGTTGCCTTGTATTTATGACGGCAAACGAAAATCTATATCAATAAAGCACAATGTACGTTTGTCCGTTCGTCCGTTTTTCAATCTGAATGAGATAAATATTTTGATATATTTTCATGGAATAATTTATAACCGAGATGGATTTTTAAGGATTTTCTTTGCTTATGTGTGAAACAATGAAGCTGACAGCCGTCGGGGGTGACTCTGCGCCAGAAATTTGATTCATAAATTAAAAAAACTTTGACATTTAATATGTCATGGAACATTTATCTTATATTCGTGTGTGTGATATAGACAAGTGTTGTCTATTTATTTTATGTAAATTCTTTGCATATTGTCTGATAAGCTTTATAAAATTTTCATTAAACGAAGAAAGAATATCACAATATTGATATATATTTTTTAATGCTATCTAAGCTTCGGCTTACATAAGCCATTATAAAAGATGACAATTATAGTACAATATATTAATCAATACACGGAAAAAACAGTGATGATAGTCTGTTTCTGTTTACATTGAAGATTTCCAAGCAACGATAAACTCGTGCATATAAGACGCTGGAGATACACACACACACATATATATATATGACCCAAATAAATAAGCAAACATCCGACTTCCGGTAAATGACCGCCATAATAGACAACCAACAATAAGCTATATAAACAAATTTTTACTACGTTAACAAAAAAACACCGATCAAAATAAAAAATAAATAAATATATAAAATAAAAATAAAATTAAAAAAAACAAACAAAAAATCAAACAAAATAATTTGACATAAATAAATAAACAAATAAGCGACTTCCGGTAAAAGTAACCGCCAAGACTACCCATAATGCACCACTGACCCTTATATATAAATAGCCGAGAAAAATAACAGCACTAGTTGCCTGACGATTGCACTAGCATGAAACAGACTGTCACCTCTAAGTGCTGACTTCCATGTCCACTTTTATATATATATATATATATATATATATATATATATATATATATGAAAATATAGTTTTAAAGGATGCTATATTGAGCGCTAAAAGTGCTCAATATGAGAGACAGAGCTTATATAAATAGAAGAGTTGAGTCTGTTTCACGTTTGAACGCAATCTTCAGGACAGAAGTTTTTTTTTATTTTAGTATAATTAGCACAACTTCTTGTGAAGAACACTACCAGTAATGTTGCAAATCTACATTTCGCGTCAGTGACGTTCTGATCAACTACGAAAATAAACTGACCGTTAACTTCAACAGTAGCGACTGTAACATGTTACATGTAGGTGTTAATATCTACAGTAGCAACTCGTTAGAGGTTGTGTCATCTAATGATAAGTTCGCTAACGAGTTTTCATCTCAAACGTGATTACTTAACAAGAACAGTTTTAGAAGTGTGCCAACCTAAAGATAGCGTAATGTTTATAGGCAACCGGAGTCGGAAATCTGAGGTCAAAATCCGTCCAGGTTTGTTGTCCTCTGGAATGGCATGAATCTATTTTTTTTTACTGCGGCTTTTTTTTTGTATGTGCCGTGTCCTTTCAGGACGTAGGCTATCATGGCTCTCCACTTCCCCCTATTCCTTGTAGCTCTCAATAAGTTTTGTCCCTTTGCTACTTCCCCCAGGCCATGGTCTTTCATCCACTTGCCATGTATGTCATGCGTTGCTTTCCCTTGTCTCTCGTTCCCTCTATTCGACCTGTGAGTATCAGATTTCCCAAGCCCTCCTTTCTCGTTACGTTTTCCAGAAATTTCATCTGGCTCTTACAGTATAAGTATAAGCTTCTTCCTTGTTTGCATCATCTCTAAAACTTCATCATTTCTCACACACTCGGTCCATGATATCCTCAACATCCTTCTGTAGAACCATATCTCCGTTGCCTCGAGTCTCTTCTTCATCTTTGAGGAAATCGTCCAACAAGCGCTACCGTAAAGGAGGACAGATGTCACGTAACAGCTCAGTACTCTTTTCTTACTTATCAAGAAAAAAAATCCTCCCCTCTCTCAATACTCTGCCCAGCTTTTGAAATGCGTTCTTGGCCATCCCAGTAGATCTTCGGATCTCAGCGTTGGACTTACTGTCAAAACATTTCCCAGATCTTTAAACTTCCGTAACTGGTTGATTTTAGCGTCCCCGACGTGCAAATCGCATTTCGGGCTCATCGTTTTACTGATGACCATTCATTCTGACTCGTTAAATAGCAGCGAAGACCGGACCCTAAAGCCTTAGGTGGCCGCAGCTACTCTGATTTCAAAACCGGGGGAAGAAGTTATCCAGAAACTAATCCATTCTTTTTTCTCATGAAATTTCACAGAATATGAGAAAAAGAAATCTCTCTCGAGAACTAATCGTCCACGTCCTGAAGGGACGTGTCATTTGATAAAAAAATCCCTATTACCGCTTGAATAATAAAACTTTAATAACCTTAGCTTTCACGACTGTAACTTTACCACTAAGCGTACTCCAGCCAAAAAGGAATATATATATATATATATATATATATATATATATATATATATATATATATATATATATATATATATATATATATTCGTGCTTTTTAGAAGTTCTTTACTTAGGAAGGCCTTTTCATGCCTCGTCTAATTTAACGCCTGTAAGCATCAAGTCAAGAGTGCATGTTGCACTGGGACATAAAAAACAGAAAGGTAGGATTTTATGTAATGAGTTCCAGGCGCCCCGACGTTTCCGTCACGAAATCGAGATGTTTTTTTTTTTAAATCTTACTCACACCCCTTATATATATATATATATACACACACACACACACACACACACACACACACACACACACACACACACACACACACACACATATATATATATGGGGTCTACATCAAGAAATACGGGCAGATTAGAATTTAACGTGTTAGGTTTTAATATATACTGTTCTTTTTTTATTTATTCATGTATCTTTTTACTTTTTTTCTTTCCATTCATTGTTTCTTTCTTTCTTTGCTTTCTTTTTCATTTCTTTCATTCATTCATTCATTCATTCCTTCTTTCTTTCTTTCTTTCTTTCTGTCCATGTTATATTTTTCTTTTCTTTATCAACTTTGTATTTCTTTGTGTTTTTCGCTGGTCTTCTCTTTGTTTGTTTGTTTGTTTGTTTGTTGCTCGCTGTTGTTTTTGTTTTCTTCATGTCACCATTTTACACTCCCCTCTTCTTTTTTGTATAACCTTCAAAATTTCTTTCTTCCTTCCTTATTTTCTTTTATTTGTCTGTTTGTTTGTTTAATTGTCTGTTTCTTTCTTTCTTTCTTTCTTTCTTTCTTTCTTTCTTTCTTTCTTCTACGCATATATTGTTCGTCTGACGTTACCGCTTTCTTTTCCATTCTTTATTTCTTTTTGTTTCTTTCTTTCTTTCTTTCTTTCTTTCAATGTCCTTACAGTTAATTTCTTTTGTTTATACACCTTTGTATTTTTTGTGTTTTGTCGTTTTCTTTCATTTTTCTTCTTTCTTTCTTTCTTTCTTTCTTTCTTTCTTTCTTTCTTTCTTTCTTTCTTCTACGCATACATTCTTCGTATGTCGTTACCGCTTTCTTTTCCATTCTTTCTTTCTTTCTTTCTGTCAATGTCCTTACAGTTAATTTCTTTTGTTTTGTACACCTTTGTATTTTTCGTGTTTTGTCGTTTTCTTTCTTTTTTCTTCTTTTATTCTTTCTTTAATTTTTTGTTCAGCATCTTACTATTCTTCTTTCTCCTCTTCTTTCTTTTTATAAACTTCTAAATATTTTCTTTCTTTGTCTTTACTGTTATATTTACTTTTGTTTTGTTTATACACTTTTGTATTATTTCGTCTTTTCTCGTTGTCTTTATTTCCTTTTCTTTCCCTCCTTCCCTCCTTCCTTCCTGCCTTCCTTCCTTCCTTCCCTGCTTCCTTCCTTCCTTCCCTCCTTTCTTTCTTTCTTTCTTTCTTCCTTTCTTTCTTTCTTATTCGTTTTATTTACGTTTTCTTTCGGTCCTTTTTCGTCGTTCACAATTCCTTTCTTTCTGCTCGCATTTATTTATGTCTTCTTTCATCTTCCTCAGTTTTCTTTCTTTTTTCTATGGCCTTTTGTCCTCTTTCTTAATTTCATTCCTTTTTTCTTTCTTCAAATTCTTCAAAATTTTCTTCTTTTACGTTTTCTTCCATCTCTTCCTCTTTCATTTTTCTTAATTTCATTTTTTCTTCTTAATTACATTTATCTTTTCATTCTCTTCAATTATCATCTCAACTCCTTCCTTTTGCTTCTTCATTTTGTCTCTTACGTTTTTTTTCTTTCGTATTTTGTTTCTATTTTTTGTTTTCTTTCTTATTCGTTTATGTTTTCTTCACATCTGTATTTTATTTTCTTTGCTTTTTTCTTATTTCCCTTGAACACACTGACACTTTTATTTTTCTTTTACATTATCCAGTTTTGTCTTACGTTTTGTATTCTTATTTTCTTTCTTGCTCCATTGCGTTCTCGTTGTTTCCTTCTTCGCCTTTGTATTTTCTTCTGCTCTTTTCCTTTTCTTCATCCCTTTACCCATTCTTTCTTTCTTTCTTTCTTTCTTTCTTTCTTTCTTTCTTTCTTTTCTCCCCTCACTGTATTATTTTCTTCCAATTATATTTTTAACCCTCTCTCTTTTTGTTTCATCTATTTCTTTCCTTTATAATTTCCGTTTCTTAGTAACATTTTCATCTCTTTGTTTCGGTCGGACATTCTGCTCTTTTATCTTTCTTTTTTCTTTAATTCATTCTTTCTTTCTTTCTTCAGTTCTTTTTCAATTTACATATCGTTTTGTCTTTACTGTTTTCTTTCTTTTTTTGTCCTCGGGTGGTTTTCTTCTTTATTTATGTTTTTTCTTCTTCTGTTCCTTTTCCTCTTTCGCAATTTCTATCTATCTATCTATCTATCTATCTATCTATCTATCTATCTATCTATCTATCTATCTATCTATCTTTCTTTCTTTATACTTGAATTTATTTATGTTTTCTTTCGGTTCCTTTTCGTCGTTCACAATTCCTTTCTTTCTGCTCGCATTTATTTATGTGTTCTTTCATCTTCCTCGGTTTTCTTTCTTTCTTTTTTCTTCGTGTTCGCATTTATTTCTATTTTCTTTCTGCTCATTTTCGTCTTTCTTTCTTTATATTCACATTTAATTGTTTTCTTTCTGCTTTTTTCGTCTTTATCAATTTCTTTCTCTCTTTCTTTCTTTCTTTCTTTCTTATCATCCTTTTTATTTATTCATTCATTGTTCCTTATTTTCTCAACTTCTTTTTATCTTTTGTTTCACTTTTCAGTTTTCTTTCTTTCTTTAAACTATTCCTTCTTTCTTTTTTTCCTTTCTTTCTTTCTTTTTCCTTTCTTTCTTTCTTTCTTTCTTTCATTCTTTCTTTCTTTCTTTCTTCTAGCATTTATTTATGCTTTCTTTTTGTTCCTTATTGTCTTTCTTTCTTTCTTTCTTTCTTCTAGCATTTATTTCTTTTCTTTTTGTACATTATTTTCTTTCGTTCTTTTTTTCTTTCTTTCTTTCTTCGTTTCTTTCTTTCTTTCTTTCTTCTAGCGTTTATTTATATTTTCTTTTTGTTCCTTATTGTCTTTCTTTCTTTTTTTTTCTTCTATTCTTCTTTTCTTTCTTTCATCTTTCTTTCTTTCTTTCTTTCTTCTAGCGTTTATTTATGTTTTCTTTTTGTTCCTTATTGTCTTTCCTTCTCCCTTTCTTTCTTTCTTCTAGCATTTATTTATGTTTTCTTTTTGTTCCTTATTGTCTTTCTTTCTTTTTTCTTTCTTTCTTCCTTTCTTTCTTCTAGCAATTATTTATGTTTTCTTTTTTTCCTTATTGTCTTTCCTTCTTTCTTTCTTTCTTTCTTTCTTTCTTTCCTTCTTCTAGCAATTATTTATGTTTTTTTTTCCTTATTGTCTTTCTTTCTTTCTTTCTTTCTTCTAGCAATTATTTATATTTTCTTTTTGTTCCTTATTGTCTTTCTTTCTTTTTTCTTTCTTCTATTCTTCTTTTCTTTCTTTCATCTTTCTTTCTTTCTTTCTTTCTTCTAGCGTTTATTTATGTTTTCTTTTTGTTCCTTATTGTCTTTCCTTCTCCCTTTCTTTCTTTCTTCTAGCATTTATTTATGTTTTCTTTTTGTTCCTTATTGTCTTTCTTTCTTTTTTCTTTCTTTCTTCCTTTCTTTCTTCTAGCAATTATTTATGTTTTCTTTTTTTCCTTATTGTCTTTCCTTCTTTCTTTCTTTCTTTCTTTCCTTCTTCTAGCAATTATTTATGTTTTTTTTTCCTTATTGTCTTTCTTTCTTTCTTTCTTTCTTCTAGCAATTATTTATATTTTCTTTTTGTTCCTTATTGTCTTTCTTTCTTTTTTCTTTCTTCAATTCTTCTTTTCTTTCTTTCATCTTTCTTTCTTTCTTTTTTTCTTCTAGCGTTTATTTATGTTTTCTTTTTGTTCCTTATTGTCTTTCCTTCTCCCTTTCTTTCTTTCTTCTAGCATTTATTTATGTTTTCTTTTTGTTCCTTATTGTCTTTCTTTCTTTTTTCTTTCTTTCTTCCTTTCTTTCTTCTAGCAATTATTTATGTTTTCTTTTTTTCCTTATTGTCTTTCCTTCTTTCTTTCTTTCTTTCTTCTAGCAATTATTTATGTTTTTTTTTTCCTTATTGTCTTTCTTTCTTTCTTTCTTTCTTTCTTCTAGCAATTATTTATGTTTTCTTTTTTTTCCTTATTGTCTTTCTTTCTTTCTATATATTCGCATTTTTCTTGTCGTATTCGCGGGTTCATGTTCTTTATTGTTTTGCCTTTCATTTTTTTGTTTCATTGTGTTTCTTTCATTCTCTTTGTTTTTCGTTTCGTTTCTGTTTCTTTTTCTCGTTCTTTCTTTCTTTCTTTCTTGTCGTTTTCGCTAGTGTTTCTTGTTCGTTTTTGTTTTTTCTTCTTTTCGTTCCCGAACTCCCTTTTTCTTCGACCCTTTCTTTTAGCTTTCTTTCTTTGCTTCTTCACTTATTTTTCCTTTTAGATTTCCAATCTCTTCTTTGTCGAATTTCCACGTTCCTTCTCTCAGTCTTTAATTTCTTCTGTCTTTCTTTCTATGCTTTTCATTGTTTTTTCTTCTTCGCTTTTCTTTTTCATCTTTTCTCTTCTTTTCTTCCTTGCTTTGTTTTTCACTTTCTTTCCATATTTTCATCTTCACTGGTTTGGTTTCGATTTTCATTTTCCACTATTATCTTCTTGCTTTCAAAATTCATTTTTTTTTAAATTTCCCTTCTTATATTTGTATTTTAATTTTATTTTTTTATTTCTCCACATCATATTACATAATCCTTTACCGTCATTCTTTCTTTCTTTCTTTCTTTAAGGCTTCTTCTTATTTGTCATCATTCTTTCTTTTCGTTTTCACTGATAAATATTCTTTTTTTTCTTTTCGCGTCTCTTCATTCGTTCTTTCTTTCTTTCTTTCTTTTTACTTTTCTTTTCTTGTTCACTAGTGAGTATTTTTTTTATTTCTTTATGCATTTATATATTTTCTTTCTCTTTCCTTTATTCCCTTTTTGTTTTCACCAAAGAAAGAAAAAGAAGGAAAGAAAGAAAACGAAAGAAAGGGAGGAAAATCCTTATTTCGCATCTTTCTTTTTCCCTGTTTCTCTCTTTTTTTCTTTTTTTCATTGCTATTCTTTTTGTTTTTCCTTCTCTTCTTTCTTTCTTTTCGTTTTCAATAGTAATAATTTTCTCTTTGCTTCTCTTTCTTTTTTCTTTCTATGTTACTTTTCGTTTTCAAGGGCAATCTGTATTTCTTTTCCATTCTCTGCTTTCTTTCTTTCTTTCTTCTTCTCCTCATCTACTTAAATTATTCCTTATTTTACTTCCTCTAAATCCCTCACCGCATTTCAATTTTTCGTTTGCTTGACTTCATTACTTGCCGATTTTGTTATTTCCAAACTAGTTTCATTTCTTCTTCTTTTGTTTTAATTTTTTTTTCAGTTTTTCACGTTTCCCATTTTTATTTTCCTTTTCCGTTTTCGATATCTTCTCATGTCATTCTTGATACCAACGCCTTTAGGACCAGCAAAGATTTCTTCAAAACTTCTCACACACACACACACACACACACACACACACACACATATATATATATATATATATATATATATAACGCCTTTTCTTGCTGGGATGAATACTTCCGCCCAAATAGTAGCAAAGGGTAGTAACTGCGTGACTCTACCTTAAAATGACACAAAAATAAATAAATCTAGATAAGAATAGGTTACTTAATAAATATTAAAAAATAATAAAAAAAAAACTAACAGGAAAATTTCATAATGCATTACTGCTGATGCAAACACAGTGTGCAAATTCTTCACCTGAAGCTAATTATAATATTATGCAGCGGGAATTATACCTGCTTGTATAGCAGAATGGTTAATGCAACTATTAGGTTGCTGCAAAAATAATGTCGTTTTCTCACATATGTTACATTTATATATGATTTCTGAATTAATTCATTGATATATATAGCCATGTTATATATCATTTTGAAGCGCGTTTTTCGCTCGATCGAATCGTGTTATTCGTTACTGTTCTCAATCTCTTCATTCATTTTTTTGCAGGCTTTTCGACAGCATGGACAAAATTCAAATCCGCACGATTTTCTTGTTCCAGTTCAAACTAGACCGAAAAGCTGCCGAGACAGCTCGTGATATCAATGATGCGTTTGGCCCAGGAACCACTAACGAACGTGTGGCACAACGGTGGTTCAAGAAATTTCGGAATGGTGACAAGAGCCTCGAAGATGAAGACGGTCGCGGCCGGCCGACTGCGGTTGATAACGAACATTTGAAAGCCTTAATTGAAGCCGATCCTCGCAAAACCACACGAGAAGTTGCTGTTGAACTCGAGGTCGACCACTCAACAGTCGTTCGCCATTTAAAGCAAATAAGGAAGTCAAAGAAGTTGGATAAATGGGTGCCGCATGAATTGAACGACAATCAAAAAAATCATCGTTTTGAGGTGTCTTCTACGCTCCTTCTACGCAACAAAAACGACCCATTTCTCGAGCGGATTGTGACGTGTGATGAGAAGTGGATCCTCTACGACAACCGGCGACGTTCGGCACAGTGCTTGGATGCCGGAGAAGCTCCACAACACTTCCCGAAGCCGAAATTGCACCAAAAAAAGCTTATGGTGACTGTTTGGTGGTCTGCGGCCGGTCTCATCCATCACAGCTTCTTGAATCCGGGCGAAACGATTACGGCGGAGAAGTACTGCAGAAAAACTGACGAAATGCACCAGAAGCTCCAACGTATGCGTCCGAGATTGGTCAATATGAAGGGACCAATTCTCCTCCATGACAACGCTCGCCCGCATGTTGCTCAACTGACTCTGCAGAAGCTGAACGAATTGGGCTACGAGACTCTGCCTCGTCCGCCATATTCACCGGACCTCTCGCCCACCGATTATCACTTTTTCAAGCATCTGGACAACTTCCTGCGCGAAAAATGCTTCAAAAGCCGAGATGATGCCGAATCGGCCTTCAATGACTTCATCGCTTCCAGAACTCCGGATTTCTATGGGATAAATAAACTTGTTTCTCGTTGGCAAAAATGTGTCGATTCTAATGGTTCTTATTTCGATTAATAAAGTTTATTATGAAAGGAGTTATGATCTTTTGACGTTGAACGTCAAAAAACGACATTATTTTTGCGCCAACCTAATAACCAGGTTAATAGAGGATGGATGAATTCAAAGTTTCCCTTGCGACCATTCGTTTGAACAGCGGGGGGGAATGGTCACACGAACGCGCGAGTCAGCCATGAATAAAAAGAGGCAATTCATTTTTAAAATGGTAAATGCATGGCTATTTTAGTTTAAATTATATTCTATGTCCGACCGCTCGACATTACTAGGATTGCTAGCTACTTCCTGTTGCCGAAACCTGTTCAGAGAAATTGTGTGTTCTTTCATCGCCCACGGAAAAAAAAAATCTATATCGCAACTGTTCTAAGCTAACTTTGGTTTCTGGGAGAGACTTTGGTTTGTGGGAGATATTTTGGTTTCTGGGAGAGACCACATAATCTGCCGATCAGAACAGGTTGAACAAGGCCAGTACACTCAAAACCTCAGTGACGATGTCTAGTAACGATGTGATAGACCAACGATCGATAGCCTCTGAACAGTTTAATCGCCTCAGTTTCACTCACAATGGTTGGGCCAACTAGTGGTTACTCACAACGTTGCCGCACGTTGGGATCGTCTCCACATCCCAAGACATAATAGATCAAACACTCACGACTCTGAAAAATCGACTACGGTGAAATTCGGACTGGGGTCTCATGGAATTTAAGGCTTCTTCTTCTTCTTCTTCTTCTTCTTCTTCTTCTTCTTCTTCTTCTTCTTCTTCTTCTTCTTCTTCTTCTTCTTCTTCTTCTTCTTTGTGCCATGTTCCTCCAGGACGTGGGCGATTATATATATTTTACCGTCCTTCGCAGATCGTAATAAATTTGTTTCTAGTACAGTTGTGTACTGGAAATTTGCGTACCATACATTTGCATCCCTAGATAAATGTGTCTCTGGATAATTGGATAATAATTTTTGAAGCTTTTAAAGGCAATTACCATAAATTTTGAAAAAAGAATACGTAGTAATAATAATTTTTTTATAAAAAAAGGAATAAAAAAAAAGAAAAAAGTTTATTTTCGTTTAAAATCCAATGACAGATTAACAGTGTTCCAAGATCGCTCTACACATCGCCAGTATGTTTTTGTTTCATCGGCGTTTTTCTTATGATATATATAGCTGTAATTTTCCTCGTGCACAGATTTTGCGCATTTATCGTATCATACACAGTTTTAAGTATATAAATCGGCCTTGCATCGAATATTGCTGCCACATCCATCCCGGTGCGTCTGATATGTATTTAAAAATACTTGGGACATTTTTTTCATGCTATTCTCTATTTATTGAAATAACAGGTTCATCCCCGAAGTTTTTGAGACTCTTTCAAGAGAGACATTTCAATTTAATGTTCAAAGTAGTACAAAATTATAATCTCCTTCAAAGTAGGATTTTCTAACTTCAATTCACTTGTTCTAGCGCTTCAGACATTTTGAGAAGGCCCAACAGAAAGCAATCAAAGTGAAGGTGTCCAAGACCAGTGCCACAGTCTCCTTTATCTTATCAAGGTCTTCAAAACGTCTGCTCATGAGGTTCTCCTTCAGCTTGGGTAACAACCAAAATTCACAACTTGAGAGGTCTGGATTGGGGGGCGTGAGGGACTTTTTTTTCATGATATTCTCTATTTATTGAGATAAGTTTTTTTAGACTTTTTCAGGAGAGATATTACTTAATGTTCAAAGAAGTACAAAACTCTAATCTCCTTCAAAGTAGAATCCTTGCACGTGTTATAGCGCTTCAGCCTCTCCATGAATGCCCCATGGAAAAAAAATCCAAAGTGAAAATGCTATTGTCACAGCCCCCTTCATCTTGTCAATGTCTTTAAAACGATTGCCCCCTGAGATTCTTCGTCAGTGTGAGGAACAAATAAAAGTCACAGGCAGCAATGTCTGGACTAAGAAGAGGGTGAGGATCAGCTTTGATGACCACCAAACATCTCCCTTCGGTCATCGATGCATTTTTCCTACTGTTCCGTACTGAGCAAACCGGGAACAGACTGCACAAATTTGGCGCATGTTCAGAAATCCATGAAAAATTAAATGTACAGTTGCTACACCAACTCCAAACAGTACTCTTATTGTCTTTAGAGACACGTGACGATCTTTATACTGAAAAATGCGAATTTTCTAAACCATCTCTGATGTTCTGACGTCCATGTCCATATTGTGTTCCTTCCACATGGTTCATATTCTCCCACAACCTCTCTATCAATATCGATCCTCTTGTGCCAGCCGAAATCAGAAGCGTGGCTCGCACAAGTTGTTCTATAAGCAGTATGGAGCATTTCATACGTTTCTATAGCATTTTTGCCCAGTTTAACACATAACTTCATTGCATACAAACTTTCAAAGTGTCTTCATTTCCTGACTTCCTTCTGAAAACTTCTCCGCTTTGACAAGTTGTGTTTCATAGGGTTTATTAAAACAACTTTGACACCTGTCTCCTTCAGTCTAAAATAACAATGTAAAAAAATGTCCCTCACGCTCCCCACAATCCAGACCTCACAAGCTGTGAATTTTGGTTGTTACCCAATTTCAATACACTTGATATAGCGATCCAAACACTTCGGGAAGACTCCATGGAAGTCATTCAAAATGAAGGTGTCCAGGACTCTTGTCACAGCCTCCTTCATCTTCACATTGTTTTCAAAACGACTGCCCCTGAGATTTTTCTTAATTTTAAGGGACAACGAAAAGTCACAGAAGGAACGGTCAAGAAGGTCGAGGGACAGCTTTGATGATCACTAACCATCTCCATGCTGTAACAAACGCCTCTTTCCTTCTGTTTGTTACTGAGCACCCCGGGAACAAAAAATTTGAGCACGTTTTGAGCATGTTCCGATCTTCATGAATAATAATATGTAGAATTGCCACACCAATTTCAAAATGTGTGCTTCTGCTAACCAGTCATCTGTGACAAGTAATGTTTAGTAGAGCGTGTTCGAAGGGGTGTTACAGCCGTCTCCTTCAATCTGGAATAACAAACGTTAGCATACACAGAATCACACTCAAACTCCCATTCACACTCACACTCACACACAGTACATACTGAGATGGAGCTGAATCTTTCTTGAGTGAGTCTCATCTTTAGTAATCCGGTCATGTCGTACGCATCAGTAATCACCGAGAAAGAAAACACCTCATAAACGGCACACGTAATGTCGAGACACATAACCTTCTTCATTAAGAAAATTGCGAATTTTCTCAACCATCTCTTATCTTCTGACGTCTACATCCACACCGTCTTCCCTCCGCATCATTCATTTTCTCTCCACCGTCATCGATCGTTTTTTTTACCAGCGGAAATCAGTTGCTTGACTAGTTAATCCATAAGCAATCTGGAGCTTTTCATACATTCCTGTAGCATTTTTGCCCAGTTTAACACAACTTTATTGCATAGTATTGCTTCCAAATTGTGTACATGTCCTGACTGCATTCTGCACCCTTCTCAGCTCAGACAAACAAGGTTCAGTAGGGTTTATGAGCTTTTACAACCGTCTCCTCCGATCTGGAATGATAATAGTTGGCAGTCAACTTATTTGATGGATAGTATCTATATATGAAAACTGCAATAATTTAGGAAAGTTTATGAAATTGCCTCATAAAAAATGCCTTAAAATTTCTTGAATGCACCTCTTGTACAAGCTCGTCTATATTTTTCTGCTATGGTCCGTGTCCATTCAGGACGTACGCGAACATGGCTCTCCATTATTTCCTCTCCTTTTTAGTAAATTTTATCTTTTCGCTATATCAGTATTCTCTGTGCTGCCAAACATTTACACAAGCTTGTTCAGTAGTATATGTGCGGTTATATTATACACTGGTAAATCTTTTTGGAGGTTTTAAAATCCATGCGGTTGTAGATGGGACCCTCTTTGTCTCCTAGCAGCCAATATTTTAGGCCAAATTTCCCACTGTCTATAACAAACACATTTATCCATTAAATAACGTTTATAGCAAAAAATAACTATTCCAAGACTAGCTTAAATGCGCACCTATCGGGCGGCATTTAGGCTAGCTCCTGCAGAGCGTTCTTGATTGGGCCTTCGGCTTTTTGAGGAGTTTGGTACCCCCTAAGTCTTTGCATATTCTTGGCAATGGAATCTCCACTGGCTGCCGTTTGATCTGGATTTTCATTTGCGCGGGACTTTCTTTTCCTCGCTGCAGATTTGACTCTTTTGATTGCAATCTGGTCCTCTGTTGGCGGAGATTCCTTTTTGCGAGGCATATTGCTGTCGTATACGATAGGCAACAACAAACTACAGAAGAACTCAAAACTGATAGCTGCATTTAAGTATTGATTAAATATTTTAACTCACCTTTTAAAAGTCCAACGATAATTCTGCTGAATCTTAATTTAAAGACAGTTTGATGTACGTAGGTCTTTACTTTCTATACAAACAATTATTTTTATTTCATGGCTGACTTTCGCTGGATTTTGCAAATAATTTCAAACATTTCCAGATTATAAAAAGTGTTATCGTACACAAGCTTGTCGCTCAAAATCGCGTATAATATCGCGGGCCTGGATCCGGCCACGAATGTTTTGAATTTGTTCACGGTGTCGACTTTATTCCAAAATGGTATATGTTGGGATACAGCTTCTAGGAATAAATTTGAAATGGTCTGACAGTGCCAATCGCATTTATTTATATAGCTATATGTGCATTCGTAAGTATAGTGAAATATCACCGTTTTATATTACCTTAATTAACCTTGAATAAATTTCTTGAATATTCATGACCATAAAAAATGATTCGACTCTCACGTAATTACTTAATTCTGATTGGTTCTTTTATGATTTGATCAATTGCTGCTCGATCTTGTGACTCGTCATTTAAAGGCTATTTGCGAA
The DNA here is from genome assembly GCA_964036315.1 of Acanthosepion esculentum. Taxonomy (NCBI): domain Eukaryota; kingdom Metazoa; phylum Mollusca; class Cephalopoda; order Sepiida; family Sepiidae; genus Acanthosepion; species Acanthosepion esculentum. Next base: position 34,753,171 of record OZ038513.1, read on the forward strand.
GAACTTTCGTCATTCATTCCGTCCTTTTTCTATGGCAAAACAACTCACCGATTTTGTGCGTCAAGTTATCGTACTTTTCAAAGAAAAAACGTCCGACGTGGAGATTGACGAAATGTACAGAAATGTCACATCCGTCGTCACCAGTTCTCAACGGTTGTCTCACGTCTTTCTGAATTTACTGCATATATCTTTTACTGGGTAACCTGTATTTCGTGGACAGGATACCAGCGAACCGTGCGCTGTATGAAAATTACGATTTATTCATCGTGAAATAATCTGAAAATGAGGTAATATGACGTTCATTGAACTTATGGCAGAATACAAAAAAAAAAAAAGGTCGTTTTGATGATTGCATTCGAAAACGAATTGCCAAATTCGATGCGTAAACTTCGATAAGAGAATACGCTTGGGTTGTCTTTAGTTTCCTTTTCAGTCAGTGCTACTTTCTGTCATTACAGCTTAATCGTCCTTGCATTCACAGGAACAGATTGCTCTTATGAGCCGACCCTACCTCCCTCCCTCCATCCCTCGCTCCCCCCTCTCTCTCTCTCCCTCTCTCTCTCTCTGCGTATGCACGAATAAATACAGTGAGAGGGGAGAGAGGAAAAGGTAACATGAGAAACTATATATTACTACATTTATAAAAAATAAAAAATTACTGCATCAGAGAAATGAAATAGCTATTTTGTGCCGTCATTGTCAAAAATTTTCTTTAAATAATATTTAAAAATTAAATTATAAAAAAAAAAAAATTGACCTGATAATATACATAGCCATATTTGATGTGAATAAATAATTTTAAATACTGTAATTCTATTACATTTACTTGTTTTATAAAAAAATATAGCCGATTAAATTTAAAAGTTAAATTTAAAAGTAGAATTTTTTAAAAATTGGTTTTAAAATTGTAATTAAATAAAACGGATTCTAACCTTAACACATCTCTCAAAGCAATTCAAACACTTAAAAGAATCCAATAGAACACCTAAAGTTAAATGAAATTAATATAAGTTAGAATATGTAGGACATTAAATGACCCATGTCCTTTGTACATGCATGGGAACATTTATATTACTAAATTCATAAAAAATTGAAGTTTACTGAATTAGTGAAATAATTTAGCTCTCTTTGCCGTCATTGTCATAAAGTTTACTTAAAAAATATATATAACCTGGTAATATACATACTTATAATCGATAAGAAAAAATAATTTTACATACTGTAAGTAATTCTAATACATTTACTTGGTTTTAAAAAGAAATATAGTATATTAAAAATTAAATTTTTTTAGAAATGTAGTTAAAACATATTCTAGCCTAAAGAGCCCCCCGACATCCTTAAGTATACAAATAGAAAAAATACCGTAAGAATTTTTGCCGTTAAAAATAAAATTTTTATAAAAAAATCCAGGCGACATGCATTTAGCGGATGTCAGAATTTGTTGAAAAATACATCCCTACCCATCCCTAAACATAACCCCGCTTTCGAATATAACTATTAAATGATACAACGAAAATTAAAAAATTGAACACCCTACAACCCCTTGTCTAGATGAATGGATTTCTCGGTATCCTTGGAAACACTCAATTATGAATCTTTGCCGTGCCTTTAAAACCGTAAATTTAAAAAATAAGTTACTCCAAAATTCGCTTGACGAGGAAATGGGAATAATGTCTTTAATTTAATAACAAAATTAAATTCGAAGGCTTTAGCTTCCATTTTTAAACATGGTTATCACTGTGTAGCGAAAAAAACGTTTTTGAAATCAATTAATTTATAATATATATATATATATATATATATATATATATATATATATATATATATATATGCACCCAAGGATAACTATATAAACTAGGGTTAAACAAAGACTTGGGAATTTTAAATCTGTATAAACAACATCTAAAATATTATCGTTAGATTTACGTTAGAAATATTCAAACACAGTTGCATTCCACATCACGTGATGTCCGCGTCTCGCGATGGACGCTACTTGAAAACAAACTTCTGAATACAGTTATTTAATGGGTTGTTGCTGAAATAAAATTCAAAGAGTTTGTATCTTTTGAAACCTTTTTTTTTTCTTTTTTTTTAAAACAAAATATATTTATTGAACTAAGTAACTAATAATAACAAAACAAAAGTCATTGAAGCAAAGCAAGTTCACTCGACCAATGATAACAATTCCGTTATTTAATTCATTCACTTTCTCTGTCGTGCGCCAAAGGCTTCAGGGTAAAATATATATATATATATATATATATATATATATATATATAGGATGCGATGCATAAATTGTCGTCTAAATTACGCAAAAATGAAAATAATACTGATATTTCATTATAACAGATAGACATACCAAATTAAACAAACATATCTTGAAATACTTAAGATTAGATTTATTCAATAATATCACCATTGTCTTCGACCACGGCTTCCAGACGAATTCAGATTCGCCTACAACTCTTCTGGATGGTCTCCTTGTTTAAGTTCGTGAAGGCTGCCATAATCCTCGCCTTCAGTTCATCGTTGGTGTTACAATAATTTTGTTGGTCTTTTGCTCATCTGCGACCCTCACATAATAAAAGAGGGTGCAGTAGTGGAGTTAGGTGTCCAGATATAATGGGTGATGTGGTCGCAGAAATTGTCTAACAGTCATGTCTGGGTTCTCCTGCTTGTGTTGCAGGGTGAAGAGTGCTGTTGCCAGATATAGTGTCTTCCAGCAGCCAACCTCTTGACCCAGGGCAGCACTACCTCCTCAAGACTCTTGAAGTAGGCCTCCGTATTCAATCGGGGGCCCCGTGGGAAGATAAATAGAGGCATAACGTCACCATCACAAGTGATCAATCCAAAGACCTTCGTAATCAACATCAGACTCATCTAACTCTTTCCGACTCCCCTACACAGTCCTCAGATTAACACTCAAGCACACTGAAATGTTCGTATTGAAGCTTCCAGCGCGAATGCTAGCAGTACAGTTTGCCGTTTCCAAATTTCTGGTGGAATAAATTGTGGCATAGTGCTCTTTTTCTCACAGACCCTGTCCAACTAAACCTACCATATTGTGCAGCCGGCAAAATCAAAAACAAATAACGTGCATACGCGAAATAAAAAATATAAACTGGCGTCAATCTACCCATCACCCTATATATATATATATATATATATATATATATATATATATATATATATATATATATATATATATATATATATGTATGTATGTATATACATATATATATATACATATATATATATACATACATATATATATATATATGTACATATATATGTATATATATATGTATATATATATGTATATATGTATATATATATATATATATATATATATATGTATGTATATATATATATACATATATATCTATATATCTATCTATCTATATATATATATATATATATATAATATGGATAAAACAACTGAAAAATTGCAAATTAAAAGAAAAAAAATGGGTGTTTTTTGTGAAAGTATTTATTTATATGTTTTTATATATTTGATATTTCAGACAGCCTCGGTAACTTCCTCAGAAATTAATTTAATAACATTATTTTTTATTTATTAATTTCTGAGGAAGGACCGAGGCGGTCTGAAATATCAAATATATAAAAAACATAAATAAATACTTTCACAAAAAAAAACACCCAGTTTTTTTTCTTTTAATTTGCAACTTTTCAGTTGTTTTATCCATATTATATACATATCAAGAAAGTATACGTGGCTTCTCATTATGCTATATATATATATATATATATATATATATATATATATATATATATATATATATATATATATATACCTAAAGAAACAGATCGTCAGGGCCAGTTTATCCTGACGATCCATGTAGATTAAAACCTAGGTAGGTTTGCCTGACTCATTAGGTTCATATTTAGGTTTGCTCTAGTGTATTGAGCACTTTACGCAGTTACTTTTGCTTTACTCGTTATGGAAGTTTTTTCTCTGAACTCTGAGCTTGGATCCTATACGATTGTTTTCGCCTAAATTTCATTTTCTTAATTCTTTCTTTTTTTATTCCTTATTTTCCCTTGGTCATTAGTTTATTCAATTACAGGCCAAAATACCCAAGGTTTTTCCAAACGAGTATAACTATTTATCATATATATATATATATATATAAATATATATATATATAGATAGATAGATAGATAATGTGATAATGCTTTCCACGCTAGTTTATCCACAGTAAATTTGCGTCTATTTTCTTATAACTATTGACCATTCTTGGCACATCTGTTGTCTGTTATCACAATATGGGATATTTAATAACAAAGATGATGGTAAAAAAACAAAAGGCACTGAAATGGAATTGGCTTGATTATATACACATATTATAATAAAAAAAATTATATTTCTTCTAAATTTAAAATTCCAAGCGTCGATCATTCATGGGCCTGTGTAGTCGCATCAACGGAAACAAACCTCATCCGACGAAAACCTAAAAGACGAAACGTGTTACACGAAAAGTTTTTTTACTTCTTCATACATCTTTTCTCCAATTTATATATATATATATATATATATATATATATATATATATATATATATATATATTTATTACAAAGAGTTAATCATACCTTGAATCAATCAGCAATATGAATGCGATTATTGGCGAAATCACTTCGCTAGTAGACATAAACATAAGCATTATACTACTGATAATCCTCTGAATGAAAAGATCCTCATAAATAAAATGGATATGGTGTATTTTTTTTTATTTCTGCGAGTACTTTCGAATGCTTCGCGCAATTCATCATCAGGCTTTATTTTTCCATCAGAATCAAAACTGGGAGACGAATTATATGTGTTTATCCAAAGGAAAGATGTTTTTAAGAATGAGTTATTTCTTAACGATTATATGGTGTTGGAGCGTGCAAATCGCGACGCTAAATTTTAAATATTTAAAGTGAGAATTTTTTTCATGTATTTTGTAATTTGGTAAATCCACGTATTTTTTTATAAGAGTTTTTCATTTAATATGATATGAACTAAATAGCTAGTTCAATTAACAGAGTGATATGTCTTACTTAGTAGTTTTTTTTCCTCAGGAAATCTTTACTTGCTGGATCAATTTTTTTTTATGAACATAATAAAATAGGCAGCATATATTTTACATTACAAAGAGTTAATCATACCTTGAATCAATCAGCAATATGAATGCGATTATTGGCGAAATCACTTCGCTAGTAGACATAATTATATGCATTATACTATTGATAATCCTCTGAATGATGAGATCCTCATATATAAAATGGATATGGTGTATTTTCTTTTTTATTTCTGCTAGAACTTTCGAATGCTTCGCGCAATTCATCACCGGGCTTTATTTTTCCATCAGAATCAAAACTGGGAGACGAATTAAATGTGTTTATCCAACCGAAATATATATATATATATATATATATATATATATATATATATATATATATATATATATATATATATATATATATATATATATATATATCGGAAAGCCGAGTTCGAATTCCAGTCGAATCCATTACTTTCACTTACGTGCTAATACCCTTGGGAAAGGTGTGAATCCTCTTCTTCTCCCTCCAACTATGGGTAAATAGCAGGACAGACTGGGTTCTATAGCCTTGGATGGCAACTGGTCTAGGAGAAGGACAACTCTGAATTCAAAACCTGCGGAGGGTCGTTTGGGGACCTTGTGGCATCCGTTGCACCAGGTACCTGTATTCGTCCCTCCAAAAAGTGTGGATGGCCCTGCACAAAGCCTTCACCACTATAATCAAATCCTGTGTGGGTGTCGGGCTTTCAGTTTCTGGGAACTGATCTGTCTGACCCTCATACGTCGAGTTCGACGGGAGAGTCCATCATATATATATATATATATATATATATATATATATATATACGAGTAATTCCATGTCAAGTCAACCAGCGGTTACAGGTGACCTTCTTTGAAAAATCTTTTAAAATTCGTATGTTTTTTGATCAAATATACCAATATATTTGGAAATTCCTAAATCCAAAATGCCGCTGGCCATTTTGAGAGTTTCTCGTTTACAATTTACGCCAGGTACTGCATCCAATTTAGTATTGCTGTCATAACCTAACATACTGATTCTATGTGGTAATCATATCCATTACTATGTTAGTAGCACTGCTTAAATATTGCTCGATTTTCTAATATCCATAAAATTTCCCATTTTCATAAGATCAACAAAGAGCATAGACACTTTAAGATAATTTTTATATTTTTGCCACATATTCTTACGTAACTGAATAAAAGGTGACATGAGCTGCGTTTTGCGAAAACACTCCGCTTAACGTTAAAATATATTTTTCTAGAACCACTTGTCATACGAATATTATATTTTTTTAATCCATTTTTTTGTAACGTTCATATAAAATTATGGTTTCCTCGTTCCCTTCATAAAAATGTCTAAAACAAGTTTGCTGTCATTACTGGCAGATTATCGAAACGGTGAATAACGGGTAGCAGTACATCATAAACGAAAAATAAGTACCAGTACAGTATGAACTAATACTGGATACCAGTACTCCATGAAATATTACTGGGTACCAGTACCCAATAAGCTAATACTGGTTACCAGTACCATATGAACTAATTCTGGGTACCAGTATCCCAATAAATATTACTGGGTAACTGTTATGGGATCTTACCTATAACGACACAATGAACTCTTCCTGACACTATATATATAGTGCGCCTCTCAAGAGAGTCGTGATCGAGTCGAGACAGAAACGAGTCGAGACGGAAAGGAGTCTAGACAATAGTAGTTCACTCCAAACCCGACTGACAGTCATACTAACACCTTCAACATCTTGTATTATTATTCTGTTTAATATATCTTTGTTATTCCTACTCTTGTGTTCGTATTGTTCTTCCTTGGTCCTAACCTTGGACCATAACAGTTTTGCGAGGATATTGGACCATAACAGTAACAGTTGTGGTGTCCTCCCTCTTAAGAGTCTATGTTAGACTCTTCCGCCTATTATAAGTTTAGTAGGAGAGAAGGTTCGGGGAACAGTGAACAGGGAACTGTGAATAGATTGAGCGCTAGTTCATCCGATACACTATCACTAGTCATGTACTACACTTCTGAATTAATAAGATCACAAACCTAAATCTCTCACTCGTGAAATTATTGTTTATTCAATTAATATTAGCGAGAGGGTATAGCATGTTATTGGTTTTCTTCGAACATGGATTCTATTTTCCTGAGAGACTATGTAGATTCTTTCTTAGGTGGGGTTTTTATAAATTCATTTTTTTTATCAGCGCGTCCTACATGTGCAAATCTTAACCGCAGCTGTCTTGACCACCTGTTTGATTGTCAGGAGCACTCATTGACGTTTTGTGTGTGGAACGAGTCTACACACGATCACCATTATGTCAATGTTACCCTTTATCCTGCTGTTGCACTGGCATCTTTGGCGTTCTCATGACACGCAGAGTGCAAATTATATTGTAGTATCATCAGTGGATATTGAGATTATCACGGATGAACTTCTCTTAGAACAAAGTTTCTTTATTCACATTAACATCAATTACGTCCATCTTATCTAAATGAAATACATAACTTTACGTAAAATATTGATTGATCGATCCATTCATTCCTTTTGTACAATTGATTCATTCATTTTGTATGATGGATTCATTCATTTTGTACGATGGACTCATTCATTTTGTACGATGGATTCATTCTTTCATTTTGTATGATTGATTGATTCATTCATTTTGTACGATTGGTTCATTCATTTTGTACGATGGATTCATTCTTTCATTTTGTATGACTGATTCATTCATTCATTTTGTACGATAGATTCATTCATTTTGTATGATGGATTAATTCTTTCATGCTGTATGATTGATTGATTCATTCATTTTGTACGATGGTTTCATTCATTCATTTTGTATGATTGAGTGATTCATTCATTTTATAATATTGATCCCTTCATTACTTTTGTACAATTGATTCACTCATTTTGTACGATTGGTTCATTCATTTTGTGCCATGGATTCATTCTTTCATTTTGTATGATTCATTGATGCATTTTGTACGGTGGATTCATTCATTCATTTTGTATGATTGATTGAATTATTCATTTTGTACGAAGGATTCATTCATTCATCTTATAAGATTGATCCCTTCATTACTTTTGTACAATTGATTCATTCATTTTGTACGATTGGTTCATTCATTTTGTACCATGGATTCATTCATTTTGTACGATGGATTCATTCTTTCATTTTGTATGATTGATTGGTTCATTCATTTTGTACGATGGATTCATTCATTTTGTAGGATTGGTTCATTCATTTTGTACGATTGGTTCATTCATTTTGTACGATGGATTCATTCTTTCATTTTGTACGATTGATTGATTCATTCATTTTGTACGATTGATTGATTAACTCATTTTGTACGATTTATAAATTTTAATGTGCACCCTCGTCAATAACGGACTCATAACAGTTGGTATATTCCCTACCAGTTTGATACAGCTCTGTGTTTTTAGTTTGAGTTCTTTTTTTAGAGCAAACACTTCTTTTTAGGTTATTTAAAGCCAGTAACGTTTTCTTTTTAGATTGTAGGAATTGTTTGGAGATTGTAAGAATTTGTTTCAAAGAATGTATCACTGAATTCTTCGCAACTCTCTCTCCGTATTCCATGCCTTCGAACATTCTCTATTTCTGGTTGTTAGAAACAGTTTCTTTGTAAGCTTATTCTCCTTTAAATATCTATTTCGCATTTTTACCTTTACTTTTCAGCATCTCCTCATAATCGGATTAACGTGATTTTAAGATTACGCTTCAAACCATCTTTTGACAAGGGAAGATGTGGGGATTAATAATTGATTGATTTGTTTTTTGACGATTATCAACACTTTGCAGTTTATTTAAAGCCAGAATATATTTTTACACTGTAAGAATATTTTTTTTAAAGCAATTCACCCCAAGACAGGCGGGAGTGCCACTAGCACACAAGGGGTTACAGAGGATTGAGAACAAGAGTAAATAGGCGTGCTGGAGTAAAGGAAACAGAGAAGGACGGGGAACAAGATCAATTGACATTACACTTGAATATTTGAAGATTATCGGGGAAGCAAGTAAGGGGAAGGGAGTCCCGCTGACGGGAGGTGCGGGATAAGAATTTGTTTGAGTAGAAGAAACGGTTACATTTAACCGTTTCGACAGTGAAAGGGTGGGACCAGGATGCCTGCTGGGTAGCTCGCTTAAATTCATGCAGTCTGGGAACAAGCGAAAGTAGTTCGTTGGAACAGTTGCTGTGGAAATATTTGTCGAAGTGATAGAGAGAAGCCACGGCACGTCTGTTACAAAGCGAGTGTACATGCCAGAACATGACCTATCATATTGCATATTCATCTCTGGATTTTGTCGAGAACCTCGTGACGTACAGCGGGAGCACCAGACCATATAAGACAGCAATATTTGGATTATCGAACTCATTATTTTTTTTTCTGCTTCTGATACCGTCTTTAATTTTATGATGAGTCATTGTCAGTCTAAGATATTTTGGGGTTAGCAACCTCATTCTTTTTGCCGCTAGTATCTTCTTTAATTTTAAGATAAGTCATTATCAATCCAAGATATTTTCTGATTATCCACCTCATTATTTTTGCCGCTCATACCGTCTTAATTTTATGAAGAGTCATTATGAGTTCAATATATATTTGGATTATGGAAATCATTATGTTTGCCTCTGATACCTTTAATTATAAGATGAGTCATTATCAATCCAAGATATATGTTTCTCCTTCACAGTCGAATTCTCACGAGTTAATATAACTATTTTCTATTCTTAAAACACACACACACACACACACACATATATATATATATATATATATATATATATATATATATATATATATATATTAAAGCAATTCGTCCCAAGCAAAGCGGGTGTGCAACCAGCATGCAAGGGTTTACAGAGGATTGAGAACCAGTGTAAAGAGTCGTGTTTGAGGAAAGGATACAAAGAATGACTCGGAACAAGATCAAGGTGTCAGATGTCGATTGACATTACACTTGAATATTTGAAGATTATAGTTATCGGGGAAGCAAGCAAGGGGAAGGGAGTTCACAGATGGGAAGTGCGAGAGAAGAAGCCGTTTGAGTAGAGCATACGGTTACATTTAACCGTTTCGACATTGAAAGGGTGGGACCGAGATGCCAACCTAGTAGCTCGCTTAAATTCATGTAGTCTGGGAACCAGCGAAAGTAGCTTGTCATAATATTTGCCGTGAAAAAAAAACGGACGAATTTTAAACAAAACGTGAACAAGAAAACGCCATTCGTTATTATTGATCGAAGAAATTTTTTTTCCTCTGTTTTTGCTGTTGTTACTCACTCTATTTAAAAAAAATATTTTTTCTTCGGGTCGATGATTTAATTTTTTTTCGGGGTGGAGGGGAGTGGATTCGAAATTTAAAAAAAAATGTACTGCTAGTAATAGTTCTTTTAAAAAAACATTACTACTGGTACTTGTACTATAAAAATCTATTTTTATACTTTCATAGTGCATTGACCCTAGTTTGGTATGGGTGACCATTTGTCCATAACTGGGTCCCTAACAGGTGCAACCACCCCGAGTCATGATGAAGCTGAAGACAACAGCAATTAAGAGGTCGTTCTACTCACCTCAAAACCTTCCGATCAGACGCCTTGCTTTCAGATGTACTTTATCGTCATACCCAGCACTTCCTGACAGCATTTTAAAAATTTCTGGTTCAAAATTACGGGGAAAAAAATACTATATAAGTTGCATCTAAAGAATGTTTGAGATTCACTTGTGATTATATAGTATAGTTTTGCAGAGGAAATTAAACGAATAATATTGGGAACATATTTGTTATGGTCAAGGTTCCATGTACCACGGTGATGGTTCAAGGTAGAACCAATGAAGAATAACACAGATATATTATAAATAGAATATATACAAAAGAGTAGAAGTGTGAGTAATAATAATCAGGTTAGGTTAGAGAGAACTATGTTGTCTCGAATTATCACTATTCCAATGTCTTACAGTAATCGTCTGCCGTCCCCCCCCTCTCTCTCTCTGGTTCCTCTTGAGGCGCAGTATTTATGGGGTACGGACTAGTCCATTACTATTATGGGTAGGTTCCCATAACAATATTCGATTTATAAAACGGACAAATTCTAAACAAAACGTGAACAAGCAAACGTCATTCGCGAAAGAACTGGATTATAAGAATATTATTGATCGAAGTATTTTTTCCCCTCTGTTCTTGCTGTTGTTATTCACTCTTTGAAAAAATATATTTTTTGTTCGGGTCGATGATTTAATTTTTTTTCGGGGTGGAGTGGAGCGGATTCGAAATATTAAGGGCAAAAAGAATTTCAGATTCGATCAACGACTGCAGTGTGAATCGATTTGGAGGTAAATAGATAGGAAATATGATGAATCGACTGAAATAACATTACAAAAGACGTAAACATGTCAGCTAGTGGATCATGCACTTCTGATCTGCCATAGAATAGATCTAAAAGAAAGTATATATATATATATATATATATATATATATATATATATATATATATATATATATATATATATATATATATATTATTTATATATATATATATATATTTATTTATACATATATATATATATATATATATATATATATATATATATATATATATACTAAAGTTCACCTGGTACCAAAAAGGAGGTGGGTACTATAGAATACATATCGACTTTACCAAATAGCTGGGTAAATTTATATATAGACAAAGTGTAAAAAGATTTGGAACACTTTTCGTCATTTAGGACTTCATCGGACAAAATTTGTTGTGTTGGTGCAACTAAACACGCGCGCGAACCAGGGATGATGGGAATTAAAAAAAATAATATATTTTAATCTTTATATACTTTATCGGATAGATTACAAAAATAAAAATTAAAAAAGAATACTAAAAGTTTTAAATTCCCAGCATCCCTCGTTCGTGCGCATGTGTAGTTGCACCAACATAACAAATGTAAACCGATGATGTCCAGAAGGAGGAAACGCGTCACAAGAAAACTTTTTCCAAATCTAATAATCAAACAAAAACATGGATGAAGCATCAGATCTTGAATCAATTGCAAGTGCAAACGCACGAAGGGTCCCTTCCTTCTTCGCACGTTTACTGTAAAGCTTTGGATAAGAAGGGGGTTTTCGGGAATTTTTTCCCTTTTAACGCTTCAATAATCCTCACACAATTTTTGTATCAAAGCCTTTCGACTAACAATGTAGGATGTAATCATGTGAAGAAATTATTGACTAAATGGCAAAATCCGATTTGGGACATAGTTTGTGTGTCATATGTAATTTACATAGCAAATTTGGAAAGCATCGGATGAAAAACCAGGGAGTTATGACCGAAGAACAGTTTTTGTGGTTTGTCGTTATCTTATTTTTGCATGATGGCAAAGTCTTTGAAGAAAATCGGTTACTTAAGTTACTCAAGCTTTTATTTTAAGTAGTACGAAAAATCTGAATTTTTCACAGATTCTTTTGCAATTTTGCAAGCCAATGTTGCCGGAAAAATATCAAGCACTGCATAAACCTCGTAATACGACCTATGATCTGCATTAAGTGCAAAGAAGATCAGCTCATCCAGTAAAAAGTGTGTCCGCGTGTAACTTTGCCTTGTTTTTTGCAAAAAGTCGTACCAACCTTTAGTTTTATCGATTTTTCTACCAAACCCGGTGGCACGGAGATTGAAAAGTTGGTAAATTTGCAAAATGTATGTACACTTTCATCGAAATCGTTCGAGAAATGTGGACGGGCATGCACCAACAGACACACACTGACAAACACACACAGACACTTTATCACCGCCGTAATGTAGATTGCCTGTGGGATTTCTATAAATCCTTTCATGGTAAGTGTTCGGATGAACTCTTCGTTATAGTACGGAGATTTTACAATTCTAATCGCGGTACTAGATTGGCTGCTAGGCCTCATCAATTCACAGTTGAATTGGCTAGACGTAACCATAAGTTCTATGCCAACAATTTCTTTTCTCGCACTCCTTGCTCGTGGAAGACTCTTCCGGCTTCGTGCTTTCACGCCAACTTTGATCTTCAAAATTTAAATGCAGTGTCAATCGTTATCTACTGTCTTCTTAACTGCTCCTCTTTTATTGTTCTCGCTCCTCAGTAACGTTTCTCCTTTTCTTATTATTTCACACTTATTAACCACCTGTCGCTTAGTGGCTTTACTATGCTGCATAAAGCGATATGATTAATGTATATATATATATTGCTGTCCACTAACAATAGCGATATATATATATATATATATATATATATATATATATATATATATATATATATATATATTCATCCACAGACAGACTGTTTCCCTCTATCACAGCTCACAGCTCATCAGTGTGACTAATCATCGGATTGCTTGAAGCTGAGATCTCTGTGTGTGTGTATATATATATATATATATATATATATATATATATATATTCATCCACAAACAGACTGATTCCCTGTATCACAGCTTACAGCTCATCAGTGTGACTAAACATCGGATTGCTTGAAGCCGAGAGCTCTGTGTATGTATGTATGTATGTATATATATTATGAAAATGTGGAAAAGACAAAGCAAAATCAGAATATGTAAGTTTACTGTTTTAATTTTGTTTTTTGTTTTGCTGTCGACGTCAGACGTTTCGGTCTAGTAGACCATCTTCCGGACATGGTTATCGGAGACATATTTATATTTAAGTTAACTTGAAGATATATATATATATATATATATATATATATATATATATATATATATAATGTATCGTAGATAAGTTGGTCAATAAAACGAAGTCAGACGAAAGTGTTCTGATGTAATCAGTATGAGAAACATTTATTGATATTAATCACGTGACAAAAATGAAGCACGAAGATTTAGGTTCCAAGTTCGGAACATTGGTTTTTGAGGTTGGGTAGAGACCGGCTTGAGGTGGAATTGTCAGGAAAAATCCGTTCCCTGTTTGATTTCTCGCTGAACGCAAAGTTTCGTCCCTCTGTTTATTTCTCGCATCCGCCGAGGAAGAACATAAGGCGTGTCCGAAAATTACGAAATTGGAACCTCAATCCCCGAGCTCCACATTTGTCACGTATTTATTATCAGTAAATGTTTCTCGTATTGATCTCATCGATACATTTTTCTTTGACTTTGTTTTATTGATCAATATAACTACTACACTTAATAAACTATATGAAGCACCCGTGGACTCCTTTTTCTTCTTATATATATATATATATATATATATATATATATATATATATATATATATATATATATATATATATATATATAAAGGCATTTTTTATGTTTAACATTGTTTTTATAAATACAAGTATTTAAGTAAATGCTCTGTTTATAATAAGCAGTATTAAATAACATTTACCGGCCTGAATGTCCGAGAAATGTTCATAGAAAATATTCGTCCTTCGAGAGGATACGAACCTGCATCCTATACGTAACCGTCATATAGCCTGACGTGCCTTATCCGCTCGGCCACAAGGGATCGTTCGGTTGGCAAGGTCGAATTTACTGCTTATAAACTTCAATCTTTCATGAATCTCTCACGTCCATTCATAACTGCTCACGGCGTATCAAATGTAAACAAATGACGTCACACATTATGAAATGGACAAAGTCCGACAAATATTTAAAGACATTTTTATGAAAATTTCTCGGACATTCAGGCCGGTAAATATTATTTAATACTGTTTATTATAAACAGAGCATTTACTTAAATACTTGTATCTATAAAGACAATGTTTAACATAAAAATGTATTTAAATAATTGTCGGACTTTGTCCATTTCATAATATATATATATATATATATATATATATATATATATATATATATATATATATATATATATATATATATATATATATATATATATATATATGGCAAAGAAAATATATAATTTGTTTCTTATAGGCATTGTGAAATATGAAAATAAAGAATAAGAAATGAAAACACTTACAAGACAGACGAACCGGTTTCGTTCCCAAGCTCATCAGGGTCGACTGGGAACAGATTAATAATTTATTCCAAAGATAAATTTACTCCCACAAATTTTTTAATGGTTTAATTGTATGTAGGGTGTTTGTGGGGGTAAATGTATCTTTGAAATAAATTATTAATCTGTTCCCAGTCGACCCTGATGAGCTTGGGAACGAAACCGGTTCGTCTGTCTTATAAGTGTTTTCATTTCTTTTCTTTTTATTTCCATATTTCACAATGCCTATAAGAAACAAATTAGATCTTTTCCTTGCAATATTACGTTTTTGTACATCTATTTATTTAAATGTATATACAGTTGCGACCAAAATGTTCAGAACGGCATTGTTTTCGTCAGAAAAGTAGGTATAGTTTTTTATCAATGTTGTTTTATATTCTATAATTTTTACAGACAATACATACGCTATTAGTTGTTATTGTCTGAGAGTTTGCTGTAATTTGAGAGGATAATACAAAAGTTATGGATGATTTAGTGATTTACTGCAAAACCCATGGCGGCCAAAATGATCAGAACGGTTGAAAAAAATAACAAAATAATCAAAAATGACAGAGAATACTGGAATTATTTAATATTTAGTGTGAAGCCCTTTAGCTTCAATCCCACTTTGACATCTTCGACTGCATGATATGAAAAAAGAAAAAAGATAAAAACAGAATGTCTCTCGAATTTTACTGTGAAGAATAACCCACGTTCGGGGAAAACACTCAAAGCCACACATCCTATTACCGATATTATTCAGCGAAAGAAAATAAGCAATAATTTTCTTCTTCTATATTTGAGGTGCACCCTCAGGACCTAGTCAGCCATGGCTTTTCAAAATTTCCTGTCCTTCGTATCTCTGAATATATTTTGTCTGTTTGTTATTTCTCCTAAACCGTGTTCCGCCATTCATTTACTTAAGCTCGCTTGGTAGGTTATGCGTTGTTTTCCTTTCTCATAGGGACAGAGGAAAACAACGCATAACCTACCTATCTTGCTAACTTGCCTTGTATCTGTCCTGTGAGTGTCAAATTTTCCAAGCCCTCTTTCCTCATTACGTGCCCTAGAAATATCAACTCTCTCCTCCTGATATTAAGTATAAGTTTCCTTTTTGTTTCCATTTTAACTAAAACTTCGTCGTTGCTCATATATTTGGTCGATGGTATTCTCAGCATCCTTCTGTAGAACCAGATTTCTGCTGCTTCTAGTGGCTTTTTCATCTCCGAGTTGATTGCTCAGCATTCACGGCCATATAGAAGGACAGTTCCGTCCTCTTTTCTTCTCTTTTTTTCTAACTTTCTTTTTTGTTTTGTTTTTAAGCATTTCAGATCCAAGCAAGGTGGGAGTGCCACTAGCACGCAAGGTGTTACAGAGAGTTAGAGTAAGAGTAAAGAGGTGTGCTTAACGAAAGGATAAGGAAAATGACGGGAATCAAGATCAAGGCGTCAGAAGATGTCGATTACATTTGAATACTTGAAGATTATAGCTATCAGGGAAGCAAGTAAGAGGAAGGGAGTTCCACTGTCGGGAAGTGCGAGAGAAGGGGCTGTTGGAGTAGAAGATGCGGTTACATATAACTGTTTCGACAGTGAAATGGTGGGACCGAGATTCCAACCTAGTAGCACGCTTAATTTAATGCAGTTTGGGTACCGGTGAATGTAGCTCATCAAAGCAATTGCCATGAACATTTTAGAAAAGAAGCCACATCTCCTTGTGAGAAAGTGACTGTAGTCGAAATTCTAGGTTAGGACCTGGCAGATTGTATATCCGTCTTTGGATTTTGTCGAGGACCTCGAGATGAAGAGCGGAGGCACCACACAATATATGGCAACAGTGTTAAAGCAAGGACTAATGATAGATTTGTAGATTTGAAGGTGCTAGGATTTTTTGGTACGCTTATATACTAGTGAGCCAACCAAAATGAGATGACTCATTTTATAATCCAACAATAGAAGGTTCACCAATCAGAAGACTTACAATATTCAATCCGACGGCCATTTTGTTTTTTCTCCGAATATCCACTGGCGACCTCTGATATCGATGACCAGAAGAACTACTGAACTGCGCTCTGCTACATTCTCTGAGCATTTACTGCCAACCACTGATATGGAAGACCTTAAGAATTATTGAACAGCTGCTACTAGATATTGATGTTGTTTCATTGAACAAATTACTTACCAACGTGCCTTCGGATTCCAGTGTCGCACTGCCTATCGTCTGTTAAGACATTTCCCCAGATATTTTTAGTTGTTTTACTGGTTTGATTTTTGGTATATCCGATATCTTTTGCTAGCAACAATGTATTCTGAATTCTTGCAGTTGGTGTTTAATCTTTTCTCCCTTCATTATCTTCTGTAGGAGTTTATGTAATTTTCATTCCGGGGGTGCTGTCAACACTGTGTCGTTTGAATATATTATGGTGTTTAGACTTTGGCATATTAGAATTTAAAACCGTATTATTCATATCAGGATAGGTAATGTGTGCTCTTCTCCCTCCAGATGTGATCTGTCATATGGGACAGATAGGGAACGTGCAAATAAAAAAATACTTGTAAAGGAAGCGTATATGGTGGCGGTGGGGGTGGGGGGAGACCATCGTTCCTGGTTATAATTCGGGATTTCTTCGATATTTACGGCATCTGGCGCAGGTGTAAATATACTGATTAAGTTGGTATACATCGGATGTGCTGATAATGTTATGTTTGCACGGGAAGGGAAATCGGAGTTCCGGGTTGAAATTCTGACCGCGTCCGGTTTGTTTATTTAGCACTTATCCTCTCGGAAAAGGAAAGTATCAATCTTCTTCGAATTATTGGTAAAATATCAAAGCAGCCACGGCTCTCACTAACCTTGGTAGGAAAAACACTCTGAGAGAAGGGCAACACTGAATTCAAAACGAGTCTTAAGACGCATGGGTCCCGCCAGTTTATTTTAATCTAGAGCAGTGGTCGTCTAACATTTTCAACCAGTTATCCCCTTTTGTTTCCCTTCCTTCTCTAGCGACCCCCCATTAAAATATCTTTGAACCTTAAAACTCACACTGTACTAACTAATTTATCTTATATCTATAATTCTCAAAATGTGTGTGTACATATATATGTGTATATGTATGTGTGTGCCTGTGGGTGATCGGATGTTGTTTATGCGTTTCCACAGTTTTCATCCGATTTTGACGGTTTTTTTTTTGTTTGATAGATAATTCTTCAGTGCCGGTTTTGAGTCCAAATTGACTGGAAAGAATTACAACCTTAAAGGTGAAAAATCGAAAAAACTGATTTTTTACATTTTGCCCAAAAATCAAAGGCAAAATTTAATGTCTGTAAAAAACAGCGTACAATCAATTTAGAGAGTTGAAATCTAACTCAAAGATTTTAAGAATTATAAAAAAATATATATATTATAAATAAAAAGTATCATATATTATTATTATGACGGTTCACAGAATAGGTTGGTTCCTTGCAAAAACGGCCCTTTTCAGGGTTATCCTCCATTCAAATTGTTAAGCCGTCCATTTGGGGAGGTGCCTCAGTTGCATCCAAATGTTGTTACTAATATTGATTTCAGGTGGGCTGACTTTAAACTTAAACTGCTCCAATGAACGGCATTGAACTGCAAAAATGTCCAGTAATGAAACAACCGGTCGAAGACGTGTTGTACTGCTAGTTAAATTAAATAAACAAATACTTCATCATACTTGATGCAAGTATACCAATCAGGCCAGATGACCTTCATTATTGTGAACTTTATTTTACACTTAGAGGTTTCAAAAAGGGAATTGTTATCTGAAAATCAACTATGGAACAATTAAAAAAGAGGGAACAATTCTCAATGTAGCATTAAATAGGCCTCATCAGAATAAGTTAAAAGTTACTTTGATGGATGTAACTAAGGCTTTTTATTCTGTTGATTGTTGAGCTCAGAGTTTTCATTTACATTGAAGAAGACAACCTACATGTCCATTAACTAAAATTTAGCTCAGTGACATTCACACATCAACCACTATTGGAACTTTAGACTATTATCAACCCTCTGGACCTCCTCACTGACCCCTATGGGATGGCTCAAACGCTGTTTGACGACCCTTGCTCTACATCAAAGAGGTGATCATTCATGTTTAAACTGGATTCTGCCACCTTCCATATATACATATATATATGTACAAAGATATGTTTTGTAGTACAAAACTTTATACCTGCCATAAATAGACAAAATTCTTATTTATTACCACTCATGATGATAATAAATAAAAAGTAAAACTGAAAAACGGGCTAGGCTAACCGGTTTCGAACCTCGCTCAACAGAGCTAAATCGAGGTTAATAAACTAAATTATCATTACAATATGGACAATATGTATTGAAGAAAAGAAAATAAAGAAGAGAAAATATTGTTTAGATGGAAATTAGTTGGACGCCTAATATATATATATATATAATAGAAATTGTTAGGAGGATTTGATAATTATAATTAAGTAATTCATTGAGTCTGAAAGAAACCTCAACAAAATGCAGAAAGCACTGGACGGCCGTTCCGTCCTATATCTGGGACTCATCAGCAGTGCGCATCCACTACCGAGAATTGAAATCTGACAGTTGAATTACCAATCAAACACCATACCAACTGCTCCAACAGGCTTCGGTGACGAAGAGGTAGTAAATCAGACTCAATATAGCGCCACTCGCTCACATATTCCGTGGTGGAACTCTACTGAGATTCTCTCTAACCATAGGACTGTGACCCCTGGAGCCACGACTGCTATCACCAAGCCGCTCACTCCAGAGCATTAGAAGCCGGATCAATATACACATGATAGAAATTGTTAGGAGGATTTGATAATCATACTTAAGAAATTCATTGAGGTCTGAAAGAAACCTCAACAGAATGCAGAAAGCACTGGACGGCCGTTTTGGGTAGCAACAGTCTAGTAGAACTCTAACTCTGAAATCAAATTACAGGGTGGTCCTAATTTTTTTCACTCTTACATAATATAATTTACTATTTCGGATGGCTGACATGAGCTCCTACAGTTTGGAAGAGAGGCTGCTTGCAAGTGTAAGAAAATATCATCGTGTGCATTCTGACAGGAACAAGGAGAGAGTTTCACATGAACGCTACCAGATTACCTATCAGTTGAAGGACGCCGTTCAGAGAGCCTTTACAAGAAAGAAGAGTTTCGTAAAATATCACGCACAACATGGCGCCGCATCATTTGGTCACGAAAATGATTGTGTTCATACAGACCTTCTCTCTATGTGGCAAAGTCAATGAAAATGAATAAACCGAATCCAGTACATGTGATTTGTATTATTCTATTACTTGTTCTTCTTTTGTTCTCATGACTTTTTGGTTCTGGTCAACAAGACATTTCGGACCACCCTGTAGTATGTAGCGAGATACATACGTGTATTTTTCAGTGCTCCCACGTCCACAGAATGTGACACAAGGCCAGTCTATTGTAGGTTTAACGATAACATCATAGAAAAAAATTCCCAAGCCCCCTCGGCACTTCCCTTTTGGTGTCGCTTCAGGTACCGGGCAATAAACCTAGCTTCCTCCCAAAGGAGAGGTACTGCCTGGGGAAAGGCGCCCCAGGTGCTTGTGTTTTATATTTCTGATACTACCCGCTGGAAGATGTAGCGAAGTACATATGTAGCTAATAAAAGAATCCTGGGGTTTACGCGAAGAAATGCGTAATATGTTTTGTTTTTAAAGAATTGTTGAAACGAAGATAAAGATCACTGTCTGCCCTATTATTCATGACTCCCGACTGCGCTTTTGAGTTATTTAAAAAATATTATTTTTGTATGGGCACCTCGTGAAATTTGAAACTTTTACTAATTTGTAACGCTCAATCTGACTAGCCGCGGTCACCATTTCAATCCCGCCCAAACCTCCTCTCTCTGAAAATAGTAATCACACATTTAAAAAACGTGATCCCATTACTACGTCTTAATTAAAACAAACAAAAATTGTTTTTCTTTCTTCCTAGGCATTTTCTTTTTGACAATGCTTAAATCTTTTAATCACTATTGCATCATGAACAGTTTTTTTTTGTCTTATCCCTGTAAGGTTATAACCAGATGGCGTTAATCACAACTTCTTCATTTTCTCTCTATTTTTTAAATGCTGATTAAGGTTTGTTAGCTGCTTCTACTCATGTCTAGCTTGGGAGATATTTAAGATTAGCTGTTACAGGCTGTCAGCTTGAGGTATTTTAGCAGACAATAAATATCACGATTTTCTATTAAATCTTCTCGGAAATAATAAGTTAGACCAAACTATTTATCATGGGTAGGGCAACCGATCTAGAAGAAGGAAATATCTGAATTCATATCCATTGTAAAGAAAAGGAAAAATTTGAATACTTAAATCTTAACAATAAGAGGGCAGACTGAGCTATATATTTTGAGTTGGCCAACCTATCTACGAGAAGGAAAAATCTTAAGAGATATTAACACCCATAAATAATAGGGTAGACTGAGATATTTATCTTCGTTTCAACAATTTTTTTTACAAAAAATTATTCCACATTTCCTTTTATCCCGTGCGGGCACCATGTGTACTGTAGCCAGAGTAGAAGTGGTGTTTCTTGGGCAAGATAGCTGGTTTTGAATTTAGAGTTTTTCCTTCTCGTAGACAAGTTGCCACCCAAGGTTATAGAACACAGTCTGTCCTGTTATTTACTCATAGGTGGTGGGGGTGGAGAAGAAGATTCATGCTTTTTTCAGGTACATTAGCACGTAAGTGAATGTAATGGATCCGACTGGAATTCGAACTGGGCTCTCCGATTCATAACTCCGAGCCGCTATCAATTAATCCACCGTACTTCCGCTATATATTTAGAATGCATAAAAACCAGTTAACATTAAAATTTCGATTAAATAATTTTATAATATAAGTTGTTTTAGCTATTCACTTATGTTTTTTCTTTTTTACAGAAGGTTCACACCGTACGATCCGGTGGCTACTCAAGGTAGAGGCTTACATTAAGGGGCAGTTTATACTGATAAGAAAGGGAAGATAACAGCTAACTCTAGACACTGAACAGATTAAGATTGTAGTGCTCCGGCTACAAGAAGACAGAATGCATGGTCATCAGTAAAAGGATGAGCCCGAAATGCGATTTGAAGGTCGTGAACACTAGAATCAACTAGACACGGAAGTTTAAATATCTGGGAAGCGTTTTCACAGAGGACGGTAAGTGCGACACTGAGATCCGTAGACGTACTGGGGTGGCCAAGGACGCATTCCAAAATCTGGGCAGACTATTGCGAGACAAGAGGATTTCTTTGGTAACAAAGAAAACGATAGTGAGCGGTTACGTGACATTTGCCCTTCTGGGATTTAGCATTGGCGGCCACAATCTTAACAACATAAGATACGCAGATGACAGCGTATTGGTAGCAGACATGGGAAACAAATTACAAAATCTCCTACAGAAGGCAGCAACGGCGAGTGAGAAGAAAGGACTAAGCATAAACTACAAGAAAACAGAATGCATGGTCATCAGTTTAAGGATGAGCCCGAAATGCGATTTGCAGGTCGGAAACTCTAGAATCAAGTAGATGCGGATGTTTTAAGCGTTTTGACAGAGGATGGTAAATGCGACACTGAGATCCGTAGACGTATTGGGGTGGCCAAGGACACATTCCAGAAGCTGGGCTGAGTATTGCAAGACAGAACCTGCGGAACTATCGATTTATAAGATTCATCAGAAAATTCAAATAGGAAAACTGAAATTTATGCATATATTTTAAAGTAATTTTAAAGTAGTTTTTCTTATATAACAAAGGAACAAATATTAATGACAGTATACATAAAAAAATTAATGTTACAGAAAAAATATTACATGCTCTGGTTTTCTAAATAAAAACAATAACGACATTCTTGAGAATGACGGAAGCTTCCAAGTGTTCAACTTTAGGGCTTCTACCATTGGGCGTCGGTATTTGAAAGATGCTTTGGCATATAATTCTGGGAATCGCCTGAAGTTGCCTCTTTACTATTCGAAACTGCTCGACATGACGAAAGAATAAAATCTAGGAGTACACATTTAAATTCTTGTCCGTTGACTTCAATTAGACTTAACTCTGAGCTAATGTGACTCTGGATAAGTTCAGTCTAACATTCAATACCTCCAAAACCAAGCTAGTAATCAAACTGGCACTAGATTTCCGCCAGCCCTGATGAGAAGTTATACTCTCCATGAGGCTCCTTGCCTTGAATGTCCACTGGGACTCAAACTCAATCCAGACCTCAACTCGTATATTCGTACGAATACTAATGATACTGGGAAAATGCCAGATTCCTCGTACCACCGAAGAAAAAGAATCAGACACTATGTTCCATTTTTACAAGAGTTAGATAGCGCCGAAAATGGACACTGAGATGCGTAGAAGTATTTGGATGGCCAAGGACACATTCCAAAAGATGGGATGACTATTGCAAGACGGAACTATTGATTTATTAACTCTGAAGAATTAAGATTCATCAGAAACTTCAAATAGGAAAACTGTGAAATTTATGCATATATTTTAAAGTAATTTTCAAGTAGTTTTTCTTATATAACAAAGGAACAAATATTAATTACAGTATACATAAAAAAAGTTAATGTTACAGAAAAAATATTACATGCTCTGGTTTTCCAAATAAAAACAATAACGACATTCTTTAGAATGACGGAAGCTTCAAAGCGTTCAACTTTAGGGCTTCTACCATTGGGCGATGTTATGTAAAAGATGCTTTTGAATATCATTCTAGGAATTCTCCGAAGTTGCCTCTTCAACATTCGAAGCTGCTCAACATGACGAAAGAATAAAATCTAGGAGTACACATTTAAATTCTTGTTCACTGACTTCAATTAGACCTTACCATGAGCTGAGGTGATAAGTTAAGCCTGGCCTAAATTAATTGAGAAAAGCGCAAACTAGCGATTCGTTTGGCATGTGAGGGAATTTCAAATAGTTTCTTTTTACAGTAAGGTTCATTCTATACAAGGGTCGGGGAGGGGCACTTGAGGTAGATCGTTACGTTAAGGGGTAGTTTATGTTGATAAGAGCGGAAGATAACCCTTGACTGTAGACTTGAACAGATTAAGATTGTAGTGATAATAGAAAAAACCTCTTGATAGACTGTTCCACAGAAAGTGGTTCACGTTAAGAATCTGAACTTACTTCTCACCGATGGAATACAGAGAGAATATGGTTTATTTGCTACAATGTAAGTGACATGACAGATCCTCCCCGTGAAGGTTAGACCTGGTAGAACCAAGAAATATATAATTCGTTCAAGGACTTTCCACGGAAGTAGCGATAGAGCAGTCAATATCTCGCAACGTCCCGCCCGTGAAAGACATATTGGAGAGCGTAAAATAATTCGTCAGCCACAAGGACTTGGAGACGGTTTTCAACTCCATCGACACTGGAAAGTGAGGACTGGACAGCTGTCCGACATGAGTACATGTCTTTCGAATCAACAGGATGGTTGGAACTAATGAGTTGGCTGGAATCTTTTAAATGTTTTGTTTTTTTTTCATAGATTTTTAAAAAATAATTTACAGTAATGAAACACATTGACTTAGAATTCTCGCATTTTAAATTACGATCTTGGAGATTATTTATTTTAGCTTATTTAATAAAACTCGTTGGTTTTTTTTTAAAGTTCTACATGGATTATCTTGTTTCATTTTTTAAAATCCCCAAATTATGCTATTCGAATTTCTGAAAAGAAGTCATTTTAACTGCAATTATTTTTTTCCATGTACCTTAATTCCCCTTGTATACTACTCATTTTTTTTCGAAAAATTAATAAGCAAAACTAGGGATACATATTATACACAAATAAAAAAATTTTTTTAAAAAAATGTCGTTTCATAGGCCGACTTTAGTTGTGGAATGATTACTCAGCTCAACTGCACAGACATTGCCTTATGATCAAAACCAATAAATTTACTTGAACTCATTCCTTTGTTCTTTTTTTCATTTTATTCTTTGTTAAATATTTCTCAGACCAACTCTTATTATGCCTGCTCTCCAAGCATTACTCGAGTTATATATATCTAACTCGAACTATATACACAGGCCCGGTAGATTGCACATTTCATCGAACAAAAGCAGGAATCTGTGCAGTAGGCACAATATAGGCATTTCCGCTTCCTTTTAGAATCGTGATGATTGGAAATTTTGATAAATATCTTCAATTACAGCTTGAACAAGAGTAGGAAACGAAGGCCGTAATGAAAATGGAGAAGTACAATTTATAGGTTTGATCACGCGTATTATGCGTGAGTAGAAACATTTTACCACACTTTCAGCACAATTTTAGGGGTGCGTATTATGGAGGAAGGTGTATTATACATGGGGAATTAAGGTATTTAAATTCATCACATTTGTACTGCTTTCTAATGCAATTAAAAGATCGTTGCTCTACTGTCGTTATGTGAGAAGCCCAAACAGGAATTAAGGGGTAGGCATTTATCTAACTTAATTTATCAAATGACAAAGAGAGAATTATGATGAATCCTTCATTTGAGTCTGATGTATCTTGAAGACGTTAGAGTTCATGGCTCCCCACAACTTCCTATCCTTTGTAGCTAAGCAATTTACCTCTACTATCACCTTCTGTTCTGCTACCGATTTAACAAAAAACTCGATGAATCGATTTTCCCATATATTGTATGCTTAAGAGGATACAAACAGACAAAGGTGGTATTCGGGTAAAGGAACAGCAACAGGCACGTAGATGAAAGAAGAGGGGTTTATTGTAATAGAGAATAAACAACTGAAAGACAGGGAATCGGGTGGCAGCCTAGTCAGTTCTGAAGCAAGGTTATTACCTTAGTTCCACTCAATGCAGGGTGTGGCACAAGGCCGTTTTTAATGCGGGGCAAAACCGAGCCCGTAGGCGTGGGAAAAAAAATTCCCATAGACCCCGTAAAAAACGGGATCTGGTAGGTGTCTACCACCCCATCGAGACTCTGCCCTTCGGCATAGACTCGTCTGGGTTCCTCTCTGCCCGAAGGCAGAGACTTCGACCAGCACAACTGGAGACGAATCTTCAACTAATTGCCGAAGCAAGGATATTTACCTTATCCCTCGCGTGGCAGGATGTGGCACAATGTCGTTTTTAATGTGGTGTCAAAACCGAGCTGTCTTCCACCCCAGACGAGATTCTGACCTTCGGCATAGTCTCGTCTGGGTCCCTCTCTGCCCGATGGCAGAGAGTTCAACCAGCACAGCTGGAGACGAATCTCCAACTAATTGCCGAAGCAAAGATATTTGCCAACCGCCCCACGCGGTCAGATGTGGCGCTAGGCTGAATTTAACGTGGGTTATCCGAGCCCGTAGGCTCGGGCAAAAATTCCCCGTAGACCCGTAAGAAACGGGATCTGGTAGGTGTCCACTACCCGAGACAAGCCTCAGGCCTTCGGCATAGACTCGTCTGGGTTCCTCTCTGCCCGAAGGTTGTGATTTCGACTAGATTTGTGATTTCGACGAATCTGCAATTTATTGCCGAAGCAAAGGCCCAGGTATATCATGTGCTCACTATATATCGCTACTGATAGAGTCAGTCCACATAGGCGATTGAGAGTGTGGGACATTCCATTAAAACACCTCCCCCTGTGCTAATTTTTCCATGAAATCTTGCTCAATACCTCTTCGTTTTGGCATCAGGACATAATTGTTTCCCTTTGTTTCTTTTCTTAGTACTTTTCCATCTCACAAGCACAAAGCCATCAATTCGTCTCGCTTTCAATATGCCTTGTGTGTATCAAACTCTCCAAGCTTCCATTCCTCCTTATGTGTCCGATTGGTCTCTACTGTCTCTTTCAAATTCTACCTGCACGTCACGTTTTTCTTGCTATTTATCTTTCTCGATATCCACGTGTCCCGTACGTGGTATACTTCTTGTGACGTCAACGAACTCTCGTTGATCTTTTTGTAATGCTAACGAATACTCGTTGTCACTTTCGTAATGCTCGTTGGTGCAGAGGCTCTGTAATCGCAGATACAACTATAGTACGTCGTTGAAAAATACTGGTATCAGAAGCCTTCGAATAACACTCGCACTAACAGTACTTGCTCGATAATACGCGCTCGAATAGTAATCACCGTATAGTGATCTGAATAGAGAATAGAATAGAGAATAGCGGACTCTATAGTAATAGAGGATAGACTAGAAATGGTGATCTGTATAATAATAGAGGATAGACTAGAAATAAAGATTCGTAGAGGATAGAATAGAAAAAGCAATCGTTTAGACATCACGTTACTTTCTACTTATGCGTTTTACCCATGGTCTCGTGATCCACTAAATTCAATAATGGGATCGCCTGTGTTTGCTCTCTGGCGATCGGCGTTCAAGTTCCCGTGTCGGCAGTGACACTTTATTCCATATAGCAATTCTCATTATCCTTCTGTACAATTCTCATTATCATTCTGTGTATACTCAGTCAATTCAGCATCTTCGAGGAAGTTGGAAAGAATTCATCATCATATAAAAGGATCGATATTACATTACAATTCAGCTCCTTTGCGTCTAACGATACTTTTCCTAATTCTGGGTGGTTCGTTTAGGTTTCTATGCATCGTTCGCTATTAAAATGCCTCAACAGATTTAGGTGTCACTTTTTCCGTCGTTTGTGTAACCGTTCACTGAAAAATAAATTACTGTACTTGCTTGATTCTGACATTACCCCATCCATATATTACACCTTCGGTTGTCTACCTTTATATCTAACATACATGCCCTTCTTACAAATGACGAATAGTACATTATTATTAGGTCAACAACGTACATTGTCTTCTTACAAATGACGAATAGTACATTATTATTAGGTCAACAACGTACATTGTCTTCTTACAAATGACGAATAGTACATTATTATTAGGTCAACAACGTACATCGTCTTCTTACAAATGATGAGTAGTACATTATTATTGGGTTAACAACGTGCATTTTCTTCTTATAAATGACGAATAGTACATTATTATTGGGTCAACAACGTGCATTTTCTTCTTACAAATGACGAATAGTACATTATTATTGGGTCAACAACGTACATTGTCTTCTTACAAATGATGAGTAGTACATTGTTATTGGGTCAATGTATTGTTATTCGACCAAACCTGACATCTCGCCTTCGGTCACTTTTCCACCCCTGCAATCTAGCTTACCTGTGTCCTTTCTGTAAATACTTTCATGGTATTAAATTTCCTCTATGATACCTAGACTTTATGAATTTAAGCGCAGTACTGGATTGGCGGTAATGTCACATTTTCTTTGCAGTTGAAATGGCTAGACGTAATCGTAATTTCTACACTAACAATTTCTTTTCTCGTATTTCTCGATTTTGAACTCCTTTAAGTTTCCTTGCTTTTCATTCAATTTTATGACCTGGTTATGACCATAAACTACATCCAGCAGCAAGCGCTCTGATTGTGAGATTGGAGGTTTTGAAGACCGCGGAAGAACATATTATTTGCTTTTGTTGCCAATTCCTCCCTGACCCGGAGTGGACCTGGTAAATGGACAAATAGCTAACACCCAAACTGGGGTCAAAACACTATGAAAGTATAAAAATAGGTTTATAGTAAAAATACCAGCAATACTGTTTTATATGAAAAATTGACAACAATACATATTTATAGGAAAGTTACCAGTAATATATTCTTATAGTAAAATTACCAACACTATGTGATTAAAATGATCAATAATACATTTTATAGTAGAGTTACCAATAATATATTTTATAACAAAATGTGCTAACAGTTGCTTTTATAGCACTTCTCCCTTGTGGCTTCTTGTTTCTCAGGCAACTTTCATTTTTAAATACAATGTCAATCGTTATCTTCTGTCTTCGTAATTCCTATTCTTTTATTGTTTTATTTTCTTAATAATGTTTTTTTTTTCATCATATTCATTACCACTGAGTAACACCTTGAGCCTGAGTGGCTTTATTTCCTTGCTTGGCTTGAAATGGTTTTTTTGAAATAACGTTTTAACGCGCTAGCGTAAATATTGCTCTTGTAAAACAAAATTATTTTTTTTCTGATGACGCTTGTTTATCCCTGAAACATTAAATTAAAAACAAGAATTTTCAAAAGTTAATCGTTATCGACTGTCTTCGTAATACTTTTTTTTCCTGTTCTCTCTGCTTAATAGCGTTTTTTTTTCTCTCATATTCTCTAACACTCAGAAACACCGTGCGGCTTTATCGCCTTGCTTAGGGTAAAATGGTTAAAAGGATATCTCTTTGGAGCCTTATTCTTTAACTTTCATACGAACTATATTGTTGAATGATGGGTTAGAAATTATATTAAAGATATACAAATAAAAACATGCCTGGGTTATTATGGAAGCTCATTAACCGATATTTCAGGGAAAGCTTGAGTGTTTGTAAATCATTCTGACCGTTATTGTATAGCTGTGTGTGTTTCGAAAGATATTTGTCTTGCTGTCGTGCACAGAATGACAGAGGGAACATACGTGAAGGGTAGCAGTTGAGGCCGTTGTTCGCAAGCGATAGAAAAGACATCTTTGATTGTTTTGAACGCAGAGACACACGAGAAAATCGATTCGAATTGAAAATAAGTGATTAATTAGCGCAAAGGAAATTATTGAGATTGCATAATCACGTCATGGCCTTGAGAATGTAATTTTTGTTAGTTTTTTTTTAGGCTAATTTTAATGGATTATTCATTCATTCTTTCTCTCATTGCCATTAAATAATTTTATATCTATCTATCTATCTATCTATCTATCTATCTATCTCTGAATATATTTTAGTCTATCTATGTGTACAATCATAGTCAGGTCTATCTATCTATCTATCTATCTATCTATCTATCTATCTATCTATCTATCTATCTAGCTGGCTAGCTAGCTAGCTAGTTAGCTAGCTCAGTCGCTTTAGGTCTATCTCTCGTAATAGGTTTGTATCTATCTATCTATCTATCTATCTATCTACCCCTCTCTCTCTCTCTCTTTATATATATATATATATATATATATATATATATATATATATATATATATATATATATATAAACCTTTCTTCCTTTCTATCTATGTATCTATCTATCTACGAGGGTGGGTTGAAAAGTTCATAGCCTGACTATGAAAGAATGATGCTCGAGCTGTGAAATCTTTCATGCATTTAATTTCCATCCGATCTAAAATATGAATCATTATTATTTTTGCTGTCACATCTCAAGAAACACAATAATGTTTAAATTCACTTTCATCATATGTTTAGATTTTATTAAAATTCTAATCATCGCTTTTTGAAACCATAAATTTTGTCGAGAAGTGAAAGTAGTTAAAATAATAGCACGAAGGGCCAAGATTGCTAAATATCATTATTTTATCATTTCCCCCCACGCAAGACAAAAAAGCCACTAGGATGTGAGTGTGTGAGAACATGATAAAAAAGCAAACAATATTAAGGAGAGATGAGAAAAAAGCTGGATTAAGAAGACAGAAGATACATTTTTGAAGCTCAAAGTTAAGCAAAAGTAAGATGTGAGATATCTACCATTAGATGTGAGATATCTACCATTAGATGCGACATATATACCATTAGATGTTATATCTCTACCATTAGATATAAGATATCTGCTATTAAGATGTGAGATATCTACCATTAGATATGAGATATCTACTATTAAGATGTAAGATATCTACCATTAGATGTGACATATCTACCATTAGATGCGACATATTTACCATTAGAAGTTATATCTCTACCATTAGATGTGAGATATCTACTATTAAGATGTGAGATATCTACCATTAGATATTTGATATCTACTATTAAGATGTGAGATATCTACCATTAGATGTGACATCTCTACCATGAGATACGTCAGATATACCATTAGATATGATATCTCTACCATTAGATGTGTTTTATCTACTATTAGATGTGAGATATCTACCATTAGATATGGGATATCTACTATTAAGATCTGAGATATCTAACATTAGATGTGACATATCTACCATTAGATGCGACATATGTACCATTAGATGTGATATATCTACCATTAGATATGAGATATCTACTATTAGACGTGAGATATCTACCATTAGATTTAAGATATCTACCATTAGATTTAAGATGTCTACCAGCAGATGATAAAATATGCCATTATTCTTGTCACCCCATACTGTGTGAAAATGACATCTAGTTATACGGGGGGCGAATGACCTCATGTATAAAATATGAAATCATCTCTTTTATGTGCATCGTTGTGAAAAGTTTTGTCTGATTTACATATATGTTAATATTACTTTTTTTTTTTTAATCTGAAACCGTTTTCTAGATTGCTAAAAATCATTTCTTCTTTTTCATCGTCTGTTTAGCAAAAATCATTTTTATGATAAAAAAAATACATATTTAACAACATAGAAAAACGTTAAAATTGATAAAATATATTGATTTTCCTTCTCTGCTCAATAATAAATGCCAATATCACAATATAAAAGACACGGTGAAGTATTGCATTCTCATATGTCGGCTATCATAATACCCCAGAAAGTAATGTTTTGAATGAAATAAAAATAAACACATTTTGGGAAAGATATTAGAATAATCCAGAAACTATAGTGGGATCTAGCCACCTGGACAGGGTAGAAAATATGATAAAAGGGGTGTCGACACGATCGTATGTACGCCGTAAGAGGTTAGGAGAGAGCTAATAACCAAAGTCTTTATCCACTGGGCCATGTGTCCTCAAGTTTAGACCATGTGTCCTCGTTGGTGAGATCCAGTGACTAGACCCAAAGAGTTGTGAGTTCAATACCAGGCTTCATCAGTGGTAAAACAAAATTCTCGGAGAGTTTAATTAAAGGGAAATAAGTGAGATATCCGGAAAAGACATGGAACGTGGAACTAAAACAATCTGCACTGGTAGACGAAACAAAGGGTTTGTTTCGAAATTTCAATCACCTGAAGAAGTCCGGAGCATACAACAGACGAAAGGTTGTGAATATGGCAATGCAGATGAGCATAATAGTTCGAATAATGTAAATAATGCAAGTAATCATAATACTTCATCTCAGAGATATAGATAGATATATAGAGAAACATAGACATAAAGGTCGGAGAGTACAACGGCCGAACCGAAAACAGTCCGAATAATGTAAATATTTTTAGATGTGTTTTTTTTTTATTTAAAACCGGAAAGAATTCTACTAAAGATTTTAATGATGCTGGAATTTATTTATCTCATTAGTGATTTCATCGTACAGAAATCTATCTTGAATGATGAACGTGATTGACACCAACATTCTTGTATTCAAATTCACTAGCAAAGCATCCTAAAAAGACACAAAGACGATGGAGAAGCAAAATTCTTACTTGCTACAATCTTGCAATCCTAGACAATCACAGCTGGAAAAAGTTTATTTACATTTCTTGTTAAAATTATTAACATCAAATAGCCAAACTAGTAATTGTAAATCATAAAAATGTTAAAAATTAAAAGAAAATGGTTATATTCATAACCTTCTAATATTTAATTAATATTAAGAATTATATTATTAAGAATTATAATGATATAATATATAAATTAATCGCTGAATCCAAATACTTATTGCAAAATAAAATCCTTACATTTGCCTTGATAAAGTCCATCAGTGAATGAAACACAACAAAGTTTGCCTTTTGTTTTTATTCATAATGTCCTTTTATATATATATATATATATATATATATATATATATATATATATATATATATATATATATATATATATATATATATATATATATATATATATATATATATATATATTTGAGATCTTATATATACATACAGAAATTTACCGGATTTAGGCCTTAAGAGGCCACTGGGTTAATAGAATTTGGGGGACCATTTATTATATATGTTCGCCTGCACTCTTTTTCTATAAAAAATGATATATTTGTAAGATAATACTTTTTGGTGTAAAAACTGAGCCACTTCAACTAAAATTTTTAATCATTTTGGAACTCATCCAGTTTATTTCATTAGCAACTTCATGTTATTTTTTATTTGAACTTTACACCCTAGAGAAATGTATCTAGAATGAAGTGCTTGTATAGAAATTCATTAACAAAGAACCCTAAAAACATAATTGGGAAGAAAAAAAGAATGCCACATATTTATCATTTTTAGTTTGATTAGAGGCCGTAGACTAGAGGGGTCATTGGGGGTTCCTATAATCTTTGGGCCCCTGGAATGCCGCCCACACAAGCCCATATGTAAACACGGTACTGGCGCTAAGACAAGGATGTGTCCTTTTCATCATAGTTATAAAGTGAATCGATTCCGCGAGTATCAGATGTCCTACAAGAATTCATCACTGGCAGGTATAATTAACGGCATAACATATGCCAATGGTACAGTGTCGATAGAAGACACAGAAAGGAAAGTACACGAACTCCTACAGGAGGGTAGTTAAGGAAAACGAGAAGAAAGGACTAAACATCAATTTCGAGAAGGCAGAATGTATGGTTGTCAATAAAAGAAAAAACTCATAAACAAAACAAAATTTAAACTCTATAATCATGTCCATCTATCTATCTATCTATCTATCTATCTATCTATCTATCTATCTATCTATCTAACTCTCTCTCTCTCTCTCTCTCTCTCTCTCTCTATATATATATATATATATATATATATATATATATATATATATGTATATTATTTATTAAAGAATATCAAACACTTTAAATCCCATAGGTTAAGTGTTTGATATTCTTTACTTAATAATAATTTTGCTCTGTCTTTTGACATGGACCTCTTGGATATTTATCCTCCTGGAAATTTCATACGTATTACCACATTGTATCATTACTATATATATATATATATATATACATGCATATATATATATATATATATATATATATATATATATATATATATATATATGTATGTGTGTGTGTGTGTGTGTGTGTGTGTGTGTGTGTGTGTGTGTGTGTGTGTCTGATTTTTGTTGGCTTAAAGCTGTCAAATAGTCATTATATAATAAGTTCACAGAGTTTAAGTCTAAAAAAGATCTATCCGGTTATCGAACACTTTACCCTTATAAATATAGCAAAAATTAAACACAAACACACATACCCCCATATACATATATATATATATATATATATATATATATATATATATATATATATATATATATATATATATATATATATTATTGTCATCCACAGAGAGACTGTTTCGCTGTATCACAGCTCATCAGTGTGGCTAGACGTCCGGTTGCCTCTAGCTAGGATCGAAATCCGACTGAATTGGCGTCAGTCGGACATTCTACCACTAAGCCTTCGGCGCACGGCAGGGATGAAGGTGAATTCTAGCGTGTTTATTTTTAGATTTAGACACACACACAGTGACTGACAGTGACTCAATTCTGCCGAAGATATATATATATATATATATATATATATATATATGTGTGTGTGTGTGTGTGTGTATGTGTGTGTGCATACCCTTACAACACTATATATCTTTAATTATGAATATATTGATACTCATTAATTTGAAACTATTCTGTTCAGTAAGTTCATCAGCTATTCGTTCATTTTCTCACCTTTTCATTGATTTCGTTCACAAAATAACAGCACGTGTTTAATAAACACCTGCACTTGACTAATCTTGTTTAGATTCGTTCTAAATATTTTTCTTTCGTAAATTACTTTTTTCCCCTCTTCTCAGTCTCTCTATTTTAGTTTACATCATAGGTTTCTTTTATTTGTTTTTTGGTGGGGAGGACTTAATATAATGTTTTCCTTTTTTCTTATAACCTAATCTCGACTTGAAATTCTCCAAAGATTTCTTTCAGAATTTTCTAACCAATTCCATTTAATTGGCGAATATTTTCGACCACTCAAATGACGTGTTTATAATCAAATCGCTGGTGCCATTTAATGATAGAATACGATTTTTAAACGCCCTTCGTTTGCTAATGGCTACCTCTTTTTCAGTGAGTTTGATCAGTACGAGGTACTCTACTAGTATAACGCTATTTAAGACTTCGCTAAGGATTATATTCACATAAATATTGTCTATAGATCGAGCTTACCAAATATGGCTTGATTTATTTCCGTTAATGTTGGACACTCAACTTATCTGTAACTGTATATCATTATGTAATATTCAGTAAGGATTAAGATGCTCAAAAAATTCTTATATAACACATGTTGTTGGAAATATATCGTATTTCTGAAATACGGTATATTAGTGCCGCAGAAGCAGGATGTAGTGGTGATTTTTCATTAATCGTGAATTAACGAGCCAATAACTAGCAAGAAGGCGATATTTCTTAGTAAAAAAAATCTTTCAGTGAATACCATTACCGCTTAGCGTGTGTGTCTGCAAAGAATAAGACATTTTCTTTAGTTCACTTACCCTGTCTATCACAGAGAAGTATTCGACAAAATTCCTCTGAGTGGGATAATAAAAATAGCCATTACAGACTATATGTGCTGTGTTATTTATTGCAGTATGAACACCTTCCAGCTGATGAGAAGACAGCTGATTTGATTTTTAGCGAAAAAAAAAAAACAGACAGTACGATTTGGGATATTGGCCTGAAGAGAGACGTGATGATTTACGTAGGGGCACAGTAGAAATGACCTCAGTTGAAAAGTAACTGTTCCAGTCACATATGACAAATATATGACACTTTTGTACATTTTGTTAGCATATTCTCTTTGTATAAAAATAACTTCCATTTAAGATCCTCTGATTTCTACCCATTTTTTTTTGTTTTGTCTCTCTTTGATTTTTTGTGGGTGGGGGTGAATATCTGAACTTACTGGAGGCACAGTCGCCATCGGGTGTTTGGTAAACTAAGTATATGTTTAGTTTACGAATGGCTACATATGGAAAAGAGCTCTTTCTGATTTGTGGAAATGTTTTTATTTTTCCACAGGCAAAACATCGGTTACAAAAGAGCTCCAAGATCAGTTGTCTGGTTGTGTTTTTTGTTTATCGACATATCAGCCTTTTAGGGTTATTTAATGCGATTTTTTTTGGTGGGGATTAATAATGATTTAGTATTAAAAGTTTTAATAATTAACCCATAGCTGGGGGAACAATATGTGGCTTCATACATTTCCAAAGGATCTTTCCGCATAAACGGAGATAAAAAAACAACTATAATTGAAACTTGGCTCTCCGATTAACAATTCCGAGCCATTATCTATTACACCACCCGCACATCCAAACTTACAGCACCTGATATCGTATGGCTGTTATCTACCTAGTTACTAACGAGACTCGAAGTTACTTAACTTCGTTGATCGCACGGAAACCGGTCTTTCAACGTAATGTAACCTGACGCCAAAAGAACCACAAGACTGAAGATAACTGTCAAGATTATTGCCAAAATCAAAGAAATCGTGGAAACATCTGATGTTTACAGAAGCGGCCAGGTTAATCATTCAATCTGATACAAAGGAGATTCGTAGAAGAACCGAGAAAATGTTTGCAGAGCTGCCAAGTGAAGTCCCAAGAGTTTACCATTTATGTTTCGACGAGAAGAATCGGCGGACTTACACGGCATTCAATCAAAGAAAGAATCTTTATTTTAAATTGTTTCTTCGTATTACTAATGAAAATCTAGATATTATTTTATTTTATGAATCTATACTTTTTTTAATCGATATCACCACATGCCAGGCAGTACAGCCACTAAAAAACAAGAGTATGGAAGCATTAGGAACAGAAACATCAGCAGAACGAGAAAAATAGTAAACAGGAAAACAGTAGATAGCGATTGACATTGCGTTTAAATTTTTGCAGATTAAAGTTGGCTGGAAAAATAAAGCTGGAAAGGAGTTCCACAATCGAAAATTAAGAGAAAATAAACTCTTAGCATTTAATTAAGGCTACACCTAGCCAGCTCAACTGTAAATTGAGATCTCAACGCCAGTCTAGTACAGCGCTTCGATTAAAAAAAGTCTAAGTACCATAGGGAATAGCTAATCCGAACAATTACTAAGAAAGTATTTATCAAAAAAGACACAGAGAAGCAAAGTAACTGAAACCGAGCCGAGCCGCCACCTAAAGACCAATAATATTGCTGATTATTCTTTGAATCTTATCAAGGAGATCAAGGTAAATAGCATGGCACCGGACCATATTTGGCAGCAATATTCTAAGTATGGACGAATAATAGACTTATAGATATGTATGTTGTAGTACACTATGTACTCAAAATAGCCTAACAAGAGGGTGTAATAGATTTCTATTTTTTACTCAGGTTAGTTTATTAGCAGTGGTGTGCAGTAACATGAATCTATTTTCGAGGTGTATTATGAAAATTATTTGTCCTTTAAAAATATTGTGTCAGCCATGATTGCATCACATTTTTATCACGTCCAGACACTATTGTCTCGACTGTCGATTAGTTGTCCTACGGGTATTTTCTGCGGTGAATGTTACTCAAAGAAAGCATACGGAAATTGTAAGACTGCACGAACACACTGGCCAGCCTTACCAATGAGCAAATAAAGGTACTATAGAATGGCCCGGATACTCTCCTGACTTAAATCTAATCGAGAATTTGTGGTCAATCTGCAAGGAACGTCTTCGTTGAATTGACATACGATGTACTAACATGTGCGCTGGGTTATGTTTCATTGGAAAAATACGAAAAAATGTAAATAATAACGGAATTCTTTTTGTTTCAGTTAATTTGCAGAAGCGTGTAAAATGTAAGCAGTTTTCTGTTTTTAAAATTTACAAGCCATTTCTTGCCCCAGCTAACCACTGATTAAAAGTGATTGTCTAGAGCATTTGCCAGATTTAGTTTGTTGTGTTTGTCAAACTTGCTACTAAGACAGGAGTAAATAGTTGTGTCATCTGCATAAATACCTAGTTGGGAATTAATAACATCGGGGAGATTATTGATGAAGATCAGAATGGCCGTAGCTCCAAGGATATACTCCTGGGAGACCACCGATTTAGTATGAAATGCTCTGGAAGCATGCCTATTACTCAAGTGTGTGTGTGTGACTATGAGAGAGAGAGAGAGGGGGGTGGTTGAGAAAGGACAAAGAGAGATAGAGAGGAGGTGGAGAGAGGGCAGAGAGAGAAAATGATTATCGATGCAATTTTGTGTTTATTCTGAATTTGTTCTTCCCTTCGATCGGATATTCATCTTTTCTTTTCTATCATTACATATCATTCCTGTTTTCAGCATTCTTTCATATTCTTCATTTATCTATCGTTATCATTATCTCTTCTGAGATATCTTTTCTTTCTTCTTTTCCTTTTTGCATCATTTATTTCTTGTTCCGTCGTTCTTTCTTTTCTCCTGCACTATTTAGTTCTTTCCATCTTTTTTTTAGTTCTTTCGTTTTTCAGTTATCCTTTTCTTCTTCTTTTTCTTCTTCTTCTTCTTCTTCTTCTTCTTCTTCTTCTTCTTCTTAAATTCTTTTCTCTTTCTTTCACTTATTATTTATCTTTCTACCCTTCCTTTTCGTTTTCTTCATTTTACCGTTCTGGCATCATTTGTTTTTCTTTATTTCTTTATTCCTTTCTTTTGTTTTTCTTTTTTTCATTTCTTCTTCTTCTTAATTTCTTTTCTCTTTCTTTCACTTATTTACATCACGTCTTTCTACCCTCCTTCCTTTTTGTTTTCGTCATTTTTTCGTTCTAGCATCATTTTTTCTTTGTTTCTTATTCCTTTCTTTTGTTTTTCTCTTTTTCATTTCTCCTTCATCTTCTTTTTCTTAATTTCTTTTCTCTTTCTTTCACTTATTATTTATCTTTCTATCCTTCTTCCTTTTCGTTTTCTTCATTTTTCCGTTCTGGCATCATTTTTTTACTTTATTTCTTTATTCCTTTTATTTTCTTTTTCTCTTTTTCATTTCTTCTTCTTCTTCTTCTTAATTTCTTTTCTCTTTCTTTCACTTATTTACATCACGTCTTTCTACTCTACTTCCTTTTTGTTTTCGTCATTTTTTCGTTCTAGCATCATTTTCTTCTTTCTTTCTTTATTCCTTTCTTTTGTTTTTCTCTTTTTATTTCTTCTTCATCATCATCTTCTTCATCTTCATCGTCTTCTCCATCTTTTGTGTTTTCTTTTTCTTCTAACGTTTTTCTCTTTCCTTTCTTTTTTTCCCTTCCTCTCTTCTTCTCAATTTCTTCTCTGTTACTTATATTTGCGGCTAATGTCTTCGTCATTCATTCTTACATTATGTTTTCTTTCTTTCTCCTATCTAAATTATGTCTTTATTTTTTCAATTATTTTTTGTTGGTTTCCTCTTTCCAGCTTCTCTTTCTATTATTTTTTTTTTATTTTCTGCCACAGATTTCTTCTCTTTCACTGCATTCGTTTTATGCTTTTCGTATCTCGTCCTTCCGAAATTCTGCTCCCCCTTTTCTCTCCTTTTTGCATTTATTCCAATTCTGTCCCCCTACATTTTTGGACGTTACGTTTCCTCTTTCTTCTTTTCCTTTTCCTTTTCTTCTACTTTTCCTTATTTTCTCCCATGTTTCCTTTTTTTCTCCTTTTCTTTTTCTTTTTCTACGTTTTCTTTCCTTCTTCACCATTTCATTTTTCTTCTTTTTTTCCTTCTTCTAATTTCCACTTTTTTCTGTTATTTTTACTTTTCTTCCTCTACGTCTTCTTTTCTTTTTCTACCTTACCTTTCTTTCTTCTTCTTTTTCTTTTCTGCTTCTACTTTTCTATTTCCTCTTCTACTTTTCTTTTTCTTCATCTACTTGTCTTTTTCTTTTTCTTCTTCTAATTTTCTTTTCTTTCTTTTATTTTACTTCCGCTATTTTTTCTTTTCTTTTTCTACTTTTCCTTTTCTGCCTCTACTTTTTCTTCATTTTATTTTCTGCTTCTACTTTTCTTTTTCTTTTTCTCCTTCTAAATTTCCTTTCCTTCTTTTACTTTACTTCCTCTATTGTTTCTTTTCTTTTTCTCTTTTTCCTTTTCAGCATCTACTTTCTTTTTATTTTTCTTCTTCTAATTTTCTTTTCTTTCTTTTACTTTACTTCCGCTATTTTTTCTTTTCTTTTTCTACTTTTCCTTTTCTGCTTCTACTTTTCTTTTTTTTCTTTTCCTTTTTCCATTCTGCTTCTACTTTTCCTTTTCTTCTTCTGTTTTTCCATTTCTTCTTCTACTTTTTTTATTTCTTTCTGCTTTTCTTTTCAACTTCTCACTTATTTCTATCTACCAACAGATTTATTTACACTGTCTACATGGCCCGGACTTTTGTTCTCATCAATATTCACAATATTTCGACTTTTGTACGCTCCGACCTTCTTCATGTGATTGGAATTTCGATTCGAAGCCTTTATTTCGTCCACCGGGGTAGATTGTTCTACTTCCTCGTGCCATGCCTTTTCTGGATATCTCAGATTTAACTTAACTCTACAAGTTTTTGTTCATCTCTGCTGTGGCCTAGTATTGAACACACAACTCTCTGATTCAAGTCACTCGAATACTTCAACCAACGCTTTTATTCACTGGGCCATGTGTACTTGAGAAACGTGGAACTATATCAGTCTACCCCGGTGGACGATACAAAGGATTTGGTTCGAAATTCCAATCATCTGAGAAAGACTGAACGATGGCTGAAACGTCGTGAATATAGAAAAAATGGCGTGAAT
Organism: Acanthosepion esculentum; assembly: GCA_964036315.1. Taxonomy (NCBI): domain Eukaryota; kingdom Metazoa; phylum Mollusca; class Cephalopoda; order Sepiida; family Sepiidae; genus Acanthosepion; species Acanthosepion esculentum. The sequence goes on from OZ038513.1 coordinate 34,793,888, forward strand.
AAGGCAACAAAGCTGAGGACAACAGGCCGAACAATGTAAATAGTATAAATAATTACAATATCAGAAACATTGGCTAATAAATTTGGTTTGTCTATTTCATCATTTTTCATTCCTTTCTTTCTTCCTTCCTTCCTTCCTTCCTTCCTACTTTTTTCTTTCTTTCTTTCTTTCTTTCTTTCTTTCTTTCTTTCTTTCTTTTCAGCTTTTCCGTTGTTTTTACATTCTCTTCTCTTTAATTCTTTGTTATTGTTTGTTCTTTTCTGATCCGTCTTTTCTTTAGACTTACGGCCATATAGCGTTGAAACACCGGTTCCCCTACAATCACCAATGTTAAGCAATGTCGAGCCTGGTCAGTACCTAAGATTTGTAGCCACTTGGGAATAGCAGGTGCTGTAAGCTTGAATGTGCGGGCGATGTAATAGATAATAGTTAGGTGTCGGTAATCCTAGTTGGGTTCGATATATTTAATTACACAAATACACTTAGGAATGGCATCAATCCACCTTTTCTTACCCAGCTATGGGTTAATTGTATCACTAAACTATTAATATCTTCAACAAAATTTTATAATATAAAAATATTTTTGGTTTTAAATAACTTGCAATGGGTTGACAAGCCGTAAAAAAGGAATTAATCAATCAGATTTTCTGATCTGTTCTTTCTTTGTTTCTGTCTTCTTGCCGTCCTATCTTCCTCTTCTTTTTATTTACCTTTCTTTTAATTTCCTTGTGTCTTTCAGCCTTTCTTTATATCCTCGCTTTCTTTAGTTTTGTCAATAGATGTCAATGTCTATCTCATCTTTCTGTCTTTCTTTCTTTTTCCTTTCTTTTCTTTACTTTTCTTTATTTCTTCGTTTTTCTTTTATGTTCTTATTTTGTTTGTTTTGTTCATTTTCCCTCATTTCTCTTTTTTCTTTCTTCTTTTGTTTTTTTCTTTTTCTCCTTCCTTCTTGCACCTTTTCTTTTTATCCTCTCGCTTTTTTCTTTCTGTCAAGAGTTCTGATTTATTAATCTCATCTTTCTTTTCTTCTTTTCTTTTCTTTTTCTCCCATTCTTGCTTCTTTCAACCTTTCTTTTTATCTTTTTGCTTTCTTCCTTTCTGTCAATAATTTTATTTTTTTAATTGTATCTTCCTTCCTTCCTTCCTTCCTTCCTTCCTTCCTTCCTTCCTTTCTTTCTTTTTTTTCTTTTCTAACCTTTTTAACTTTCTCCCATTTTTGATTATTTCAGCCTTTCTTTTATATTCTCGTTTTCTTCCATTCCGTAAATAATTCTGTTTTTTTTTCCAATTCCATCTTTCTTTCTTTCTTTCTTTTTATCTTTTCTTTTTTCCCATTTTCTTTTCTTCTTTTCTATTCTTTTCGTTCTTTTCTATTCTTACTTTTCTTTCAACCATTCTCCCTACTTTCAGCCTTTCTTTTTACTTCTCACTTTCTTCCATTCTGTCAATAATTCTGTTTTTTCAATTGCATCTTCTTCTTTCCTTCCTTCCTTCCTTCCTTCCTTCCTTCCTTCCTTCCTTCCTTCCTTCCTTCCTTTCTATTTTTCTTTTCTAACCTTTTTAACTTTCTCCCATTTTTGCTTATTTCAGTCTTTCTTTTTATCTTCTCGTTTTCTTCCATTCCGTAAATAATTCTGTTTTTTTTTCCAATTTCATTTTTCTTTCTTTCTTTCTTTCTTTCTTCTTTTCAATTCTTTTTGTTTTTTTCTATTCTTTCTTTTCTTTCTCCTCTTCTCCCTACTTTAGCCTTTCTTTTTACTTCTCGTTTTCTTCCATTCTGTCAATAATTCTGTTTTTTCAATTGCATCTCCTTCCTTTCTTTCTTTCATTCTTTCTTCTTTCTTTCTTTCTTTCTTTCTTTCTTTCTTTCTTTCTATTGTTTTTCCTCTTTCCCATTTTTACTTATTTCAGCCTTTCTTTTTATCTTCTCGTTTTCTTCCATTCCGTAAATAATTCTGTTTTTTTTCCAATTTCATCTTTCTTTCTTTCTTTCTTTCTTACTTTTCGTTTTTCTCTTTTTTCTTTTCTTTATTCTTTTCTATTTTTTCGTTCTATTCTATTCTTTCTTTTCTTTCTCCTCTTCTCCCTATTTTAGCCTTTCTTTTTACTTCTCGCTTTCTTCCATTCTGTCAATAATTCTGTTTTTTCAATTGCATCTCCTTCCTTCCTTCCTTCCTTTTTTCCTTCCTTCTTTCTTTCTTCCTTTCTTTCTTTCATTCATTCTTTCTTTCTTTCTTTCTATTGTTTTTCCTCTTTCCCATTTTTACTTATTTCAGCCTTTCTTTTCATCTTCACGTTTTCTTCAATTCTGTAAATGATTCTGTTTTTTCCCAGTTTCATCTGTCTTTCTTTTCTTTCTATTCTTTTCTTTTTTTCTTTCTTTTCTTCCCTTCTTTTGTATTCTTTTCGTTCTTTTCTATTCTTTCTTCCTTTATTTTTTTCTTTCTCCCATTCTTCCTACTTTCAGTCTTACATTTTACTTCTCGCTTTCTTCCATTCTGTCACTAATTCTGTTTTTCAACTGCATCTCCGTCGTTCTTTCTTTCTTTCTTTTTTTTATTTTTTTTACTTCTCACTATACTTTTCATTATCTCTTTTCCTATTCGATTTTGCCACTCTTTTCTTTCAAACACGCCTTCGATAACCTGAGCTGAAAATTCCAAGGGAAAAATGTATTTTCTACGCCAGCGATGTTGCCATCCATTCTCGATAAAGAATTTGATTTTGCTTGTCATTCTTTGGGACATCTTCCGCGTTGATGGTTTTAATTTGAGAAAAATGGTCTTTTATGGCCGTTTTACATTCTCCAGTTGTTCACAGGCAAAGACTTCCCTTTCCCTATAGCCCACGGTGAATTATAACATATCACTATTTCTGGACTTCGACGAGGCCAGGCAATGTACAATTCACGTCCAATTTATCGTTGAATAAATTTTTATTCCGAACTTATTTGACCTGGAGAAGAAAATCTACTGGCTTGTCGTTTAATTGAAGACTTACTTAGGCCTCCAGCTGTCACCTGCACAGGTGTGGAAATAACCAATCTTGAAGCACAGTCAACGAATAATCGTGACTAATAGCGGAGGTTATAAAATCGGTCAACAGCATTATTTATGAAAATGTGATATCGATTCTTGCATTGTAAGAATAAATATATAAATGTATATAATGCTGAGTTATTGGGTGGAGTAAAAAAATATTAACGTATAAATAGAGGATTTTCTGCAATATCAACTTTATTATATATAGTTCGAAAAAGTTTGTTCGCCATTTCGTGTACAGCCATCAAAGATAAGGTATCGGCAATCTTTTGCAGGGAGCGGGCCAAAATGCTATGCAGAGTCTCGGAGAAGTACCATGATATCAAATGTGCTATAATAAATAGGTTCGACCTCAGACCGCTCCGTCCAGAAGGCTGCCTTGGACGGCAGGTTGAAAGAAAAATTAACAATATCAATGTTAGATTTCCTTATTTTACAGCAGGAATAACAAAAATGCTTATCTGGCCTGACAAAAATACTTTGATGGCCGGACAAAAACGCTTCGCTAGCCAGACAAAAATGCCTCGCTGGCCTGACAAAAATGCTTTGATGACCGGACAAAAACGCTTCGCTTGCCGTAGAAGAATACTTCGCAAGCCGGAAAAAAAAATGCTTCGCTGGCCTGACAAAAATACTTCGATGACGGGATAAAAACGCTTCGCTAGCCGGACAAAAATGATTCGCTGGCCTAACAAATATGCTTTGATGATCGGACAAAAATGCTTCGCTAGCCGGACAAAAATGCTTCGCTGACCTGACAAATATGCTTTGATGATCGGACAAAAATGCTTCGCTAGCCGGACAAAAATGCTTCGCTGGCCTGACAAAAATGTTTCGCTAGCCGGACAAAAATGCTTCGCTAGCCGGGCAAGAATGCTTCGCTGGAATGGCAAAAATGCTTCGATGAGCGAAATAAAATGCCTCGCTGGCCTGACAAAAATGCTTCGATGACCGGATAAAAATGATTCGCTAGACGGACAAAAATGTTTCGCTTGCCTGAAAAATATGCTTTGTTGATCGGACAAAAATGCTTCGCGGGCCGGATGTGCTCTAGGAGCCGGGGGTTACCAACCCTGTGTTTAGATGTTTCTGAACGAGTTTGGTAACATTTGTGGCAATATATGAAATGTTTTCGAAGTTATTTAAGAACATAAGTTCAGTTCTTAGGCGAATGTTTTGTCGTTCTATCAATTGGCCTTGTTCTTTGAAACTAAGTTGGGGGAGCCTCTACTATGCGCCCTATCTATATATTTTTATAGTTTTTAAGATATTACGTCATTCACATTAGCTTCTATAGTGCTAGATATAGTGTTTGATAGTTTTCCTGTGACATTGGTTTCAAACAAAAAATTGCAAAGAACAGAACATTGGTTTTTCGTACTACTTAATATAAAAACTTGAATAATTCCTCATTTTTATCCGATTTTCTTCAAACATGTCGCCAAAATATTGCCATCTGGAAAGAAATAAAATAATGTGGTTCTAGTCATAACTGCTTCCTCGCGTATAACGAAAACCATGAAACCCGTTCTTCGGCCATAACTCCCTGGTTTTTCATCCGATACTTTCTAAAATTTCCATGTCAATTACATAACACACATATTATCTTGTGTGAATGTTTGGTTTAGATTACTTCAGTTAAGTGGACGAAATCCGCGGCACTATATTGCGTCTGATTTGCTACCACTTCGTCACCGAGGCCGGGTGGAACAGTTGGTATGACGATTGCTTGATAACTCAACATGCAGGGTTTCAATTCACGGTAGTCGATGCGCACTGTTGATGAGTTCCAAATATTGGACAAAACGCCCGTCCAGTGCTTTCTGCATTCTGTTGAGGTTTCTTTCAGACTCAATGAATTACTTAATTATCAAATCCTCCTAACAATTTCTATTATATATATATATATATATATATATATATATATATATATATATATATATATATATATATATATATATATAGCAATGGGTAGGATAAAAATACTTGCACGTACTTAAGTATATTTCTTTACTAAGTTGTTATAAATACAGTGCTCAATGTTATGAAACAGAGTTATAAGTATATATTATTGAATATACATAATATTCAACATCGATAACACTACGCGGATTTTCATGCAGTTAATGCAATGTTTGGCCGTTGTCTGACAGATAATGCATATCTTTCAAGATAATTTCTGTCCTTGCAATGCACGAATCATGTGCAATATCACGACGCATTTTAAGGTAAATGGTTAAAAAATTGCACTATGTCTTATGCACGAATATGACGACACGTGAATGCGAAATTTATACCCATCGCTCATTATCATTATTATATATTATTTCATCCTCGAAGTGACTTTCTGACGACACCGAATCAATAATAATAATAATGCTATCCTTGTTTCATTATCTGTTCTCCTTAACTCGGCTCCTGCACGCAGCTTCGACACGCTACACTTCTTCAGCACGCGAAATGTTCCAAGAAGTTCTGCCACCTGCGTTAATGATGTCAGGTGTCATCATCATTCTTTGAGATCCCATCCTAGTCTCGCATGTTTCGGCCGAGTGACGAGGATCGTACCTCATCTGCTACCGACAGCTTAGTGACAACACATTCCTCAGCACCCAAACTGTTTCAAACCTGCGCACTTCGAATGACTTCAGTCATCACGAAGGCGTCTTGGGAAGCAAAAATACATCTATGTCGAATATCTATCTATCTATCTATCTATCTATCTATCTATCTATCTATCTATCTATCAATCTATCTATCTATCTATCTATCTGGCTATCTGTGTGTGTGTGTGTGTGTGTGTATGTATGTCTGTCGATTATCTATCTATTTGGATTATATCTATCTATCTATCGATCTATCTGTGTCGGTCGATTATCTATATGTCTCTTTGTCTGTATGTCTCTCTCTATATATATATATATATATATGTGAGTGTGTGAGTGTGTGTGTGCGTGTGGATTATCTATCTATGTCGATTATTACCTATCGACCTACCTACCTATTCGTCTGTCTGTCGATTATCTATCTATCTATCTATCTATCTATCTATATATATATATATATATATATATATAAAAGTGGACATGGAAGTCAGCACTTAGAGGCGACAGTCTGTTTCATGCTAGTGCAATCGTCAGGCGACTAGTGCTGTTATTTTTCTCGGCTATTTATATAAGGGTCAGTGGTGCATTATGGGTAGTCTATTTTGGCGGTTACTTTTACCGGAAGTGGCTTCTTTGTTTATTTATTTATGTCAAATTGTTTTGCTTGTTTTTTGTTTGTTTTTTTATTTTTATTTTTATTTTTTATCTTATATATTTATTTATTTATTCTTTTATTTTGATCGGTGTTTTTGGTTAACGTAGTGAAAATTTGTTTATATAGCTTATTGTTGGTAGTCTATAATGGCCGTCATTACCGGAAATCGCTTGTTCGCTTATTTATTTGGGTCAAATTGTTTTGCTTGTTTTTATTTATTTTCATTTTTATTTTTTATCTTATATATTTGTTTATTTGTCATTGATTAAATCTGTTTGTTGAATTTGTGGTTTTTTCTGACTATTATTTAGGTGGGAACAGTTTTTAATTTATCTATTTAGGTTGGTTATCTTTATTTGTTTTTGTTTTGTTTTTTAAACGGCTAGTTTATCGTAATCGGTTGTTAGTTTATTTATATATTTGGATGTATTTAGATCGATTTATTATACTTGTTGTTATTTATTTGTTACACTATATATTTTTGGCTTTCGGTTTTTAAGTAACGTAGTATATTATCTTTTATTAATGTTTTTTTTTGGGGGGTTTTTTTTGTTTTTGTTTTTTTTATTATTATTTTTATTTGTATAACAGTTATAACTTTCGTCCGTTCTTTTGTTTTGATTTTGTTTCGTATATTCTAACAGGTGTGGTTTTATGATTTGTTTGGAGTAATTTATTTTGCTTATTTTATTGTTGTTTGTTTATATATTTATTTATTTTTCTATTTTAAGTTACGTAGTAAAAATTTGTTTTCATGTCTACATTTTGAGATTAGCTCGGATCTTTTATTTAATAATTTATTTTCATCTGGGAAGGTAATGATAGCTATTTTTTCCTCCAAGCAAAGTTTGCAGGTTTTTGATAGGTTGTTGTAGGCTGATGATTTTTTCCTTATTTTCCAAGATATTTTTGGTGTGGTGTGTGTTTTGTTTTTTATTTCCCAGATATACTTAGAAAGCATTGTGCTGTTCGCATATTTACTATTTGTGAAAGACATTTTGTGTACATAATTTCTTTGTTTCCATGGTCCTTCGGTTACTCCTATATATACTTTTTCTTCATTATCTGCTGATTTTGTCGTGGCTTGGTAGATTACGTTGTTTTGTAAACAATTACCGTTTAAGGGACATTCGTTTTTTATTCTGCAGTTGCACGTGGGTTTAATTTGTTCGTGTGGTTTGTTAATAATTTTTCTGTTGTGCTTTTTTATTATTTGTGCCATGTTCTCGGTGCAACTGTAGCTGATTTTTACTGTGTTTTTGTTGAATATTTTGTGTAGGGTGCTTGATTCCGGGAAGTGTTTGTGTAAAAGCTTGAAGAATATTTTTCCTATGTTTGTTTTTACGTTTTTGCTGTAAGGTGGGTTGAACCATATGATATTTCTTTTTCTGTTGGTCTTTTTTGTGTTCTGTGGTGAGTATGTGAGTGTTGCTGGGAATCCGCTATCTTTTAGGGCTGTTTCGTAGTCTTTCTTGGCCTTGTTAAATATAGATTCATCGGAAGAATTGTCGGAAAGCCTGCGGTTAATCGATTTAGGTATCTGTTTGATTATAGAAGGCGGGTGGTTGGAGTATATATGTATGTACTGTGGTTTATCATTCGGTTTTCTGTATGGTTTGTGTGTGCCTTTTCTTAGGTTGAAGGTGACATCTAGAAAATCTACTTCGTTTAGGTTAGTTTTTATATCTATCTCGAATCCGTTATTTTTGAAAATTTTAATTATTGCTTTTCTAGTTTTATCAGTCTTTTGTTTGTTGCAGTTTCTTAAGATTATGAGACCGTCATCTCTGTAGAGCCCTGTGTCATTTCTATCTAATTTCTGACTAAGCAAAATAATAGATAGAAATGACACAGGGCTCTACAGAGATGACGGTCTCATAATCTTAAGAAACTGCAACAAACAAAAGACTGATAAAACTAGAAAAGCAATAATTAAAATTTTCAAAAATAACGGATTCGAGATAGATATAAAAACTAACCTAAACGAAGTAGATTTTCTAGATGTCACCTTCAACCTAAGAAAAGGCACACACAAACCATACAGAAAACCGAATGATAAACCACAGTACATACATATATACTCCAACCACCCGCCTTCTATAATCAAACAGATACCTAAATCGATTAACCGCAGGCTTTCCGACAATTCTTCCGATGAATCTATATTTAACAAGGCCAAGAAAGACTACGAAACAGCCCTAAAAGATAGCGGATTCCCAGCAACACTCACATACTCACCACAGAACACAAAAAAGACCAACAGAAAAAGAAATATCATATGGTTCAACCCACCTTACAGCAAAAACGTAAAAACAAACATAGGAAAAATATTCTTCAAGCTTTTACACAAACACTTCCCGGAATCAAGCACCCTACACAAAATATTCAACAAAAACACAGTAAAAATCAGCTACAGTTGCACCGAGAACATGGCACAAATAATAAAAAAGCACAACAGAAAAATTATTAACAAACCACACGAACAAATTAAACCCACGTGCAACTGCAGAATAAAAAACGAATGTCCCTTAAACGGTAATTGTTTACAAAACAACGTAATCTACCAAGCCACGACAAAATCAGCAGATAATGAAGAAAAAGTATATATAGGAGTAACCGAAGGACCATGGAAACAAAGAAATTATGTACACAAAATGTCTTTCACAAATAGTAAATATGCGAACAGCACAATGCTTTCTAAGTATATCTGGGAAATAAAAAACAAAACACACACCACACCAAAAATATCTTGGAAAATAAGGAAAAAATCATCAGCCTACAACAACCTATCAAAAACCTGCAAACTTTGCTTGGAGGAAAAAATAGCTATCATTACCTTCCCAGATGAAAATAAATTATTAAATAAAAGATCCGAGCTAATCTCAAAATGTAGACATGAAAACAAATTTTTACTACGTAACTTAAAATAGAAAAATAAATAAATATATAAACAAACAACAATAAAATAAGCAAAATAAATTACTCCAAACAAATCATAAAACCACACCTGTTAGAATATACGAAACAAAATCAAAACAAAAGAACGGACGAAAGTTATAACTGTTATACAAATAAAAATAATAATAAAAAAAACAAAAACAAAAAAACCCCCCAAAAAAAAAAAACATTAATAAAAGATAATATACTACGTTACTTAAAAACCGAAAGCCAAAAAGATATAGTGTAACAAATAAATAACAACAAGTATAATAAATCGATCTAAATACATCCAAATATATAAATAAACTAACAACCGATT
>OZ038513.1:34808448-34850948 GCA_964036315.1 Acanthosepion esculentum
TTAATGAACGCTTGATAATAGTTTGCGAGCCCCAGAAAACTCTGTAGTGTCGCCACGTTAGTGGACGTCGGCATGTTTCTAATCGCAATGGACCTTTCCCGATCTGGAAATCTGCCATTTTTGTTGATTATGTGACCTAAATATTTAATTTCCTCCAAACCAAATTCACACTTTGATTCTTTGACTTTAAATGCAAAGTCCTGAATCTTTTTAAATACTTGATTGAGGTGCTCTCGATGTTCGTCGACGTTTGCACTCCTTACTATAATATCATCTAAGTAGGCCCACGCAAAGTCTAAGTCATTCAACATGACGTCCATGGGTTGTTGAAAAATGGCTGGTGCCACTTTAATACCAAAAGGAAGCCTGTTGTACTTGAATAAACCCCTATGCGGGTTTATCCCTAGTAACTTCGAACATTCTTCTTCGACGGGAATTTGGAGATAGGCATCTGATAAGTCGATTTTTGAAAAAATCACTCCGCCATTTAGCTTGTTAAAAATCTCCTCAGGACTCGGTAACGGGTAATGGTAGTCCTTCATTACAGAGTTCAACCCTGTCGAAAAATCAATGCAGACTCTGATTTGGTTTGATTTCTTTTTTATGCACACAATCGGCGCAGCCCATGAATTAGATTCTACTTTTGAAATAATTCCCATTTTTTCCAACCTATCAAGTTCTTCGTTAACTTTCTCTACACTTGCGAAAGGCACGTTTCGTCTCTTTTTAAATATAGGCATAGTATTTTCTTTTAATTCAAATTTAGCTTCAAATTTGTTACATCTTCCAAGACCAGGTGTAAAGGTTTCCGGAAACTTTTTCTTTAATTCATCTTTAATGTCCTGTCTTGTTTGCGTATTACTTTCTACTTTTCTGCAGAATGAGTTTAACGGTTTATCCCACAATTCGAATGTTTCAATAAAATCTGTACCCAACAAGTTTTCTCCATTCCTCAGAATGAAAACTTTTATTTTTTTAACGATCCCATTCAATTTCATTGGAAGTACAACCTCGCCTTCGAAGTTAATTTGCTTTCCAGTTACCGTTCGAGCGAGTTTCGTTGACTTCATTATTGTAGGCCTTTTTAAAATTTTCCATGTTTTATCGTTCATTATTGTTAAATCTGACCCCGAATCGAGTTGAAATTTGATATTCTTTTTGAATATTTCAGTCGTCACATATTTCCTCAAATCTCTATCTGATTTGATATTCGAATTTGTTTGTCTAATTCGGCTCTTGAATTTTTTTGTTTTACAACACGATCCTTTGTGACCATTCTTTTGGCCCACGAAACATTTCTTATTTCTATATGGGCAATTTATCTCCCAATGTCTTTCGTTACAACGTCTGCAATTATATGGTGGGACCTTTTTATTTTCGTTCTTTTTATTTTCTTGTCTATTATTATAATACGCCGAATTTTTTCTCCAATTTTTCTCTGATGGGTAATGTGACTGCTTTTTTATTTTTTTAATATAAGCAATACCAGCTTTTTCGATTTTTTGCGTCTCTTTCTTTAAACTTACGGCCCGTTGACACTCCTCTGCTAACTTTTGCAGGGTAAGGCCTTGTTCAGATTCGAGTTTAGACAAAACTCTACGTCTTATTTCGGCACTCTTACTGGATACCAGTCCTTGAGCAAAAATTAAGCACTTGAATTCTTCAACCGTAATCTCTGCCAATCTGAAATTGTCACAATGTCTATTCACTATAGATGCATATGTTAAGTAATCCTGATCGTCGGATTTAGAGACATTCATGCATAACCATCGCTTATGCCAAAGCGACATATTTGCTCCAAACAGCTCTTTTAGCAATTTCACTGTTTCCGAGAATTCCAATTCAGTTGTTTTCCTCGGTAGAATAAAATCTACAAATTTGCTATGTTCTGCTGTACCTAGCTTTCTTAGTTTATAGACTGACTTTTCTTGAATTCGACCAGTTTTCACAGTCTGTGTAGAAAATATCTTCATATCGTTTAAAGTACGCTTCAAAAGTTTTTTCTTCGTCTGGAACATAGTTGAAAGTTTCCAGCGAATTAAATATGGTGTTATTATAGTATGAAGAATTTCCCTCATTTGCCTGATAGTTGTTTAATTTCTCCAGTGTTATCTTTTGAATTTCCAAAAGTCTTTCAACTTGTTTTTCTTGATATTTTTGTTGTCTTTCATCTTGACGTTCTTGATATTTTTGCATTGCTATCAGTTGTTCTTGCTGTGCTATCTGTTGGGATTTGAATAATTCGGATATGACTTTGGATAGTTCATCCATCTTTAGCTGATAGTGTTCATGCAACAAAGGAATATACTTTTAATTTGTGTATCCACGAATATCATATAAGCTGACCAAAAAAATCGAAACAACGTACGACTTTTCTATTTTATGTCTTGCTTTTACATTCACGCCCGTGCTAATCAACTTTGGTATTTTTTTTTTCGTGAACAGAGAGCGTCGGACTTTTTTTTTCCGTTTTCGACTTCTGTTCGCGTATTCCAATGACAACGTCTGATTTTCTTATCAGAGGCAATTCGTCACTATATTGTTGAACAAATAAAAAAAACTAATTTTTTAAAGTTTGTTACCTTTCAAAGTCGACACGGTGTATTTGTGCTCCCTTTTAATCCATGCATGTTTTTGTAATCGGCCAATTTTTCTTTTTAGAGGGTGTCTCGTTGTAAAATTACCGTTATTCGATTACGACACCTTTCAATTTTTCTGAGTGAACGTTCCTTTATGCTTAGTCGTCTTTTAACGAGTTCTACATATCCAGAAGTTCAGAATCCTTCGTCGTTACGTTAACGTTGGACTTTGAATTAATAGTTTTTTTTTTTCAGCCTGGGTTCTTCAATGACTTGTCCCAATTGTTGAAAACTCTCACTATTAATTCTTTCTTCTTTCCGTATGGTTCGTTCTACTTCTTTGCCGTTGTTGAAACTTGGCGTATGGTTCGTTCTACTTTGTGGCCATTGTTGAAACTTGACGTATGGTTCGTTCTACTTCGTGGCCATTGTTGAAACTTGGCGTATGGTTCGTTCTACTTCGTCGCCATTGTTGAGTCTTGACTCAATGTTGAATCTCGCCTATTGCATGGAATAATAATGCAACACAAAATGTACTTAGAACAAGAATGTATTATAACAAGAAAGTGTACACAATAAGTACATATAGTATTTCTGTATATTTCTGGGAAGACGTTCCTTGAGAATGTGTTGACTAGTCGCAGTCGATCAGAGTCTCTAGTTGGATCTCCTGATTCCTTCTTCCTCGTCTTCCGGTACCAACCACTATTTATATAGTTGGTAGTCACCTATGCAGATTAGGTGGATCCCACCACAACATATATATATATATATATATATATATATATATATATATATATATATATATATATATCAGTCTATTCAAATCTAATTCAATCGATACATGTCTGTTTCAATTTATTTTTATCAATCTATCTATTTCAGCCTGTAGAAATCTATTTAAATCTATTCTCAAGGAAATTTTGAAAAAAATTATATTTCGCTTAATTGCCTTTTTTCCCTCATTAAATCAATCATTTCGCGAAGGGCATAGTATGAACTCAGTATAATAGCGTTCCTTACACAACATCCTTGGGTTCAGCATGAAACACTCGCCTCTGCATGTTGATTTCCAATTTTATATATTGTACATATATATTCATGCATATATATATATATATATATATATATATATATATATATATGTATATATATATATATATATATATATGTGTGTGTGTGTGTGTGTGTGTGTGTGTGTGTGTGTGTGTTGATTTTACACTTCTATTTTCATTATACAATTTCAACAGGGAAAATCGCTATATCTTTAATTTTACCTTCATATACCTATCTTCCTTGCCCTAACTCAGTCTATTCATATCTATCTGTATATGTATCTATCTATCCGTCTATATATCTATCTGTTCATATCTAGCTATATATCTATCATTAATTGATACTAATTCTTCAAAGGCCACTTCTGGTAGCGAAATCTGAAAGTGCCACTGAGGACTCATCAAATTTCACTGTTCACTGATTAAAAATATTCTTGTCTATAACTGGGAGAATTCACTGTAAACCACAGATGAAACCTCGCCAGCCTTGTGCTACGCTTTAGATGTTTCCACGACTTGTGTTCTGACGAGGTATATTTCTGAGGTATATTCCTGAGCTTTGAAACTGGGACACGCCAGACTACCGAGTCGAACCTTGTGGAATAGGTTTCACGATTTTTTCCCGAACGCTACAAAATTTCTTCGAAACAATGGCTAACCTTTATAGTTTCTACAGAACCTCACAAACAGAACTTCTTGTCTTATCTTACGCTAATAAAATAAACCATACTGTAACCCTCTACCTTGTGTTGCTCTTGGGCCTTTTATTGGATGATATACCGGTTTTGATGTCTTAGGAAGTACTCATTTTCAACATCCATTTATTGAAACAGATTGCCGGCAAACAGACAAACATGTCTGACAGGCCTCAAGTATAATTTGAAAGGAAAGATATTTTTCCATGAAATCATGTCTCTAAAGGCCTTCTTTAAGTCTTTCTCAATATCATTTTCTGGTATTTGGATCCTCGAATATCACTACGTGTGTCATCTGGTGGCAAAGTCAGCTCCAGAGATGTTGAACTGAGGAAAGCTTATGCTACGTTAATTGGTGAAAATTTTCTCAAAGTAGGCACGGAATACCTCGTATATGTCCTCGTCTTCGTCAAGTTTCATCCATCCAGTGATGCGGTATTCTTAATTTGACAAAAGAGTGAAAGAAATATGAACTCCCAAGTTTCGCGTGAAATTCTACGATTGTATTCGTTAACACGGCAATAATTTTTTAATATAATTCTTATAAGTACTAGCGCTTGAATTATCTTTTTACACTAAGAAGACAATACCTTTTTGAAACAATGATGTTGCCAGGGATACATTTTTTTTGAAACAATGATGTTGCCAGCTATACGTTTTTGAAACAGTAGCCAGCTATACGTTTTTGAAACAGTAGCCAGCTATACGTTTTTGAAACAATGATGTTGCCAACTATACGTTTTTGATATATCTAGTAAATACTGAATCTGGCATTAAATAACCCATAGTGGTTGATATGCCATAAAACCCCAAACAAACGAAGAAGACAGTTCTGTCTTAGCTACATTTATTTTGGTTTTCCTCCAGTCTAATCTTCCCTAGACTCGATTACTCTCGGTACTAATTGACTAATTCTCATCGACATTTATAATCATCACCAAGTAACCTCATTCCCTGTCACAGTCTCTATCAACTGTGTTTTTAGGGTTAAAATGACCGATTCCTGCTAGTTCATTTCATCCCGCAAGGTTGTTTGGGATTTTCAAACCATGTCCAAACTTAAACGATTCCGGGCCAATCTGTGAGCTGAATAAACTACATTACGAGAATTTGGGCCATCTAAGTATCCTCAGCTGATCTTCTGACTAGATCGATATAGCTAGAAATTCGCACGGTATCCGAGTTGTTACACAATGGCAAATCTCGTTCTACAACACTGTGTCCTCATCGGGAATTTTTTATCGAATAGATCAGGTCTGCCAATATATGTTTTTTTTTTGTTTTTTTGTTTTTTTTTTACATCCGATGAAATGTTAGAAGCGTCACTATGTGCACCCAGAATCCGCATCAGGGTCATGGACCGAATTCTAGCCACTCCTTAACGCTACACGCCTCGACCACGTCACAAATGGATTGGTACGGAAAAAAGAAAACAAAAAATGTGGAATCACACTACCAACTGCCGTCCAGGGTAAGACGATAAACTACGTCAAACAGCAAGGCCTCTGATTAGGACGTTTTGAGGAGCGTGGAACCGTCTCTCAATTTCTGGTGTTCCCAGGTCCACCCTGACCCGAGGTGGTAGCACATGTTAGGGTCCCAGGTATGGGTAAATAGTTAACACGCAAACTAGTGTAAAAAATAGGTTTTAATACCAGGAATAATAATAATAAAACAAATTAGCACCAGCAATAATTTTTGAAGGAGAAATTATTATCAGCAATATTTTTTTTAAATACCAGCAATACAAACAGCTGTACATTTAATAAAAAATATATGACCAGCTATAGATTTCTTCAAGGAAAAATATTCCCAGAAAAAGATTTTTGAAGAAAAACATATTACAAGAAATAAAATTTTTGTCGGCATTAGATAACCCATTGAGGTGTTGATATGCCGTAAAACAAAACAAACTAGCAGCTGTTATTGTGTGCATACCAACCAATGAAACGAAAAGCTCCCTTAACTTTCAGAGCTGACCATTTAGGTACAGAAACTGTAAGCCAATCGAACATCACACTTTAAACTAGTTGTATAGTCTCCGAATCTCATTACGAATGCAAACAAGAATTTTTTCTTTTTTGCTCTCTCAGAATTCACAACCCAGAAATATATTTAGACTGTAAGATGTTTTTTGCAGATAAAAATGATTTAGTGATACAAGTCTTACTAATTAACCCATAGCTAGGAGGGGAAGAGGTGGATTCATACGTTTCCCAAGGATATTTTGCGCGTAAGTGAATATAACGAACCCAATTGGAATTGAAACTCCGATTAACAATTCCGAACCAGTATCCATTATAACAGCCGAACACACAAGCTCCCAGTACCTGGTCTTCCCAAGCGGTTACCTATCTAGGTACTGACCAGGATTTATGTTGCTTAACTTGGGTGATCGTAGGGGAACCGGCGTTTCAGTGTGATATGGCCGTAAGCCAGATCAGGAATTATCCATCTAAGTGTACACTGCTCATTTGCGAATATATATATATATATATATATATATATATATATATATATATATATATATATATATATAATTATTTATTCGAAAATTATAACATAAATATGTTATAAAATCATTACAAAAATAGCCATTTTGTTTTAACACTTCTGGTGTCTTATCAAGTGATGGTGTTTAATGTAGAATAAAAGTTTTTTATTAGTGGTTTTATAACATGTTTACATGTTTATGTTATAATTTTCGAATAAATAATTATATTTGCTCTACTCTGTATTGAGCACTCTTTTAAGAATAGTATTTGTTGGTTATTGGAATTTATTCCGTGTACACCAATCCTATACTTGGATATATATATATATATATATATATATATATATATATATATATATATGTATGTATGTATATGCTGATGATACAACGGTGTATGGGTCCACCTCCAGAAATCGTGAGGAACACAGCTTGGTTTGGTAGCTGATGTCTCCTCTGAACCAACTCAATGTGTGTGTCGGTGGGGAACATTCACCAATCGCGATGTAGAGATGTTCCCTCGGAGAGGCCTCGTGTCTTGAGTGCCGATTGGGACTCAGCCTCAACCCAGACCGCAAGCGGAACTCATACATACGACTCATCGCAAAAGATGCTGGGAAAATGGTCGGTTCCTTGTACCGCTCACTGAATACTTCTTTATGTGCCGTGTCCCTTCAAGGGATCATGACTCTCCACAATTTCCTGTCCTTTTGTTGATATTTTTCTATTCCTTCTAACCCTGTTCTACCATTCATTTCGTCAAGGTCATCAAATATGTCATGCGTTGTTTTCATCTATCCTGTGAGTATCCAAGCCCTTCTTCCTCATTATGTGCCCCAGAAGTTTGTTCTTCATGTTAAGTATAATTTTCTTTTTTCTTTCCATTTCCTCTAAAACCTTATTGCTGCTCACATATTATGGTATCCACAGTATACTTCTGTAGAACCATATTTCTGTTGCTTAAAGTCTCTTCTTCATCTTTTAGATCATCATCTAGCATTCACTGCCATATAGTAGGGCATATATTCTGCAGCAGTCCAGTAGTGTTTTCTTTGTTTCTAAGGAAGTTTTTTCCCCGTCTTTTAATACGTTGCTTCACATTTGCAGTGCGTGTTTGGCCATCCCAATGGATCTTCAGATTTATTAGCATGGGCCGCCTATCTGTCTATATTTATGAGATGAGGTATTATGTACATTATTTACATTATTTGGACTATCATCCTCATCTTTGTCGCCACATTTATCACAACGTTTCGGCCGTTGTACGCTGCGGTCTTCTCCAGGTGGTTGGAATGTCGAACTGAACCCTTCATTTCGTTCACTGGGGTAGACTGTTCTAGTTCCACGTGCTATGTTTAATGGATGTCAGTTATCAGTTATCTCCAGTCAATTCCCCTTTCTTGAGCGAAATAAATAGTTGTGTTTGACATTCCAACCACCTGAAGATGGCCGGAGCGTACAACGGCCGAAACGTTGTGATAAATATGGCGACAAAGATGAGGACAATAGTCCGAATAATGTAAATAACGGGCTGCCAAGTCTTCGCTTCTCCATTTTCGAAATAGTCAAAAAGTGTCTTCGCGTCTTAGTGAATGACTGATTATTTTTCACGCTACACTGACGAAACGTTGCAAGCCGATCGTTTACTCTATCGTTATTCTGATTGAAATTGTTTGGACGAACTATATTCCTTACTTCTATCAGTTCTAACCTTCGCGGCTAAGAATCGCCATCTCACGCATATTGTAGGAAACGATCCTCATTCCTTTTGTATTCTATTAGTGAGACCTAAGTTCCACTCGAGCAGTTTCTTCCCACGAGCCGCTGCTTTGTCGAATAAACTATCAAGGGCATGCCTCCCCGCTCATTACAATTTTAATCTGCCCCTCTTTAGGGTTAACCTTTATCTTCCCTAAATATCCACATAAATCTTTGAGCCTCTACTCGAATGGCTTCATGGGCCTTATACAGGGTGAATATCATTGTAAAGAAAGAAGAAAATATTAAAATTTTAAAGACTTAATATTGTTAT
The DNA here is from genome assembly GCA_964036315.1 of Acanthosepion esculentum. Lineage (NCBI taxonomy): Eukaryota > Metazoa > Mollusca > Cephalopoda > Sepiida > Sepiidae > Acanthosepion > Acanthosepion esculentum. Next base: position 34,817,301 of record OZ038513.1, read on the forward strand.
TTGTATCATCTTTCATTTGATGGTTATAATTCCTATATAGCTGTCGATTTGTCATGTACCACTGGCTAGTTAACTGTGTAAGGACATAACTCTAATACACCAATGGTAACCGCCTTTTAAGAACAATGATGTAAAAAGGCCTTGAGCAAGAGAAACATGAGGATCTAGACGTCATCATTCTTTGAAAACTGCAGACTGACGCTACATATTCACCAATAAAGAACCGTAGCAAATAACAGACCCATATCACTCTACAAACAGCTGCAACAACTAAAATGGATAGCACATATAACTCGAAGAAAAACTAATTATATACAGTGTAACCCGGATATAAGAGAGTTGTCGGGACCGGGGAAGTCTCTTATATCCGGGTTTCTCTTATATCCGGGTTTGTCTATTATATATACATTAACACAAGCTCTAAGTTGGGACCAGAGAAAATCTCTCTTATATCATGTTTCTCTTATATCCGGGTCTCTTATATCCGGGTTACACTGTAATTAAGATATTGACGTTCCACACTACTTCGAACAAAAGGTTACGAAGGAATACTCCATCAATACTGGAAAAACGATAAAGTGAGAAACCTTTTTTCTTAACTTTTTTTAAAACTTTTTAAGGCCTGCGTTCCTGAATAATTTTAACCCTTCTGCCTGAGCTCCTGAGTTGAAATTCGCAATTAATTGGTATGTAATGCTTCACCGTATATATAAAAATTGTTACAAGTGTTTACCCACCGTTCAACTGGTAGCTTGGAATTAAATCATTTTTCTCTACCATTGTCCATCCGGTGGCTGGACATTACGTCATTTTTCTCTACCAACGGTGAAGCGGTGGTCAGGGCTCAAAGGGTTAAGAGAAGGATTTTATAAATTTCAACGAAAGCAATACTGGCTGTTAGGTTAATGAATGCCCAATGTTTCCTTGTAGGTAAACGGTTAATATTACCATTGTCGTTTATTTTTTTAATTAGTCTTTGGAAAACACAGTTTTATCAAATGAGCCACGGATATATCTATTCGGCATATCGTCTTATCTGTGGTGAACTCTCGCTAGGTGCTTATATATTAACTTCAATATCGATTTTGTTTTGTAATTGAATTCGACTATTTCGCTTCATCCAAGTTGTCATTTAGCTTGTTTGCTTTGGTGTTGTTTTTTTTTTCTTTAAATTACATTTCTTTCACTCAAATTGTCTGGTTTTCTTTCTTGCATTTCTTTTGCTAGCATTCTTTTTGGCCGTTCATGTTTTTTTGTGTTTTTCTTTCATTTATTTTTCTTACATTGCTTTTTTAATGTCGGTCAAGTAGTTTCTTCGGATTTTTATCATATCTTTCGATAACATTCTATTTATTATCTGTCAGGTTCTCCGTCTTTCTTCATATCCTTTACTAATATTCTTCGAAAGCCTTCTGCACTTTTTCACTTCAGGTGGCCTCATGAGTCTTGGTGGCATTACCTTATTTCTTTGGGTGGTGTCTCTTACTCTGTAAACCTCTACGTCCAGTGGCTCTTACAGCGTGAACATCATATATATAAGATATATATTGTGTTGCACAAAATCGTCGTTTTTCCTTTTATTTTTTTTCTATAAAGTTTCATACTTGTTTCCTGTCTTTTTCTTTCTAACGTCACTTAAATTCTGGCCTTTTTGTTTCTTTCATTTCCTTATCTAAACTACTGTCTTTCCACTCAAAATCATTTCGTTTTCTTTTCTTCATTTATTTATTTAACCCAATCGAATTCATTTAATTCCAATCTATTCTGCCTGTCGACAACGTTCTGTGTCGTCGCTTAAAATCAGTTGTTTTTCGTAGTTTGATTTCTTGCTCTAACACTCCTTTTGAGTCGCTAATTTTTTTTTCTTTCTTTACTTTCCATAATGTTCATTTTCGTCTTGAAATATCAATTTTTCCATTATTTTCTTAAAGTTCTGCTTTGTCACACGAAATTGTATGTATATATTTTTTAAAATTTCTTAATATATATATATATAATTATATTCTCCTCGTGGATGCGCAAGGTGACCTCTTTGATTCTTTCCTTTCTTTCTTTTATTTTTTTTTGGCGCGAAGGTGACATCTTTCATTTCTTTCTCGCAATTCTTTTTTTGACGCGAAGGTGAGGGCTTTCATTTTTATCCCCCTTACTTCCGTTTTTGAGGTGAAGGCGATGTCTTTCTTTCATTTCTTTCCCTCAGTTCCTTTTTTGACGTGATGTGTGACGTCATTCGTTCATATTTTTTTTCCTCACTTCCTTTTTGGACGCGAAAGAAAGGTCTTTCTTTCATTTCTTTCTAACATTTCTTTTTTTGACTCGAAGGTGTAATCTTTCTTTTTTTTATTTCTTCCACTTCCATTTCTGACGCGAAGTTGTGTTTCTTTCGTTTATTTTCCCTACTTACTTTTAGACGCAAAGATGAGGCTTTTATTACATTTTTTTTTCTTCCAATTTCTTTTTTGACCCGAAGGTGATGTCTTTCTTTCAGCTTGACTCTCCAAATAAGTTATCTGAAAGAAAACTGATTTTAGTAATAAATTACCTGGAAGTCAATTCTGGTATTGTTTTGCATTTTTTTGTTCTTTTTTTAATAGGAGTAGATAAACTCTCCTATTGCTCGGATCCATACCCCCCCTCTCTTTTGAACAGGAGTAGAAGCTCAACCCTTGCTTCAGTTTCGGAAGTCGTTCCCGTTTTCTTTCCTTTTCTCATGCCTTAATAATGGTGCTGTCACGAAATTTTTGTGATATATGTAGATGGTGGCAATATCTCTTCAAACTGAACATAGCGAGTTGGCAGTTTCCTGGTTGCTGTTCGCGACTGATAGTTGAGCCCGAGCTCTTGCGTAGCGTCTGGAGAGCCTGCTCTGATCAACAGTGGAATAATATCGGGGTTCTTGCAGTGCCATGTGCAACCCCGAGACCACACTGCCGCAGTTCCCTTTCTGCACATGTTACGCTAGATGACCGACCGCTACTACTACCCTAGGCTTTTCCTTTACCAATATATACATCGTGACTATAAAGAAGCAAAGTTACAAATCTAAAACGGTTCAGGAAAAAACACCTAAACCCCTTAACATTTCTTTCCCTAACATTCGTGGTATTCGTACCAAGTTCTACAGTGTGGAATCGTTCCTCTTCGAAAGGTTCCGAACGTCCTAGCTCTTTGCGAAACTAACCCTAACTCTCCAATTCCCTGCTCTGAGTTATCGATTTCTGGTTACCTTCCTCGCCTTAGGAAGGACTCTAACGTCCACATGCATGACCTGGGAGTTTATGTCCGCGAATATCTCCCTCTGGCTAGGGAACTTTCTCTTGAATCTCCAGACCATTCTTTTCATGTGTCCTCTACTCTCTCTCTCTACTTAACTCAGTCAGTTATCTCTTCTTTCAGTACCGTACCCCTTCCTCTCAAAGCTAGATAGTATTTCCGATGATATAGACAACACCATCTCCCTCCACCCATTTGCAAATATACTGATGTTCGCTGACTTTAATACCCGCCTTACCAGTCGGCTTAAACAGTCTGTTACTGATCTCGCTGACATCTAGATCCTTGACTTTTATATGCACATACTCTCAAGCAAATGGTTGACTTCTCCACGCGTTTCCTCAGTAACCCTAACGGACACGCTCCTTTTCTCGGTCTCTTTTTTACTTCTATTCCTGACTCTGGTCGTACTACGAAGCTCTGCCCTCTTGGCAACTCTGATCATGCGGTAGTGTCTGTAAACATTGCCTTCTCCTCCTCCTCCACCAACCAATAACTCCCTACCAGCAGAATATCCTTCTGTTATCAACGAACAAATTGGGACGTCTCATGAAAAGAAGTTTTAAATCATCCTGTTCAAAAAATGCACATCTGCGATCTCCTCCTGGGTGGAAAACAGCATCAATGCTTTCATTCCAGCAAGGAAATACCAAGCTAAACCGCTTTCATCTCCTTGGTCCTCACCTGTATGCGTGACCCCTATCACCCTCAGGAATCAATTCTTCCGGCTGTATCATATAGACACGTCTGATTCCAACAAACTTCTCTTTGTCTCTGCTCGTAACGAGTGAAAATGTGTCCTCAAAGAAGAGATCGATAGATAGTTTGTTTGTTTAACCAGCATATCGACCTTCGTCGGGACATTTACTGCTGAAATTTTTTTTTTCCAAAAAGTATAGTTGGTAATATTGTTTTTCAAAAAAGTATAGCTGGTAATATTATTTTTCCAAAAACGTATAGCTGGTAATAATATTTTTTCAAAAAAGTATAGCTGGTAATAATATTTTTTCAAAAACGTATAGCTGGTAATAATATTTTTCAAAAAGAAATGTGCTGGAAAAGACCTGGAAATTCACTATTTGTCCATAGCTGGGACCCCAACAGGTGCTACCACCCCGGGTCAGGGTGAACCTGGGAACACCAGCAATTAAGAGGTGGTCCCACGCTTCCTCAAAACCTCCTGATCAGAGGCCTTGCTGTTGGATGCAGTTTAACGTCGTACCCAGGACGTCAGAGAAGAGAAGCTACTGTTTGCTGATAGAAGGAAACAACGTATACCATCTTGCAACTTCGGTTCGAGAGATTATTGGCAGCTCTGCAAAAGTGTGATGAACACCAGCAAATCCTCAACCCCTCTCCTATTCAATCAATTCTTAGTGCTGCCATCTACAGAAGATAAGGAGAATTCTTTGCTCGGAAATTCAACTCAACACATTTAGAGTACCCACAATTGATTTCCCCCTAGAACTGCGGTTATTCTGAGTTGTATGCCCACAACCCCGTCAATGGTCTCGAAAATCATTTCAAAATTAAACTCCCATAAAGCAAGTGCATGTGACAGGATATTAGCTGTCGTCCTAAAGAAATGTGCCCCAAAGATGGCCCTAAGTTCTCTCCAAATTCTACAAGTATGGTTTAGCTGCTTCCTGCTTTCAAACTTTTTGGAAGACCTCCTCTGTAGTGCCTGTTTATAAGATCTCTGAAGAACCTGTACCTTCCAATTATCGCCCATTTAGTCTCCTACCGGTTTTCCGGCAAAGAAGGTCACGTTTTTTCTTTTTCTTTTTTCATTTTTTTTTCCACACTTCTTTTTTTTGGCGCAAGGGTGTGGTCTTTCTTTCATTTCTTTCCTTCATTTCCTTTTTTTGTAAGCTAAGGTCATTTCATTTCTTTGTTTAACCTTCATTGTATATTTATTTTATTTCTTTAGTTATTAAAATATACGGTTATTATTATTATTATTATTTGACATTCTCCCATTCATTATTATTAATATTATTATTTTAAGTTCATTCTATCGTGGTTGATGAAGTGACACCCAAAGATGACAGGATATCTGCGTTCTCGTTGCAAGTAGATGAGAAAATAATCAATAAGAAAAACGAAACAAAATAAAAAAATAAATTAACAAGAAACTCCGGAAAAAAATGATGACTTCACTTCATTGAAAGTAGCAACAATTTTTTTTGTATTTATTTATTTATTTTTTGTTCTAAAAGTAATTTTTCTTGAACACTTTTGTTCTGTCACTTATGCATGTCGCTTCAAAATTACTAGAAAGAAATCTTTAACTTTAGTTCAGCGATGTTGTAGACTTATTTATGAATGGGGTTCTCAAACAAAGAAGCAGTTGCTGCATTGCTATGTCATATCTGTCTCAAACCCTTCATAAGGAAGGGCGCCTTGCAAAATTGAACACTCACAGGGCTTATTGAAGGAATCAGGAAAAACAGCGTGTAATTTAGCTGATGAGTTTATGGGAATGAATGAAACAGTAGGAACAAGGAGGAATAGTAAAGATACAAATGTTGATTAGAGCTAAAACTGGCAGGAAATTATGGAGGGCTGTAATCGCCCACGTCCTGAAAATAAATGATGATGTAGAAAATGCCTTGAGATATGCAAATCTCGTGTTTTCATTTTGCCTTCAACGTTGCTAGAGAACATTTCATCACGTTTGCATTATTATGCGGGAATATGATTTGCACTCAATTTCACACCAGCCTATCAAGGAATCAAGCTGTAGACCTGACCAGATATTATGTACAGCGGGGAATGGAGATCGGCGAATAACCCATTCTAAGCGATGATCCAAGAGATGAACAACCCTGCGTCTGATTGCGCCTAATATGTGCGCACGTGCAAAAAACCTTTGGACAGCTATAAACAATCTATAAACAACGTCTCTAGGAAGGATTTGGGCAGAAATTCACTCATCGCAGACGAGTATGTAGGGTCCACATAACGCAGAGGAGGCTTTGAGGTTCGCGCACAAACAAACACAACAGGGACAAATAATGGCAAGTTATATTTAAAGATTTAATTATGTTTATCTTTTACTAGAAAGACCCGTGAAAATGTCGTAGTTTTCCTATTACCATTTTAATTCTTAAGTTAATGAATAAATAAGTGGATGTTGAGTTCTATAACAAGAAAAATACCTTTAGAATTTCATCTATCGTATTTGAGCTTAACATCTAATATGAATGCTGGTTGTTATTTTAAGAAGTAAGAGGGTACAAATAAAAAAGATTCGAAATTGACAGCTTTTTCCTTGTCACTGAAACAACCGTTTTCGAAGTAAACACTTTTATTTTCTCTTTAATTCTTTTTCTTTCTTTATTTATTTCTTTCTTTTTTCTTTCTATCTTTCTTTCTTCCTTTCTTTCTTTCTTTCTTTCTTTCTTATTTATTTAATTTTTCACTGAAACCAAGTACTGTCTTTTCCCCTTCTTCCACGTAATCAAAATAGTCTATTATTTACGAGATATTGGCAGGAGACGTTAAACATTTCTTTCTTTCTTGATTGAAACCATGTAGTGTCTTTTCACCACTTTCTATACGATCAAGACGGAATAGTCATGATTTATGAGTTATTGGCAGGAAACTCTATACACTTTTTATCTTTTTTCTTTCTTTTTTTTCTCACCGTAACCAAGGAATGTCTTTTCTCCCGCTTTCCACGCGATCAAAACGGAATAATCCTTTATTTATCAAACAAGGGAGAGACAAGTACAAGTATTATATGATTTTCAGTTGACAGAAGTGTTTCCGTAAGACAGATTTCGTCTGGACGACTCTCCGGCGCGAGTTACTGGTCCTCGTACGGGTGGCTGTCCTTAGCGGGTATGTGGTCGTCGGACGCGCGTGTTACGTTTAGACCTAGGACGAGAGCCGAGCTAAAGTCTGAATGTCCGACATGTTTCCGCCGCAAGTTACACTGCAGACGCCGCAGAAACTTGATGTTTTATGACAGGTCGATTGCGCTTGCTTCGTGGATTGACCTACATGACAGTTATAGGCCGAACTCAGAAATGTGAGCAAAAATCTTAAGGTCGACTTGTAGGCCAGGTCAACTAGTACACAAAGTCGACTTGTACGCCGCAGTTTACGATAATTTTTCTGCTACTTTTTCGTCAACTTTATGCTTTTATGATTTTTTCCTGTTTCTATTTTTTTATTTCTAGAGATTTTGTTAAATTTAATTTTTGGCAACTTGTGTTTCATAAATGAAAGCAGCCAGTAAACTATATAATGAGCTCTTGAAAACGGATGGCAGAACTGGGATGATGATGAATAGACAAAACTTAAGAGCTACAAAGAACAGGAACTTGTGGAGAGTCGTGATCACTCACGTCTGGATCGTGCACGTGTTATTAAATTTTATCTTAATTCGTCAATAGTCCTGGGTTATGATGAAAAACTATATCCGGCAGAAAGGCCTATTTGTTGGTCATTCTCCTATAAAATATGTTGTTGGTAATTTTTTATTTATATAAATATGTATTGTTGATATATTTTTAAATATATTTTATTTGATATTGTTGATATGTTCATTATATAAATTTTATACTTTCATAGTGTTTTTTTAGGAGGTTCGCTATTTGCACAAAGCAGGAACCTAACAGATGTTATCACCCCTGACCAGAGAGGACCTGGGAACAACAGCAAAAACGAGGTTACACGCTCCTAAAACCTCAAATCTCCTGATCAGATGCCTTGCTCTCGGATGTAGTTTATCGTCATACCAAGGAATTAATACATTTTTATGAAAAATTTACTAACTGTTGTGGATTCCGAGATGAAATCCGATATCAATAAATAACAAACGCCAAGAATAGATAAGGAAAAATAATGTATTAACGTAATAATACAAACGGGTAATACGGGTTAGTAGATAAAGGAATGCGGGTTAGTAGCACTAATATATATACAGTCTTGGTATTGAAGTATCGCGGTATGATTCCTTACTGAGTCTAGGTGCTGTGACGGTGACTCTTGTGTTGCCCTCCTCTAATACTACTCTGATACTACTCAACGTACTGACTTCTCGACTGTCTTAACGTCCTACCGGGTATTCACTGGTGGTAGTATATGTATACCTCGGTTGAGTCCATTTGTGTAAAAAGGGGAGACAACTTAGCACTAACAGTAAATTTTTGTCGTGAAATTATTGTCAGTACAGTTTTATAAAAAACAATTATTTCCAACAAACCATTTTTATAGTAAACTTATCGGCAAAACATTTTTATAATAAAATTACCAACGATATATTTTTAATGTAAAATCACTAGCAATAACTTTTATAGCAAAATGACCTAAAACACATTTTATAGTAAAATTTTCAACAATATATTTTATAATAAAATGACCAACAATATATTTTTTAAAGGAAAATGATAAACAATTAGTGAGTTATGTGCCATGCGTGATACACGCTTAAGCGACCATGTATCTTTTGATACATAACTGACACGGCAGAATTTTTTCAAGCAGTAGGTTGACATTTGTTTCTGCGGCAGACCATTTGCCATCTAAGGTTATAGAACTCGGTCTGTCCTGCTATTTACCCATAGCTGCGGGGAGAAGAAGACGAGTCATACCTTCCCCAAAGTTATTGGCACATAAGTGAATGTAATGGATTTGACCGAAATTCGAACACGACTCTCCGATTTCACAATTCGAACCGTTATCCCTTACTTCACCGAGCCTCTTGTCAGCATTAATCAATACACCTCTAAAAATATATAAAGATACATTTTATAGTAAAATTACTACCAATATATTTTAAAATTACGAACAATACTATTTATCATATACAAATTATATATCTAAAAACACACGTTAACCCTGAAAGTATAAAATTATGCAGAAAATATCTATAGATGAAGGCATAAAATTGCATTCAAAATATTTACATTTTGGCATTAAAGTAGCCATCCGTCCTGGGTAAGAAGATAAACTACATCCGCGTCTTGGGTAAGACGATAAACTATATCTGCGTCCTGCGTAAGAAGATAAACTTCATCCGCGTACTGGGTATGACGATAAACTACATCCGCGTCCTGGGTACGACGATAAACTACATCCGCGTCCTGGGTAAGACGATAAACTATATCTGCGTCCTGGGTAAGACGATAAACTACATCCGAGTGCTGGGTAAGACAATAAACTATATCTGCGTCCTGGGTAAGACGATAAACTACATCCACGTCCTGGGTAAGAAGATAAACTATATCTACGTCCTGGGTAAGACGATAAAGTACATCCGCGTCCTGGATAAGACGATAAACTACATCCGCGTCCTGGATAAGACGATAAACTATATCTGCGTCCTGGGTAAGAAGATAAACTACATCCGCGTCCTGGTTAAGACGATAAACTACACCCGCGTCCTGGGTAAGAAGATAAACTTCTTCCGCGTCCTGTGTAAGACGATAAACTACTACCGCGTCCTGGGTAAAACGATAAACTTCATCCGCGTCCTGGGTATGACGATAAACTACACCCGCGTCCTGGGTAAGAAGATAAACTTCATCCGCGTCCTGGGTAAGACAATGAACTACATCCGCGTCCTGGGTAAGACGATAAACTACATCCGCGTCCTGGGTAAGACGATAAAGTATATCTGCGTCCTTGGTAAGACGATAAACTACATCCACGTCCTGGGTAAGAAGATAAACTATATCTCCGTCCAGGGTAAGAAGATAAACTACATCCGCGTCCTGGGTAAGACGATAAACTACATCTCCGTCCTGGGTAAGACGATAAACTATATCTGCGTCCTGGGTAAGAAGATAAACTACATCCGCGTCCTGGGTAAGACGATAAACTACATCCGCGTCCTGGGTAAGAAGATAAACTTCATCCGCGTCCTGGGTATGACGATAAACTACATCCGCGTCCTGGGTAAGACGATGAACTATATCTGCGTCCTGGGTAAGAAGATAAACTACATCCGCGTCCTGGGTAAGACGATAAACTACATCCAACAACAAGGCCTCTCATCAGGAGGCTTTGAGGAGCGTGGAACCATATCTTAATTGCTGGTGTCCCTAGTTCTAGTCTCACTTGGTTAGGGACACAACTATCGGCAAATAGTTAACCCCGAATTGGGCTCAAAAAATCTGTGTAAAAATAGGTTTTAATACCAGCAATAGATTTTTTAAGTAAATTAATATTACCTGCAATACATTTTTGGAAAATATATTATCAGCAATATATTTTTTGAAAATATATTACCAGCAATAAATATCTTGTCGGCATTAAATAAGCGATTGAAGTTGATATGCTGCAAAAAAAAACAATAATGTAAAAAGAACAAAGCAAACTAAAGTACTCATAGAGGTTGATATGCCGCTACACAGAATCAACGAACCAACCAATGAATTCACCCAAGCCTCAGAAACAGTTCGTTGCAGAACTTAAGAAGAAAGAAATTGAATTCAAAGGTAATTTGGTACACCATAAATTGCCTAAGAAGATCTGGAATTAGGGTAACCCATATCTTTAAAGAAGGCAATCGAGCAGAGTTGAAAAAAATCGATTTCCGCCTACCAATGTTAGAAAGATTGATAAGGAAATATAACGGTGAAAAACGACTATTCAATTGTGGTAGACACATACATACGCACTTTATGTAGGTACTGTGTGCGTCAGTGGCGTGTCTTGTGCAAAATTATTTTTCATGTGTCCAACATTTGATTGGTTTGATTTGGTTTATTTTGTTTTTATCGCATATCAACCTCAATAGGATATTTAATGGCGACAAGATTTTTATTGCTGGTAATATTATTTTAAAAAATTTATTGCTGGTTATTTTCTTCTTCGAATTTTGTATTGCTCGTAATATTTTTTTTTAAATGTATTACAATATTTTTTTCAAAAATTCATTGCTGGTAATACTTTTTTTACATAAATGTATTGCTGGTATTAAAACCTATTTTTATATGTTCATAGTGCGTTTCTCTCAGTTTGGGAGTTAACTATTTGCCCATAGCTGGGACACTAAGAAGTGCTACCACCCCGGGTCAGGGTGGACCAGCAATTAAGAGATGATGCCACGCTCCTGAAAACCTTCTGATCAGACGCCTTGCTCTTGGATGTACTTTATCGTCTTACCCAGGACACAGATGTAGTTCATAGACTTACCCTGGACGAGGATGTAGTTTATAGTCTTACCCTGGACGCGGATGGGGTTTATCGTCTTACTCTGGACGCGAATGTAGTTTATAGTCTTTGTATGGACGCGGACGTAGGTTATAGTCTTACCCTGGACACGGACGTAGTTTATAGTCTTACCCTGGACACGGATGTAATTTATAGTTTTACCCTGGATGCGGATGTAGTTTATCTCTTACCCAGCATGCCGGGCGTAGTTTATCGTCTTACCCAGGACGGCTTACATTTGATAAATGAAGAATATTTAAGACGACACTGTTACAATGAAAGCCTAACAGAAAAGGTTGCTTACCGTTGTATTTTCTCAAAACGCACGACTTGGAATTCAATGTTTTCCTTCACCTAGAAAGGTTGCCAACCAAGGCTAGAGATCCCTTTATTCTACGCTACTTAACCAATGGCCGGGAGGTGAGAAGAGATGGTTTTATAACTTTCCCAATTGTGCAAAAATGAACTGACGCTCTTTGGGCCCTGTCATTGGAGCTAACCACTGTGCCATGTGTCCCTGAAGACATCTGTTTATGAATTTCTGGGTATTTTTAACCTAATGTCGTCAACAATCATTTTTTTGTGCTCATATTGCAATACTTGGTTACAGCAATGGAGAGGAGTATTAACAGGAAATAATTGATAACTGACATCCATTAGACATGGCACGTGGAACTAGAACAGCCTACCCTAGCGAGCGAAATAAAGGGTTCAGTTCGACATCCCAACCATCTGAAGAAGGCCTGAGCGTACAGCGGCCGAAACGTTGTGATAAATATGGCAACAAAGATGAGGACAACAGTCCGAATAATGTAAATATTAAAACAACGTTTCTCGTACGATCACTGAAGTTAAGCAACATCGAGCCTGATCACTACCTAGATGGGTGACCGCTTGGGAATACTAAGTGCTGTAAGATTGTTCTGAAGGTGGAATGGATAACGACACGGAACTGGAAATCTGCGATCCGAGTTCTAATTCCAGTGGTACATTGTGGGTTATCTATTTTGGCGGTTATTTTACCGGAAGTCGTTTATTTGTTTATTTATTTATTTGGGTTAAATTATTTTGCTTGTTTTTATTTTATTTTTTATTTTTTTATTTCTTATATATTTATTTATTTTTTTAAATTTATTTTGATCGCTGTTTTTATTAACGTAGTAAAAATTTGTTTATATAGCTTATTTAAAAGTTTTGTTTTTGTTTGGGAAGATAATTAAAGCTATTTGTTCAATTTTGGGGTTGATTGTTGTAGTTTGTTCTAACTATTATTTTGGTGGGAACAGTTTTTAATTTGTTTATTACTTCATGTGTTTATTTGGATTGAAACAAATAAACGACTTCCGGTAAAATAACCACCAAATTAGACTACACACAATGCACCACTAACCAGTATATATAAATAGCCGAGAAAAATAGCCGCACTCGTGGCCTGACGATTGCATCTAGCATGAGACAGTCATTCGCCTCTAAGTGTTGGCTTCTATGTTCACTTTTATATTTACGCACGCTCTATCTCTGATATTGAGCACTTTACCCCATAAATATAGCACATTTTAAGACTATATTTCTTCATATATATATATATATATATATATATATATATATATATATATATATATATATATATGTGTGTGTGTGTGTGTGCGTGCGTGTGTATATATATATATATATATATATATATATATATATATATATATCCTGGTAAAATGAGAACAAATGGAGGATAATTCCATTGTTCATGACATTTAATTTAAAAGGGCCAGTAAAGTGCATTGCTAAATATTATATATATATATATATATATATATATATATATATATATATATATATATATATATATATATATATATATATATATATATATATATATATATATATATATAGAAAGACATAGAATTTATTACTAATGGGCATAATGTGAGAAGAAGTAAAAAATAAGAAAAGGGACATTCACTCAAAAGACCAACCGGTTTCGATCCCTAGCTTATCAAGGTCTACGGGGAACTTTTTATTCTATAATAAATAGCTAAATTATGACACAAGCAAAATTCATACAATTAAAACATTAAAATTGACAATGAATTATCTGTATGAAAGAAATACATTTTCTTAACCCGAATAATACAATTTTCTGCCAAAAAAAAAAAAGGCAAAAAAAACAAAATTTAAAAAAAATTATATATAGCAGAAAATAGAGATGGAAAAGGTGGGGAATAAGAATAGAGAACACTAGAGCGTGATTATATGGAGACCAAGGAGGCCGTCTCTTTGCTTGCAAAGAGACGGTCCCCTTGCTCGTATATACAATGATTCAAGCGCTCTTAGATGAAATAGAGAGTGCGAACTAGCTAGCACCGCGAACAAGTTCGGACTAAAATTTGTTGCGCACACTCTGCTATTTATCAGGTGCTCAGTGATGGCTGAACCGGAAGTATTCACCAATTGGCTACTACTAGCTTCCGGATTGAGGACACGTAAAGGGACATGTTGCCTGATCCTACAATCTAAACGTTGGGTTGTTCTTCCTATGTAGCTGCTACCGCAGCAACATTTATATGTGTAAATAACAGAGGAGACATGATGGGGAGGAAGAGGATCCTTACGCATAGACGGGAAGACAGTGCGAGTCACAAAATGAACTCTCAATTGGGCAGAGAAATAGCAATTTTGACTGCAGACAGGATTCGCTTGGCCAAAAGCTCGCCACGTGAACCAATAAATGGAAGTCGTAAATAGACGGGACACTTTTGTACTTCGTCCTGAATTTAATAATTTTATCACGCATGACTGTGTGTAAGGTATCACTAGGATAACCATTTTTTAATAGGGTACAGCGGATAAAATTTAATTCGTCATCGAGATATTGCTCGCTACAAATCATCAAGGCCCTGTGACTTAGGGTCCTAATAAGATTAATCTTACGTCTTTTGGGACAAAATGAGTCCCAACGAGTGTACAGACCGGAAAAGGTTGGCTTACGGTACACAGAAGTAAGAAAATGAGATGGAGTCCGATGCACAAGAACATCTAAGAAATAGATACAAGAATTGGACTCCTTCTCAATAGTGAACGCCAAGGACGGATGGAGTTGGTTCATAACAAGTAGGAAGGAATCGGCTTCTGGTTCACTGTTGAAGAGACAAAACGTATCATCAACATACCGATGGTACATGGACGGAGCATTGTCATGGGTGAGGAGTGAAGCCTCATAAAAACCCACAAAAATGTTGGCCAACGAAGGACCTAAAGGGGAGCCCATCTCAACCCCGTCAACCTGTCTGTACATGAAGTTATTAAAACTAAACTCCACGGACATGGTCGCAAATTACATCAGCTCAATGAAAACTTGTTCAGGAATATCTGCAGGAGACAGGTGACTGCGATATAGCATGTCACAACAAATCTCGATTGTTTTCATTACAGGGACGCAAGTAAATAGGGAACAAACATCAAAGGAACACATGAATTTATCATTGGCAGGAGTTTCCTGTAAAAGTTTGACGAAAGAGAAAGAATCCTTAATACAATATGAGCTAAAATGCTCGACGACCGGTTGGTCTTTTGAGTGAATGTCCCTTTTCTTACTTCTTCTCACATTATGCCCATTAGTAATAAATTCTATGTCTTTCTAGCTATTTGTCAGTTCTGTACCTCACACAATTTATTCAAATATATATATATATATATATATATATATATATATATATATATATATATACAGAAATATAGTCTTAAAGTGTGCTATATTTATGGGGTAAAGTGCTCAATATCAGAGATAGAGCGTGTGTAAATATAAAAGTGGACATGGAAGTCAGCACTTAGAGGCGACAGTCTGTTTCATGCTAGTGCAATCGTCAGGCGACTAGTGCTGTTATTTTTCTCGGCTGTTTATATAAGGGTCAGTGGTGCATTATGGGTAGTATATTTTGGCGGGTACTTTTACCGGAAGTCGCTTATTTGTTTATTTATTTATGTCAAATTATTTTGCTTGTTTTTTTGTTTGTTTTTTATTTTTTATCTTATATATTTATTTATTTATTCTTTTGTTTTGATCGGTGTTTTTGGTTAACGTAGTAAAAAATTTGTTTATATAGCTTATTGTTGGTAGTCTATAATGGCCGCCATTTACCGGAAATCGCTTGTTCGCTTATTTATTTGGGTCAAATTGTTTTGCTTATTATTTTTATTTGTATAACAGTTATAACTTTCGTCCGGACAAATAAGCGACTTCCGGTAAAAGTACCCGCCAAAATATACTACCCATAATGCACCACTGACCCTTATATAAACAGCCGAGAAAAATAACAGCACTAGTCGCCTGACGATTGCACTAGCATGAAACAGACTGTCGCCTCTAAGTGCTGACTTCCATGTCCACTTTTATATTTATATATATATATATATATATATATATATATATATATATATATATATATGAATTGGACAGATTCCGACTATTTATTTAGAGACATTTATGATATGTTTAACGTTCTTTTTATAGATACAAGTATTTAACCAAACTATACGGGTTCGATTCCTGTCGGAGAACGAAAATTTTCTATGAAAATTTCTCGGACATTCAGGCCGGTAAATGTTATTTAATACTGTTTATTATAAAACAGAGCATTTGCTTAAATACTTGTATCTATAAAAAGAACGTTAGACATATCATAAATGTCTTTAAATATATATACAGTTGCGGACAGAATTATTAACCCTCCTCTCCAAATAAAGCAGTTATAACTCAAATTTTCATGGAAACTTCTTGCGCATTTTTTCTCAAATGATGATATAATGGATTCGAAAGAATGTACAGCGATGCCCACCACAAACAAAGCAAAAAAACACCAAAAAATATTTAACATAGGACAAAATTATTGGCTGTCTTGCCTCAATAATCAATTGTGTAACTTTTATTCTTGATTATTGCCTTTAATTGTTTTTGATAGTTTCTTACAAGATCACTACACAGTGATAAGTATTTTGCCCCACTCTTTCTTGTCAATCGCTTCTAGTTCCTCCAAATTGGAAGGACTTTTTCTCTTACATTTTCCTTTAAATATGCCCATAAATTTTCAATGCGGTTTAGGTCAGGACTTTGTGTAGGGTACGCCAATACCTTAATTTTGCTGTCATCTAAGTTAACTTCCAGATATGTTTCCAAGACATGCACACATATACCGAGAGTGCAATTGGAAACTGATGTTGTTGTGGAGAGGTTCAATTCCTGCATGCAATGACAAATAGAGGTGTCTTGTTTTCAGTTAAATTCTCGTGCACTGCAGCAGTGTTTTCAGCTTACCGGCATAAACAAGCACGCAATGGTGTTTTCACATCTGCGACCAACCCGGTTTGTTTGAATTTACGAACAATTTTTCCAATTTGACTCTTGAAACTGTAACTAAAAATATATTTGAGACTGACACTTGTCAAGATTGCTAATAGGTGCAGCAAAAATTTGGATATATTATTTTTAAGTGAAATTTATACTGTCAAAGAATGAATTAAAAAAAAATGAAATTAAAGAAAAAAATGTCTTTCATTCATTTGTTCTAATTTAAAAATGTTTCTTTCATTTTTAGTCCATTTTTGTTCATTAATTATTGGTTAGCTTCCAGATATGTTTCCAAGACATGCACACATATACATGTTATTCTCAATCCACGCTGCACTGAGATTTCTACGTCTGCTCCTGCAATTTTCCAGAATCATTTTATTTATCAGTAATTGATCTTTGCAGCCATATGAACCCCTCCTGCATCCCTTCTGTTCCAGCGGAAGAATGCTGTTTGTTTCGACAAAGGAGTAAGCACGGTTCGTCAGGACAGACGTGATCAACTTATACGTTGTGGAGAGACATGTTATCGGTCGATAATTTTTCGGGTCATCTGTTTCATTTGTTTTTGGTATGAGGTATGTAATACCTTCAGTAATCCATCCCGAGATTTTATTGGGATTATTTACAAGCGTTGATAATGTTTCCGCAAGTATTTTGTGGATAGACGAGAGATGATAAAGCCAGAAATTGGGAACCTTGTCATTTCCTGGGGATTTCCATTTTTGCGATTTCGTTAGAGCTTGCCTAACATCATCTGTTGATATATTTTCCCATTCTTGCAGAGGTGTATCCAACATTCGTTCTTCTTCACGCCGGATCCATTCAGCATTTGGGTTATATTACTTCGGGCTGCTCCAAATATTTTCCCAAAATGTGTGTACAGTATCAATCGATGGTGGCCTTTCGACATGTATAGTTTTCTTTTCCAATTTCCCTGTAAAATTTCTTAAGGTCCGTTTGGAATATTTTATTTTGGCGATAGAACCTACAACGTTTTTCGTATCGTCTTGTTCTCTGTGACTTTAGCTGAAGTTTCTGCTTCAGCATTTCCGTGGTTGGTGGAATGTCAAGTAGTGATTTAATTTTGTGTTTCCTCTTGATCTTTTTGCACTTGCGAGAGGAAATATTAGAGTTTCTGGTGAGCTCATCTAATATAGAAAGCTCACATCTGTTTTGCTTTATTTCTCGTAACAGTTTTGCTTTCCAAGCTGGCTCTTCTTCTTCTTCTTCTTCTTCTTATTATTATTATTATTATTATTATTATTATTATTATTATTATTATTATTATATATAATAATCGGGGATATAAATATTTATCCCCGTTTTTTATATACGATAAATAAATATTTATCTTATGTTTAAACGAAACAGGGATTAATGGTATGTATTAAAAATGTGTGTGTGTGTGTGTGTGTGTGTGTGTGTGTGTGTGTGTGTGTGTGTGTGTGTGTGTGTGAGCGTGACATGGAAGGTATTTCGTGAGATTTAACACACATTTTAAGAAATAATATGAAACGAATTAACCTCGGTTTGTAATGTTTATCGATGAAATAATGGATTTGAAATTATGTGCAATGGTGTCGACAACAAAATTTTGATATTAATGTCAAACAATAATACAAACAAACTTCAAAAACATTTAACATGGGAAGAATTATTAGCCATCTTGCCTCAATCAATTGTTTAACCTTTATTCTTGATTATTGTATTTAATCTTTTTTAATAGTTCCTTCCAAGATCATTACACACACTGATAGTGATTTTGCTCCATTCTTCCTTGACAATAGCTTTTAGTTCTTCCAGATTTGAAGGACCTTTTTCTCTTTCTTTTTTTCTTTAAATATACCTAAAACTTTTCAATGGACTTTAGGTCAGGACTTTGTGCTGAGTACACCAATATATTAAATTTATTGTAATATAAGAATTTTGTAACATTTGCGCTCTGTATTTCGGGTCATTGTCATGTTGGAGCATCCAGTAACGCCACAAAACAGCTTTTAAGCACTATGTTTTATATTATTTTCAAAAATAGCCAAAGACTGCTCTTTATTGATGATACCCTATGCATTCACTAGTTCTCCTGGTCCAGAAGCAGCAAAACATGCCCAGGGCAGAATGCTCCCATCACTGTACTTAATTGTAGGGAGGGAATTTTTGGTTTGTAAGCTTCATTCACTATCCTTCTTACATAACGGGAGGTCATTTGATCAAATAATCCTAATCTGGTTTCAGCTGACCGTAAAACAGAACACCAATATTTATTCGCTGTTCTAGATGGTTTCTCGCATAAGGTAATCTGCATTTTTGGTGTTTAGCCTTAAGCACGTGAGTTTTCCTTGTACGACAAGTTCGAAGTCCTGCTCGATAAAAGAATCATCGTTAATACATTCAACCCTGATGTCTTTGCATCATTGACAATATCCTTTTTGTCGTTAAGTGAGGATTCTTCAAGACATCTCTAACAATCTTCCTTTACATTTTCATAGAAATTAACCATTTTTTGCCAGTCCTTAATTCATTCTCAACTCTATGAGTCTCGTTGCACTTCTTGTTAATGTGACGAATTGTCGATGTAGGAAGATTTAAACGCTTGGAAAGTGTCGTGCCTCCATTACTTTGATTGTACGCATCGACGTATCTTCATACAGAGCTTCTTGTCAAGTTCAGCCGTCTTTGTAATGGTTGCAGAATGAATGAGTTATCATGGTACGTGACACTTATATATTGTCTTCTTCATTAACGTTTAGGAGGTTGTAGAATCAGATCAAAACTATTTCATTTTCAAAAAGTGTTTGTATTAAATATTAAATTAAGAAAAATCATCATTACAATTGCTATAGAGTAATGTTATTTCATAATTTACATAGGGCTGCGAATAATTTTTTACTGCATCAATTTTTAGAAAGATCTATAACTATATATATATATATATATATATATATATATATATATATATATATATATATATATATATATATATACACGAGGGTCATTCAATAAATAAGGTGAATTTTTCGGTATAAGGACTTCTAATACAGATAGAAGCTTACTCTTTTCTATTTTATTTTTTGTTTTACTTCTTTTTCACATGGATTTAATTTCTTTTGCAGATTAAATAAAAACTTTGAGAGTTTTGGCGATTAACAAAGATGGTCGACCAAGAAGCATGGTCCAGGATTGAACAGCGGTCAGTTATCAAGTTTTTGGTTGCTGAAGGGTGCAAACTAGTTGACATTCATAGGAGAATGTCAACCGTGTATGGTGGCACATGTTTCAGCAAAAAAATGTCTACAAGTGGGCTAAATTGTTTAAAGAAGGACGGAGCAGTGTTGAGGATGAAGACAGGCCTGGGAGGCCTACAGAAATGTGGTCTCCTGAGGTGAACGAATCAGTCAATGACCTCATTCAGTCTGACAGCAGGGTGACAGTGGATGACATTGCAAGGACTTTGAGCTTATCTGTTGGGACAAACGCAGGGGTCATCAGTCAGAAGGAGTCATCTTGCATCATGACAACGCAAGGCCTCACACAGCAGCCCAAACGGTGCAGACCATCAACGAGCTGGGCTGGGAACTGCTCCCTCATCCCCCTTACAGCCCAGACCTTGCCCCTTCAGACTTTCACCTGTTTGCTCCCTTGAAAGCGTTCACAAGAGGCACGAAGTTTAAAAGTGACGATGAAATCAAAAGTGTTGTCAGTCCAAAGATTTTTACGCTGAGGTTATACGGAAGCTTGTGCACTGATGGGGAAGTGTGTGACAGTGCCGGGAGACTACGACGAAAAACAAAAAGAAAGTAAGCTTCTATATGTATTAGAAGTCCTTATACCGAAAGATTCACCTTATTTATTGAATGACCCCCGTATATATATATATATATATATATATATATATATATATATATATATATATATATATATATATATATATATATATATATATATACATTAGAACAAATGTTTGGGTGTACAAAATTTTATAATAGCAAGGAATGTAAAAGGTATTTTTAATGTAAATTCTAATAGCTAAAAAACAACCGGTTTCGTCCCAGTCTTTTTTTTTTCCATCAGTCATCTTCTATTTAGTTTACACGTCTCTTATTTTAGTTCTCGGGAGTAAACTTGATAAGACTGGGACGAAACCGGTCGTTTTTTAATTATTAGAATTTGCATTAAAAAAATGCCTATTGAATTATACTTATTCCTTGCTAATATATATATATATATGTTATGAAATGGCCAAAGTCCGACAATTATTTTAAGACGTTTTTATGTTTAACATTCTTTTTATAGATACAAGTATTTAAGTAAATGCTCTGTTTATAATAAACAGTATTAAATGATATTTACCGGCCTGAAGGTCCGAGAAATCTTCATAGAAAATATTCGTCCTCCGACAGGATTCGAACCTGTATCCTATACGGAACCGTCATATAGCCTGACGTGCCTTTTTTACCGATGCGGCCACAGAGGATCGTTTGGTTGGCAAGGTCGAATTTACTACTTATAAACTTCAATCTCATGGCGTATCAAATGTAAACAAATGATGTCACACTTTATGAAATGGACAAAGTCAGACAATTATTTTAAGACATTATTATGTTTAACATTCTTTTTATAGATGAAAATATTTAAGTAAATGCTCTGTTTATATAAATATTCGTCCTCCGACAGGATTCGAACCTGTATCTAATACGGAAGCGTCATATAGCCTGACGTGCCTTTTTACCGATTCGGCCACAGAGGATCGTTCGGTAGGCAAGGTCGAATTTACTGAAATGAATATACGTGAGAGATTCATGGATGATTGAATTTTAAAAGCAGTAAATTCGACCTTGCCTACCGACCGATCCTCTGTGGCCGAATCGGTAAAAAGGCACGTCAGGCTATATGAAGATTTGTCGGACATTCAGGCCGGTAAATGTCATTTAATACTGTTTATTATAAACAGAGCATTTACTTAAATATTTTATCTATAAAAACAATGTTAAACGTAAAAATATCTTAATATATATATATATATATATATATATATATATATATATATATATATATATATGCACTACTAAAAATTTCACGAATTATTTAAAACTAAATACGGAATCAACTATTTATGGTAAACTCGGTAAATATTTGCAGATATTCCTATTTCCATAGAAAATATGCAAATAATCAGTGGAGGTGAATAATTCTGACCATAACGCTGTCTTTGTGTGTGTGTGTGTGTGTGTGTGTGTGTGTGTGTGTGTGTGTGTGTGTGTGTGTGTGTGTTTGTGTGTGTCTGTGTGTGTGTGTGTGTGTGTGTGTGTGAGTTATGAATCTGTCTGTAAATTTTATAGGGATTAGGAGGGAAATATCCACATATTTACATACACAAACACAGTATATGTGTGTGAATATATTAATGGAAACGAGAATATTATATATATATATATATATATATATATATATATATATATGTGTGTAAGTGTGTGTGCGTGCGTGTGTGTGTCTGTAGGTCTATGTATGTGTGTGTGTTTTATGCATGTCGATCCTCATATTTATATATATATATATATATATATATATATATATATATATATATATATATACACACACATATTCACACTTATGAATATCCTGGAAAATGGCTATGCGCACGCACACACACGTTTGCATACACACACGCATACATACAAACATATATATATATATATATATATATATATATATATATATATATATATATATATATATATATGCGTCTGTATGCATTTTTGCAACTCTGCAGAAAATCTAATCAAAGATATCCTCTAATGCAAATGAATTATATCGATATCCGATCAGTTCCGACAATTGATTACGTTTATCTTGAGAGCGTTCCACGATAAACATTCAATATTATTTTTCAGGCGTATAACAGCAGATAGGCGATCTTCTCAGAATTTAGAGAAACGAGAAAAATAAAGTGGTCGGAACCATATTGCAAATGAAGATTAATTTATTTAGAAGAATTTGACAGATAAGGATGCACTTTCAAAAAACGTTAAGGATAAATGCAAAATGAAATATATGACGTAAACAAGGGCAAACTCGCAATATAGAAGAATGAAAATGAATGAAAAAAAATCCACAAAAACCGAAAGAGTCCCATAGTGTCATGAAAAAAAGGCGTTTTCTAAGAAGCAAATGAAGGAAATTATATCCTCAAAATATAAGGTTGGTTATGACAGACGCAGAAAATATACTGTAGTAAGAGTTAAACAAAGACTTAAAGGAAAGCGAAAATAAAGGACTAACGAACAATGGACAGAATGGATGTTCTTTAGCAAGAGAAGCTGTCGAAGACGTGAAATACGAATGTAGAGACATTTAGAGGAGGTGTAATGGTTAGCAAGCTTGTCGCGCTGGAACAATTACGACTCAGTAGTGAGTTCGATCTTCACTGGGTGCTCCATACATTCGGCCTTGTGCCATATCTAAACTACGCTTTGAAAATCACTATATACAGGATGCGAAGTGCACCCCGCGGCGGTGTAATAGTTAGCAAGCTTGTTTCGCTAGAATAATTACGAATGAGTAGTGAGTTCGATACTCACTGGATGGCCCAACTCTTTCGGCCTTGTGCCATATCTAAGCTAAGCTTGGAAAATCACTAATACTTACAGTACACCTACTTTTGCAATCCCTTGTATAATATAATGGAACCCCGGCTATCGAACTAAATTCCTTTCAAAAACTCGTTCGCAAACCAATTTGTTCGAAAACCTAAAGAATTTTCCTTATAGGAATTAATCTGCTTCTTTGATTACGTCTTTGTTCTTCAGTATCGTGCATTTCATTTCAGTTGTGTCTCTCACACTTGATGCGGGTATCACCCCTTTGGTTGTGATGTGTATAGAGATTTTATATTAAATATCTATGGGTTCCTGGAGCAATTATCTCGCAAACAATATTGGCGAACTCATGTGAGTCCAGGTAAAATAAGGAAAAAAACAAAACAACAAAAATAAAAATGCCGTTTTCCGTTTGTTAATGTCCTGCAAACGGAATTAAACGTGTAAGCATAATACCAGTAATAATGGTATAATACTTACTGCATTGGGCACTTTGAGTCGGTGTAATAGTTAGCAAGCTTGTCTCGCTAGAACAATTACGACTGAGTAGCGAGTTCGATCCTCACTGGGTACCGCTTACATTCGACCTTGTGCCACCTCCTAGATAGGCTTGGAAAGTCACCATCAGAATAAACGGAGAACAGATATTCTGCTGTCAAAAAAATGATAAAAACGTTGACGAAAAGTGTCGGCTGTTTTAGCATATTAATAAGAAGGTTATATTTTTAGAAGAAAAAGAACTAAATAAGCGGTTTACACTAAAAGCACGCCGAAAATACATGCAAGGATACATATCCATTAGTGACATGGTACTACAAATACCACGAGATTATACGACTGCTGATCAGAGGAACCTCTCTAAGCTGATCTGCCAAAGAGTTTAGGCTCCTTACTACCAGTCGGCAGCAGCAATCAGAAAACTGCCAGCCTGGTACCCTCATATTGAAATGTCGCAGCCAATGATCAGTCAGATAACCAAAAAGTTAAGAGTTAAATCATTATGGCCATAGAAGAAAGAACCGTATCCTAAACAGGAAACAAGGGATAAACCTCTACTCCTGTTCTATAAAAATGGAAGCGGTACTTTTTGGGTGATAGGTAAACCTATTTACTTCTACTGAATGTCATGCAGAAATCTAAAGGTGCTTTGGAATAAAGACAGATGTTTCCCAAAATCTAAAAACGTATCAAAATATGTTATTAGCTACAAAGAAAAGTGTGCTCCTATATAGCAGTGAATGCTGAACGACTTTGTAGTTGATGGAGAAGAGACTGGAAGCAACAGAAATGTCTCTATAGAAGGATGCTTAGAATACCAAAGTCAAAACATGTGATAGATGAGGAGGTTTTAATTAAAATAGAGGTGAAGAAGGGGCGTTTCCATTGCATGGATTTTCACTTTGTCTCTGACTCTACGTAATGAAACTCTGTGGAATTGGTCTAACAGGTCCAATAGGCAAATCAATTCCACAATTATCTCTGTTCCTCAATCTCAAGTACGCAACTCCTCCTTTTAACACAGAAGTATACACAAATAATAATAATAATAATAATATATATATATATATATATATATATATATATATATATATATATATATATACAAGTCCAATTTTTCTAATAGGTAAATCAATTCCACAATTATCTCTGTTCCTCAATCTCAAATACGCAACTCCTCCTTTTAACACAGAAGCATACACAAATAATATATATATATATATATATATATATATATATATATTTTTTCAAACATGTAGTGTTGAATGTTAAAGACAACATAGTCTTACATATTTTCTTTTGAATTTTCTCATATTCTCTAATGAGACTTTTTATTTGAAAATAGTTTCGAAATATGCATTGTCCATACGATGACCTAGCGCTTTCGAACATCATTGTTCATCTTCAGGGTCAATATTTTAGTGAAAAGTTTGTTTTTTTTTTTTTTTTTATACAAACATTTGCCAATTATCTTGTAGCGTAATCATGTTGCTACTTTTTTACAAACTAAAAACGTTAAATTCCTTTTAAATTCAAAAGACGCGATGATGTTATATCACGTGCATGGCGTAGATTTTTATCATGTGACAGCGTGAAAAAGATTTCCAATACACAAGCCAAAAGATCGAAGAATACGCTACAAAATTTAAATATATTATAAACATTGCAATATATTACCAGATATATTATAATCTATACGATTAATAAGAGGTCTTTTTCTTTTAATATGTAATGCCTCTAAGATTTTAAGGCGTCTAATGTCTGTATCTTTATCTATAATTTTAGTATTTTCTACAAGTATTTTACGTATATCAGATTGCGCAAGGGAAACAGTATGTGACTTAATATGTTGTTTAATGGAGCTAGTATTATTTAAATGCAGAGTCAATCTTCTGGAGAGCCGGGTGATTGTAAATCCAATATATGTATGTGGATTAGAAGAACATTCTTCCATGGGGCATTTAAACTCATACACAACATTGGTTCTATCAACAACTGCAGCAACTGGAGAATGATTATTACTCATTATCAGGTTAGACGTTTTAAATTTACTATAATATATATTAAGTTTTAAGGCCTTGTTGGAATCAACAGGAAACACATTATGGTGTATTATAGACTTAAGGGCCTTTTCATCCATGCTGTATTGTCTATGCATTTGTCCTCTGTAAAAGAGGTTAATTGCGGATAATTTTCTTGGTGTATCTCTTGTTAGGTCTGAGAAATATCTATCAAATTCATTATCAACTAGATAGTTAGGAAAACCGTTATTAATAAGGGTTTGCTTGATGTTAGTCAATTGTTTATGAAATATTTTATTGGTAGAAGAGATAAGTTTTGCTCTAGTAACTAGGTTAGAAATTATTGACCGTTTATATTTAATGGGGCATTCACTAAGATAATTGAGGGTGCAATTGTTATCACTTGTAGGTTTTTTGTATACAGAAGTGGTAAAAGTGTCATTACTAGTATCTATTAAAACATCCAAAAAAGGGATATTATTATCTTTAGTTAGTTCATGTGTAAAATATATACTGAATTATTTTTAAAGGCTTGTTGCAAAAAGGTTAATTCATCAACATTTTTAGCAAGTATAAGGATATCATCAACATAACGGAGGTATATGCTAGGTGTTTCAATAATACCAAAAGTTTTATCTTCAAGATGTGACATATAAAAATTGCTAAATGTTGGACCAAGGACAGATCCCATAGAGACGCCGTCCACCTGCAAATAAATATTATTAAGGTGGTCATAGAAAATATTTATATATACAAGTCCAATTTTTCTAATAGGTAAATCAATTCCACAATTATCTCCGTTCCTCAATCTCAAATACGCAACTCCTCCTTTTAACACAGAAGCATACACAAATAATAATAATAATAATAATAATAATATATATATATATATATATATATATATATATATATATATATATATATATATATATATATATATATATATATATACAAGTCCAATTTTTCTAATAGGTAAATCAGTTCCACAATTATCTCCGTTCCTCAATCTCAAATACGCTACTCCTGCTCAGAAAAGAGTCTCCCCTTTGAATGAGCGTACCGTGCTTTTATGCACCTGGCCCAGACATCGTCCAGCCAATGAGCGCCCAGAACCAGCCAATAAAAATGGCTACAATCAACACCACCACTTCCGTCCACACTAAGTGCTGTCCAATTCACCTTCAGTCCGTAGCTCGCTAATTTGCCGTCCCCACACTCCATTGCAAAACATATACGCGACTCTGGCCCTTTTAGCTCGCCGATACAGAACACAACGCTCATCTTTGTGTTAGGAAGCCTTCATAGAAACCAGCTGGATCTGTTTCAAAGAATGTCAGATTTTCCCCCTGATGTACTAAGTCTGGTACGGTTTTGATCAGGTGTCAGAAGACGTGACACACACAAAGCAGAGACCTTTGTCATGTCAAGTTCATTATGTCCTCAGCTCGCTCACTGGATATGCTAATAACATTGGCTATTTGATTTATACTCTATCGCCTGTCATCCATCACCATGTGCGGAAATCAATCAATGTTTTCCCCTCGGTGGTGGCAGTTGAAAGTTTTTCAGACCGTGGGTCATCTTCAAGATTCTTTCATCCCCTCTCAATCCAGCTGCTCACTTTTTCACTATTGATAAATCTGGATCGGCATTCCCTCAATGTAGCAACCACTTCGGTATGAATGTCCTTTTGGGTTAAATTTCTTTTTGGAAGGTATTTAGTAACACTACAAGGTCAACTTTGGTACACTTTCCAGAGAAATCGCTACTAGTTACTATTGAAAACTTCTTTGAACAGTCAGATATTAATTTACCTGGAATGAAACAATGCGACAATGCGATTATTAATGAGGAGTTTAAATTAATATACGCAAAGCTTTCACAGTTTTAGCATCATTCCATCGTAATCAGCCTATAATGTTTTCAGCTGGAAACCCACAAGATATAATGCAGGTAGGCCAAATAGAAACAGGGAGTAGCCTGCTAAATTAAGCTTATTTAAATGCATGACAGATCAGATACTTGAGTTATACTCCATCCGTTCCGAAATAGTTGTACCAAAAAAGTTTTCATGTTGTTCCACATTAATTGTTCCAGTAGATAACAAAAACATCAAAAAGAACAAAAATATCATTTATATATCGAAACTGATATACATAAACATTTAAATTAATAACAAAAATAACTGGGGAAGGTTTACAAAAGCAGTTTTTGTTGCAACTCGTCAGAAATAGAAATGGATACTTCAAGTTTTCCTTCTCTTCTCAAGCTTCTCTTTAGACGTGTGCCGGAGTTTATAGTTGTTTTCGCCGTCAACTAAAATAACTTGTTCCATTGCTAACTGCAAACTTAGAAACGTATTGTTAAGCTACGACTTCTGAAGTTTATTGAAGCTTTCTTCCGCTGCTTCAATGAGCTGGTCAACATTATTTGGAGCTTGCTGGTGCTGAATTGATTGAATTGCATTAAAATAACCCAGATCAAGGACATTGAGATCAGGACTATTTGGAGGCTGGCAAACTAATTCAATTTGCATACCCAGACGTTCTGCGGCTACGTTTAATTCATCTGCACCACGCTTCAGGACACGATATGTGGATCTTTCCAGCAGTGCTTGCAACACAGCACTACGTTCATTATTTGTCAATTCGTGCTTCTTGCAATTTCGTTTAGCATTTCTTCCAATTGGCTTCTCTTCCCCCATCATAATCTCTTGCCAGTGGGCGGTCTGAAAAAAAAATACAATTTTAATATGGTGAAAAAGTGAAATAATTTACGTTTCAAATTATTCTACCTGAATAAGTTAATATAAATACTTGACGAACATCAATACTAACCTGTTAATGTAAACGGCAAACAATTCGACTAAGAATTAGTATATTCCACATGAGATTTCCGGCTATGGAACAACTATTTCGGAACAGAGGGAGTATATAATATTTGGTGGTCGCTAATGTCCTAGTATGTCTGTTTGCTAGAGCGATTTCTTTTATACGACCCTTCAGGACGTAGGCGATCATGGTCCTCCACATACTCCTGTCCCTTTTTGTCTTTTTTTATTTCTTCCTCTCATTCAAGTATGTTCATGCGCTGCTTTCCTCTGTCCCTCTTTCCGTCAATTTCTCCCGTGAGTATCAGATTTTCCAAGCCCTCCTTCCTCATTACGTACCCCAGAAATTTAGACTACCTCTTCCTCATGCTAAGTATCTTCTTTTATACTGGACATAGGCGATTATGGGTCTCTGCATCTTCCTGTCCCTTGAAGATCTTAATAATTTTTTGTCTTTTTGTTATTTCTACCTAACCCTGTTCTGCCATCCATTTACAGAAGCTCATCAAGTATATTACGTGCTGGTTTCCTCTGTCCCTCTTTCCATCAATCTGTCATGTGAGTATCATGTTTTCCAAGCCGTCGTTCCTCATTACGTGGCAGCAAAATTTCAACTGTTTCTTCGTGATGTTAAGTATAAGTTTATTTTTGTTTTCATTCTCTCCAAAACCTCGTCGTTGCTCACTTGTTCGGCCCATAGTATCTTCAGAATTTGTTTTGCAGAACCACCTTTCTGTTGATTCAAGTCTCTTCTTCATCTTTGATGAGACTGTCCCGCATTCGCTGACATACAGGAGGACAGATATCACGTAACAGTTCGATAGCCAATCCGTATTACAGACAAGAAAGAACATACTCGAGTCGAGACAGCTACACAACGACTCCATGTCCGGTCGACTCTTAACGGATATTTAGCCGTAGAAAAATTTCGGATTTCGCGTTTATATATATATTTTTTAGGCACGTGTCATTTTCCCGAATTTCTTCTCGACTTAGAACGGGAAAAGCTTCGCAAGGGAATGAGAGTTCCGAATGTCTGAAGAAGTATGCAAAATGTGAATACCGTTTTGGAAACGAACGTTATTTGCCTCTTAATACAACTGTA
Source organism: Acanthosepion esculentum (assembly GCA_964036315.1). Classification (NCBI taxonomy): domain Eukaryota; kingdom Metazoa; phylum Mollusca; class Cephalopoda; order Sepiida; family Sepiidae; genus Acanthosepion; species Acanthosepion esculentum. Next base: position 34,847,131 of record OZ038513.1, read on the forward strand.
CAGAGGCCTTATTAAATGGACAGGGACATTTGAGTAACGGGTCAATTTAGTTTCGTTGGATCTATTAAGAACAAAATGTAAATAGTACTTTGCTGCTACAAAAAAAAAAAACGCTAAATAAAATCGGTGATTAAATTAATGGATCGAGTTAAGTAATGTGGATATACAGAGTGCGATGGATAAATTGTCGTCTAAACAACGCAAAAAAAAAAAAAATGAGAATAGTACCGATATTTTATTTATAAGATATATTTTACAAAATTACACTAAAAATATCTTGAAATACAAAAGAGTAAATTTATTCAATAAAAATCACCATTTTCTTTTTTTCAACCACCGACTCCAAACAATTTCGGAATCTCCTGCTTCGCTTCTGGACGGTCTCCTTGTTTAAGTTGGTGAATGCTCCCATGATCCTTCCCTTCAGTTCATCTTTGTTGTTACAAAGAGGTTTTTTTGTCTCTTGCTCAGCAGCACCCCACACAAAATAATCAAGTGGATTCCAGTCTGGCCAAATGTAATTGGTGGTGTTGTCGCAGAAATTGTCTGACAGCCACGACTGGATTCTCCTGCTTGTGCGGCATGATGCAGAGTCCTGTTGCCAGACATAGGGTCCTCCTGCAGCCACTTTCTAGAACTAGGACACCTGATGTGGACCTCTTGACTCAGGGCAATTGATGTAGGCGTCCTTGTTGAGTCTCAGGTGAAAATGAGTTGAAGCATAACGTCGCCATCACTTTTGATCACTCCAAACACCTTTTTTTATCACCGTATTGAAGTTTTCGGTGCTTTCAGTTAGCAATATTGTAGTTTAAACATAGTAGAATCGACCTTGCCCAACTGAACGATCCTCTGTGGCCAAATCGGTTAAAGGCACGTCAGGCTATATGACGGTTCCGTATAGGATACAGGTTCGATTCCTGTCGGAAGACGAATATTTTCTATGAAAATTTCTCGTACATTCAGGCCGGTAAATGTTGTTTAATACTGTTTATTATAAAGAGAGCATTTACTTAAATATTTCTATCTATAAAAAGTATAAATATAAAAATGTCTTAATAGATAGATTTTAATATATATATACATCTCTTTCTCTCTCTCTCACTCTCTCTCTCTCTCTCTCTCTATATATATATATATATATATATATATATTTTAATATCAACTATGTGGTGCAGGTCAATTTACATTACATGAATCATTCATACAAAAACAGATATTGAAGTTCATGATATAAATGGCGAGAATACATCTTCGCAAACAAATTTAATAAATGACATTAACCCCGAACCTGTAGATGAATGTTATGATCCCTGTTTATAAATTCCAGTTGCATAAGGTCTTTTTTTATTTTTTTACAACTTTCATCTGTGCATACAGACATCATCAGGCATGAAAATATATTTGTTTATAATTTAATATCTGTTTTTTGTATGTATGATTTATGTAAGGTAGATATTTATATATATATATATATATCTATAGATTAATAGATATATATAGAGAGAAAGAGAGACAGACAGATAGACGGGAGTGTCTATTCGACATCGGGCATACACTAAATAAACTTTTAATGTCGACGTACACATTGTGACACGATTTTTGTCATAGGGTAGCAACAATTTTCTGTTTGCTTACATCTAGAAAGTATGAAAAATGGTCAACATTTCCTTGAAACTTTGCTTTTGTGACCAGGATAATGATATTTTTAAAAATTTACCTGGTTTAATTTGCCTAATAATGGCGAATATATAATTGAATAAAACACAATTGTAGATTTCTTTTTGAAGAATAAATTTGATAAACAAAACAGAGGTTATTTCTGACATATTATTTAATGTAAATTCACTCCAATTACATAAAAGACGAAACAGCAACGTAAAACTATAATCCGCACATACAATATTTTCTGAAGATTCTAAAGTTCGACTTTGATGATTCATCTTATACAATATTTAATGTAAAGCTTTAAACGTGGTGGTTACTGACATTGGTACATGATAATTGTTTAGCGTAAAGTAGTTTTGCCTTTGTGGAACTAGCGTTGTTAGTAAACACCAAGTTAAACCCTAGTTCCACAAAGGCAAAACTACCTTACACTAGAAGTCTCTTGTTATAATAAAAGAGACCGTGTATCCTTTTATACTAAAAGGAAGGTCAAGTAATATTTACACTATTTACATTATTCGAACTACTGTCCTCATTTTTATTTCGCTCACTGGGGTAGACTGTTCTAGTTCCACGTGCCATGTCTAGTGGATATCAGTTATCAGTTATCTCCTGTTAATTTCCCTTAAGCGGTTATTGAACTCACACTCTTTGGGTCCTGTCACTGGATCTAACCAATGCCTTTATCCACTGTGCCATATGTCCTTGAGGACATCTGTGTATGGTATTATAAACCTAATATCTTCAGCAACCATTTTTACCAGCAATTTTTTGCTGTTACCAAATCATGTTTTTACCAGATCTCATATTGCAACTTAATTACCCTCTCCAAGTTCTCCACTGTCTTAACCGGATATTAACAGATTTTGGGTCCTGTCACTGGCTCTAACTAACGTCTTTATCCGCTGGGCCATATGTCCTTGAGGATATCTACGTATGAATTCCTGGGTATTATAAACTTAATCTCTTCACCGATTTTAACCAGAGCTCATATTGCAATCTTTGCTGTTATCATTACATATTTTTACCAGAGCTCATATTGCAATTTCTGTTGTCATTATCGCTTTTCTCTGGCACTTCTTATTACTGGTGCCCATATTGTATACATTTCTATGCTTGGGCGGCTCAGGAGATTTTTGTGGCCTAGCATATGTACTCATTCCTTAAATTTACGTATTTTCCAATTATATTCTTTGTCTATGATCTAACCTGATCCGACAGAGGGCGGTGATCTCCCTTTTCTCGCCATATGTGATCCGCCACGCCTGACTTTTCCATTTCCCTTCGTGTTCCAATTTTCTGGCTCTTGAAGCGGTGGAGAACTTGGAGGGAAATTAACAGTAGATAACTGATAACTGACATCCACTAGACATGGCACGTGGAACTAGAACAGTCTACCCCAGTGAGCGAAATTCCAACCACCTGAAGAAGGCCGGAGCGTATAGCTGCCGAAACGTTGTAATAAATATGGCAACAAAGATGACAATAGTCCAAATAATATAAATAGTGTACATAATACCACATCTCAGAAATATAGACAGATACTCAAGTAATATTTGACCTAAAACAATATATATTTCAAATTAATTGACCTTTCAATGCACGCCTTTTACTTTTTGTCAGACTTCGGTCGACAAATCTTTTTAATTCAGTAAAAATTACTTTGTTTACGCTTCTTGATAAGAAAATAAATTAAACAGAGAGAGACTTAGATCCCAACTATATCCCAACTAGTGACATGTACTATTTTAAAGAGGGGAATTGAACCTCGCGTGTCTGTGAAAGATTTTCGTAGCTGAGCACATCGAGTTGACGGTGGTTTCCCCTATATGCGGAATCTGGTTCGAATTCTACCGGGATGCTTAACTTATTTGTTATGACTCTTGTAGGAAATTTAACGACTCCCCGAACTGTGTCGTGGCTTGATGAACAAAGTCAGACAATGGACCATAATAAAAACATACTTTTTCAAGAAATACATTATATGGCGGGAAAAAGAACAAAGGATTATTAAGAACGTATTGCTTTAGCAGTTAAAAGTAATGACATTGAGGACGATATCCAAATATGTATCTCCATGAAACTGATTGACCAATTATCTGTATGCTGTTCATTCTTATTCCGAATATCTGCATCGTCCTTGTGTCTTT
>OZ038513.1:34858448-34900948 GCA_964036315.1 Acanthosepion esculentum
TATTATATACACGGGGAATCACGGTATATGCGATACACGTGCTCGACATATACATGATGTGCTATGTTTCATTTGCCTTCAGTATTCTTCGTGAGTGTTACATTCTCCATGTCTTATTTCCTCATGATGTAACCCTGAAGTCGTTTCTTTGTAAGTATTCTTTTCCTGCTACTTCGAATTTAGTTATTTTTGTTGCCTCGGAATTTGTCGGTATACCCTTATCTCTGTCGTTCAAGTCTCTTCTCCATCCGTGAGGAATATTATCAAGTATCCAGTCTGTCCTGCTATTCAACCTTATAGCAAGAGGGAGAAGTGATGGATTCATAGCTGTCCCAAGGGTAAGGGTAATCGGAATTCTTTACCAAGGCTAAGGGTAATCGGAAAATATAAAGAGTCAATTGTCGATATCCTCTGAAGAGTGGACAGAGTTTATTGCTCGAGAGGCCGTCGTCGAGTCGGGATGTTGAAGCTAACAGCAATCAGGTACATGACAAATGTATATATATATATATATATATATATATATATATATATGGACAGATAGATAGATAGATAGATGTGTGTGTGTGTGTGTTTGCATACACACCCAACAACCCACGCATGTATTTATACTAGAATCTTTATTATGTAATTGTACATCTATGTACACATATGCATGCCTATATATATGTGCCTGTGAGCGCCCGTGCTCGCGCAAACATATGTACATACACACATATTCACGCACGTACACATTATAGAACGATGTATACTTGTACACAAATATACATATATAAGCATATATACACACATACACGTATATATATATATATGTTATGTTTTATATACTTGCACACACAAGTAAACATGCTCATTTATATATATATATATATATATATATATATATATATATATATATATATATATATATATATATATATATATGTATATATATATCTATATCTGTGCATACATCCTTTTCGCACATACATGCACGCACATACACACTATAGAACCATATATATATATATATATATATATGTGTGTGTGTGTGTGTGTGTGTGAGAGAGAGAGAGAGAGAGAGAGAGAGAGAGAGAGTGTGTGTATGTGTGTGTGTGTGTGTATGTGTGTGTGCATATCCATAGATACACACACATACACGTATAAAAGAAACATGAAGAAAAGTTTGGGTGTTTTTTGTTGAGCTGGTTTAGTCTTACTTCTTTAGTTGCTTGTGTTATTTGGGTAAGGAAAAAGTCGCGAATAGTTGTAGCATTCCGTAGTTTAATGTAATATGTGCGGACTGGAAAGTCGCGCAACTGCAGCATGGTGTGGACTTGGGGCTTTGCATCAGAGGTGCATGCAGGGACACACATCCGTGCGCGGCTTATCCCTACAAGCACTCCGATATTATACTACTGTTCATCATGGAATTATCACTGGGAACACCAGCAATTAAGAGGTGGTTCCACGCTCCTCCAAACCTCCTGACCCTAGGCCTTGCTGTTGGATGTAGTTTATCGTCTTACTCAGGACGCGGATTAAGTTAATTCAGTTACCCAGGACGTGGGTATAGTTTATCGTCTTACTCAGGACGCGGATGTAGTTTATCGTCTTACCCAGGACGCGGATGTAGTTTATCCTCTTACCCAGAACGCGGATGTAGCTTATTGTCTTACCTAGGATGCGGATGTAGTTTATAGTCTTACTCAGGACGCGGATGTAGTTTATCGTCTTACCCAGGACGCGGATGTAGTTTATCCTCTTACCCAGAACGCGGATGTAGCTTATTGTCTTACCTAGGATGCGGATGTAGTTTATAGTCTTACTCAGGACGCGGATGTAGTTTATCGTCTTACCCAGGACGCGGATGTAGTTTATCCTCTTACCCAGAACGCGGATGTAGCTTATTGTCTTACCTAGGATGCGGATGTAGTTTATAGTCTTACTCAGGACGCGGATGTAGTTTATCGTTTTACCCAGGACAGAGATGAAGTTTATCGTCTTACTCAGGACACGGATGTATTTTATCGTCTTACCCAGGAAACAGATGTAGTTTATCGTCTTAACCAGGACGGAGATGAAGTTTATCGTCTTATTCAGGACGCAGATGTAGTTTATATTCTTACTCTGGACGCGGATGTAGTTTAACGTCTTACTCAGGACGCGGATGAAGTTAATCGTCTTCCTCAGGACGCGGATGTAGTTTAACGTCTTACTCAGGACGCGGATGTAGTTTAACGTCTTACTCAGGACGCGGATGAAGTTTATCGTCTTACTCAGGACGCGGATGAAGTTTATCGTGTCATCGTTTTTTTGTTTTTTGTTTTTCTGTGGATTTGTAGTTTTTTTTTATCATTTTGCAGTAGATAATTCAGATATTATAAGAGTTTGAAGTTTTTTTCGTTGTATCTTTCTTCGGTATGTATTAGAGGCTACAGATTCTGAGGGCTCTCCTACGATTACTGTATTTAAGCAACGTCAAGCCATCTCAGTAACAAGATGGGTGACCACTTTGGGATAACAGGTGCTTGTGATATAACGACTCGGAATTGGAAATCGAAGAGCTGGGTTCTTATTCCATTTAGGTACGTTATATATTTATTTATGCGCAAATATTATTAAGAAATCTATGAACACAACTCTGTTCCCCAGCTATGGGTTAAATAGTATGACTTTTAGCAGTAAATCATTATTATCGCAAAAAATATATCTTTCAACTTAAAAATATTTTCTGGTTTTAACTAACCTGCAAAGGGTTTTTTGTGATGTCAACGAATAAATCAGATGATTCAGGTATTGTAGGAGTTTGAAGTTGTTTTTTCGATGTATCTTTCTTCTTCCGGTATAAACTAGGAGCTAGAGATTTTAAGGGCTCTTAAATTTCTAGTCTGTGATTTTTCTTATTATTATGGTGGTGGGAATAAAACTAAGGGAGATCGTTATTATTTGTTTGTTTACGATAGACCATCAGTTAGATATCCTTATGTGGGCGTATTAACATGAGGTGAAGATATGGCAAAGGGTAGTTTTTTTTCTGTTTCACTTGTGAAATAGATTGTATTCTTTCTCCTGCGTAATCTATACACAATACACAGGTTCAAACGTACGATTGCATGGCATCGCTGGATGCAAAGAAGGGGGGCGGTACTAATAATTGGATAATAAATATTAAAACGTTTAGAAGAGTGGATTGAATGACTGAGAATAATGGAAAAAGAAACAATTAATACTTATAATTGAAACAAAAAGAATGATTTAAAAGAATCAATCCGAGAAATAAGCCAAGATTCAGGAAAATTGATCAAGAACGATATTAACCCACCCTAGCCATGTTCCGAAGAATACACTACACGATTTCTCTATTATTATAATTTCCTTTCATTTCTGTTGTATACTAATTTCCTTCCGGGGATCCAACCAGAGACCTAAGCTCAGAAATGGCATCATGACATTTTCAACTGATGTGACACTATTTAGCTATGGCAATTGGCTAATTAATTAATCATAGAAATTAAAAACGGGAAATACTTAAGGCGAGAAAGAGCTAGATCGAAAGACATACCGAGCGACATTATTTTTTTAACAAAAGAAAAATGGTTAAGGGATTTTATTTCAATGACAGAGAAAGATATTTTCTTTTCGCAGAGGACGAAGAATATTTGAAAGAGAAGCAGATTTCGGATTCTGTCAGAATTAATTAATGCCATGATAAGAGAGTAAACACGGGTAAAAAAAAAAAAACAATTTCACCACACACGTAGCAATAATAGAATTTTCAATTTTAGTCAGCTGCATGTGGGCGGAGGTGGTCGAAATTCGGTTATCTTGGACACCGACGAAGAAGCCGGACGTATGAAAACATATTTTGATATGAAAAAAGGAATCATTGTTTTTGCCTGTTCAAAGTGTTCGCGACAGACCTTCGGTCGCCAAGAAGAGGGCATCTGGACAATTGGGACCAGAAAGACAAAGAGATTTGTCTCCAGGTGGGAGCGACCACCCAGTTAGAAGTTTACTGCGATCATTAATGAGTCGTAAGAGATTCTGCTAAGTGGATTTCGGGTGGCTCAGGATAAGATATGATAAAAAGAATTTTTAATTATGGCAATGTGGACTTCATAAAAATTCTGGCCGATACAAACAAAAGAAAGAAAAAGGAAGATAATTTTTTTCTCGGGCGAAAATGTAAACTAATGCCAGTCTAGCCATACCCACACCGCCAAGAGATCATTGGCTAAGTGGTAGCATGGGTGATAGGCGGAGGTGATTGTATGAGAAACAAGGAGAAACTTGTTGACGCCCACGAAAAGGTTGGTATGAGATACCAATATAAGAAAGGAAGAGTTTAGGAGGATAATTCTCCTCCGACCTCTCGTCACAAAAGGGGGGGGGAACCCCTCTAAAACAGAAAATAATTGACTTCAAAAATTGGAAGTGATACATTTTCCTGTCCGAAGACAAATAGAATCCTTATTGGGGAATTGAAATTATCGAAGAACCCAAACCACGTCCGGCCCCACAAGCCTTTTCGACTTTAGACTTCCCACCGAAGGCAAGTTTTATCGAAGATCGACTTAGATTTTTAACCAGTAGCAAGTTTTACTGAATATCAACCAGAAGCAAGTTTTATTGAAAAACAACTTAAGATATCAGAACTCGCTTAAGAAAAGCAAAAAGTGTCACGAATCCATAGAAGCGGGCTGGGAGAGAGAGACGCACTCGTGTATTCAACAGACAGACATAAAGATACTTGTTATTTCTCAACACATTTGAACCTCTTGAGTTTGTATCATTTTTCTTTTACATACACTTGTGCAGTATCACCTTCACCCCGGAATCAGCTTGCACTACGGCCGACGTCCTGATTGATTTCGTCTACCTAAGATCAAATCACAACGTGGGTAGGTTAGACTAGAGATCAAAGCAGTCACTTCGGTGACCAGACGTTGCTGGCGAGCTGAGAACGACAAGAGTTGATACCGAATCTAACCAGGCACAAGGAAGTCAGTGTCACACATTGGGGCGGTGATCGACGCTCGAGTGGCTGTGTGTGTCACACAATTGGTGCTGCGACCACCCAACCAACCATAGGGGTTAGTGTCAAAATTGGTGCTGCGACCAAGACATCGACCGCGACCACCGAACCATCCAGGGTTTAGTGTCACACTGAGCATTTTTGTAAAAAAATAAGTAAAAGAGGAAGATAACATAAGATCGCGCACATTTTGTATATGCAAAGCCCTTCGTAAGTTGTGAGCTGTACTTGTGAGCATGATTTTTTGCATTTCTTTAAAGCATGGGCTGCCAGGATTCCCTTCAATGAGACTATCGGAACATTTTCTAATCAATCTGAGGGCTCCAACTACAACTGGAATTGTTGATGCATTCATGTGAAATATTTTTTTTTAAATTTCCACTAGAAGATCCTTTTGTTTTGATAGTTATTTTTGAAAATTTTCAAAAATAGATTACATTCCACAGGAACTACTACGCCAATAAGAATGTACATTCTGTGTTTAGCTCTTTGTTCACGATGTCTGGGTGGTTAGCTTTGATTGTTCTGTCTGTCTGTCTGTATTATTATTAGTATTATTATTATTATTGTTGTTGTTGTTGTTGTTGTTGTTGTAAACATTAGAAGATTATTAAAATGGTTATATAATTGTCAGATTTATGTCGCTATGCACAGGTTAGGAAAGACGTATAATGACAAAAAGATCTATAGAAAATAAGTATCTTCTGAAAATCTAAGGACAGGTAAGTGAACTTCTAATATGTCGTGCTTTTCTGGGATTGTGGGGAAACTATTTGTTCCCGTGTAAATTAGTAAGTATTAAATCTTTACGTCATGTAGACATACGAAATATATCATTTAAACATATTACTTTCGGGTAGCAAAGAAAATAACGTCATGTAATACATTTTCCTTTTCCTTCTGATTAGCTATTTTATATCAAGGGTGCAACTTTTTAAGCAGAATATCTTCATTCAAACGAGTTTCATTGAATAATATAGACATTGTGTTTCTATTTATTTTTCTACTGATATTTTCTAGTTGTCTAATCAGTTTCTTGATAAAATTAATCAAAGAAGGCGCCGTAGTTTTTCTTACCCATGTACATTTGTTGAGTAATATTTGGTTGATTTTCATGTCGAGGGCCACAAGGAATTTTCATTTCCTGTTTATTTTCGTGGTGTAGTACAATGGTGCTGTTATAAGTCTTTCACTGTTTTGTGAAGGTGGCAGGAATATGTTTTTAGATGTTTTGCAATAGAACTTGTAACTTGTAACCGAAAATAATAAACAGAAGATTAAAATGGGTTAACAAAAATTACGCCGCCTTCCTTCACGAATTTCATCAAGAAACTGATTAGACAACTGGTAGGGATCAGTTTAAAAATAAATGGACATAATATATATATATATATATATATATATATATATATATATATATATATATATATATATATATATATATATATATGTATCAAATATGTGGTGCAGTTCAATTTATATTACAATGAATCATTCATACAAAAAGTAGATTAGTAAAGTTGATGATATAAAATGGCGAAATCCTTTCGTTAACACAATATTAAAGGTGTATTAACCTACAAATCACTCCATGAATGATCCTTGTTTTTTTTTTTCAATTATAAGCTGTATAATGCCTTTCTTTAATACGCAATTAACACATTTAAAAAAAAAGAATATATTTCGATTCGCATTATTCGTCTCTGTTGCTACCTGAATTTTACCAAAAAACAAAATAATTTCCATCCCTGAAGATGACTGAATGTACAATCGAAAGTGATTGCGTATTGTAATATATATATATATATATATATATATATATATATATATATATATATATATATATACGAGATTTAAGATTTAAGAAATAGCAGATATTTATATATATATTGCTCAATATTAAAATAGTACTGTAAATAGTGCGTTAATGATATTATGTGAAAAGATTAGTTAACTTTTTTAATATCAATTTTTATACCGACATTGATATTTCCTAGAAAAATATACAGTCATCAAGGGTAGTGGATTTTAGCGGTATTTGCATTTTTTTTTACTAACAAACATCGATGCCAGGATAAAAATTGATATATAAAATGTTAAGTAATCTTTTCATATTATATATATATATATATATATATATATATATATATATATATATATATATATATATATATATATATATATATATATATATATATTTGTAGGTACAAAATTTTATAACTGAAATGAAGGTGTTAAGCTTAATATTACTAGACATTAAAATACAAAGCAAAGAATAAAAAGGGAAGACACCGGTTTCGCTCCCGCTCTTCAGGCTTCTACGGGAGATTTTTATGTAATTAAAAAACAGAATATGCAATGAAAAAGGAAATGAGCGTGAGGGGGAGAAAAAAATAATGTGTAAACAGCGTGAGTGTCTGTTGGGGCTCGCTGTCATTTGTATTTTTTAGTTATTGGAATTTATTCCGTATACACCAATACTATACTCGGGTATATATATGCTATGGGTAAATAGCAGGACAGACTGGGTTCTATAGCCTTGGATGGCAACTGGTCTAGGAAAAGGACAACTCCGAATTCAAAACCTGCGCAGGGTCATTTGGGGACCTTGTGGCATTTGCTGCACCAGGTCCCTGTAATCGTCCCTCCAAAAAGTGTGGATGGCCCTGCACAAGGCCTTCACCACTATAATCAAATTTCATGTGTCGGTGTCTGGATTTCAGTTTCTAGGAACTGATCTACCTGACCCTCATACGTCGAATTCGACGGGAGAGTCGATCATAAACATACTTCTCTTCTACTAAAGCTTCATAAATTTTCTGGTATTTGTCTTTTTTTGTTGTTTGATTTTATTGGTTAAGCAGACTTCACGTGCGTTTGACTTCTCAAGCAACGTTCGTTTGTATAATTTACGTGTATAAGTGTATCATAATTTTAGTTTGTCTCTACGGGATTCGGATGATAATGTATATTCGTATGTGTGTGTGTGTGTGTGTGTGTGTGTGTGTGTGTGTGTGTGTGTGCTTAAATAAAGGGTTCAAAACCACAAAAGAAGCACAAATATATACTAGTTGCATTGATGATATTTTTTTATTATATCATTGGTCTCCGCCGGTCATCAATGGACAGGGTGCTATGGAGGACACGATATTGCCCATGCAGTATATCTCCACTCTCCACGTCGCTGATCGATCCAAAGAACCAGCAAGGTCATTAGAGTCTGGCACCAGCGACGACGCAGGAGTTTCCAGAACGAGGTTGAAATCAGCTCAGAACTGCCTTAGAGGCTCCAACTACAATATTTTCTGTGTGTTTTTTGTTTTATCTACACGATAATAGTGAGCCTTTTCTTCGAAGTATCTACCCAAGTCTGTCAATTATCATAGGCCTGATCAATGACCATGGATTTGGCCCCACCCATCTGCAAGAAACAAAGGATCCAAAGGCATGTCTCGCACATCTCGCCTGTGAGACTCCCTTCCTTATTCCTGTTTCCCTGACAAATATAATCTCCAACTATTTAAGTGTGACGTCAAGCCACATCTCCAGTTGCCTTGATCTATCCACTTCCCTTCTCCACATCCTTTCCCCTTTCATTCCTATCTGCTCTCGCTCCAAATCTTCTGTAACCCCCTTGCCTTGATCAATCCACTATCTTTCTCAACATTCTCTCCTTTACCACTCATATCTGCTCTTCCTCCAAATCTTCTGTAACCCCTTGCGTGCTACTGGCTTCCAGCCTTACTTGGGGTGATAAGTTAAAAAAAAAACAAAATAACTGTGGCTTGTACACTTGTAAAAATTAAATGACGCAACTAACCTGAAAGATATCACGGTAAAAGAATATTTGTTTATGTTTCTGAGATGAGGTATTATGATTACTTACATTATTTACATTATTCGAACTGTTATGCTCATCTTCATTGCCAGTTTCGGCCGTTGAACGCTCCGGCCTTTGTCTGGTGATTGGAATTTCGAACCGAACCCTTTATGAATACAATATGGGAACCAGTAATAAGGATAGCTAGAGAAAAGCAATGAATAACAAAAAAAAAAAATAGTTGGAGGCCTAGTACGGAATCGTTCTGTTTGAACAGAGAAGGTTTCAAAGACCAAACATAAATGGCCTCCAACACTTTTAAGTGGTAATTCGAGTTGGACTTGCCAAGAAGAGTAAATGAATACACACTGAAATTAGCGACACAATTATGGCTGTTTATGAGGTGATCTGCGACGGAAGCCCCATATTTATTGGTCAGAATATCTGAAGGAGTGGACTTAAGATTGCAGATCTTTGTTGGGACGTATTGCTTTATTCTGACATCCTATCTTTGAGTCGTTCTCCCTATGTTGTGTGAGCCACAACTACAAAAGCTTAAAAAAAAAACAAAAGAAAAAAAAACAGCAAGGCCATTACAATTTGGCACCAGCGCCGTTGCGGGAGCTGCCAGAACGAGGCTGAATTCAAGGGCTCCAACTCCGATTTTTTTAACTATATTATGTGCTACACCAAGACTACATACATTTTTTTTTAATTCACAGCTCTTTCTCCTAGACCGGTTGCAATCCAGCACACTAGAAGCCAGTCTGTCTTGCTATTTATCCATAGAGCTAGGGAGGAGACGTTTCATACCTTCCCCGAGTAAGTGAATGTAATGAACCCGACTGGAATTTGACCTCGGCTCTACGTATTAAAGTTTCCATACGAACTCAGCGCTAATAACAAGATCACATAAAAATCCCCTTAAAATAATATTTTTATTTTGGGTATTCATTCGTAATTTTCAGAGATTCCATCCTACCAACAGAATAATATTTCTTGCCATTCAACTATATTTTATTTCCATACTATCGTTCACTTAATTTAAGATCCGTGACCAAATCAATGTATAGAGTGATAGGATGAAGTCGTTATGAAGGAAACGAGAGAATAAGAGATGCATATGAGAATGTGACGATAAGAAAATGGTTAACACGAGACTTGAAGAAGTTCAGATTGTGGTGATCGAGGAGGCATCCTCCCGAAAGTCTCCACGGGGTGACAGTTCTGGGGAAGAAGTTGCCTAGCTTTATCTTCTTCCTTACTGATGGAACAAATAGAGAATGATGATGAGTTGGCTCCGTGCACGTGAGATGACATCACCTAGCTGAGCCTGTCTGGAGGTACTATGAACGTAGCTCGTCTGAACTAGCAGTAGAGTTTCAAGACGCTGACAAAATGTCGTCTGTGAAAAAAAAATAATAAGTGTTTTAGCTTAGAAAATAATTAATCGTCTAAAAGGCCACGTAATCGCTTTTGAAATCTGGCGTTGCTTGAAAGTAAGGATTTGGTAGGTCCAGCCCAGATATAGCATCCAGACTCCATTTTCGGACTTTTTTTTTTTTTTACAGGTTGACTACCGCACGATCCACAGAAGGTTCGTGTTGGTATGTCTGAAAGGCCACAAACGACCAAAGGGTCGTGTTGGTATGTCTGAAAGGCCACACACGACCAAAGGGTCGTGTTGGTATGTCTGAAAGGCCACACACGACCAAAGGGTCGTGTTGGTATGTCTGAAAGGCCACACACGACCAAAGGGTCGTGTTGGTATGTCTGAAAGACCACACACGACCAAAGGGTCGTGTTGGTATGTCTGAAAGGCCACAAACGACCAAAGGGTCGTGTTGGTATGTCTGAAAGGCCACACACGACCAAAGGGTCGTGTTGGTATGTCTGAAAGGCCACACACGACCAAAGGGTCGTGTTGGTATGTCTGAAAGGCCACAAACGACCAAAGGGTCGTGTTGGTATGTCTGAAAGGCCACACACGACCAAAGGGTCGTGTTGGTATGTCTGAAAGGCCACACACGACCAAAGGGTCGTGTTGGTATGTCTGAAAGGCCACACACGACCAAAGGGTCGTGTTGGTATGTCTGAAAGGCCACACACGACCAAAGGGTCGTGTTGGTATGTCTGAAAGACCACACACGACCAAAGGGTCGTGTTGGTATGTCTGAAAGGCCACACACGACCAAAGGGTCGTGTTGGTATGTCTGAAAGGCCACACACGACCAAAGGGTCGTGTTGGTATGTCTGAAAGACCACACACGACCCTTTGGTGACACGTTTTCCGATTTCTTTCCTATGATGATTATTGGAAGTGGGATGCTATGATTGATTTCTTATGTGACCATAATACACCATAACAATATTTGTTTAAAGATACATTTTAAAATATTTTTGAATATAGAAAATGAAAGTTAGTGTCAATGTAATAGTTGTATATTGAGAAATTTACAACGATTTACGGATGGTTCGTATGGAAATTTGGATTGCAAAATGGACACAGATAGAAAACAAGACACTGGCCGGTCGTAGATAATGATTACTATCTATGATATCATTGCTTCTTATATGAAGCAATTTAAAAAAACAAACTCGCTTTTACCAAAATTAGTTAAGATATAGTTTTGGGACCCTGAGAAAATAATAGAAATGGGACTTTGGAGCCAACGTGTTAATATAGGAAAATTTTCTAAGAAACAAAAAAAAATAAACTGTACCATGCATTCGTGTGGGACTCTGGGTTGTAAAATGAACCCAGGTACCAAATGACACATTGGTGGGTTTTGGGTAATAAATAATATTCTTGCCTCATATATAAAACCCATGTTAAAACAAAGTCACTTGTACCAAAATTAAGAAATGGTGTTGGGACCCTGAAACAACAAGGAAAATGATTGGGAGCTAACATAAGAAAATTTCGTAAGAAACAAAAAAAAAATGAACTGTTAATATCTGACATCTTATTGATAAACTATCTCCTCAGCCATTTCAGGACAAAGAAATTTGTCAGCAGATATCGTAAGGGCTAGTCACTTATAAATATAATTTAGTTTATCTGTACATGAATGAAAATGGAACAAATAAGCAATTGATGGTTTTTAATTTACATAGACTTCATTGAATAATGTCTACTAGTCAATGACATGGTGCTACTATTTTTATGGTGGTTACTGCAATGCAGTCAATCACTGCAGTTTCTGAAAGAATTCTCTTTTGGTCTGTGCAATAACCATGTTCTTCTGGCTCTTTTTGAATTTCTGTTTGCTTCACAGATAACAAATCAAGCTATATACCATCTTCACAATAATCTTTGTATTTATAAACGAATGTTGCTAAATTTTCAGAATAAATTAATATAATAAAGATATTATGTGAATATGAATTTATAACATTTGTTTCTATTCTAAATATTTACAATAGTTTATCTGATCCTATCTAATTTTATTATGCAAATCAAGAGTTCTTTGTTTTGGTTTGGTTTGGTCTGTTTAACAGCATATCAACATCGGTCATTTAATGCTACATTTTATTTTCTTTTGAGCTTTTTTTTAAAAATTTATTGCTGAGATATATATATATATATATATATATATATATATATATATATATATATATATATATATATATATATATATATATATGTATGTATGTATGTATATTTTTACCAGGAAAATGTCTTGCTTGTAATTTTTTCTAATGTAGTTTTATATTTTCATGTTTTGGCCCCAGTTTAGAGATTCATAGGTTCACTATTTGCCTATAGCTGGGTCTCTAACAGGTGCTACGACTCCCGGTCAGGTTGAACCTAGGAACAACAGGAGTTAAGAGGTGATACCGCACTCTTCAAAACCTCCAGATCAGATGCCTTTCTATTTGATATAATCATCATACCCAGGATGAAGGAGTTGTTTGCTTTAAATATATATATATATATATATATATATATATATATATATATATATATATATATATATATATATGATCAAATTTTCAGAATAAATTAATATAATAAATATATTATGTGAATTTCAATTTATAAAATTTGTTTCTATTCTATTTTGGAATTTCTATTGTTGTTGTTTTGTGCGGTCATTTTGTATTTTTACAGACAGAGCTGTAACATACATTCGTGTGGTATTCTGGGTTGTAAAATGGACGCGGGAACAAAACTGGTCGGTTGTGGGTAATAAATGCTACCTATACTTGTGTCATATATGAAACAAGGCAAAATAAATTTGCTTGTACCAAAATTAAGATATAGTGTTGGGACCCTCGGATAACAATGTAAATGAGGCTTGGGAGACAACGTGTTCAAATACAGTTTTTTTTAAATATATACTTTCGTCTGTTGGATGGTGATAATGGCAAAAAACTACTCTTCTTTATGATTATTGTAATTATGCTGAGGTAGACTGTTCTAGTTCCACGTGCCATGTTTAATGGATGTCAGTTATCAGTTATCTCCTGTTAATTTTTCCCTCTCCAAGTTCTCCACTGCCTTAACCGGGTATTGAACTCACACTCCTTGGGTCCTATCACTGGATCTAACCAAGGCCTTTATCCAATGTGCCATGTGACTTTGAGATACCCGGTTATGGCAGTGGAGAACTTGGAGAGGGGAATTAACAGGACATAACTGATAACTGACATCCATTAAACATGGCACGTGGAACTAGAACAGTCTACCCCAGTGAGCGAAATAAAGGGTTTAGTTGGACATTCCAACCACCTGAAGAAGGCAGGAGCGTACAACGACCGAAACATTGTAATAAACATGGCGACAAAGATGAGGACAATAGTCCGAATAATGTAAATAATGTACATAATACCTCATCTCAGATATATAGACAGATATTGAAGTCCTTATCGGTTTTGCATGTAATTGGAATGTACCTTATGATGTCAAACAAGACAAATAAACCCAGAATAATCTATCAATGAAAATCACAAGCACCTGTTAGATCTAACAAGAGGTCTGAGAAGGTTTCAGATGACTACGTATTTTTACTAAATCTCTTTAAGCGTTGTGACAGCAAAAAAAAAAAGTCAGATTTCTCTTTATACTAAATTTCGATATCCAACCGATGAATTTAGTCCAAAAATTGAGTTGACTAGCGAATACTGTCGTTCTCATTATTATTGGTTTTGCATATAATAAGTACGTAAATTACGGTGAGAGACTGGGGAAGCAAATCAGTAATTAAACATTCGATAGTAAGCACAAACCTCTGTTAGATCTACCAAAAGGTCTGCGAAGGAATCTGAAGTCTTTGTACTTCTACAAACTCTCATTTTTATGCCAGAACAGTTAAAAAAAAAACTGACAAGTTTCTCCTTTAGTTTACCCAACAAAGGAAAAATATCTAACGTCTCTTCGCTAAAGGTTGAAAAAGTACGCAACAGTTCGAAATTGTTTAATTACCAAAGTTAGGCGCGGCTAATTATGACTTCATTCTTTTGGACTGCTTTTACAATCCTGTTTAGACCGAAGAAGCGTATAATTTGTCCATATCTGAATAAAATATTAATTCATTGTTATGTGTATTAATAATGGCTGTTTACAGTTCATCAGTCTTTCCCACATGCATTTTGTAAAATGTCTACTATCACCTGAATGTTTAGAGCAGTGGTTCTCAAACGGCGCGGTGCACCTCAATGTGCGGAGGAAGAGGATAGCAAATAAGGAAGAATGATTGAAGAACAGTCAAAGATTTAGAAACAGTTTTTAAAAATTCACAAGACAAAAACAAATATGATTACAAAATTTATAATATTATTATGCATTGTTTGTCATGGCATACACGAGTCCCAGTGTAAATAGTTATAAATAATTATTGATCGATTTTATCACTGTGATATATTTGCATTATATCAAGTATTAAGACTATAGTAAGTAGGGTCTGCAAACTGTAGGAGAGAGTTATCAATGATAATGTTCTGACGTTGAATCCGGGGTTATCTCCCTTTAACCGCCTCGATGTTTTTTTTATCTTTAAATGTATATTTTGTCACATAAAACTTGGTGAGCAAGCAATTTTTAATTCTAAAAATACGAGATAACTAGTTTAGAGCATTAACGTTCCGACCATGCGACTCTGGTTCGAATCTCACTTTATTCGATTAGTCAAGGGGGTGACCACTTGATGATATCGTTTTGGGGAGATGACCCCGGTGTGTGGCACTATTGAGAAGTGACTGGAAACCCTACCACTGTTTGACAGAAGCCTTATTAGTAAAGGTGGGTAGAAGAAGTTGCTCGGAAGCTGTCGAAGGCTGTGCAGGCACTTAATCACAAATCCCCACCTAATAGGCAGGGAGAAACTCTTTAGAGCTGACTGACAATTTATTTAAAGGTGGTGACGCGATATAAGAAAAAAGAAGCCAACAATCATACCCAAGCTGCCAGGTCACATGTGTGGATGTATCAGCCTGAAAACCGAATAGTAAATAAAATCCTGAACCCACCACACACCCCAGAAATGTCGTAGTAGTTAACAGTCTGCAGAGGGAGAGGGATTATTATTATTATTTTTACTACTACTACTACTACTACTACTACTACTACTACTACTACTACTACTACTACTACTACTACTATTATTATTATTATTATTATTATTATTATTATTATTTCCTTTGATTATTGATGTGTACTCATTTCTTTCCGGGTCCCGCACAGGGACCAAATGTCAGAAATAGCATCATGACATTTGCCATTGGAAAAAACAAAACAACATATTTTACATAGATAAAGCCCTTCATAAGGTGCGGACTGTACTTTTGAGAATAATTTATTGTATTTCTTTAAGGCATGGACTTCCAGGAATCCCTTCAATTACTCTACTGGTATATTTTCCAACCAATTCGAGGGGTCCAACTACAACAGGGATTGTTGATGTTCCCATGTGCTACATTTTTTGGAATTTCGATTTCAAGGTCCTTGTATTTTGACAGATTTTTCTGTCAGTGTGTATTGTGTAGTCCCATAGAATTGTAACAGGTCCTATCTCTGTAACCGGGTCTGGGTGGTGTTCGTACCAGTTTCTTTCAGGTTCCTTCCCGTAGAATTTTCCAGTGCAGATATTGGCGCACTCTGTCGTGCCGGTTTTTATATTCAGTGGGTGCCAATAACGTGCAACCTGATACAAGATGATCAATGGTTTCTGGATATTTATCACAGAATCTGCATTTTGGGCTAACTGAGTATTTTAGTATATGTGCTTGATAATTCCTAGTTAACAAGCATTGGTCCTGTGCAGCAATGATAAATCCTTCAGTTTCAGCTTTCAACCCTGCACTACGTAGCCACTGAGGAGTACGGTTTTTGTCTACGTCAGCTTGTTTGGTACGGGCAGAGTATTGGCCATGAAGCGGTTTATCTTGCCATTTTGTTCTGTATCTTATCGGTTGCATCTGTCTTTGCTTTCTTTTTTTACGTATTTTGCAGCTTCAGCCGGTTTACCGTGTTGTACTTGTATTTCTGCGCCCATTTGAAACTTCATTTTGAATTTATTGGCTTCCTTCATTACGGAGTAAAGACGCTTACTACTTTCATGTTCCTTAACACATATTATTATTATTATTATTATTGCTAATATTTTTATTTTATTTACTTTGATTTCTGGTGTTTACATATTTCGTTCTGGTCCCGCCCAGAGAACTAAAATTCCGTCCTGGGTATGACGTTAAACTGCACCCGAGTCCTGGGTAAGACGATAAACTACATCCAACAGCAAGGCCTCTGACCAGGAGGTTTTGAGGAGCGTGGAACCACCTCTTAATTGCTGATGTTCCCAGGTCCACCCTGACCCGGGGTGGTAGCACCTGTTAGGGTCCCAGCTATGGGAAAATAGCGAAATCCCAAGGTGTGTTCGCTTCCTGGGTATGACGATAAACTACATCCGCATCGTGGGTATGGCGATAAACTACATCCGCGTCCTGGGTATGACGATAAACTACGTCCAAACAAAAGGCCGTCGATCCGATCAATCGGCTGGTCATGCCCCATCACATCTAACCCATCCCAAAACAACTACAACTTACAATTAACTTTCCCTCCCAAACCCTACAGTAAATATACTAACACCTTACCCCTAAAATGTGATGGGAAACAATGATGTTGCCAGCTATACGTTTTTGAAACAATCATGTTACCAGCTATACGTTTTTGAAACAGTTGCCAGCTATACGTTTTTGAAACAGTTGCCAGCTATACGTTTTTGAAACAATGATGTTGCCAACTATACGTTTTTGATATATCTAGTAAATACTGGATCTGGCATTAAATAACCCATAGTGGTTGATATGCCATAAACCCCAAACAAACAAACAAACAAAGACCTAAGATTAGAATTGACATCATGACCTTTTCCACTGACTAATTAAAAAAAAAAAAAAATCAACTATATTTTACATCGAGAAAGCCCTACGTAAGGTGTGGGCTGTACTTGTGAGAAGAATTTTTTGTATTTCTTTAAGGCATGAGCTTCCAGGAATCCCTTCAATAATTCTACTGGAATATTTTCCAACCAATCTGAGGGCTCCAACTACAACGGATATTGTTGATGTTCCCATGTGCCACATTTTTGAGATTTCGTTTTCAAGGTCCTTGTAATTTGATAGCTTTTGAAGATCTAAAAGATACATTGCAATCTACAGGTACTGCCATTTTTTTTTGTTTGCGATCTCTAATATCAATGTCTGGGCAGTTTGTTCTGTCTGTGTGTATCGCGCAGTCCCATAAAATTGTAATAGGTCCTATCTCCGTAACCGGGTCTGAGTGGTGTTCATACCACTTTCTTTCACTTAATGTAGGTCTCTGTGTTGAGTCTCTGGGAAGATGAATGGAGTTGTTGGGGATTAATGAAAATATATGTTAAATGAGAAAGATAATTATTTGTGAAAGCGTGTTCAATAAAATCCTCAACAATATTCATTAATTTTGAACAGGTCATGCAAAAAGAAACTCTGAGATTGAATTCCGGATGATTATTTTCGCTTCAATTTCATATTCTTAGTTCTTTCTTTTTTTATTCCTCATTTTTCCTTGGGTATTGATTTGTTCGACTACAAGCCGAAATATCTAAGGTTTTTCCAAGCGAGTACCACTAGTTATATATATATATATATATATATATATATATATATATATATATATATACACGATGGTCATTCAATAAATAAGGTGAAGTTTTAGGTATAAGGACTTGTAATACAGATAGAAGCTTACTTTTTTTTCAGCGTAGTCTCCGATCACTGCCACAGACTTTTCCCATATGTGCACAAGCTTCCGTATTCCATCAGCGTAAAAATCTTTGGACTGATGTCTCAGCCAGTCACTCACAACACTTTTGACTTCATCGTCACTTTTAAACTTCGTGCCACTCGTGAACTCTTTCAAGGGAACAAACAGGTGAAAATCTGAAGTTGCAAGGTCTGGGCTGTAATGGGGATGAGGGAGCAGTTCCCAGCCCAGTTCGTTGATGGTCTACACCGTTTGCGCTGCTGTGTGAGGCTTTACGTTGTCATGATGCAAGATGACTCCTTCTGACTGATGATCCCTGCATTTGTCCCAAAGTCCTTGCAGTGTCATCCACTGTCACCCTTCTGTCAGACTGAATGAGGTCATTGACTGATTCGATCACCTCAGGAGACATCACTTCTGTAGGCCTCCCAGGCCTGTCTTCATCCTCAACACTGCTCCGTCCTTCTTTAAACAAATTAGCCCACTTGTAGACATTTTTTGGCTGAAACATGTAGCACCATACACAGTTGACATTCTCCTATGTATTTCAACTGGTTTGCACCCATCAGCAACCAAAAACTTGATAACTGACCGCTGTTCAATCCTAGAGCATGCTTCTTGGTCGGCCATCTTTGTTAATCGCCAAAACTCTGAAAGTTTTTTTTAATCTGCAAAAGAAATTAAATTAAATCCATGTGAAAAGAAGTAAAACAAAAAAAGATAAACAAGATTAAGCTTCTATCTGTATTAGAAGTCCTTATACCGAAAAATTCAACTTATTTATTGAATGACCCTCGTATATATATATATATATATATATATATATATTGTCGTTATAAAAGCAAATTTTTTCATTTGTTAGATTAAGTTTCAACCGTTATATCTTAGAAATTATTAAAGGTATCTTACTGGAATTCTCTGAGGTCTTTATAACACTAATGGGCTCTACTTTGAGCAGAAGGGTGTATAATCACTCTCCAGGCTTAATAGAAGAATTGTGATGAAATCGATCGGAATAAGGATCGGAAGCGCCTGCAGGATTGAAAAGATATTCAAATATATATATATATATATATATATATATATATATATATATATATATATATATATATATATTATTATTATTATTATTATTATTATTATTATTATTATTATTATATAATTCCAGTATCATTTTCTAACTTATTAAAGATGACCTATGCCAACTCTATCCTCCAATTTTTCTGTCCTGGAGTAACAAGTTGCCTCACAGTTTACCCTGATGATTTACATATATATACATTACATTATATATTCAATAAAACCGAACATAGCAGATAATTTCTTGTTTCTCAAATCCCGAAATTATTCTATATTAACCTACTCGTCATATATGTATATGTGTGTGGACTTTTGTCTTGTTAAAAAGATAATCTACTATATATATATATATATATATATATATATATATATATATATATATATATATATATATATATATATATATATATATATATATATATGTTAATGACATCGAAGGAAGCTAATAAATGTCTGAGAATGTAACATGGTAGTCCGAAATCAGAAAAAAATTCTTCCGCGATAAAATACATGAATTCTTTTTCCAATATCATATAAGCAGATGATCTTAATCTCGCTTGTGTTCTGTCTGCGCATGCTCCACACAAGAAACTCCTGATTGGATGATATATCTTCAGACATATCTCTCTTTTCTGTATTGAAATGTTACTTTCGAAAGATCGCCAGCTGGTAATTATATTTGACAACGGTATTTTTCTGTATCATGCGTGTCTGCATAGGATTTAAAGCTAGTAACGCTAAGTAGTACAAATGGAGCCTGAAAATTGCCGGAAGTAGATCTTTTGTTTCCATTCGTATATCGTGGCGAGAGGATGATATATTAATTTCAAAGAGAAAGTCTGTAAATAATTTTCCTATTGAACTAATTCGAATGCATGTCTCATCGACGTGTCATATTAATTTGATGCAATATCCGGATTACTTCGGAAGTGTCCTGATGAAATGCTCTGCTTCCAGATCCCCAGTGAAGGCTATGTCGAAGGGCAGAGTCTCGCTTCGGGAGACAGCTACCCAACCCCGTTTGTTGAGGAGTCTACGGGAAATCTTTGGCCAAGCCTACGGCCTGGAATACCTCACAATAAACTTGGCCTTATGCCGTATCCGACCGCAGGTTAGTGAATATCTTACTTTTATGCGGTGATATTAAATAGAATAAAATATATGTGCCTGAGCGCTTCCTCATGCTATAGTCTCTTGACTGGCTTTGGCGGGCTAGATTATGAAAGTTTTCTGACTACTGTTAAGCTTCACAAAGTCAAAGATGGGCACACTTGTAAAAAAAAAATCAACACAACGACTGTATTAATTCAAGGGGTTTAATGCACAGAAAAAGAATGTATGCACAATAGGTAAAAAGAAGGTGTGCAAATATAATTTCTGTTAGAAGAGTTTCCAAGAAGCAAGTGGGCTTCGCGGCTTCTGTATTCTATTAATATCAGAAAGGACAGCGCCAATAATCATCCGGTTATTAAGGTTGACAGTTGCAAAGGAGGAATGTTTCAGAATTGATTTTTACTGCGTAGTCGCAAGAAGTGATTCTGATTGGACAGTAGTTAGCCAATCAGAGTGCCGGACTGCTAAGGATTTCAAGGTTGATCTTTGACTGGTCAGGCGTTAGGTCCTTTGGCTATCTCTTTCAAGTTTTTATAATTTATTTGACATGCCCATTCGGAACGGAGGCAAACATGAATTTCCGCAGACTCCATTTCTTTATTCTCTGTTAAGTGGTAGACTATCCTTGGAGCAATAACACGAAGAGGTTATGTTCTTCACAAATCGCCAATGGTAAGATTCAACCCCTGGCTAGAATGGTTGAAAAGCGAATCTTCTAACCATTCGATTATAGCCAGACGCAGAAAACCATATTAGACGTTGTAAAAATAATCATAAAACATGCAGTATAAATACAACATAAAAATAACAGTTATGGGTAGAATTATCCATACGCCAGAAAACTACTAGGGTTGGACAAAATAATTGAAACACTTGTCAAAAAGTCAAAGAAAATATATATAATATGGAGTTGGTCCTCCTTTAGCCTCAGAGACAGCTTTAATACGCCTAGGAATGAAATCATACAGCTTCCTGACTTCATCCAGAGGAATGTTCAGAAATTCTTCCTTTAAATCCTTCTCCAGCTCTTTACGACACGACGGTGGAGGATACCGGCACCTAACTTGTTGCTCCAAATTGCACCACAAATGTTCAATAATATTGATATTTGGAGATTGGGGAGGCCACTCCATGTGTTCTACCTCACTTTCATGCTCTTCATACCAATTCTTAACCACTCGAGCGGTATGTATTGGAGCATTATCGCCTTGGAAGTCACTATCAGGGAATAATGTCTTGGCCATTGGATGAATATGATGATTCCAAAATGTTCAGGTAATCTTTGCTGTTGATTCTACCCTGCAGGGCAACTATTGGACTGAGACATTTCCATGATATGGCGGCCCAAACTATCACTGATCCACCTCCATGCTTCACTGTTGGAAGAAGGCACTCAGGGTTGTAAGCTTCTTTGGGCTGCCTCGACACATAAACTCCCCCTGAAGTTGGAAAAAGAGAAAAACTGGACTTGAATGAGAATATGACTTGCTTGCATTGGTTTGCAGACCAGGCGTTGTGATCTCTGCAACACTTCAACCTCTTTTGAATGTTGCGAGTGGAGAGAAGAGGTTTCCTTACGGCGGCTCTTCCATGATATGCAGTCTTATGGAGCTCACGGCGAACAGTTTTAGTAGAAACTGAACTATTCAGATGGTTATTCAACTCAGCAGTCCGGCCCGAATTGCTACGGTTTCTAAAGGTCTTGCCCTGTTTCTCGAATTGCGTCATAATTCTTGATATGGTAGCTCTTGATAAACCAAACAGTTCAACAACCTTAGTGATCGAGGCTCCTGCCATACGAGCTCCAACAATTTGCTCTTTTTCGAACTCGGAGAGGTCACGTATTTTGCTTAAATTTTACTGAATTCTAAAAAATAAATAAGACAAAGGCAGTAAATTATATAAATAAACGTATTTGCAATTGATATAACCTGAAATTACGAAGTTTTAGTTAAAGTTCTTAATATAATAGGTCTTTGAAATATAGGAGTGGATTTTGCAACTGTTCCAATTATTTGGTCCAGCCACTGTAATTTACTTATGCAATACTTATAATATATTTTAGAATTGGACATAGTCCGACAATTTATTTAAAGACATTTATATATATTATATTTAACGTTCTTTTTATAGATACACATATTTACGCAAATGCTCTGTTTTATAATAAACAGTATTAAATAACATTTACCGGCCTGAATGTCCGAGAAATTTTCATAGAAATAGGGCTGTTAAATATTAGCAGTCGTATAGATTGAACGCTGGGTCAACCGACACACACTCACTAATCGTGTACTTCTGTTGTACTTACTGTTTAATGTATGATATATCTGTAACACTTGTTTTGTTATTTCTTTAACCATTTACTTGGTCACAACAATATAGTAGGAGTACCAGACCCTATGTGGTAGCAATATTCTAACTATGGACTAATAGATGACTTTTTAATATACAAGATAGAATCGGTCAAGCTAGTCTATAAGTACATTTAAAAAAACTACTTTACTCAAAAGACATTATCGCAAAGTTCGATTAGAATTTGCACGTACTTACTTTGAAAAATATAATGACTTTTCTAATGATCCGAGGAAAGAAATATAGAAATATAGAAAAAGGCATTAGAGCACAGAGACTCGTTTTGAAATTCTATTGGTCTGTTCTACACGCCCTGTCATATTCACGTGATTCCAGGCCAATATTTTTCAACTGTTTCGTTCGCTGCGAAACGTTTTGATAAAGGAAGCATTCTCTAATGCAAAAGAAAATCAAAGAGTACGTAGAAGAAAGCTTCACATCAAAATCTGAGCGATTTTATTCAAAAGCTGATACCTGATAGTTAGCACCAAACCTTTGCCAATAATGGTGAATACATAACTGAATAAAATATAGTCGCGTATTTGAAGAATAAATTTGATAAACAAAAATGGAAATTATTTATGACTCAAACAAATATGATGAGCGGATTTACCCCAATTACATAAAAGATGACACAGCAATGAAAAAGTATAATCCACAGATATCTTATTATTATATAAAACACTGTGAACTTTGTATCTTGTGTGTTTGCCAGAAGTCATATATAAAGAGTGAGGTAAAGAAAGTTATAAACAAGCCATATATAGAGAGTTGGGGAAAGAAAGATGTAATTTTTTATCTTGTAGGAATCGAAGTATGGGGGCAATTTTCGTACGTGAAAATGTATGAAACACAAGAAATCTGGCTCCAAACAGGACACACAAGGTTGTCATCAATGTCCACGCCACTCACGCATGTAAAATTCACGATCTCGTGCTAAAAGCGACAGTGCTGACAAACTTCAAAGAGGACGCTTCGGAATACGACAACACCATCCACAGTAAGAAACAATTTCTATCTCTTGTATACTCTTTTCTATGAACCGCGCACACATGTGTTGATTTTTTCACACAAACACACATATAACAACATTTCATTGTTTCTTACATACATACACGAATATAATTTATATTTTATTTCAGAATTTTATTAACCCAAATAAGAAGACATTACTTTTTAATCTATGACCAATTTTTTATATTCTTGTCGTTATATTAAATTAATGTTCATTTATTGAAACTACGTTATCTTTTCTACTGAATTTTATTCTTTCAATGGAAATCGGTTGATTATTCAAATTACGCGCAACCCCACAACCATTTTCGGTTCCTTTTTAATTTCATCTCCGATTTCTTTCGTTTAAACTTTACATTACATTCACTTTTATTCATATTACTTATATTTATTTGCTCCCGCATTTTTAAAGGGCAAAATTGGGTTGTTACTATATAAAACTCTGTGAACTTTGTATCTTGTGTGTTTGCCAGAAGTCATATATACAGAATGGGGCAAAAGAAAGATAGAAACAAGTCATATATAGAAAGTTGGGAAAAGATAGGTGTAAATTTATTATCGTGTAAGAAGTGGGGGATGGAGCCGATTTTCCCCATGAGAAAATGTATAAAACACGAAATCCGGCCCCAAACAGGATACGCGCAGCTGTCATCAAGGTCCACGCCACTCTCCCTGGTGAACTTCACGACCTCATGCTAAAAGCGACAGCGCTGACAAACTTCAAGGAGACCGCTTCAGATTACGGCAACACCGTCCACAGTAAGAAACAAATTGTATCCTCTTTACTATGAACCACACTCACATGTGTAGACTTTTTCACACAAACACACATATAACAACATTTCATTGTTTCTCAGCGTAATGGGAACTTACCCATAATAGTAATGGACTATCCCGTACACCATAAATACTGTGCTTCAAGAGGAAGCAGTAGTGTGAGTTAGACACAGTCAATGTGAGTGAGTCAGTCAGAGACAGAGTCGCGTCAGACGATTACTGTAAGACATTGGAATAGTGATACTGGTCGAGACACATAATTCTCTCTAACCTAACCTGATTGTTATTACTAACACTTCTACTTCTTTTGTACATATTATGTTTGTAATATATCTGTGTTATTCCATACCTGTGTTCGAGTTATTCTTCATTGGTTCTACCTTGGACTATCACCGTAGTACAAGGAACCTGGACCATAACACTCACATACGTACACAAGGAGAATTTATATTTTATTTCAGAATTTTAAACCCAAACATAAAGACATTACTTTCCAATCTATGACCAATTGCTTGTATTCTTCTTGTTATATTAAATTAATGTTCATTTGTTGAAACTACGTTGTCTTTTCTACTGAATTTTATTCTTTCAATGAAAAATCGTTTGATTATTCTAATCAGCCGAATTACGCGCAGCCTCGCAGCAATATTTTATGTTATTGTATTAACTCCCAACACTCAGAATTTTGACATTCCAAGCTCTAATTGGTCATTTTTTTTTCAAATAGACAACTTCAATAACTGCAAATAAATATATTTTAAAAATATTCCTACTTTCAAAAAACTCTTCATGAAACTAAATGTAAACAGTAAACACAAGGTTGAACCAACGGGTCAGAGGTGGTCTTGTATTTTCTAAAATTCATTTTGGAATA
The DNA here is from genome assembly GCA_964036315.1 of Acanthosepion esculentum. Classification (NCBI taxonomy): domain Eukaryota; kingdom Metazoa; phylum Mollusca; class Cephalopoda; order Sepiida; family Sepiidae; genus Acanthosepion; species Acanthosepion esculentum. Next base: position 34,883,749 of record OZ038513.1, read on the forward strand.
ATCTTATACAGCAAACTAGGCAAAATTAACCTACGCGAAACCAATATTATTGACACTATTTACATTGTAAACAGTGATCTTTATTATCAGATTCACAACGTCCTGTGGGCACTTCGATGTGGAATAATGGCTAGCAAGCTTGTCTCACTAGATTATTTACGAGTGAATCGAAACTCACTGGGTACCCCATACTTTCGCCCTTGTGCCACATCTAAGCTTCGCTCAGAAAATCACAATTTAGGGCACCTCGACGTAATCGTGAGCAAGCTTGCCTAGCTAAAACAGTTACAACTCAATAGTGAGTTCGATCCTCACTTGGTGCCCCATACTTTAGGCCTTGTGCCACATCTAAGCTACACTTAGAAAATCACCATTTAGGGCACCTCGACGTAATGGTTAAACAGCTTGCCTCACTAAAACAGTTACAACTGAATTGTGAGTTCGACCCTCACTGGTGCCCCATACTTTCGTCCTTGTGACACATGTAAGCTACGCTTAGAAAATCACCGTTTAGGACAACTCGATGTGGTGTAATAGTTAGAACGATTGTCTCTATGGACCAATTATTACTGAATAGTCAGTTCGATCTTCACTTTGCTACTAACTTTCGGTCTTGGACTGTTGTCATCATCTTTATTGTGATATTCACAACGTTTCGACCGTTATACGCTCTGACATTTTCAGTTAATATACGTTGGAATTTCCAACCGAAACTTTTATTTCGTCCGAGGAGATAGATTTTTCTCATTCCACGTCTCATGCCTTTTCAGTTGTTTCTCATTTTTAAATTATTTCCCTTAAGTAACTGTAAGTTTTTGCTCAACTCTGCTGAGGCCAGATATTGAACTCTCAAATCTTTGGATGAAGTGACTGGATTATTTCAACCAACGCTTTGGTCATGTGTACTTTTTGGGGACTTATAAACCTAATGTCTCAGTGACCTTTTTTTTTGTCAGAGCTCATATTACAATTTGTTGTTACTATTGCTTTTCTCTAGAACTGCGTATTACTAGTTCCCATATTGTATTCATGCCTGCCCTGCTTAGGAGAAGTCTGTGGCTTCATATGTGTTCTACAACAAGATTTCTCTTAAGGTAATGAAGCTCTCAACACCCGGCTTCGTTCGATAATTAACAGTTATCTGACAATGTAAAGATAAAAAAACACCAAAAATGATTACAAATTTTAAAAGCCCTTTATATCAAAAAGGAAATAATTCCACTATCTCAGCGCTTATACATTAAAACGCCTTCAAATTGGAAACATCATCAATACGTGAGGTTAATTTATGTCTTAGTCATAACTCGTGTTATAAAAGATAGTAAATTCTTATTTAAAAATTGTCAAGGCCTCAAATTGCATCTAAATTTTTACCATCGGAACATTTAATGTTATTAGGGCTGTGAAGAAAGAAAAACAGGAAGTAGTGTCTTGGGATATTGATAGTTAAAACAATGATGTACGTTGTCTCCAGGAAACAGAAATCAATAAAGGATTTGATATTAATATAGGAATTAGAGAGTACAACTTAATAGCTTTGGAAACAATAAATATTATGGAAATATTTTTATTATTAATGCCAAATTGCAGCAGATCATGGACACAAAACTTTAAAGATCTTACCATAAAATTCCATCATTGCCGGTCGAAATATCTGAAAAGATTTGAAGTCTTGCAGAACTTTCGTTAGTTAGGAGCTTTGGAGAGTGCTGATAAGAGTTGTTTACAGAATAGCTGAAGATAAGGCATCAAACATTTCATTTTTATTATTAAAAATTAGGAATCGAATTGCAATAGAATATATTCTAGTCATTTTCTGTCATAAGCTTTGATCTCTGAATATCACACAAGTTCCATTCAGAAGCACAACGCAACGGATCAATGTTTCTTGCATTTATGTTTATTGAAATCGATATTTCCTCATTGTAAGTGAAGCCGAGAGAGTTTTACGTTAATTTTTCAACAACTTTCATATTTGTCTCTCTTTCATTGTCTCGTCTTCTAGTCGTAACACCTAACGAGGGTGGTGCATGACGTCATCAGTGACGTGCCTTGTGACGTGTGGCATGATGTGCACATGACGTGTAACATGACGTAGCAGAGGCTATATTTGGCTCCAGTTAATGATTACTTTTTGAAGAGGTTTGGATGCAGCTGGGTTCCCTTCCCAAATCGAACACGTGGGCCTCGACCGTGGTGATGGAAAGCGGCCGGATGGCATTACCATCTTCCCTTTTAAAATGGGTAAGTCGTTGATTTGGGATGCGGACTGTGCGGATACATTTACGGCCGGTAATTTGATCAGGTCCGCGGTTGAAACGGGGTTCGTCGACCGAGACGCAGAGATAAAAAAAATAGGTAAATATTCTTCTCTTGCTGATAGATTTTTTTTTACTCCTGTGGCAGTGGAGATTTCAGGGGTTATTGGCCCTCGTTCGATGGTGTTCCTTCGGAGGATTGGCGCGATTGCGTCTCGATTAAGGAACGAGCCTCGCGAAACGGAGTGGCTCTTGCAGCGTGTTTCACTGGCGACGGTTCGAGGTAATGCTTTCTACATAATAGCGGCTGGCAGAGGATAGAAAAAATTGTTTATAGTTACGTTGTTCTGGAATTGTCATCATTGGCCGACTGAACTTGCTTTGTTTCAATGACTTTTGTTTTGTTATTATTAGTTACTTCGTCGTAACACCTAACGAGGGTGGTGCATGACGTCATCAGTGACGTGCCTTGTAACGTGTGGCATGATGTCCGCATGACGTGTAACATGACGTAGCAGAGGCTATATTTGGCTCCAGTTAATGATTACTTTTTTTAAAACATTAACTTATTTATTTTATTGATGAAACAAAGCAAGTTCAGTTGACCATTGATGACAATTCCAGAACAATGTAACTTGTGGATTCCGGGATGAAATCCGGTATCAAATAATAACAAACGCCAAGAATTAATATAGGAAAATAAATGTATTAACGTAATAATACAAACTGGTAATACAGGTTAGTAGTTCCAGGAATGCGGGTTAGTAGCAAAATATATATACAGTCTTTGATATCGACGTATCGCTGTATGACTTACTTCTGAGTCTAAGTGTTCGTTACTGTGACTCTTGCCGCTACGTTATTCTACTGTTCTACTCGACCGACTCTCCGTTCTACTACTACTACTCGGGTATTCATTGGCGGTATATATGTATACCCTAGGTGAGTCCATTTGTGTAAAAAGGAGAGACCCCTCAACACATCCCTCCTTAGATCCCTTTTGGTGAGAGTTAGTATTTTTTTCTCTTGTGGTCGATAATCAGAGGTTCGGTAGATTTTCTCTTCCTGTTTGACCTTCTAATTTCTGTGTCTTCCTGAGTTCTTTGAATCTCATTTTGTATTTGGTCAATATCTCTTTCTTGGGTAGACATTTCGCCTTGTACTGTGTAACATCACATTTCCTAATCTGTTAATTATTGTACCAGGTTCGAATGATCTCTTGAGTACTATAGGTCTATGGCGGTTTTTGTTCTTGTTCGGCAATAACTTATCACACACAGACCGTATTCTGCGAGCAAACGGCAACTTTCACTTCTTTTTTACTGCTGGTTGGACATTTTCTTTTAATTCAACTCTAGCGGCAAACTTGTTACCTCGTCCCAAACCGCTCGAAAATACTTCGGGTCATTGATTATGCAATTCTTCCTTTAATTGTGACGCTTCTGATGGTTCTCACTTTATCTTCTTACAAAAAGAACTGATAGGTAAATCCCATACGTCGAACTTTTGTATACAGTCTGTGCCCAACAGATTTTCCGTATCTTTCATTACGAATATCTTGAGATTTTTGTTTTTCCGTGGAACTTTACATTTAGGATTATATCTCCTTCGAATTTTATACGCTTCCCTGTAACTGACTTAGCCACTCGTATCTGAGTATGCCTTCGACCGAGGGGGCTTGCAAATCCCCGGTGCAGATGCCAAATCCACGCGGCTGTCATCTGCTTGACAAATAAACGATGGTAAGATTTGAACCCAGGTCTCATGTTCAGAAAGCAAACATTTTAACCTCTCGGTCACGTATGCATGCTTTTTCATTATTTTTTATTGTTATTATTATTATTATTATTATTATTATTATTATTATTATTGTTGTTGTTGTTGTGGTTGTTGTTGTTGTTAAAGTTGTTATTATTATTATTAATAATAATAATAATAATAATAATAATAATAATAATGATGATGAATATGGATTAAAGGCTGACACGGAAGGCTTAATTCTTGCAGCGCAGCACCAGAGTATTTTCACTGGGAACTTTCAAGCAAATATCATACATAATAGTTGGGTCCCAAATGCAGGATCCTTGACAAATATCAGGAAACCATCTAATCTCAAGATGTTCTGTATTGGCACCAAATGTATAAAACAAAATCCTCACGATAAGGTGGGTTAATATTTACACTGGGCAATCTGCAAACACTCTGGAAAAAAAAAGACAAAAAACACTGGTATGAACTTCACCTATTACAGAAATAGAAGACATCACAATTCTATGGGATTGCCCCATCTTTACAGACAGGAAAATTGAAGTAAATAGGCCGGACATCATTGTCAAAAACCGAAAAGAAAAACAAAACCTTGCCTACTAATTGATATGGTTTGGCCAACGCACTGTAATATATCAAGCAAGGAATTTGAAAAAGTATAAAGGCCTGGAAATCGACATAGAAAAAATATGAAAATTGTAAACAAGGATAGCACAAGTCAAAATAAGTGCGCTTGGAATGATAAAAAAAAAGGTAGTCAGTGTAAACATAGCAAAAATCGAAATAATAATAATAATAATAATAATAATAATAATCTTTACTTTTAATTAGTTTTCCCGAGCATACAAAATCAGTACTTAGGTAATGAGATACAAAAATATGTCAGATTAAATATAACTCTCCATATATATATGATTATATATATAACCCTCCATATATATATATATATATATATTTGTGTATTTCGGCAGCAATCCTTCTTTCATGCACATTTCATTAAAAACAACTGACAAGGTCCTTTTATTTATTTTTTTATATAATTTCTCGTGCGATCTAATAATGTTTTTCTTTTCAGATGATAAATTATATAAAAACTGTCCGAATGTTCTTTTTATCCGAGCGCTTTCGGCTATACATTTTGATATTTTCAAGGATTATATTTCAACTGTTAGAATTAGAAATAGTTTGTTATATGTATGTTTTATAGAATGTTTCATTTTTCTTTCTTTTAAAACACGATTATATATATATACACGATTTTACCGTCGAATTCGACGTATAAGGTTCAAGCAGCTCTGTTCCTAGGAATCGACAGCCCATAAACCAGCATGATTTTGATGATAGTGGTGAAGGCTTTGTGCAGAACGAACCACTATTTTTGAAGGGCCGAATACAGAGACCTAAACGACCCTCCGCAGGTTTTGAATACAGATTTGTCCTAGTAGACCAGTTGCCATCAAAGGCTATAGAATCAAATCTAGTCTGAAGAGGATTCGTTAGCACGTAAGCAGTGGAAGCGTGCTGGGCTCATAACCACTGTAATACATGTTTAATGTGGTTTGAATGTAGCAATCCGACGTAGGAAGTAATTTGTTCAATGTAACATCAACAATGTCTAGTAGCAGCTATTCAGGAATTCTTAAGGTCTTCCATATCAGAGCTTGGCAGTGGATATTTGGAAAGGGTAGGAAAACATAGTTCTGCAGGTCTCCTCATCTGACAGGTTAGCAGTAGATATTCCAAAAAATAAAATAAAATGGCCGCCCTTATACACATCGGGTCGAAGATTTCAAGTCTTCTGATTGGTTAACCTTCTATGGGTGTACTATAAAATGAGTCAGCTCATTTTGGTTTGCTCACTAGTATAATAGTACACCAAAATTGTAACAAAGCATGTAATGGATCCGACTCTCTCTCTCTCTCTCTCTCTCTCTCTATATATATATATATATGTAAACTCTCAGCTGTCAATGTGCCCTCATAGTAACCTCTAGCGAGTTTCCGTGGATAGAAATAACTGAAATCGGTTGTACTGACCGGTTAAGAGACGAAATGGCGAAAAGTGTCAACAAATATTCCTGTTGCTATGTCCCGATATCCTCGTCCTTGCACAACATGTAGACTTGTATGCATCTCAATATCGGAAGTGATGTGTCACATATGACGCAAACATAAAAACTGGATGAGCTTGTTAGATCCTCATACGTTGAAATCTACGGGAGAGTCCATCATATATATATATATATATATATATATATATATATTATAATAAAAAGAAAGAACAGTAAGATATATAATTCGGTGTTCTTAATGATATTTTCATTTTTACAAAACAGTGCTCAATGTAAATTTACAGAGCATAAAAATTACAAATTTACAGATTAAAAAATATGGTTCCTTCCCTACACAGGAATTACCATGTTTCAAAAACCAAAGCTAAAAACTTCCAGTTTAATTATATAATTAAATTTCAAGTTTTTAGCTTTGGTTTTTGAAACATGGTAATTCCTGTGTAGCGAAGAAACCATAATTTAAATCAGATATTTATAATATATATATATATATATATATATATATATATATATATAAAAGTGAACATTGAAGTCAACATTCAGAGGTGGCAGGCTGTTTCATGATGGACGCAATCGTCAGGTCGCTTGAAACAGCCTGTCGCCTCTGAGTGTTCACTTCAATGTTCAGTTTTATATTTATATTTACATACGCTCTATCTCTGATATTGAGAAACGTTATCACATTAATATAGCACACCATAAAACTATACTTCTTCATATATATATATATATATATATATATATATATATATATATATATATATTTAATACAAATTTAACATTTGACATTTAGTTGGTGTATGTTATATACAGTACCACTACTCCAGTTTCGTAAACGAATCCGTGTGTGTATACATGTACGCATGTACGTGTGCGTATGTTTGCATGAGTAGCATATCATCGTTATTACATCTTTTCATAATTTTTCTTGTCTCCTTGTACATTGCGATTGTTCCTTTCCTTTTTTGATCTGTCTTTCGCCTCTGAGTGTCAAAAGATAATATAACAAAGTTATTTCAAGCTTCAGACACGACTTATATTTAGTCTAATTTTCCTGACTATTCTGTTTTTTTTTCTACAGCTTTTGAAAATATATGTGTCTCGCCAAATGCATCATTGGTGGCATTGAGACTTTCCTAATACAGTTACAACGTTGCTGGGTTGGTCATATTGCCAGGATGAGTGACGAAAGAATACCTAAGGTCCTCAATTATAGCCAGCTTGCCAGTGGACAAAGGAGTGTTGGCTAAGGTATAGAGTAGACTTTCAGCTGTTAATGTGCCTCATATTAAACTCTGGCGAGTTTCCCTGGAAAGAAATACCTGAAATCAGTTGTACTGACCGGCTAAGAGACGACAGACGGCGAAAAGTGTCAACAAATATTGTTGTTGCTATGTGCCGACATCTTCGTCCTTACACAACATGTAGACTTGTATGCAGCTCACTATAAGAACTGATGTGACACGACACAAACATAACAATTAGATGGGCTTGTTAGATCCTTATACGTCGTAAAATACAGGAGAGTTCATCATATATATATATATATATATATATATATATATATATATATATATATATATATATATATATATATATAATGTAGGAATTATTGACATTTGGAAAAATGGTTAATGCAAGTATAATGTTTCGAAAACATATCCGATAATGCATTTCGCCCAGATCGAAGACGAAAAATTGAATTACGTGTGTATATATCTATGTGTTTATTTTAAATGATAAGATCAGATATATTTCATAAAGTGACGTAGCTCTTGACTGAAGACGATAGAAAATGATTCATTTTTTTTAAATAGGTTAAAGAACTTTTTTTAAGTCATTCATTTTCTTTATACTTTCATGAACGTTTTCCCAATTGATATTAATGTATAACACTGTCGGGTTCATTTGCACATTTTTATAATACATACACACACGTGTGTGTGTGTGTGTATGTGTGTGTGTGTGCGTGTGTGTGTGTGTGTGTACCCACCTATAGGATTGGTGTATACGAAATAAATTCCAATAACCAAAAAATACTAATCTTAAAAGAGTGCTCAATACAGAATAGAGCAAATATAATTTATTCGAACATTATAACATAAATATGTTATAAAATCACTACAAATATAGCCATTTTGTTTCAACACTTCGTGTGTCTTATCAAGTGAGGGGGCTCAACACCATCACTTGATGAGACATCAGAGGTGCTGAAACAAAATAATAAGAATAAATCATATATATATATATATATATATATATATATATATATATATATATTATAAATTAACTGATTTAAAATATTCTATAAATATTCTTCTTTTTTTTACTATAACAGTATATATATATACACATATCGCAAAATACATTCGAATGCTTCAAGGTGGTCATCACTGATGAAAGCCGTCTTCATCGCTGATTTCGGGGTTCTTATTCATCATATCAGCAAAACAAAAACAAAAAAAACAATGGGAGCGTCCAAAATTGCTTGTCCTAATTAAAATATTTTTTACGATACATTTAGCTATTCATTAAAATGGGGGCGTCTTTTTTTCCTCCTCCTTTCCTCCTTCTCCTTTTCCTTTTTTCTCCTTTTTTCTCCTTTTTCCTTTCTCTTTTATTTTCTTTTTTCTTTTTTCCTCCTTTCCCCCCTTTTTCTCTTTTCCGCATTCCCTTCCTACCTTCCAAACTGAATTATATATAATATATATATATATATATATATGTATAATATATATATATATATATATGTATAATATATACATATATATATATGTATATATATGTATAATAACTTTTATAACATATATATATATATATATATATATATATATATAATTATTTATTTGAATATTACAACATAAATATGTTATAAAATCACGACAAAAGTAGCCATTTTGTTTCAACACTTCTTGTGTCTTGTCAAGTGATATTTAGAAATAATCCAACAAGATCAGAAGCTTCAGCAGAATCCAGAGAACCCATTGAAATGTCAAATTTTTCGTTACAGGACTTTTTGGTTGAAACAATATGGCTACTTTTGTCGTGATTTTATAACATATTTATGTTGTAATATTCAAATAAATAATTATATCTGCTCTACTCTGTATTGAGCACTCTTTAAAGAATATTAATTGTTGGTTATTGGATTTCATTCCGTATATACCAATCCTAAACTTGTATATATATATATATATATATATATATATATATATATATATATATATATATATATATATACGCACAGATATATATATATATATATATATGATATAAAAGTTATTTTATTTGATACACTTGTTTGTGTAAACATATCCATGTGTTAAACTGTTTAATTAATGTCTACCGGTCTAACCTTTCCTGAGTTTTAATAAAAACAACTGATCTTCGTCAGGGTTCGAACACGTTTAGAAAACGGAGATGTCTACTCAAATGCCTTTATCAACTGAATATAACTTTTATAGCAATGGGAAAAAAACATTACATCCTTGATCCGCGATTATTGGTAACAAGCTTGCTGAACATAGCATCTTGCAGTGTTTCTGTTTGAAATGGCGTGTTTGAAGATAATAATCATTTGAAATATTTCAGATTGAAGTCCTTTTTTCGGTTTTAATTTAATTTCTTTGCTCTATAAAATATTTTGTCTCTTACGGGAATTCTGATTGTCCTACAGTTTTGAAATTTTTAAATTAAAAAAAAAATTAACAATTTTAAAATAAAGACCTAATTAAGTTATTGCGTTATTTAAATTATCTTCAAAAGCCTCGAGTAAAAATAACTTCAAATAAAATATTCAACGATCGTCATGTCTTTGTTTATTTCAGGAAAATAAACAGTTCAAACAAATTAATTTAGTTAATTTATTTTAATTATCTACAAACTTTAATCCAAACACCGAACGCAGGAGAAAGACACATCCTCCGCAGTAATTATTGCCATTACGGGAATTTTGCCATTAGTTTTCGAAGTGTTATTCTCAGCAGAGGTAACAATAATTACTATGGTAATTAGAGCCTCGTGTTTTATTCACAGAATAACTCTATCGAAAACAGTGTTGATACTGTGGACACAAAAACATATTAGTTAAACGAGGAATTTAATCGTCGATAACATTTTATTTCTTTAGTATATGACACACGTCAGGAAATAGCAGATGGTCACATTCGAATTTAAGGTTAATAACGAATCTTTGGTCTAAGAGTAGTCGATAATATCAAAATAGACTTCGTATCCAGAGTTACACTAGAGAAAGCCAACTCAGTGCATCTGTCGAAGGATTTTCGAAATATCTTTTTTTTATCATCAGACTAAATCCAGGGATGATCAATTTGGGGGAATAATGAATTTATTCAACCAATATTTCACTGTGTTTGCATCTAATTAAGCCATTTAACTCCCCATGAAAAAAGGAAACACCTCCCACATCTGATCTATATTAATCTGTTTTTCTCACACTGAATTTGTTTTATTTCTATATGAATGGTAATATTAGCTGTTTCTCGCTAAGGAAACATTCGAAATTCATTGACCGACTAGTCAGTACCACTTTCTTTTGAATTTTGTAAAATCTTTTTCTTAAAACAATTTTTCAGCAAAACCAGTGTTGGGTCTGTAAAAATTCGTCTGCTCTCATATATAGAGATATGTCACGTGATATGATGCGATCCCTCATTGGTTAATTAAACCACTTGGGTTTGGAAAAGGGAGAAGAGATTCGGACCTGCTCTGAAGCGACACGCAAGGAATCCTCTTCGCCGCCAAGGTACCAGTTACGAAGCTTTAAAAGATATAAATCGTCTGACCTATTTCAATCCCCCAGATGGGTAAGTCCGCTTGAGATATTTTCTCTATATATAGGATAGGGCATTGTGCTTATGTTAATCGTGTTATTCATGTTTTTAAACGTAAATAAATACCATTATTTAATGTTGATAAAGATGTCATTCTTATTCATGTTAGCCTCAAAGTAACGTGGAACTAGTAGAATAACAGGTTTATTAAGTCCAGTAGTTGTTATCGCCCTTTTCTGCATTTCCATTTGAAGTCGTGTCGAATGTCAACATCTTGATTATGTCATTATTTTCTCTTTGAGTAACATGTGCTATCCATTTTAGTTGTTGCTTCTGTTGGTAGTCCTCAAGTGATGTGCTTTATCTTATTTAGTACAGAACTTTGTTTCTGATTATATGCCTTTCAGAAACTAAACTGTGTAAGGGGTGTGCTTAGACACAAGTAAATTAATACGAGACTGCTGCGTAATATTTAATATACTTTTAATATGAAAAGGATGGGTTTAGTGGTTATACCTATGTAGGATGATCATGAGACCCAGGTTGATTTGAGGTGATTTCCAGGTATACGACAACTTCGGAAAGTACCTGAAAACGATACTACGAGATGACCCAAGCCTTGTGCGTGAAATTGGGTAATCGAAACCGTTTGTAAGCCCATTAATGGTTGTGAGAAGAGTTTGGGCGAATTGGCTGTGTTCAAAGCTTTGATCCCGCCAGATGATACAGATGATAGAGCCTCCTCCACAGGTGTGAGACTTGGATATACCTAGAAGAGACAAGGAAAAGGTCTAAACGCTCGAGAACAAATGCTTGATAAAGCTCCTCTGCAACTCCTACTTGGAGCATAAAACCAATAACAATGTACGGAGCAAGATCAAAAGTCTAGTAGGTCGACAGGAATCTCTCCTAGCCAGTCATCGGAAAAATTCTTGTTTTGGCGACATCACACGGTATAACTGCTTTTACAAGGCCATCATTATTAAAAACGTAAGTTCTGGTCAGACGACATCTAAGAGTTGACGAACATGACAATGTCGGTATTTCTGAGATATACCACCAACAGAATAGTCTAGTGTCATTCATCGCTTCGCCATAATTTGTCTTCTTTTATTTTATTTTGCACTGTTTTAGAGTTTTTCAGCAACCCATTGGCAACTCGTGCAGTTTCCCTCGAGGTATGTGTATCGATTCTTACTCTCCATTGGACCATTCTCGCCTCCATATCTATCTACTCAGGTCAGATGTATTGAAAAGGCGGGTATCAGCAATCTCCTGGCATCAGATGCTGCGCCCAAAACATTATCCAAAACACAAATCCGCATTGATGACTAATTTATTATCCTGTTTCTTTCATTTACTTCCTCTTTTGTCAGCAGCCAATTTATGTCCCTCTTGTAGACCGAAAACATTAACACAAAAAGAAGCGTAGCCAACGGTCACAGGAGGACGACAGGGCTCCTCCTCAAGACCAACAAGAAAGCTTCTAGCTTGCACGACACACAGTTGTTTCTTGATCTTAGTATTATGCATTTCAGGAGTAGTGGTGATGGAAAGAAAGACTAAATATAATATAATGATCTATCTACATCTGATTACAGTATAACATTAGATCTTCATCAGCAACTCTGAGTATTGAATGCTGTTGAAACGCATTATTACTCAACGATATCATCTTTTTTAATCAATTCGCACCAAGAACGGCAATAAAGTCACTAAGACGCAAGGAGTTCCTGAGTGTTAAAAATATGAGAGAAAAACACTTTTAAGGAGAGAGAACAATAAAAGAACAGGAATTAAGAAGACAGAAGATAACGTTTGACATTGCAGTTAGATTTTTGAAGATCAAATTTGACGGGAAGCAAGAAGCCGGAAGAGAGTTCCACTAGCAAGAAGTACGAGAAAAGAAACTGTTAGCATAGGTCTTACGGTTACATCTAGCTAATAAACTGCAAAACTGATGAGATGATACCGCCAATCTAGTACTGCGCTTAAATTCATAAAGTCTAGGTAACTTAGAGGAGAGTTCATCCGAACAATTACCATGAAAGTATTTACAGAAAAGGCACAGGGAAGCTATTTTACGGTGGAAATAAAACAAAATAAAATTTCAGATTCCTCTTTGGAATTCTATCAAGAATCTCTAAATATATAGCAGCATCACTAAACCAGACGCGTAAGCGCTATTCAAAACAAAGCAGAAAGGTAGACGTAGAAATATGTAAGATAGATTCTAGAGAAAAAATGTAAAGGAAGGAATGCGGAAACTGCGACGAGAAATGCCATACTTTACACATAATAAATTTATGCGGCCCGCAGGAGCACGACGAATATTATTTTGAAATACCCCATTAAATATCGCTGTCAGTAATCTATTCAAAAGAGTAAAATTCGTTATATGGTAATATTTATAATTCCTTCCCTAATTCTTCATCTAACGACACTATTCACTATTTCCTTTTCTTCTAAAGGTTCTATTTAACATTTTTTTCTTCTAAAAGCCCTATTTAAAATAACTTCTAAGACACTATGTCCAATATTTGCTTCTTTATAATTCGTAGCTAGTTTCTCCCTTTGCTATTATGTTACCAGCAATAACCAAGCCGTTAATACAGTGAAAAGGCAGGTAGGAACAGAACTGAATTCTTACTTAACAAATAAAACGCCATCTGATAATATCAGCTCGTCTGCCGCATCTTCTCCTTGTCAATGCCGCAGAAAGAACCTAATGTTTATTTTCCTTGGCATCAGACCAGAAAGCTCTAATATCCTAATATCAACATTGTTTTAATGGAGAATTTATTGGCATCTTTACAAAGTCTAATCAAGTTACATGGAATATGTTCAGCTTTGAAGCGTTTAGAAAAAGGAACGACGTAAGCAAACATTGAAAAGAAGTATAAAGAGCTATGAATCGAATAGGAATACGATAAGTTTTCAACATTGCTATATTTTCTTCTATTAAATACTCTATGTTAAATTTCAACAATTACACAGCTGTCTCTCCATGGCCCAATTATTTAGACACTGGTTCTGTCCCAATCACAGAAGTTTAAGCCGTGTCGGCTTTCCTCAGTACCTAGATGAGTGACCGCTTGGAGACACTGGGTTCTGTAACGTTGGATGTGAAGGCGGTGTACTGGGTAACGGCTCGGAATTGGAAATCGGGGAACCGAGTTCTAATTTCAGTTTGTTTCGTCATATTCACCTACCTGCAAATTTATCTCAGAAAATCTTTAAAACATTTTCTGATGTCAAGGAATACTCGTTGCCATTTTTGCAATATCAAAGAATACTCGTTGTCACTTTCGAAATACTCATTGTAGTAGAGACTTTGTAATCGCAGATACAACTATAATAACACCGTTGAACAATACTGGCGTCAGACGCCTTCAAATAACACTCGCACTAATAGTACTTGCTCGATAATATTCGCTCGAAAAGTAACCACCAAATAGTGATCCGAATACAGAAATAGTAAAGGGAAGAGAGTAGAGAATAGGGGTTCGTATGTGACATGCGTGATACACGTTTAGGCTATCATGTATCTTTCGATACATGACTGATGAGGCAGATTTTTTTTCGCGCAGGAGGTTGCAATTTCTTTCTGCGTTAGACCAGTTGCCATCCAAGTTTATAAAACCCAGTCTGTCCTGCCATAGCTGAGGGGGGAGAAGAAGTGGATTCATACCTTTCCCAGGTTTATTAGCACGTAAGCGAATGTAATAGATCCTACTGAAATTCGAACTCTGTTCTCCGATTCCTATTTATTTCAGTCTCTTCAAATCCATCTATCCATCTTAGCCTGTTCAAATCCATCTAGCTCAGTCTGTTCAAATCCATATGTCTGTCTATCTCAGTCTGTTCAAATCCATTTATCTCAGTCTGTTCAAGTCCATATGTCTATCTATCTCAGTCTGTTCAAGTCCATATGTCTGTCTATCTCAGTCTTTTTCAAATCCATTTATCTATCTCAGTAATTTAAAATCCATTAATCTCAGTCCGTTCAAGTCCATCTGTCTCTCTATCTCAGTCTGTTCAAATCCATTTATCTATCTTAGTCTGATCAAATCCATTTATCTCAGTCTGTTCAAATCCATCAGTAAATCTAAGTCTTTTGAAAACCATCTGTCTGTCTGTCTCAGTCTGTTCAAATCCATCTGTCTGTCTATCTCAGTTTTTTCAAATCCATCTGTCTGTCTTTCTCAGTCTGTTCAAATCCATTTATCTATCTGTCTGTTCAAATCCATATGTCTATCACAGTGTGTTCAAATGCATTTATCTATCTCAGTCTTTTCAAATCCATTTATCCCAGTCTGTTCAAATCCATCTGTCTGTCTATCTCAGTCTGTTCAAATCCATCTGTCTGTCTATGTCAGTCTGTTCAAATCCATTTATCTCAGTCTGTTCAAATCCATCTGTTTGTCTATGTCATTCTGTTCAAGTCTATCTATCTATCTATCTATCTATCTATCTATCTATCTATCTATCTATCTATCTATCTATCTATCTATCTATCTCAGTCCGTCAGTTATGTGCCGTGCGTGATACACGTTTACGCGATCATGTAACTTTCAATACATGTCTGACGAGGCGAATTTTTTCCCCACAGTAGGTTGGCATTTCTTTCTACCGTAATGCAGTTGCCATTCAAGTTTATAGAACCAGGTCTGTCCTGTTATTTACCCATAGATGAAGGAGGATGAAGACGTGGATTCATACCTTTCCCAAGGGTATTAGCACGTAAGCTGTAATGTAATGGATTCGACTGATATTCGAACTCGGCCCTCCGATTCCTATTTATCTCAGTCTGTTCAAATCCATCTGTCTATCTATGGTATGTGCCATGCAGGATACACACTTAGGCGATCATGTATCTTTCAGTACATGACTGGCGAGGCAGATTTTTTTTTTCCCGCAGCAGTTTGCCATTTCTTTCTGCGGTAGACCAGCATCAGATTCGGCATGAAATCTTGATTTAGAAATTTCGTCGCATTTTAAGTCATTTAAGTCGAACTGATATCTTTCTACCACTTGCTCTAAAAATTAATTAGATAATTAGTGTCCAGGTGTTAAGTTGGCGTGCCGAAAAAAAAAATTTCTTAGCGGGCCGGATATGGCTAGGGTCGGAAGTTTGTCGATTCCTGGTCTATGATATTCATAGAAATCATATGTAGGACTATTTTTCTATAAATTTCTTCAGCAGCATAAACGCCAATATTGGGTAATAGATTTTTCCCAGCGGTAGTTTTTTTCTGTTCACCCAGTGAAATGGCTAATAACCTCTCGAGATAGAGTGTTACGGAATGAGGTTGTTGTAAGGGCGTACAAAGAGTGAGTAAGTATTATTATCTCATATTATAAAGTTATGTATTGGAGATAACGTTTTCCACTGCATATGAAGACGTTAATACGAGATTGATCGGAGAAGCATCGCCTGCCTTTCCAGATAATATTAAAATGTTTTTGCCTTCCCCCTCTCTTTTATTTATTATTATTATTATTATTATTATTATTATTGTTATTTTTATTTCCTTTGATATCTGGCGTTTACACATTTCTTTCCGTGCCCCGCCCAGGGACCTAAGGTTAGAAATGGCATCATGACACTTTCCACTGCAAAAAAAATATATAATAATAATTACATAGATAAAGCCCTTCGTAAAGTGTGGGCTGTACTTGTCAGAAAATTTTTTTGTATCTCTTTGAGGCATGGACTTCCAGGGATCCATTCAATTAGTCTACTGCAATCTTTTCCAACCAGTCCAAGAGCTCCAACTACAACAGGGATTGTTGATGTTCCTATGTGCCACATTTTTGAGATTTCTATTTCAAGGTACTTGTATTTTGACAGCTTTTCGAATATCTTCAAAGATACATTGCCGTCTGCAGGGACTGCGATATCAATAAGGAGGCACTTATTATTATTATTATTATTATTATTATTATTATTATTATTATTATTATTATTAATAAACAAATGAGTATACACCGGAAATCAAAATAAAATTATTATTATTATTATTATTATTATTATTATTATTATTATCATTATTATTATTATTATTAATAATAATAATAATAATAATAATAATTTTCCTTTGATTTCCGGTGTATACTCATTTGTTTCTGGGCCCCTAACCAGAGACCTAAGGTCAGAAATGCCGTCATGACATTTTCCACTGAGCAACTTTGAAAAAGAAATCACACATATTTTACATGGATAAAGCCCTTCGTAATTTGTAGTGTGTACTTGTGAAAGCATTTTTTGTATTCCTTTAAGGCATCGGCTATCAGGAATCCCTTCAAT
>OZ038513.1:34905948-34928448 GCA_964036315.1 Acanthosepion esculentum
ATATATATATATATATATATATTATGACAAGGACCGACAATTATTTTTAAGACATTCTTATGTTTATACGTTCCTTTTTTTATAGATACAAATATTTAAGTAAATGCTCTGTTTAAAATAAACAGTATTAACATTTACCGACTTGGATGACCGAGAAATTGTCATAGAAAATAAGCGTCCTCCGACAGAAATTTGATATATCATTATACAAAATCAACCAACAAACAACTGTTATCGATCATTGCAGCATTAATGGATTCAAAGTATAGTTATCTATTAGATAAAACCAATATCAGCACAATAAGAACGTATCTCCAAATTGAACCAAGTTCAATACTTATAAAGCGTAGCAGAGTAAACTTTTTTTTTAGATTGATGTACACTCTCTGTAAGGTTCAAGAGATAAAAACTTACAGAATACGAGGCACATATTTTATGGGGATATGTGGGGAAGATATATGCGGGGAAGATAACAGTTGACTGTAAACTTTAACAGATTAAGACTCTAGTGAGGAAGCATCGTCTTGGGAGTCAGTTCCACAAAGCAACTGTTCATGGGAAGGAACCTGCTTAAGCAGAGCTTACATGCTACCAATTGAATATTAAGGGAATGCGAGTTGTTCCCTATAATGTGTGTGGCCTGGCAGGTCTTAGCGATGAATGTTTGGATTAGTGGAACTAAGGGATGTAGTTTATTTGATCACTTTCCATGGATATCTTGTAACATTTCATCTGTGTGGAAGAGTTTGTACAGTAGAAAATAATTCATCACCCGCAAGGACGTGGAGACACTTTTGGACTCTACTAAGACTGGAAAATGAAGACTGGACAGAAGCTGCATGTATATGGTAGCAGTACTCCATTTTAGTTTTATTTGACTCTTGTAAAGCTAGAGGAGAGCATGAGGAGACAGTTATTTACTGGAGTAGTACAGGGAATCAATCATTTTCCCAGTATAATTATAACAGACTGCGTTCATCCGTGCTTTTAAAAAATCACCTTCCCAACGATCAAAGTCAAAATGAGGATGATCTTGTGCAAAATAGAAACTATAATATTACGTACAAGATATTTAGGTGTCGGCATTAAATAACCTATAGAAGTTGATATATCATTATACAAAATTAACCAACAATCTACTGTTATCGAGCTCCCTACTATAATCTTTCGCGTCGTTGTGTGTGAAAGTCCAGTGTTTAATCTCCATCAAATTTCGACTAGTATAGATCGGTGCAATGCTTCAATACTTGTAGGGTTTATTTTTTTTCATATTTTTCGGTCTATAGTCCTCATCTTTGTTACGTTTCGGCCGTTGTACGCTCCGGCCTTCTTCAGGTGGTTGGAATTTCGACCTGAACCCTTTATTTCGCTCACTGGGGTAGACTGTTCTAGTTCCTCGTGTCATGTTTAATGGATGTCAGTTATCAGTTATCTCCTGTTATTTTCCCTCTGAAAGTTCTCCACTGCCTTAAGCGGTTATTGAACTCACACTCTTTGGGTCCTGTCACTGGATCTAACCAACGCCTTTATCCACTGTGCCATATGTCCTTGAGGACATCTGTGCATCAATTTCTGGGTATTATGAAACTAAAATCTTCAGCAACAATTTTTACCAGCAATTTTTGCTGTTACCAAATCATGTTTTTACCAGAGCTCATATTGCAACTTTGTTGTTATTATCGCTTTTCTCTGGTACTCCTTATTACTGGTTTCTATACTGTATTCATTTCTATGTTTGGTCGGCTCAGGAGATTTTTGTGTCCTAGCATATGTACTGATTCCTTAAGTTTACGAATTTTCCAATGGTGTTCCTTGTCTATGATCTCAACCTAAGACTGAGGGCGGTGATCTCCCTTCTCTCTCCATATGTGGTCTGCCACGTCTGATTTTTCCACTTCCCTTCGTGTTACAGCTTTCTGGTGTTCTTGAAGACTCACCTTAAGGGGATGGCCTGCCTCTCCTTTATATTTATACGGCCGAAAAGTTGTAATAAATATGGCGACAACGATGAGGACAATAACTGGAATAATGTAAATAATGTACATAATGCCTCATCTCAGAAATATAGACAGATATTTTGTATGGTTTGTTGTGTTAATATTACCCGTTTCTTTATAAGTAAACAACAGGTTTTCATTCACCGAACTGCTCTCGTTTTAATTTTTTAAAATATTAGGACAGTTTTTTTCTCTCGGGAAAACAGGTAGGTGTTACTGCTCTTTTCGTTACTGGTATGGGTCTCTTTCGTTGCCTTTTGTTTTAAGTGTGGAAAGACAGCATCTTGAATATGCCATCATTTTTTCTTCGAGTTACGTGTGCTATCCATTTTAGTTGTTGCTGTTCTTGAAAGGCACCAAGTTATGTGGTTTCGTTTATGTCGTAAGGTTTATTTGCTTATGATTCTGTAGCGCCAGTCCACGAAGTCTGAAGACGTATGTACTCGGTAAGACCTTTGCTGGAAGTCATTTTGAAACCATTGAAATGGTTTTATACAGCTACCATTAAGGGTTAATTCTAACCTAGCTTGGTGCCTGATGAGGCTTTTTAAGAATCTGACTAGCTTTTAGGTCTTGTTTTGCTTTGGTAGCAACTTGTGGAGTCGTGTGAAATCTCTTCTGGCATAACATAACGAATTTCATTATCTCCAAGATAACTATTATAGTTTATTTATAAATACTACTGATTATGATCACAAGACCTGAAACCCGTGTAGCTCCAAACATGGAAAATATAGTATAATATATATATATATATATATATATATATATATATATATATATATATAGTTAAACCGAGAGAGCCAGACAAAACTACCAAGGTTTCACCTAATTAGTAGGTGAAAACTTGGTAGGTTTGTCTGGGTCTCTAGGTTTAACTAGGTGTGCTCTACTCACTGTATTGAGACCTTTATTTAGTTAGTTGCGTACTCGTATCGGATTTTTTTCTTTGGGCTTTGGACCTGCATGCCGAACGATTGTTTTCGAAAGGCGTTCATATTCTAAGCTTTTTCTTTTTTTTAGACCTTTTTTTTTCTTCCAAATTGATTTATTTGCAAATCAAGAAACCGAAGGTTTTCCGAAACGAGTGTAGTTACTCATACTTATAAGATTACTACTGCTACTAATATATATATATATATATATATATATATATATATATATATATTTTAAATTAAATAACCAAAATATTTATGATCAAAAATCATAAGCGGCTACTATTCTTTCTCTTTAATATATGCATAATATGTGTGTGTATGTGTGCGTGTGTGTGTGTTTCTTCTTTTTTATGTACCGTATCCCTTCAGGACGTGGGCGATCATTGCCCTCCACATATTCCTGTTCTTCTAGCTCTTCCTTTCGTTCTTTCTTTTTTTGTTACTTTTCCCCAACCTTGTTCTACCATTCATTTATTCAAACTTACTCTTCTTTATTTTTTTTTTCTTTCTTTACCCGTGAGTTTATATGCTATTCCGTAAGACGGACATTAGAAATGGGTATCGGATTAAAAAAAAAATGACAGTAATACAATATCGCCATAGTCAAATGATTTTTTTTTTTATTTCAAACAGACGATTTATCAAAGATCAAGTTAATACGAAATCAATCATTGCATAGCACCATTCCCATGAGCCTTTTATCATATAATGGCATAAACACAAAACGTACAGATAAATATACAATTGTAAATATGTATATGAATGCGGGTGTTCATACAGACACACACACACATATGTATATATATATATACTAAGTTCATAAAAAATAAAAATTTACTGAATCAGAGAAATGAAATAGCTATTTTTTGTCATCATTGCCATAAATTTTCCTTAAATAATATTTAAAAATAAAATTAAAAAATGTGAGCTGGGAATATACATACATATAGTTTATATGAAAAAATAATTTTAAATAATTTAAGTAAAAATAAATATAGTCTATTATATTTTAAAATTTGAGTTAAATAAAACGAAAGCTAACCCAAACACCCTAGAAAGAATCTTTAAGTATACAAGTAAGAAAAAAAGTCAATAAACTTTTTTGTTGTTAATAAAAAAAACCCCCAGACGACATGAATTTAACGGATGTCAGAATTCATTGAAAAATACACCCCTACCCTCCCTAAACTTAACCTCTTTTTCGAACGTAACTCATAATTGATACAACAATAGTTAATAAAAATGAACACGCTACCGCCCCTGTTTGAATGATTGGATTTCTCTGTATCCTTGGAAACTTGAAATTATGAATTTATTTATATGTGCGTTTAAAACTCAGTAAATTTAAAAATAGGTTATTGAAATATTCGCTTGAAGATGAAACGGGACTAATGCTTTTAATTTAATTATATAATTAAATTTGAAGTGTTTAGCTTCAGTTATTGAAACATGGTTATTCCTGTGTAGCGAAAAACATATTTTAGTAAATATATATAGATATATATACGGGCAGTATTAAGTATATGTAAATTAACGAAGTGAGGAAGTGAGGGGGGAGAGAGATATGATTGAGTTAGATGTAACATTTCTATTCTTTCAAATTTAAATTGTTTGAGGAAATCCAGACATTGACACATTAAACTCACAATTCCAAAATTCTTAATATTCCGTCAAAAATGTGTAAACTTCATTTCATTTTTCGTTTCAACCTTTGGAAGTAAAATCTGATGATCCGCTGTCCTTTAAAAGGGCTGTGGTGAAATAATTTATTATATGGAACCTTAAAGTGGTCTGTTTTTTATTTAACTTATTAGCTCTGATTTACATTGAGCTCTCTGGATTACCTAGTTTTTCGTAAACTAAATATATATATATATATATATATATATATATATATATATATATATATGCATATGAGGAGATATATCTAGTGAAAGTGTCAGAAATGTTATTAAATTAAAGTAAATGCTTCTGCTATGGTATTGCCCGTCTTGCAAAAGATTTCCAAGTGTGGAATTTATTGATTCTCTGATTGGCATCGATCCGAAGTTAGCAGCCTGACTATAGTGCACGAGCTTGTCTGGGAAATCTCCTTTCAAATTAAACGTTTTTCAAAGAGTTGAAAACAAGTAAATAAAATTGGACACGAAAATACAGCGAAGACAACTTCGGGCGAATTGTAGCTAACAAAGTAACGTTACGCAACCGAGCAACCCACCGCCCACATAAGTATATATGTATATACAGGTTGTATCAAAGATAACATTTACAAACATTGGGGGCGGGTTCCCAACACCAAAACAAGGGCAAAAGTCAATATAAACATATATCCGCAAATCCTTATGTTGATGATTATGTTGCAACGATTGACTTTGTTATTCTTCTAGGCGTCGATGACATCAGTTATTGTGGATCTACACAGTTTCTTAACCATATGTCTACAGACTTATCGAATCTATTCATATCTATCTATCTATCTATCTATCTATCTATCTATCTATCTATCTATCTATCTATCTATCTATCTCAATCACTCTATTATCTATCAATCTATCACAGTCTGTTCATTCCATCTATCTATCTATCTATCTATCTCCATTATCTATCTATCTATCTCAGTCTCTCCATTATCTATCAATCTATAACAGTCTCTTCATTCTATCTATCTATCTATCTATCTCAGACTCTCCATTCTCTATCAATCTATCACAGTCTTTTCCTTATATCTATCTATCTATCTATCTATCTATCTATCTATCTATCTATCTATCTCAGTCTGTTCATTATCACTCCCCCTCTCTCTCTCTCTGTCTCTATCTATCTATCTATCTATCTATCTATCTATCTATCTATCTATTTATCTCTCTATCTATCTATCTATCTATCTGGCTGTCTACTTTTTTAAGGCCACGTCTTCACCTTTTAATTATTTTCATTTGTAAAATATATCTATATATTTTTTTCTGAACTGAAGAAAATTTGAATGAATGTTTGTCGTTAATTATTTAGGCTTCTAGTATTTGTGATTATTTTTCGATAGTTATAAAAGCTAAAGTATTATTGTTGTACGAAAAGTTATTTTATTTAGCCAAAATAATATTAATATTATTATATGATTTGACAGTCTATATCTATAAACGCTTTACCTTCGACATTGAATATTCTTCAAATATAAATATCGTTTTAAACAATATCTATCAATGTATCAATCTATCTATCTATCTATCTATCTATCTATCAATATATATATATATATATATATATATATATATATATATATATATATATATATATATTAATGAAAAACACACCACTTTAAGGCTCCATTGTAAAATGGTCTGTTTATCTTTAAATTATTAGCTCGGGATTTACTTTCAGCTCTCAGGATTTAATCCTCCTTGGGACTACCCATACGGAATAGTGGTAGTCCCAAGGAGGATTAACTTTTTCGCAACTTAATTATATATATATATATATTCATAATATATATATATATATATATATACACACACACACACACACATACATATATATATATATATAATTTAATGTATATTTTGATAGCATTATCAGTTTTCATTTTTATCTTATTTCATTTTGTTATATATATATATATATATATATATATATATACTATTGATATGTGTGCGTGTGTGTGTGCGTGCGTGCGTGTGTGTATCTTATTACTCTAAACGTTATAAGCACGTTTGTTTTATTAGAGATACTCTATCTCTTAAACGTTAGACATTAATTCTACTTTTGCATCTTCAGTGAAGATAAATATGTTTGAAGTGTCCATATATATATATATATATATATATATATATATATATATATATATATATATATATATATATCTGTGTGTATCTTATTACTCTGAACGTTATAGGCATGTGTGTGTGTGTGAGAGTGTGCGTATATGTGTATGCGTATCTTATTACTCTAAACGTTATAGGCACGTTTACTTTAGTAGAGATAATCCATCTCTTATCCGGTTGACATTAATTTCACTGTTTAAAAAACACAGAGATATCTACAAAAGCAAGTATACCAAGAAAATATACATTTATCTGAAATCATTTCGGATTTAAATTATCCAATAATAGAACCACCTAAAAGCCTACCCGTAATTTATGCTGTAACTAAGCTGAGGAAACCTTAATTATACTTTCTGGGAGAGAGCCCATCATCTGGCGAGACCAGTGCACTCAAACGCTCGGTCACGATGACTTGTAAAATTCGTTTTAGCGCAACCGTCGTTGGACATTTTATTATAGTTGATTTAAGTTAAGCTTGTGCTAAAGTATGGTAGGAATTCCAGGTACATTCCAAAGGTGTCTCCCAGCTGGGAAAACCTGCCATCACCGATAGAATAAAGAGGTTACATGGTCTTAAAGCGAATGTTCTAACCACACAGCTACAGTGTATTCGAATGATTACGTTTATTTTTACTTGTTCGACACATTTCGTACAATCTTTTTAAACTTTAGTTTCCATTTTAATTTAACCCTTTCTGATTCGGGTCAGTATCTGTTCAGCATCCTTTGAAATATATTTTTTATGTTTCTTTAGGATCTTCATTTAACACGAGACTAAATTACAATGTAGCAAGTAAGATTATCGATTCAGCTCAACAACGTAACGTGTTCTTTAAATCGATGATTGTCTAATCGATATAATCTTAGTTGTAATGGCGCGTGTTGCCTATATTACAGAAATAGAAGGATAAATTCGAAAACATAATCGAACAAAAAAATCCTAGAAAATTACAAGATTAATAGAATTTATTAACTCAAACAGACAAAATAAGACTAACACATTTCCTTGTTAGCAACAAACTCGTCTTTTTTATTTCATTAACCATTTCACCCCAAGCAAACCGGGTATGCCACTAGTACACAGGAGGCCACAAAGAGTGAAAGTGAGAGAAAAGAATGAGTATATGGACGATCTAAGAAAGGATAAATGAAGAACGGGCATTTTTCAAAGTCAAAGATTTGATCAGATACATAACAATGAAACACAAATGCGTTTAGTTTGTTCATAGAATTAATCAATTTTTGCTTTTCTTCTTCATCATTTCATGCAAGGTGGCAATGACACTAGTACTCAGGAGGCTACAGGATGTGAAAGTGAGAGATAAGAATGAGTATTTGGACGATTTTAAATGAAGAACGGGCATTTTTCAAAGTGAAAACTGTGATCAGATGCATAATAGTGAACCACCAATGCGTTTAGATAGTTCATATAATTAATCATCTTTTGAGTTTCTACTTCATCATTTCAAACAAGCCGGTAATGACACTAGTACTCAGGGGGTTACAGGGAGTGAAAGTGGGAGAAATGTTTCCAGCAATACCTTTTTGAAAACCAAATGTTTCCAGCAATACATTTTTGAAAACCAAATGTTTCCAGCAATACATTTGTGAAAACCAAATGTTTCCAGCAATACATTTGTGAAAACCAAATGTTTCCAGCAATACCTTTTTGAAAACCAAATGAAAGTCACTCAAAATCATTTTCGGCATAAAATGACCGCTAAGGTTTGAATGCAGTTAAATAAAACAACCAAAGCCAAAACATCTAATTCATCAGACCTCATATTTAAATTAAAAAAGAAATCGGAAAATATAAAAACAAAAAATCGGGTATAAAAAAACAACATTTTTTAGTGAGAGTGTGTGTGTGGGAGTGGGGAAACAAGTGTGAGAGAAAAATGTATGATAGCTGTAGAGAGAGGTGCAACAGTGACTATTGACATTGTCGCCTTGCTTGGGGTGAACTGATTAACAATATATTGAATAAGCGTGAGTATTATCAGAACAAAAGAAGAGTGATAAACGGTATATAAGTAATATATATATATATATATATATTTGTCATCCACAGACAGACTGTTTCGCTGTTTCACAGCTCATCACTGTGGCTAGACGTCCGGTTGCCTCTAGCTAGGATCGAAACCCGAACTGAATATGCGACAGTCAGAACTTCTACCATTAGGCCGTCGGCGCACGGCAGAGATTAAGGTGAATTTTAGCGTGTTTATTTTTAGATTTAGATAAAAACACAGTGACTGACAGTGACTCAATTCTGCCGAAGAGTCGTGCAATATTAGCTTAAATAGTCACTGTTTTACAAACTCACACCTCAAACCAGAGAGCTCAACCGAAATTAATTTTTTAGGAGCCAATATTTTTGTCATCCACAGACAGACTGTTTCGCTATTTCACACACACACACACACACAGAAACACACACACACACACACACATACACACACACATGTGTGTGTGTATATATATATATATATATATATATATATATATATATATATATATATATTGTTCTTATATACCGTTTACCACTCTTCTTTTGTTCTAATAGTACTCACGCTGTATTCAATATATTTTTTAATGATTTCAGCCCAACCAAAGCCGACAATGTCCCTAGTATACAGGGGATTGAACAGAGTGAAAGTGAGAGAAAGAATGGATATATGGGGGATTGTCAGTCAGTTATGTGTCATGTGTGATACACGTTTAAGCGATCATGTATCTTTCGATACATGAATGACGAGCCAGATTTTTTTCCACAGTAGGTTGTCATTTCTTTCTGCGCTAGACCAGTTGCCATCCAAGGCTATAAAACCCGGCCTGTTCTGCCATTTAGCCATAGCTGGTTGGGTAAGAAGAGGATTCCTTCCTTTCCTAAGGGTATTAGCACGTAAGTGTATGTAATGCATTCGACTGGAATTCGAACTCGGCTCTCCGATTCCTCAATTCGAGCCATGGAGGACTGAGGAGAGGATTAAAAGATGAATGGGATTCAATAAGATAGAAAATGGCCATTGAAGATGCATTTCAATTTTCGAAGGTTGTAGAAAGGCCTAAGTGATGCTGGGTTCAATACGTCTTCTGAGATAGACGTCTACGACGCCTCTTTTCTTATTATGTGCCCTAGAAATTCCAACTGTCTCCTTTTGATGCTAAAAATAAGTGTACATTTTGTTTCCATGTTCATCGTTCTTCAGAGGTTCTGACTATGGTATTCCCAGCATCTGTCTTTAGAACCATATCTCTTCATCTCTGTGGAATTTATTTTAATAATTTCACCCTCAGTAAAGACAATAAAGTCTCTAAGAGGCAAGGGAGTTACTGGGCATTAGAGAATATGGGAGAAAAATTCACAAAAAGACAGAAGATAACGATTGACATTGCATTGAAATTTTTGAAGATAAAAGTTGACTGGAAAACAAGAAGCCGTAAGAAAACTTGCGAAAACATGAAGTGCGATAATAGGGGCTGTTAGCCTAAAACTTACGGTTACATCTTGCCGTTTCAAGTTTACAATGATGAAACCTTGCCGCCAATCGAGTACTCAGTTTCGTGTACTGCGTTCAAATGCAACAAATCTAGTTACCCCAGCCAAAATTTCATCAGAATAATTACAGTGAAGGTATTTTTAGAAAGAGCACAGGGAAGAAACGATACAGGGACGGGAAAGTGACTGAAGTCGAGGTGCCAGGTCAGGACAAATGACATGGCAGATTTTTCTTTGGATTACATCAGGAATCTCTAAATATGTACTAAGCGCACCAGATCAGGTGCGGCAAAAATATTCAAAACAAGGACGAATAGTAGACTTATAAATACTCAAGATGTGTAAATATAAATGGAAAAAGTTTCAAGCTTCTGCCTATCGCCACTCTGTGTTTACATCAGTATTCACAATTATATATATATATATATATATATATGTATGTGTGTGTGTGTGTGTGTGTGTGTGTGTGTGTGTGTGTGTGTGTGTGTGTATGTATATATATACTGAAAGAAACACAATAAAATGGAAATAGATGCAAGAACACACAGGTGCCATAAAAAGATAAGAATATAGATATCTTTCTCACCCTTTCTCGGACCAGTCTTAATTGTTTTATTAACATTCACGCAGAACTTTTCCACTGCCAGTTCAAGGAAGACATTTGGGACACTAACACGCACAAAAAAGACAATGCCTAAAATCGAGAATATTTGACATCGAAAAACATAAGAAAATGTATTTCCTTTTAATAATATCTGGAAATATCCACTCATTGACTGATGAACGTCGCGAGACCGAAAACACGTTCAGTAATAAAGCATAATATATATATATATTTTTAAATCCGCATGACAACCAAAAATGTTTGCTGTCTCTCTCTCTCTCTTCTTTTTAATATACACACTTTTCACTCGTTGGAACTACCATACCCCCCCTATATATATATATATATATATATATATATATATATATATATATATATATATATATATACAAACGTGTGTATATATATAATTCATATATTTATACCTAGATGAGAAAAATAAAATGCTTTCATAATCTGAAAATTAATTGAATGCTGTTTAGCTGGAAGCAAATGCATCTTCATAAAGAGATAGGGAGAAAGACAAAAAAGAAATCGCCAGAATTAATTGATAAGAGTAAAACTCTTCGGAGAGACAGATAAATCAATATCTAGAGCGAACCTTATAAAGACAACAACCAAAATATGGAACAAAACCAGTATAACAATCTAACTACACCGTTTTGCCGTCTAATTGAAGGATCTTTGCGAAAACGCATGGCAAGTGTTTCTTACAGAAAACGCAATCATTTAAAGAGGACTCTATTTAAAATCTATGAATATTAAAACTCCCCTACGATTAAAAGTTAATGATTAGACTTTTCTGATGAATAACAGATTGTCAAGTTTACCGGAAAAAAAATTCTAAATTAATCACTGGTCTGCGTAGCGATAAAATAATTATTTTCATCTACAGAACAAGATACCCGGCGTTTCTTCGAATCAGTACTGATCGCTTGAGAGCCATTTAATCCTCTTCTTCCATGTGCCGTTTCAATTCAGGAAGTTGGCGGTTATAGCTCGCCCCAATTTCCTGTCCTTTGTAGCTCTTAATAAATCTCGTTCTTTGCCATCTCTACCAAACCCTACACCGCCATTCTTTCGCACGTGGACGCCACTTATGACAAGACAAAAATGCCCGGCGCTGTTTCGAATCAACAATGGTTGCTTGAGTGTCATTTAATCTTCTTTTATGCGCTGTTTACATTCAGGACTTTGACGATCATGGCTCGCTACAATTTTCTGTCCCTTGTAGATCTTAATAAATTTCGTTTCTTTGCCTTCTCTTCCAAACCCTAGTCCGCCATCGATTCGCTCAATCTTTCCAGGTAGGTCTTGCGTTGCTTTACTCTGGTTCACTTATCATCAATCTATCCTGTGAGTATCAATATTTCCAAGCCTTCCTTCCTTATTATGTGCCGCAGAAACATAATCTATCTCTTGCTGTATACATTTCCTTTTTCTTGCCATTATCATTAGAACTTCGTCGTTGCTCACATATTCGGTCAGCATTCTCAGCATCCTTCTGTAGAACCACATTTCTGTTACTTCAAGTTTCTACTTCATCTACGAGTAGATTTTTCAGCATTCATTGCCATAGAGGACGGATATTCTATCATAGAGGAAAGCGGCTTCAACATCTATTTGGACCTAAAAAATGATGAAACCTTGCCGCCAATCGAGTACTGCGTTCTGTGTACTGCGTTCAAATGCAAAAAATCTAGTTACCCCAGCGGAAAGTTCATCAGAATAATTACAGTGAAAGTATTTGTAGAAAGAGCACAGTACAGTAATCATTTTTAAGTACGTGGTAAACACAATTTCTAAGATATTTTTTTTTTAGGTTTCAAGATATTTTGCTCAGCATTTGAAAACAATTTTTCGCTATCTCAAGTTTGCCTTCGAAATCTCCGTGTCACACTTTCCGTCCACTGTTAAATCACTTCCCAGATAGCTACATTCTTGCATCTGTTTCATTTCAGTATCTCAAATCTGCAACTAGCATACCGAATTGTCCCTTTTTTTGCTATAAAAAACACGTATTCTACCATTTTGCAATTAGTCCTTTCTTCACGTTTTCTTTCACTACCTTCTGTAGGGATCTTGTAGTTTCCTTTCCATATCTACTCTCAAGACTGTGTTATCTGCATCGCTAATGTTTTTAAGATTTTGGCCACCAATAATGAATCATGATAGGATTTCTAATTTTCTCAGAATCGCCTCGCTGTATAAGTTGAAAAGGTCTGCTGAGAAGACACATCTTGTCTTGCAACACTTCCTATTTTTTGTGTATTTACTGAATTAATTTCTGACAGTATAGTTTCTGGATTATTCAAATATCCTTCCGGATAAATGACAATTTTACTTAACAGTTCCGAAATTAAATAAGAGATTTCGAGGAACAGTTTAGGCGGATATGTGGGGAAGAAAACGGTTAAACCTAGAATAGAATAAGTTTTGGCTTTAGTGATCGGAAAGCATGATCTTGGAAGACGGTTTAACAAAGCAACAGTTCGGGAGAAGTTGGTCGAGTGTAACTTAGATCTCACCAAGGAAATGCAAAGGGAATGCGAGTAGTATGTGCTTAGTATGATCGGTCTTAGTCGTGAAAGTTAGAATAGGTTGAAATAACGAATGTAGTTCGTCTGAGCACTCCCCACCAAAGAATGTATTTCGTCTAAACACTTTCCACAAATGAAAGTATTTCCGTCAGAACACTTTCCACTAAGGAATGTAATTTTGTCTAAACAATTTCCACTATGGGATGTATTTTGTCTAAACACTTTCTAATATGGAATGTATTTTCATCTAAACACTTTCCACTATGGAATGTATTTTCGTCTAAACACGTTCCATATGGAATGTATTTTCGTCTAAACACTTTACACTATGGAATGTATTTTCGTCTAAACACTTTCCACTATGGAATATATTTTCGTCGAAACACTTTTCACAGAGGAATGTATTTCGTCTAAACACTTTACACTCAGCAATGTATTTTCGTCTGAACACTTTCTTACGTCGTTTCTTCAGTGAGAAAGAGGTTGTATGGTGAAAGATAATTCGTCACCCACCATTGCGCGGTGAGGCTTTTTGAATCTATTGACACGGGAAAGTGAAGGCTGGGCAACTCCTGTCCATATATAGCAGCAGTACTCAATTTTCGGCCCGATCTGGTTCTGGTAAATGGTGAGGAGAACACGAGGAATCAACTGCCTACTGGTGCAATACAGGCTGTTGATATTTTTCCAGCACCTTTAGTGATTGATCATACACACAAATTCCATTTGCAGTCTGGGCTGAGTTTAGGTCCAAATAGATGTTGAAACCCCTTTCCCCTATGATAGAATATCCGTCCATCGCGACTGGTGAAAGTTCAGGCCCGATTGTCAGTAATTTGCATTTCGAGGTTGGGATGAACAAACAGATTAGATAATAACGGTACTTATTGAACTTCGATTTATGACAGTTTTGAAGAAGCCTGTCAGTCATTTTAAGAATATGTAATACTCTTTCTAACGAGGTGATCCATAGGTAAGGACTTGTGCTAAACTTGCTTCACTTTATCAACTCTATAAGTATCAACATGGTAATTTTTTCTCTTCCTTTAATAAGGATACTAAGAAGCTTGTCCGTGAATATGAGAGAATTGTATTGAAAATAAGCTGACAAAACTTGTTTAAATTATACGATAAGACATGTTTTAATACACCCCCACACACATATATATATATATATATATATATATATATATATATATATATATATGTATGTGTGTGTGTGTGTGTGTGTGTGTGTGTGTGTGTGTGTGTGTAATTAGGCAGCAATCATTCTTTCATGGCCATTTCATTGAAAACGACAGACAAGGTGCTTTAATTTATTTTATTAATACAATTTCTCATGCGATCTAATTTTTTTCTGATAATAAATTATATAAAAACGGTCTGAAAGTTCTTTTTATCCGACCGCTTTCGGCTATACATTTAGCCATTTTCAAGGATTATATTTTAACTGTTAAAATAAGAATAAAAAGAACATTCGGACATTTCTTATATAATTTATCATCCGAAAAGAAAAAAATATATTAGATCCCATGAGAAATTATATAAAAAACTAAATAAAAGCACCCTGTCTGTCGTTTTCAATGAAATGTGCATATATATATATATATATATATATATATATATATATATATATATATATATATATATGCGCGTGTGTGTGTACAATTTAAGCAAAAATAAAAATGTCACTGACATCTCATTGTAACAGATATATTTTCTATTTAATAAAATTGTTCAATGAAATTATCACTAGCTTTATCCTCGGCCTCCAGACGACTTCAGAATCTCCTGCATCTATTCTAGACTCTCTCTGTATTTAACTTGGTGAATGCTGCTATTACATTTGCCTTTAGTTCACCTTTAGTATCACAAGAAGTTTAGTTGTTCTCTCGCTCAACTGCGCCTCCCACGTAATAATCATGGAGGTTGCAGTCTTGGGAGTTAGGTGACCAGATGTAAGAGGTGATGTGGTCGCAGAAATTGTCTGACAGCAATGATTGGGTTCTCTTGCTTGTATGTCATTGTGTAATCTCCTGTTGCCAGACATAATCCACAAACTGGGGTCAAAACACCATGAACGTATAAAAATAATTTTTATAGTAAAAATAACAGCAATACACTTTTGAAAAAATATACACCAGCAACACATATTGGAAAACAATTACTATCAAATACTTGAATTTTGACAAAAATCTTCTTTAAAGAAAAGTCAATGAAAGCTGGTCTACAAACTAATTTCTTACAAATAATACGTATTCTATTCATATGAACCTATCCTAAAAAATGTTGTCGACATAAAATAACCCATTGATGTGTTGATATTCCGTAAAACAAAATAAGCCAAACGAAACCAGGCAATCTACAAAACCTCTTTGTAAAAATACGTCAATGAAACCTGATCTACAAACTGATTTCGTACAGATAATACGTATTCTAATCATACGAACCTATCCTAAAAATCTTGTCGGCATTAAATAACCCATTGAGTTAACATCCCGTAAAACAAAATAATCCAAAACCCTGATCTAAAAAAACTTATAGAAAGAAATATTCTATTCATACGAACCTATACTAAAGAGTTGATAGGACATAAAATAATATAAACCAATGAAAAAAACCAGCAAGAGATTCTGTTTTTGCTATTTGGTAAAAAACTTTGTTTGTAATTCTGCAGTTGCAGTCTATAAGAGCTAATGACCTTTTGTCGTCTTTAAAACTTTGAAGATTGATCGATCTAAGCCATTGACAAAACTGTTGTGTATTCTGATAATTTTTTACTTTTGCCTGAACGTCTTTAAAATTATTACCAGCAATTCATTTTGATAAAGAGATATAGCATCAATAGGCTTGACTCTCGACAAAAAACCTCTTTACAAAAAATATGTCAATGAAAGCTGGTCTACAAACTGAATTCTTACGAAGTATACATATTCTATTCATACGAATCTGTCCTAGAATCTTGTCGGCATGAAATAACCCATTGTTATTTGGCAAAGTTGTCTGTAATTTTTTAGCTCCAGTCTATAAGTTCTAATGCCATGTTGTCGTCTTTAAAACTTTGAAGTTTGATCAATCTAAGCCATTAACAATATGGTTGTGTATTCTGATGGTTTAGTTCGTTCTGAATTTCTTTAATATATTACTAGGAATATATTTTTAAATAACATTGCAGCAATAGATTCGATAAAATCCCATTTTGTGTCAATGGAACCTGGTCTACAAACTGATTTCTTACAAAGAATACATATTCTATTCATATGAACGTATCCTAAATAATTTTTGGCATTAACCTGTTGAGGCGTATATACCGTAAGACAAAATAAACCAATCGGAGAGACGTGAAAACATCAGTGTTTATCGACTTAGAGTTTTCTGTTTTGTAAGCACATCACTCCCTTTTCCCATAGCCCGCCAATTGACATTAGAGCAGCGTTGCAAAATTGAAGTCTGGCAAGATTGTAGTTCAGTGCGACATTGAGAAGCTTTATGGCCGTTACACTGATCTAACGCGCAGCACAGGATCTGTTTTTCAGAAACCATATAGCGGAAGGCCTGCTTCTGACATCGCTGATTAAAACATCAGAAGCCTGGAGCAGGCAATCGCGTAAAGTCAAGGAGAGTCTATCCGAAGAGCATCACTGGCACGATTTAGAGGATGCTCCCGAAAGTGATAACGCTCTACCCATTATGACTTCAGTTTTTTCAACGGTTCAAGCAGAAGATTATGATACTCGTGTGTAAATGCGTGAATCACTCTTTTGCCATTACCAAAATAACCCTCAGCTCCTGGGAAAATTATGGTCCAGCGACGAGTCTATCGTCATCCATATGGTCGGGTAAATTTACACAGCAAATCAAACCTAGCAGGAATTCTCGAGCGTGAATGAGACTCTCCGAAGCAATTGTTTCCGGGTACCATGTCTAGCACTGGGCTGATTGTAACATTTTTCATCCGCGACACATCCAGAAACACGTCCGCCGTTAAAGGTTAAAATTACCCAAAGATGCTGCAGGAGTTTCCTGTGACACATCTTCAGGCGAGGAATGGACTTACTAATTTTTTTTTAACAAGACGGTGCCCCTCCCCACTATACCAGGCTAGTGATTGATTTCCTGAACATCAAGTTTCCTGATCGCTGGCTCGGTCGAAGAGGTCATCTAAAATGTGCTGCGTGCGCCCCTGACATAACACCGTGTGATTTTTTTTCTCTATGGGGGTTATATCAAAAGAAAGGTGTTAGCAGATAAGTCTCGTGACCTGTCAAAACTTGGAGAAAGAATTCACACGGCCTGCAACGAGGTCGAGGAAGAGATGCTGCAAAAGGTCAAGAAGGCCTGCGTCCGCAGATGGCTTATGGTTGCCGAAAATCGATGGGCTCATCAAGGCGTTGCAACGTAATGGCAAGTTTAGGAAGTAAAACTTCAATGACTTCTTTGATGATACTAAAAATATGAATACATTCTACGAAATTTCAACGAACATTAAGTCCGGTAAGTTTAATTGATACGACTTAATTAAAAACAAAGCTTTTATTCAAATAAGTGTATCCATAAGAAACGTATAAACATTATATATTGTTATGGTCCAAATTCCTTGTACCACGGTGATGGTCCAAGGTAGAACCAATGAAGAATAACTCGAACACAGGTATGGAATAACACAGATATATTACAAACAGAAATATATACAAACAAGTAGAAGTATTAGTAATGAATATCAGATTTGGTTAGAGTGAGCTATGTTGTTACAATAACCCTCTCTGCTCCCTCTTGAGGCGCAATATTTATAATGTCCGGAATTGTCCATTATTATTATGGGTAAGTTCCCATAACACCCCCTTCCAAAGCTTTTGCGTAGTAGGGGATTTTAATATCTTTTTTTCTTTGGATCTATTTCCAAATGTTCAGTTAACTTCCTTTTTCTGGACGATTTTCGTGGTTTTGGCATTGTTTGCGGCCTTTTTATATCAAATGTATCGAAATTCGTATCCATCACTTCTTCCTGAGGTCGACCGTTAACATCCTGTAACAGTCTCTTCCTTATTTGGTTTACGTGTCTTCTATGTGAGAATTTGTGTCCATGTACTATGTAAACCACATTCCCGATTCTTTTTTCAATTGTACCTTGCTCCCAGTAATATGCATTATTTTTATATGCTTTAAAAAACCTTTTTCTCCTGGATGGAATTTTCTTTTTGGTACGCACGACTGTGTTATTTGTTTCGTTTGACTTGGTAGCAATTTATCAAATACAGATCTGATTTTTCTAGCGAACATCACTTCTGCGGGTGATAATGCCGATGGCGTAGCATTATTTGGCGTAATTCGATATACCTGTAGGAATTGTTGTAATGTTTTTTTTACCTAGGCACATCATATGCTTTTCGTGATGCTCTTTTGAGTGTATCAACAAATCTCTCCGCTTGCCCATTTGATCTTGGGTGATATGGCGGGGATTTTATATGTTTGACTTGATAAATTTCGCAAATCTCTTGGAAGTCCCTTGATGTGAATTGCGTTCCATTATCTGTGACTAGGCAATCCACTACTCCAAACCGAACGAACAGCTCGTGGAGGCAATTTATGGTAGTTTCCGAAGTAGGATTTTTGCAACGAAACACCTCCGGTCATTTACTATAACTATCCACTATGATCAAATAGTAGAAACCATCAATTGGACCTGCATAATCTGCGTGTATTCTTAGCAACGGACGATCTGTCTCTAGCCATGGCTTATGGATTATTGGCGGTGCTTTGGCTGCTAAGGAACAACCCTTGCATTTTTTCACCATCTGAGTAATATCCTGGTCCATGTTTTTCCAATATACATAGATTCTCATCGGCGATTTCATTCTATTGTTTCCTGGATGGCCTCTTGGGAAATCCTTTAAGATTCACTTTTGTAGTGTTTTGGGAATTACAACCCTTTCGTTGTAAAGTAGCACATTTTCGCATAGAGAAAAGCTGTCCGATATTTGCTTATTTTTTCTGCTATTTTTGCTTTTGTTTCTTTTATGAATTCATCATTTATTGCTTCATTTTTTATCTTTTGTAGTGTGACGGGGAGGTTTCGAACTGTACAACATAGTACTGTCCTGATATCTTCTTCATGCCGTAGGGCTGCGATTACAGAATCTCCAATGGCTCTGTTTTCGTTGGTATAAGTCTCGACAGACCATCCGCATGCCCGATTTCTTTCGTTTGTAGATACTCCAATCTGAAATTGTAGTTCAGAAGAATTCTACCCCATCTTAGTAACCTATTTTCTTTCTCTATTTGTGAGTAACTTTTCTCTGCTGATATAGGGTTCGAGATGCATGCGCGATGGGTTTGATTGTCCCATCCGGCATTTTATGCAATATACACGCCCCGACTCCATAGACGCTCGCGTCACTTGCTACAATTATTTCTAATTTAGGATCGTAGTGTGCCAAAAATAAATCCGAAGTTAACGTCTTAATCATTTTGTCAAACGTTTTCTGGCATTCATCTGTCCACTGCCAAACTTTTTCTTTCTTCAGAAGTTCGTTCAGTGGTGCGTGAATTTTATGCATGTGAGTAATGAATTCCTGGTAGTAACTCACTAAGCCTAGAAAACTTTGTAATTCTGTTATGTTCTTTGGAACTGGCATTTTTTTTTTATTGCCGTCGCCCTTTCAGGGTCTGGTCGTCTTCCTTCTTGATCGATGATATGGCCCAGGTATTTAATTTCTTTCATGAAAAAATCGCATTTGTTTTCTGTTACCTTGAACCCATAGCTTTGTATTCTCTTAAACAACTCTTGTACGTTTTCTCAGTGTTGTTCAGCACTTTCGCTATTTATCAATACGTCATCCAGGTATGCAATCGTGTACTCTAGTCCGGCGAGCATAGTATCCATTGTCTGTTGGGATATAGCCGGCGCGATCTTAATCCCAAATGGTAATCTTTGGTATTTGTACAATCCTTTGTGTGTGTTTATGCACAGTAATTTTGAACTTTCCTCATCGACTGGAATTTGTAGGTACGCTTCACTTAAATCTAATTTTGAGAAAAAAATTTTCCGCCATTTAATTTAGTGAATACTTCTTCTGGACTGGGTAGAGGATAGTGGTAATCTTTTATCGGTGAGTTCAAACCCGTTGAGAAATCAGCGCATACTCGAATCTCCCCTGATTTCTTTTTGACGTAAACCGTAGGTGCGGCCCAATGACTGTATTCTGCTTTTGTAAATATGCCAGTGTTTGCGAGACTAGCCAATTCATGATCTATTTTTTTCTATTAACGCAAACGGTACGCTCCTTTTTTCCTTGAAGATAGGTTGAACGTTTTCTTTTATTCCGATATTTGCTGCCATGTTTTTACATCTTACAAATACTTGGGGGAAACTCGTTTTTCGTTTCTCTTTTAATTTATATGCCTCGGTTGATAAACTTTTTACATTTTGGCAGTACGTACTTATTGGTAAATCCCAAAGTTCGAAGTTTGCATTCAGTCCGTTCCGAATAAGTTTTCTGTATTTCTTAATACATACATTTTTTAATTTTTTCGTCATTCCATTAAATATCACGTTTGTAATCACTTCACCCTCATATTTTATTTTTCTCTCAGTTACCGACCTCGCAAATTTATCCGTTTTTAACATGGCAGGTTTGTTCAGTTTTCTCCATGTTTGTACGTTAATAATAGTTAAGTCCGAGCCGGAATCCAACTGTAGTCTGACTTTTCTGTTTTGCATTTCTACTTGTACGTATTTTCTTATGTTAGTCTCATTCGCTTGGTCAATCCACGTGATTCTTATTCTGCTTTTGATTTCTCTTCTAATCCAACAATGAGAACTTTTATGTCCTACTTTTTTACATGATAGGCAAGTTTTAAAACGGTACGGACAGTCTTTATACCAATGCCAGCGATAGCATGGACAGGGTTGTAATTTTTTCTGATATTGTCTTTTAGAAGTAGAAAAATTTGTTTTACCTGTTTTTGAGGAAGGAAAATTGGTTTGGTTTGTTTCTGAGGAGGGAAAGTTGGTTTGTCTTTTACTTTACGTATGTGCGCGATGCCAGCTTCTTCTATATCTTTTGAGTCTGTCTTTACACTTATGCATCTCTGACAGTATTCGGCCAGTTTTTGAAGAGTCAAATCTTGTTCACTCTCCAACTTTGTAAGTATTCTGCGTCTCATTTCCGCATCTTTGGTTGAAACCAGGCCTTGGGCGTATATGAAGCATTTGAAATTGTCCGCGCTGAGTTCCGATAATTTAAAGTCATCACAATATTTGTTTACAATGGAAGCGAAAGTTATGTAATCTTCGCTGTCCTTTTTTGTTAGGTTCAGACATTTCCATCTTTTGTGGAATAGTGAGGTATTAGGGCTGAAAGGTTCTGTTAACAAATTTATGGCTTCTTTGAAAGTTAAGTTTTCCTCGGTAGGATGTAATCTACGAATTTGGTATATCCGCATGTGCCTAATTTTCTTAGTAATAGACGTACTTTTCTTGCGTTTGACCAATTTTTGCAGTCAAATTCATATAGATCTTCGTACCTTCGAAAGCAAGTTGCAAAGGTTTTGTCTTCGTCGGGTGCATACTGCTCCAAATAGCGTCTTGTGA
The DNA here is from genome assembly GCA_964036315.1 of Acanthosepion esculentum. Classification (NCBI taxonomy): domain Eukaryota; kingdom Metazoa; phylum Mollusca; class Cephalopoda; order Sepiida; family Sepiidae; genus Acanthosepion; species Acanthosepion esculentum. Next base: position 34,927,941 of record OZ038513.1, read on the forward strand.
GAGAACTGTCTCATTTTCGGAATTTTGCCCTTTATTTGACATTACACGTAGCAATAATTCTTGTAAATCAAGATGTTTCTGTTCGTTTATTTTGTTGCTGTTCAAATTGGATTTTGATAAGTTCCACAATGTGCGATTTAAGATCTTCCATGTTAACGTAATTTTGTGTTTGTATTTTACCTTAGTGTAACCTGATATTCTGAAACCTGTGTACGCCAAAAATATTTTCTTTGTTTCCAAGAAAATTATTTTTTTTTATGTGTTCGTGTAGAACTTGTTTTTTTTTTTTTTTTAAATATCCACGTAAAACTTGTTTTGTTTAGAAATCTCCCCGTAGGACTTGTTTCTTACAGCTTACTCCTCGACCCTGTTATGTGCGACGGATAGCAAAAAAGGTATGTCCTCCCCGTAAAGAGTTCGTTTTTCTTTTGGGGTTCCTCGTCACCACTTGTTATGTTTCAAATCCCTTGTACCACGGTGATGGTCCAAGGTAGAACCTATGAATAAA
>OZ038513.1:34930948-35023448 GCA_964036315.1 Acanthosepion esculentum
ACCCCTCTAAAAGCTCATCGTTGCTCACACGCTTGGTTTATGATATCCTTAGCAACCTTCTGTAGAGCCACATCTCTGTTGCTCTGTTATCTCTGAGGAAATCGTCAAACACTCGCCGCCGTAAAAAAGAACAGATGTCACGTAAGAGCTCAGTATTCCTTTCTTTGTTACCAAAGAAATTCTGCTATCACACAATTCTCTGCTCAGCGTTTTGAATGTGTCCTTGGCCATCCAAATACATCTACGGATCTCAGTGTCGCACTTACTGTCTTCTGTCAAGAAGCTTCCCAGATATTTAAACTTCTGCGTCTGCTTGATTCTAGTGTTCCCGACCTGCAAAATTCATCCTTTTGCTGATGGCCATGCATTCTGTCTTCTTGTAGTTTATGCTTCGTCCTTTCTACTCACTTTCCGTCGCTACCTTCTGTAGGAGATATTGTAATTTTTCTTCCATACCTGCTATCAATACTGTGTCGTCTGCGTATCTTATGATATTAAGGTTGTGGCCGCCAATGCTAAATCCCGGTAGGGTTTCCAATTCTCTCAGAATTCTAGGATAGCTAATAGCAGTAGAAGATAGACTAGACATAACGAAAATTCAGACATCATGCGAATTCCTCTATATATGTGTTTACGCTATGGTTATGTGATCTATTAATACAATAATGAGATTGACCTTACATGTGAGTAACGATGGCGTTTTAGAAAAAAATCGTAACAAAGCGGGAACTTATATTTAATATCACAAAGAAACGGTGAGGATTAATGCCTTACAGAAGAATTAAAAAAATAAAATGAGGGAACGCTGGTCCATTTCGAGTCAGATTTAATAGCCAATGAAAATTATATCACTTAGCACTAATTCCACCATGACTCTCGAAGCCAGGACTCTCGATACCGCGTACACACAGTCGAATCATCCTCATAGCCTAAATCTTTCATTAGAAGTTCCAATGAGAGAGGTTATTCCCCAGATCTGTTACTTTGTGGAACAGACTCCCGAAATGGTACCTGGAAAGTATTTTAACAAAAGAAGGATAGTTTAACACTGAAATCCGAAGGCACATTGGGATAGCGAAAGATGCGTTCCAAAAGCTAGTTAAAGTAAGATCTTTTAACAGAGAGTGGAATGTGTGACAACGAAACCCAAGACGCGTTGGGATAAAGAAAGCAACCGTCCAAAACCCAATTGAAGTATTCACAAACAGGAAGATTTTGATAGAAATACTGTTATGTTATGTCGCTCCACCTATATGGCAGTGAATGTTGGGCAGTTTTATCACAGACGAAGAAGAGAAGGGAGGCACTGGAAACGTCGTTCTGCAGAGGGATGCCGAGAATACAAGGCGCCGAACATGTGAGCAACGATGACGTTTTAGAGAAAATCGTAATAAAGCGGGAATTTATATTTAACATAATAAAGAAACGGTGAGGATCATATGCCTTACAGAAGAATTAAAAAAAATAAAATGAGGGGACGTCGGTCTATTTTGAGCCAGATTTCGTAGCTAATACAAATTACCTAACTTACCATTAATTCCACCATGACTCTCGAAGCCAAGACTCACGATGTCGCATACACATACATTCTGTTTGCATGTAGTTTATGCTTAGTCCCTTCTTCACATTCTCCGTTGCTACCTTCTGTAGGAGATTTTGTAATTACCAGCAATGTATTTTTGAAAAATAAAAAATATTAATATATTCTCTAATCATATGAACCTATTCTAAAAAAAATATGCTTCTCTTCATTAAATAACCAATTGTGATTAAACAAAATAAAATTAATCAAAACAAACCTATCTAAAGAACTTGAAAAAAGGGTTAATAGAACACGGTTTTAAAGTAATAAAAATAAAAAAAATTACTGAGAGCTATAAATGAAAGGAAAAGGTGAGAAGCCATGATCGCCTACATTCTGAGGGCCACGGCACATAGAAGAAGAAGAAGACGATGATTATGATGATGATGATATAGAACTATTTCGATTATCAAATCAATACCCTCGTTTCTGTTCTGCAATTCACGCATTTCACTGCTTTTTTCTTTTTTTTTGTCCGTTTATCACTAATCAAAGTATCTTGATTTGATCTTTTTCTTGATCTATAGGTAAAGTATGATTGATTTCCTAGGATCTGCGGAGATGTATATGTAATCCATATTACCGCCACACATCCCCACATACACACACACACACAAAATATATATTCTTCGACCACATTCCTCGTATATACATAAGGACTTGCAATTATTATCATATCTATCTCAGACAGTTCAGTTCTGTCTCAGCTGACTGACATCTCTCTCGATCTTTGAAAACATCGATGTCCTAAGAGACCGAAATCAATCAGTTCAGATGATTTTTTGGTAATATTGAACTCATTCTACATTCAAATCAATCAGATCTGACCGATCTTTTCCCTTGTATTGTACAATACATACACTCGAACGAAACACTTGAGACCAATCGATAGATGAATTGATGGTTCTGTGTATTTAAATCCAACAGTACATAGCTCTCTTTTATCTACTGGAGCCTCCATAGGACTTCATCATACACATATCTATGTAAACTATTTATCTCTTACTGTTCATATCTATCTATCTTTCTCATACTGTTCATATCTATCTATCTATCTATCTATCCATCCATCTATCTATCTATCTATCTAAATCTGTTCATATCTAAGTCTGTTTATATCTATCTATATGATATTGATCATATCTAGCTATTTCATACTGTTCATAACTAAGTCTTTTGAAATCTATCTATCTGTCTATAAATATATATATATATATATATATATATATATATGTGTGTGTGTGTGTGTGTGTGTGTGTGTGTGTGTGTGTGTCTCATTCACAGACAGTACTGTTTCGCTGTATCACAGCTCCTCAGTGCGACTAGACTTCCGAATGCCTCAAGCCAGGATTGAAACACAACTAATTTGGTGTCAACCAGAGCTATCTTCACTCGGTAGAGTTACACAACTAAATCTAGCGTATTGTTTTTACAAATGTAAACAAATGCCAATATATATATATATATATATATATATATATATATATATATATATATATATATATATATATATATATATACACACTTTACATATAGACAAAAATAATTTACTTTGGGTCTCACCAGTCGAGGTGCATCGAAACGAATTTGCATCTTTATCGTGAGGAAATTGTTTTTGTCTATAATTATTGCATTGCTATCAGTATTGAGCCCTCTTTTGAATTAATGCTGTGAACGTTAGAATTGTTTTCGTTCGCATTACATTCGTATATATATATATATATATATATATATATATATATATATATATATATATATATATATATATATATATATATATATATCAGGAAAGAAAGTACAGTAAGATATATAATCCGGTGTTCTTATTGGTATTTATTTTTATTTTTACAAAACAGTGCTCAATGTAAATTTACAGACCACAAATATTGTAAATTAACTGATTTAAAATGTTTTTTTGCTACACAGTAACAACCATGTTTCAAAAATAGAAGCTAAAAATTTCAAATTTAATTTTCTAATTAAATTAAAAATATTAGTTCCATTTCATCTTCAAGCGAATAGTGGAGTAACTTATATTTTTTAAATTTACTGAGTTTTAAACGCACAGAAAAATTCATAATTCACTGTTTCCAAGGATACAGAGAAATCCAATCATTCAGACAAGGGGTGGTAGCGTGTTCATTTTTATTAACTTTTGTTGTATCAGTTATTAGTTACGTTCGAAAAATGTGTTACGTTTAGGAAGGGTAAGGATGTATTTTTCAACGGATTCTGACACCCGTCAAATGAAGGTCGTTTGGTTTTCTTTTTAATTTTTATTGTTAACGGCAAAAATCCTTTCGGCATTTTTTGGGGAATGTTTAGGTTAGATAACCTTTTATTTAACTAAAATTTTTAAATATTTTCACTCTTAATTATTAAATTTTAATTTTTACAAGTAAATGTTACAGCATTACTTACATTTTATAAGATTATTTAATTATTAAATTTTAATTTTTACAAGTAAATGTTATAGCATTACTTACAGTTTATAAAATTATTTAATTATTAAATTTTAATATTTACAAGTAAATGTTACAGCATTACTTACAGTTTATAAAATAATTTTTTCATATCAAATATAAGTGTGTATATTACCAGCTCGATTTTTTTTTAAATTATTTTAAAATATTATTTAAGGAAAATTTTTGACAATCACGGCAAAAAATAGCTATTTCATTTCTCTGATTCCGTAAATTTTTATTTTTTATAAATTTAGTAATAGATATTTTTTCATGTATGCACAAAGAACATGGGTCATTTAATGTCCTACATATTCTAGTTTTTTTTATTAATTTCCATTTTACTGAAGGTGTTTTATTGGATTCTATATGACGGTTCCGTATAGGATACAGGTTCGAATCCTGTCGAGGACGAATATTTTCTATGAACATTTCTCGGACATTCAGGCCGGTAAATGTTATTTAATACTGTTTATTATAAAACAGAGCATATACTTACATACTTGTATCTATAAAAACAATGTTTAACATAAAAATGTTTTTAAATAATTGTCCATTTCATAATATATATATATAAAGACATTTATATATATTATGTTTAACGTTCTTTTTATAGATACAAGTATTTAAGCAAATGCTCTGTTTTATAATAAACAGTATTAAATAACATTTACCGGCCTGAATGTCCGAGAAATTTTCATAGAAAATTTTCGCTCTCCGACTGGAATCGAACCTGTATCCTATACGGAACCATCATTTCGCGTGATGTGCCTTAACAGTTCGGCCACAGAGGAGCGTCTGGATAGCCAGGTCGATTTTACTATCTTTAAACTTAAATCTTCCATGAATCTCTTCTATTCATATCTGCTCAAGCGCATCAAATGTAAACAAATGACGTCATATATAAAAAGAACGTTAAACATAATATATATAAATGTCTTTAAATAAATTGTCGGACTATGTCCAATTCAAATATATATATATATATATATATATATATATATATATATGTTCATATCTTTCTATCTTTTGGTTTTTACAGTATGTTTCCAAGGCTCGTCTACAAGGCTCCGGGGCCACTCAAGGTAGAAGTCATTTGTGTGCATAGGAGTGGAAGATAAGAGTTAACCCTAACCATGAACAGATTAAGATTGTAGTGATCGCGGAAGCATCCTGTTGGGAGTCGATTCCACAGGTCAGTTGTTCACGCGATGAAGCTGCTCGAGTGGTGAAATACGGAGAGAATGTGTGTGGTTTGATACCTTTGTAAGGCGATGGGGTGTGTTCCTGCCGTGAAAGTTTGACTTGGCGTGACCAGGGAATGTAGTTCGTTCGAGCACTTCCCTTCGAAGTAACGGCAGAGCAGCGTGAGACTATCTATCTATATATCTATCTATCTATCTATCTATCTATCTATCTATCTATCTATCTATCTATCTTGTTAATATACATCTCTTCCTTTATCCATCAATCTATCTTGTAATATTGATATCTACGCCGTCTTTTATCCACCATGTCATTCGCACACGAACACACACATACACATACGTATATATATATATATGTGTGTGTTTGTTTGTATTTGTTTGATATAAACTAGATAATGAGATATTAGCTACTATATATGCGTGTGATAACGTACATATATAGATGAGCAAATAAATATTTATTTAATTTAAGAATAAACGAAACACAGCTCAATGTAGTTAATCAGACCGTTAAAGTATATATTAATAAATGCATAGATACTTACGTTTGAAGTGCAACTCAGAGTTTCCTAATTACTCAATTCATCAGGCACAAATGGTAAATGAACTATTAAATATTATAAGTGTATTTATATATATATATATATATATATATATATATATATATATATATATATATATATATATATATAATGGTCATTCAATAAATAAGGTGAATTTTTCGGTATAAGGACTTCTAATACAGATAGAAGTTTACTTTTTTTTTCAACGTAACCTCCCAGCACTGTCACACAATTTCCCCATCTGTGCAAAAGTTTCCGTATTCCCTCAGCGTAAAAATCTTTGGACTGATGTCGCAGCCAGTCGCTCACAACACTTTTCACTTCATCGTCACTTTCAAACTTCGTGCCTCTCGTGAACGCTTTTAAGGGACCAAAACGGTGAAAGTCTGAAAGGGCAAGGTCTGGGCTGTAAGGGGGGGGGGTGAGGGAGCAGTTCCCAGCCCAGCTCGTTGATGGTCTGCACCATTTAAGCTGCTGTGTTAGGCCTTGCGTTGTCATGATGCAAAATGACTCCTTCTGACTAATGACCCCTGCGTTTGTCCCAACAGATAAGCTCAAAGACTTTGCAATGTCATCCACCGTTAGCCTTCTGTCAGACTGAATGAGATCATTGACTGATTCGATCACCTCAGGAGACCTCACTTCTGTAGGCCTCCCAGGCCTGTCTTCATCCTCAACACTGCTACGTCCTTCTTTAAACAATTTAGCTCACTTGTAGACATTGTTTTGGCTGGAACATGTGACACCATACACGGTTGACATTCTCCTATGAATTCCAACTGGTTTGCACCCTTCAGCAACCAAAAACTTGATAACTGACGGCTGTTCAATCCTGGAGCATGCTTCTTGATCGACCATCTTTGTTAATCGCCAAAACTCTCAAAGTTCTCTTTCAATCTCCAAAATAAATTAAATCCATGTGAAAAAGAAGTAAAACACAAAAAAAGAAGAAAAAAGAGTAAGCTTCTATCTGTACTAGAAGTCCTTATACCGAAAAATTCAATTTATTTATTGAATGACCCTCGTATATATATATATATATATATATATATATATATATATATATATGTATGTATGTATGTATTGTAGAAATAAATCACTATTCATATATATTACTTGGAAGTAACGGTAAAGCAGCGAGGGACTATCTATCTATCTATCTATCTATCTATCTATCTATCTATCTATCTCAATGTTTATATCTACGCCGTCTTTTATCTATCTATCTATCTATCTATCTATCTATCTATCTATCTATCTATCTATCTATCTATCTATCTATTGTGTCAATATATTTCTCTTCATTTATCCATCAATCTATCTCATAATATTGATATCTACTCCGTCTTTTATCCACCATGCACACTCACACGCGCACACACACACACACACACACACACACACACACACACACACACACACACACACAGACACACATATATATATATATATGTGTGTGTGTCTGTCTGTGTGTCTGTGTCTGTGTTTGCGTGTTTTATATTTGTGTGAATATAAACTCAATAATGAGGTATTAGCTGCTATATATGCGTGTGATAACGTACATATACAAATGAGCAAATAAATATTTATTTAATTTAAGAGTAAACGAAACAGGGCTCAATGTAGTTAATCAGACAGTTAACGTATATATTAATAAATGCGCATATACTTACGTTTGAATTGCAACTCAGAGTTTCATAGTCACCCATTTCATCAGGCACAAATTGTAAATGAATTATTTAATACGGTTGTTTTGTATTTTAATGCTGAGTCCCATGGCAGGATGCATATAATATAGAGTTCCTCCCATGAGACCCAAAGTGTTTTTAAAAAAACAACCCAAGGTTGATTTTTTTTGTTGAAAATTTAAGAGAGTGTGTTTATACAAATATGGCAATATGAGAATTTTTTGTTGCACGCTCAAAAAGTTTTTATCCTTTATCAATAACACATTTCAAAAAAACAAATTTCGATTCACATTATATTTTTTGTCTCGGATGAAACCTGAATTTTACCAAAAACAAAATAATTTCCATGCCTGAATGTACAATCGAAAGTAATTGCACATTTAAGAAAGACTTTATACAGCTTATAATTAAAAAAAAAGGATCATAACATTCACTGAGTGATTGGTAGGCTAATGCATCTTTAAAATTTTGTTAGAGAAGAGATTTCGCCATTTTATATCATTAACTTTACTAATTTACTTTTTGTATAAAATTATTCATTGTAATATAATTTGAACTGCACCACATATTTCATATATATATATATATATATATATATATATATATATATATATATATGTATGTGTGTGTGTGTGTTTGTGTGTATATATGCATATATTGGTGTATATGTGTATAAGACTGTATTTTTATATTCGTATATGTGCTGTTTTTTTGTATGTGTGCGTATTTTGTGTGAACATGTGAGTTTGGTTTTTCGGTTTTTTGAATATACATGCGTGTGTACATATTTGTGTATGTATATAGGTCTTTTTTTCTTTCTTTTGTTTATAGACGATATACGTATTTCAACTACTTATATGGATACATCGGATTTGACAATCTTACCTTTATTTCATCCCCTTTTTTATCTATATGTTTGTGTATGTATATAGGTCTTTTTTTCTTTCTTTTGTTTATAGACGATATACGTATTTCAACTACTTATATGGATACATCGGATTTGACAATCTTACCTTTATTTCATCCCCTTTTTTATCTATATGTTTGTGTATGTATATAGGTCTTTTTTTCTTTCTTTTGTTTATAGACGATATACGTATTTCAACTACTTATATGGATACATCGGATTTGACCTTCTTACCTTTATTTCATCCCCTTTTTTATCTATATGTTTGTGTATGTATATAGGTCTTTTTTTCTTTCTTTTGTTTATAGACGATATACGTATTTCAACTACTTATATGGATACATCGGATTTGACCTTCTTACCTTTATTTCATCCCCTTTTTTATCTATATGTTTGTGTATGTATAATATTAATAGTTGGTTTTGTTGTTTTATTATTGTATTTGTGCTTGAATTTTGGTGAATCTGATTATTTCTATATAGGTACGTTTTGTGTGATTGTTTTCATATGCTTTTATATATATATATGTCTGACATAATTTTCTTTAGCGTGTTTTTTATACGTTTGTCCGTCTTTATTCTTCTTCCTTTTATTCCTTATCTTTTTTCCTTTTTTGAATTCTTCCTTCTTTATCATGTGTGAATATCCGCCCTAATATTTGCGTGCTCATATATTTGATTATATATGTGTGTTTGTGTATCATGTTGTGAATGCGTTTGTCCTGTCATTTGAAAATTCGCTTCCCTATCTACGTACTTATTTGAATTCAGATTTCCATGTATCAAATATATGTAGCGATCGTTGATACCTCTTACATCAGTGTCGAACTTAACTGATAAATTGGCACTTCGCTAAGAACAATAGAATATATTTACTCTCCTAGTTTCATTTCTGAATAATTTTGTAATAATTTTAAACTTAAAGCTCGGTTAAATTTAGAATTTGACATTGTAATTTTTAATTATTAACTTTAAATTTAACTGTGAAATTAAAACTTAATTCGTGATATTGATTTCTGATTTAATCTAATCTTAATTTTAAGACACTAATAGATTGTACTTAGGGTATATTGTCACGTTATTTTGAATTACCATATACTTGTAATCTGATTGGTCATCATACTTTATGTAATAATGTTTCCCCTACTGAGGAGGTTTAGTTGGTTTTGTAATTCTTAAACCCTTTATTTTGCAATTAACACCATCACTTGGTAAGATACCAGAAGTGTTGAAACAATAATTGCAATTTTTGTAGTGATGGTATAGCATGCATATGTTATAATTTTGAATAAATATTATTTGCTCTACTCGATATTGAGCACTCTTTGAAGATTAGCGTTCTTGGTTATAGGAATTTCATGTGTGTCTGTGTGTTAGCTTGTATATGTATATATGTTCGTGGGTGCATGCGTTTGTATATATATATATATATATATACATATATCAGGTCATCCCATAAGTTATGTCCGAATTTTTAATAAGGAAAACAAGTGACCAAATGTTACATTTAATTACAGATTCAATCAACAATGTATTTTCCCTGAATATCTATGACTACCTTCCATCTATTAACAAGCTTACTAATTCCATTACTGTAAAATTCTTTTGGCTTTGATTCGAAGAACTCACAAATGTCAGTTTTAACCTCTTCCTGTGTTACAAAAGCTGTTTATTCCAAATGATTCTGTAAGCTACGAAACAAATGGTAGTCTGAAGGAGCAAGGTCGGGAGAATAAGGTGGATGAAGAATTTTCTCCCAACCAAGTTCTTCGATCTTTTGTGACGTGATTGTTGCGGTGTGGTCGCGAATTGTCCTGATGAAACATCACCCGTTTTCGATTCATTAGAGCAGGTCTTTTTTTCCTCAAAGCTTGGTTCAAACGCTCTAATTGCTGACAGTATATTTGAGCATTAATTGTTGCATTAGGTGGTAAGAACTCAAAGTGGATTATTCCTTGGCAAACCCACCAGATTGAAAGAAGAACATTTTGCCCATGAAGTTCCCTTCTCGGCTGTGAGTGGGATCCTTCCCCTTTACCAAGCAACTGTCTACGACGCTTAACATTTCGATAAAAGATCCATTTTTCGTCGCCAGTCACAAGTCTATCCAAAAAAGGTGAAACAAGTTGGCGAGAATGGAGAGAAGAGCAGATGTCAACTCGGGATTTGAGGTTGTTTTCAGACAATTCATGAGGCTCCCATTTTCCAAGTTTAGTAACTTTTCCAAGTTTTTGAAGATGACGATGAACAGTTGTATGGTTTGCGATCGTCAGACAAAATTACATCAATTCAACTAAATGTGTCAGCTCTATCACTGATACCGAGCGCTTTCCAATAAGTGCCAACCGCGAATATATAATACATAAATAATATATTTAAAATTACATATACATAAATATATATATATATATATATATATATATATATATATATATATATACACATTTTAATTATATATATATATATATATATATATATATATATATATATATATATAGATAGATAGATAGATAGATAGGTAATGTATGTGAATGTGTTTGAGAGAGAGAGAGTGCGTGTAGGGTGTATTTAGGCAACAATAATTCTTTCAAACAAGCTTCAACGACACTTTTATTTAGGTTTTATAATTCTAATGTCTAATTATATAGTTTTATCTCAGAATTAACATTCCAAAGTTCTATTTTCGTATACACATATATATGAAACATGTATATATATATATATATATATATATATATATATATATATATATATATATATATATATATATATATAATAAAAAGACTTAAACACTAACATTCCATGGTCATAATTTATTCCATTGGAATCGTAAAAACGATCCAATTCATCAGACCTACAGATTCAAAAAATGTTTTTCAATACGTAGGTCTGATTAATTGGATCGTTTTTACGATTCCAATGGAATAAATTATGACCATGGAATATTAGAGTTTAAGTCTTTTTATTATATCCTTACTCTGTCCTGGACATCGAGTTCTACCTGGATCATATCCTCTTGGAATTATTTTTATACATATATGTATGTGTATATATAATTGCATATGTATGTGTATATTTACCACTAATATTGTCTAAATATATATATATATATATATATATATATATATATATATATATATATATATATATATATATATATATATATATATATATATATATATATATATATAAGCAGACATTTTTCACGCATCGGCGAGATATTTTCCTTTTGGCGGGGAGGGATATTATTGTGTATTTATATGCCTTATATTACCCTTTGTATTGCTAATGATGGAAACCCTGTACATATATATATATATATATATATATATATATATATATATATATATATATATATATATATATATATATATATATATATATATATATAATTTTAAGCATTATTTCTAGGAGATATTTGAGTAGACCTTCCGTATAGTATATTTATTTTCGTCTACCCGCCTGATTATTCTTGTAATCTTATTAAATAAATGTAAGCCACATCCGGAGCTCTGCTGGAGAGCGCGTCTACTCATATAATGGTATCCACTAAAAATAACGTTTAAAATGGTTATACATACATATATATATATATATATATATATATATATATATATATATATATTTATATATATATATATATATACATATATATATATATATATATATATATATACATATATATATATATATATATATATATATATATATATATATATATATATATATATATATATATATATATGTGTATATGTAATAGTAGTGGTTAATCTACACAGATTATGTATCAGTGTATAGATTACATATATATATCTAAAATATATAAATACATATATATATGTATATAAATACATACATGCACACACACACACACACACACACACACACACACATATATATATATATATATATATATATATATATATATATATATATATATTTATATATATATATATATAATTCCAAGAGGATAGAATCCAGGTAGAACTCAATGTCCAGGACAGAGTAAGCATATAATAAATAAGCTTAAACACTAATATTCCATGGTTATAATTTATTACATTGGAATCGTAATTACGACCCAATTCATCAGACCTACAAATTTAAAAAGTAATCCGAACAAATATCTCCGGGAATAGAAAATTAAATTTAGCCAGAGTGTATGTATGAGAGATGGGGAACGAATGTGAGAGGTAACTGAAAGTTCTAGAGAGGGTTAACAGACGCGAGAAGAACAGGAAGACCTACAAGTGAAGGTGGGGATTAAAATTTAATAGAGAGAAATTCAAAAGAGAAGTCAATTAAAAGTGTGATACAGAGAAGTTTAATTATTTTCCAAAACGTATCTGTTTTGGGGCATAGAAATAGTAGGTTCCTACTAGAATTAATATTCGTTGTTTTTTTTTTATATGTTTATATTAAATTTGTAACCTGTAGGTGATGTTACTTTTGTCAAATTTTCTTGATTGTACAGAGGGTATATTTTAAATGCCCTTCGGTTTTATTCCCCCCTTATGATTCTTTTCTTTTTTCTTCTTCTTCTTCTATCTCTCTCTCTCTCTCTCTCTTTCTCATTTCTGATTTTTAAGTTTACATTATTGTGCGTAGTGTCACTACAAATGTATAGACCCATTTCCGGTGTCAGTTTTTAAATTAATTTAGGTCAGCGATTTAAGAATGAATTATGCATCGGAAAATAATTAAACTCCTTTATTTTGAATAACCTTTTCAACCCTTTTTGGTATTGACTTGATTAGGTCCTGGCAAATCTCATCTCCAAGCATTGAATTCCATTCGGATATGAAATTCACAATCAAATCCTCTTTGTTGCTCAACTGCTTTCTCGAGAGCCTGTACTTTATAATGCTCCACAAGTTTTCTATGGGGTTGAGGTCAGGAGATTGGGGCGGCCATGTCATAACACTCACCTGCTTCTCATCAAAGTATACCTTCATCAATTTTGATTTGTGACAGGGAGCATTATCCTGCATAGAAATGAGCTTGGTGGGGTCGATTTGCACCCTTTCAACAGAAGGGAGCTGACAAGACTCTAAAATTCTCTTGTACTGCTCGCTCTTGCGGGTCTTTTCAATGGGTTTTAGGAAACCAGTTCCATGAAATGAAAAGCATCCCCAGAACATTATACTGAACGGATTCTTGACAGTCTTACTGCTAAATTCAAAGAGCGTTCAATTAGCAAGATTGTAGTTTAAATACCGAACGCTCCTCTGTGACCCAATCGGTTAAAGGCACGTCAGGCTATACAACGGTTCCGTATAGCATATAGGCTCAAAATTCCTGTCGGAGGACGAATATTTTCTATGAAAATTTCTCGGCCATTCAGGACGGTAAATTTTGTTTCATACTCTTGATTTTAAACAGCATTTATTTAAATATTTGTATCTATAAAAAGAACGTATAAACATAAAAAAAATCTATATATAGTGGAACCTCTGGAGTCTGTCTATATTTCTGAGATGAGGTATTATGTACAGTATTTACATTAGTCGGACTATTGTCCTCATCTTTGTCGACATTTTTTGTCACAACGTTTCGGCCGTTGTACGCTCCGGCCTTCTTCAGGTGGTTGGAATTTCGAACCGAACCCTTTATTTCGATCACTGGGGTAGACTGTTCTAGTTCCACGAGCCATGTTTGATGGATGTCAGTTATCAGTTATCTCCTGCTAATTTTCCCTCTGAAAGTTCTCCACTGCCTGAACCAGGTATTGAACTCACACTCTTTGGGTCTGTCACTGGATCTAACCAACGCCTTTATCCACTGTGCCATGTGTCCTTGAGAACAGTCTTCCCATTTGTTTTCCATCTCAGACGTTCGAGAACCGAGGTTGCACCATATATATATATATATATATATATATATATATATATATATATATATATATATATATATATATATATATATATATATATGTATGCATATTTCATTAAAAACGACTGACAGGTGCTTTTATTTAGTTTTTTTATATAATATTTATATCTCGTGCGATCTAATAAAGTTTTTCTTTTCAGAGGATAAATTATATGAAAACTGTCGACAACACTAATATAATAGCATTATCCACTTGCAAAAAAGACTAAAATAATGGAAGCCTTACTAATAAAAACAAACAAACCAACACTTAATGACATTAACTTTGAACATGGACATAATATCTTGACCATGTTTTGAAACAAAAAAATGAATCACTTTATAAAACATACATATAACAAACTATTTCTAATTCTAACAGCTGAAATATAATCCTTGAAAATGACTAAATGTATAGCCGAAAGCGCCCGGATAAAAAGAACATTCGGACAGTTTTTATATAATTTATCCTCTGAAAAAAAAAAACTTTATTAGATCGCACGCGAAATTATATATAAAACTAAATAAAAGCACCTTGTCAGTCGTTTTTAATGAAATGTGCATGAAAGAAGGATTGCTGCCTAAATACACAAATATATATATATATATATATATATATATATATATATATATATATATATATATATATATATATATAAACAAATGACAACTACAGAAAAAAGTTCATTTTCTCCATCATTTTCTGTAGTTTACTGCTACCAGCAAGCAGAAAATTATTTTTCTCCTGACGATCTGCATGTTGGCCGAAACTAGTCGAGGAATCTAAATTAAATAATAATAAAAACGAAGGAATATTAATATACAACCCAGTGTATCTGAAGATTTTAAATATTTTTTATTGTTCAAAATATATTTATATATATATGTGTGTGTGTGTGTGTGTGTGTGTGTGTGTGTGTGTGTGTGTGACTGTTTGTGTTTGTGTGTGTGTGTTTGTGTTTGTATATGTCAGTGTGTATGTGTGTTTGTTCGTGCGTGTGTGTGTTGGTTTTCTACTTTGTAAGTGGTATGACGGGTCCTAGCCTTGAAGGTTAGACAAGGCGGAAGCAAGGGAAGTAGTTCATCCGAGCATTTTCCATGGAAGTAACGATAGCCCAGTAAGGGTCTCGCAATATTCCGCTTGTGAGACAGAGTTTGGAGGGTGGAAAATAATTCTTCTTCAACCAGGGACTGGGAGACGCTTTTGATCTCTGTGAAGACTAGAAGGAGAAGCCTAGGCATCTCCCGCCCAAATATGGCCACACTACTCCATTTTTGGCCCGATCTGCTTCTTAGAAATCAAACTGCAAAATCTCCGAAGAAATGACAGAATCAGGAACTTCCTAGAGCGGTACAGAGAACCGATCATCTTATTTGTATTTTTAGCGATGGGTCTTATATAAGAGTTCTGCTTGAGATTCCTCAATGAATGTATTTAAACAGTGTTTTAATCTGTCAACCTATTAACACTGAATATCTACACATTTCTGTCATAAAAATACAATTTTATTGATGCCTTTACGATAAAACTGGAAAGGCTTGGATGCCAATAAATTTTTGAATGCAACTTATGTATGTTTTTGGCTCAAAGGAATCACTGTTAGAGAGATCAGGGGGATATGGTTGATCTGGCAAAGGCTCGTATCACAAGTCGGTGATCTTCAGTGTCATCCTGGCAACATGTGTCCGTACATTGTCAGAATTGAACTTCATCGATTAAGCAGTGCCGGTCGCATTTTGCGTAATTGAACGTGCATTCCTTCTGGTTGCAAACAGTAAATGTCGACAGTAATCCTCTGGTCAGATTCCATCAATCTGTTATGGTAAACATCAATGTCGGACGATCAGACAATGAACATGATCTTCTGTTAGTCGAATTCCAAAGTGTTTCGGTCGTTCGTCATAATAAAGCCATTGATTCTATTGTTTACGATTGTCATCAAGGAACCATTTCTATTCACATAGCGATAAAAGATTAAGAAATTCGCAGATGCAGCATTAAACACACATTCAAAAGACGAATATTTTGACTGACACTGATTTCATGTAGAATCCGTTTCTCAAATTTCGTCACCTTGCGAAGGTCCTATATTGAAATGCTTGTCCACATTCTTTGACAATTTCATGTGGGTTTTCTTCGGCTAGTGTTTTCTGATGTTGATTGTTAATTGCAGATGTGTGTCCTCTACCACCTTGACATTCAAAACATAAATCTCCCCTGCGGAACTTCAGATATCAGACCTTGGCGTGGTGAAATAGTTAGCAAGTTACTCTCGCTAGATCAGTTACAACTAAAAGGTGAGTTCGATCCTCACTAGGTGCCCCATACATTCGGCCTCGTAGCACATTTGAGCTACGCTTGGAAGAATTACCATACTGACCGATCGCAAGTGGATAATTTAACTCATAATTTGTTAATGTTGGCGGCAGTTTGAGAAGCACTGTATACAAAACTGAATTCATCCAAGAAAAAATTCATATTTTTTTTTAATGTTCAACATGTGGGGTATATAATGTTTAAATTATGGAATGAATTGATATGAAATCAACAAAGAGGACATATTTATCATCAGGCATGTACAACTATTATATCAATATATTACAACGTAAAAGGTTTATTCTAAAATTTGACTTTCTTTTTCAAACGAATATATATAGCGCGGGGAAAACAAACATATATATATAATATGGAGAAAACAACTGAAAAGTTGCAAATTAAAAAAAATTGATGTTTTCTGTGAAAGTATTTATTTATATTTTTATATATATATATATATTTGATATTTCAGATCTGCCCCGATCTTTCATCGGAAAAAAACTGTATTCAGAAGTTTGTTTTCAGTTGTTTTCTCCATATTATATACATATCAAGAAAGTATACGTGGCTTCTCATTATGCTATATATATATATATATATATATATATATATATATATATATATATATATATATATATATATATTATGAAATGGACAAATTCCGACAATTATTTAAAGACATTTTTATGTTTAACATTGTTTTTATAGCTACAAGTATTTATGTAAATGCTCTGATGATAATGAACAGTATTAAATAACATTTACCGGCCTGAATGTCCGAGAAATTCCATACAAAATATTCGTCTTCGACAGTGGCCGAAACGGTTACGGCAGTCATTTGTTTACATTTGATACGCCATGAGCAGTTATGAATGTACGCAAAACAACTGATTGTTAAACTCTGGAAACAAGGTAAAAGTTACCGGAAAATTTCAGGTATTCTGAATATTCCATTTACTACCATTATTTCAGTCGTTGCGAGGTAAAAAACAAAACAACTTAAAACTGTTGAAAACAAACGAATATCATGTGCTTTTGTATGTGTACGAATATTTGTTTCCTCCCACTGTATATCTCCAAACAGGATTTGTGTTGAGTCTTGACTCATTGTTGAATCTCGACTAATGCATGGAATAATAATGCAACACAAAATGTACTTAGAACAAGAATGTATTATAACAAGAAAGTGTACACAATATTTACATCTAGTATTTCTGTATATTTCTGGGAAGACGTTCCTGGAGAATGTGTTGACTAAGTCGCAGTCGGGCAGTGTCTCTAGCTGGATCTCTGGATTCGCTCCCTTGTCTTCCGGTACCAACCATTATTTATATAGTCAGTAGTCACCTATGCAGATTAGGTGGATCCTACCACAACAATTTGATATTTTCGCCATGATTTATTTTTGTCCCAGAACACGATTCCTATCCCAGGACAGAAGAATCCACCATTATTTTAGCTCCATAACGAAAAAATCTTTAAATAAGGATTAGCTAAGTTGAATATCTTCTAAGTTAGGTCAGTTTTATTCCTTACTTATCTCACCGTTTTCCTCTTTTCAAGACAGTTACACAAAGCATTTTATGGCCGACCGGACGAATGTGTCTCACACAACAAGAGCTATTCTCGTCATTTCTATATTTTTCTCCTGTTACAATATATACATCTTTGCAAGAATCTTTGCGATTCGTATAAAAATATGGCCAGTAGTAAAATAATGATTCTGTCCAGACATTTAGTGAATTGGGGATTCTAAGGGACTGCATTGTCCGGGATAATGATGCAGAGGCGAAACGACTGCTCTCTAAGAAAGCAAACAATGGAAAAAAGGTTTATTGAATTATATTATACTTTCTTCTTAGCTGGAAACGTTACTTTTGTATGCTCAATTTTATGCCCAAATCGAGTGGACAGAGCCCGCCATTTTTTTTCTTCACTCATCCGCGAATTCGCTTTCCATGATCCCAGATACTTGCCATCAATTTCAGGAAAAAAAATATCAGTTTTACTTGGGGGTTTGGCTAGCTAAATCGCTATTGGTCGGGAGGGCCATGTTTCCTCCAGACGTAGAATATATATAAATGTTGTTCTAACGATAATCCATCTCCAGGTCGGGTTAGAGAAATTCCTTGCTAGCGGTACCATATGACAGAAGAGGCTGAACACACTTTTCCCTACTACGGCCACCTACAATGATTGCTAGGTAATCTCTTGTGCAGACGCAGGCTCATTTGGATTTCTTCAAGCCCCACAGAGCCAACGACTAATTTATATTACAACTATGCTGAGCGAAACTACCTTAAATTACGGCGTACATGGCGTTCGAAATAATGAGTTAGGCCCATGAGTAAAGTAAAAGTCGACCCCCAAACATACGGTAGGCTACAAGTGGCCACAAAATTAGGCTTAGCGATAATTGAAGTTAGGTTACAGTATATGCTGTAATGGAAAGTCCCACACACTCTATTGCTTTTTTAGACTGACTATATCAGTAGCTATATATGGTGAGCACAGGATATACCTAGAGGTTTGCTTCGGGAATTAGTAGACTGCCACCCGTTTCTGTGTCCTTCAGGAGTGTATTCTCTTTTAGGCATGGTGGAGTAATGGATAGCGGCCCGGATTGAGGAATCAGAGAGACGAGTTTGACTTCCATTCGAATCCATTACATTTACTAACGTGCTAATATCCTTGGAATAGGTATGAATCCTCTTCTTATCTCTCTAAGCTATGAGTAAATAACAAGGGATACCGGGTTCTATAGCCTTGGATGGCAACTTGTCTACCGCAGAACCAAATGGAAACATACAAAGGGAAAAGATTATGCCTCGTCAGTCATGCATCGAAAGATACATGATCGCTGCGGCGTGTATCACGCATGGCATATAACAGATTGATTCTGTTTTACAATAGACCTCTTTTCTTTCATCTACGTGCCTGTTCCTGTTCCTTCACTCGATTACAAACTCTATCTGTTTATAACCGCTTAAAGGATACAACAGAATATAATAACCCGTGCCAAAACTACATAAGGTCACGCCACTTACCTGCATATTGAGTCACAACCGTAACATATTTCTATATGCGTTGTATATCAAATAAACTTCAACACACACCAGTAAGTAACCTATATTAATGCATATTGTATCGGTATAAAATTCGTCAGGTCTGCTGATAAAGACATTAAATTCAGCATAAAACTGATATAAAATATTTATACCGTAGATTACACATAAAACTTGGTAGTTACTATTTATATTATTATGATTATTGTTCTCATCTTTGTCGCCATATCTATTACAACGTTTCGGTCGTTGTACGTTCTGGCCTTCTTCAGGTGGTTGGAATGTCGAACTGAACATGTTATTTCGCTCACTGGGGTTGACTGTTGTAGTTCCACGTGCCATGTTTAATTGATGTCAGTTATCAGTTATCTCCTGTTAATTTCCCTCTCCAGGTTCTCCACTGCTTTAACCGGGTATTGAACTCACACTCTCTGGGTCCTGTCACTGGATCTAACTAACGGCTTTATACACCGTGCCATGTGTCCTTGTTACCAGAGCTCATATTGCAATTTTCGTTATTATTATTGCTTTTCTCTGGCACTCCTTATTACTGGTTCCAATATTGTGTACATTTCTATGCTTGGTCGGCTCAGAAGATTTTTGTGGCCTAGCATATGTGCTGATTCCTGAAGATTACGAATTTTTCCATGATGTTCTTTGTCTATGATCTCAACCTGATACCATAGAGGGCGATTATCTCCCTTTTCTCTTCAGATGTGATCAGCCAAGCCTGATTTGTCCACTTTCCCTCGTATTACAGCATTCTGGTGTTCTTGAAGCGGTAGAGAACTTTGAGATGGGAATTAACAGGAGATAACTGATAACAGACACCCATTAGACATGGCGCGTAGAACTAGAAGAGTCTACCCCATTAAGCTAAATAAAGGGTTCAGTTCGACATTCCAAACAAGTGAAGGAGGCCGGAGCGTACAACGGCTGAAACGTTGTAATAAATATGGCAACAAAGCTGAGGACAATAGTCCGAATAATGTAAATAGTGTACATAATACCTCATCTCAAAAATATAGACATAAACCAGGTAGTGTTTTGATAGTACCGCTACGTATCTTATGTTATTGTAAAACAATACCATTCATCTGCCATTTGCATCAGTGGCGTAAACAAACAAGAAATGACGCTACTAACCTCGTGTGGCGAGCTACAAAACTGTGTTAATATGCTTAATATTTTCAGCAAAAACAAGATTTAATGGCATATATTTGTGGCTGACTGCTGGTGGTACGATAATAGGTGCACACGATTATGTTACTGTCACACTCCTTTACAAATTAATGGTAAAGGTTTTCATACTATACCTGCAATAGAAGTGGACTCCTATTTTTGTATTGTAAACTAGAAAGGGATGCTGAATGGGAAATAACAAAGATGAAGGTTGGAAATGAAATGTTAAATTTAATAACATCAAAAAAATACAATACTCGCCAGCGATGTGAAGTAGGGAAACAACTGATAGTGATGAACTAATTAGACAGCATATAACCCCCAACAAATTATAATAGTGCCCAACGTAATTATGAGGATTGGGACAGGCACATTAGGGTTCATAGGTACGGAATATAATACACAGTACATTCACTTTTCAATGCATTTTCATAACAAAATAATTTTTCCAATGCATTTACATAATAAAATCATTTTCCAATGCATTTTCATATTAAAATCGCTTTCCAATGCATTTATATAATAAAATAACTTTCCATTGCATTTTCATAGTAAAATCACTTTCCAATGAATTTATATAATAAAATCACTTTCCATTGCATTTTCATAATAAAATTACTTTCCAACGCATTTTCATAGTAAAATTACTTTCCAATGCATTTTCATAGTAAAACCACTTTCCAATGAATTTTCATAGTAAAATCACTTTCCAATACATTTACCTAGTAAAATCACTTTCCAATGCATTTTCATAGTAAAATCACTTTCCAGTGCATTTTCATGGTAAAACCACTTTCCAATGTATTTTCATAATAAAATCATTTTTCCAATGCATTTACATAATAAAATCACTTTCCAATGGATTTTCATATTAAAATCACTTTGCAATGCATTTATATAATAAAATGACTTTCCAATGCATTTGCATATTAAAATCACTTTCCAGTGCATTTTCATAATAAAATCACTTTCCAATGCATTTTCATATTGAAATCACTTTCCACTGCATTTTCATAGTAAAATCACTTTCAAAAGTATTGTCATAGTAAAATCTCTTTCCAGTGCATTTTCATAGTAAAATCCCTTTCCAATGTATTTTGATAGTAAAACCACTTTCCAATGCATTTTCATAGTAAAATCCCTTTCCAATGCATTTTCATAATAAAATCACTTTCCCATGCATTTTCATAGTAAAATCACTTTCCAATGCATTTTCATAATAAAATCACTTTCCAATGCATTTTCATAATAAAATCACTTTCCAATGCATTTTCATAATAAAATCACTTTCCCATGCATTTTCATAGTAAAATGACTTTTCAATGCATTTTCATAGTAAAATCACTTTCCAATGCATTTTCATAATAAAATCACTTTCCAATGCATTTTCATAATAAAATCCCTTTCCAATGCATTTCGTAATAAAATCACATTCCAATGCATTTTCATAGTAAAATCACTTTCCAATGCATTTTCAAAGTAAAATAACTTTCCCATGTATTTTCATAGTAAAATCACTTTCCCATGTATTTTCATAGCAAACTCCCTTTCCAATGCATTTTCATAATAAAATCCCTTTCCAATGCATTTTCATAATAAAATCACTTTCCCATGCATTTTCATAGTAAAATCCCTTTCCAATGCATTTTCATAATAAAATCACTTTCCCATGCATTTTCATAGTAAAATGACTTTCCAATGCATTTTCATAGTAAAATCACTTTCCAATGCATTTTCATAATAAAATCACTTTCCAATGCATTTTCATAATAAAATCACTTTCCAATGCATTTTCATAATAAAATCACTTTCCCATGCATTTTCATAGTAAAATCACTTTCCAATGCATTTTCATAGTATAATCACTTTCCAATGCATTTTCATAATAAAATCACATTCCAATATATTTTCATAATAAAATCACTTTCCAATGCATTTTCATAATAAAATCACTTTCCAATGCATTTTCATAGTAAAATGACTTTCCAATGCATTTTCATAATAAAATCACTTTCCAATGCATTTTCCTAGTAAAATCACTTTCCAATGCATTTTCATAATAAAATCACTTTCCAATGCATTTTCATAATAAAATCATTTTCCAATGCATTTTCATAATAAAATCACTTTCCAATGCATTTTCATAATAAAATCACTTTCCAATGCATTTTCATAGTAAAATCACTTTCCAATGCATTTTCATAATAAAATCACTTTCCAATGCATTTTCATAGTAAAATCACTTTCCAATGCATTTTCATAATAAAATCACTTTCCAATGCATTTTCATAATAAAATCACTTTCCAATGCATTTTCATAATAAAATCACTTTCCAATGCATTTTCATAGTAAAATCACTTTCCAATGCCTTTTCTTAGAATTGTAACATAGGAAGGTTTACTGAATTTGGAATAACCCAATCTGTGTTTGGAAATGAATTAGCAATCATTATAACATCAAGAAAGTACAATACTCGCCAGCGGCCTGAAGTAGGTAAACCACTGCTAGTAGTGGACTTCTTAGACAACATACTACCCCCACTTACAACAGTGTCCAATGCATTTATGAGCATCGGGCCATAACCATTAGTGTTCATAGTTACAGTATATAACATTTTGGAAATATTTTTTAAACTTGAAATCTCTTCTTGTCCGCCGCAATTTACGCTAACTTACAGTTTCTATGTGCAAAGCAGTAATCGGTATTTTGAACAGTGCCAGTGCGTTAGAAGCTTAGGTCAATTTGGTATTTGACTTTATGCTAATACAAACATCGACAGGTCCCCAACAGGTTCCATTATCCGATTTTATTCAGACGGCTTGGGTCAAAATATTTTTAAGGTAACGCTCATCAGTATTGCATGCTGCGATCGTTTCCCCAAGCTGATTACATCAAGCCAGCTACGTGACAAATCGATTATAGTGAGATTCGAACCCAGATCTAATAGGCACAACACGAAGTATCTGTTATGCGTACTTTTATCTTTTCTATAAATACCTTAACGATAATTGTTTTCATGCACTTTGTTTTATGGTACCTAGACTTTATGAATATAAGCGCAGTACTAGATTGGCGGGTAGGTCTCATAAATTCACTGTTGAATTGGCTAGATGTAACCGTATGTTATTTGCTAATAGTTTCTTTTGTACTACTTTTCGTCTGTAAAACTCGCTTCCGGCTTCTTGCTTTCCAGCCAACTTTGATCTTCAAAAATATAAATGCAATATCAATCATTATCTA
Organism: Acanthosepion esculentum; assembly: GCA_964036315.1. NCBI lineage: Eukaryota > Metazoa > Mollusca > Cephalopoda > Sepiida > Sepiidae > Acanthosepion > Acanthosepion esculentum. Next base: position 34,955,034 of record OZ038513.1, read on the forward strand.
CTGTTTCCCTTATTCCTTTTCTCTTATTGTTCTCTGTACTTAATAATTTTCTTGTTATATTAGACTTTCACACTCAACAACCTGTTATGGTTTAGTGGGTGCATTGCCTTGCTTGGGGTGAAGTGAATAAACAACATTAATGGGAGTCTTTTAAAATCCGATATTAATTCATATTTTTTCTAAATGTTATATTTAGTGGGTACAAGGGTTTGTATCGATGTTTTTGGTTTTATTTTATTTTCTTACTATTTATGTCTATCGCCTTTGAGATCGAGAGTCTTCGTAAATGAAAGGGTTTCTCTATAGGAATGGAAACTTCATTCCATTTTCCAATGTGGTAAAAGACTTTTCTTGGAGAGTTAAAGAGAGAAAACTGGGACATCCAAAAGAGACGTATCACGTGGAACTAGAACAATCTGCCCCACTAGACGAAATAAAGGGTTCAGTCCGAAATTCTAATCACCTGAAGAAGACCGGCGCGTACAACGGCAGAACATCGTGAATATTGCAATAAAGATAAGGACAACAGTCCCAACAATGTAAATAATTTAAATAATTAAAGTTTTGCCATCTTCAAGTCTAGAGTTAACGTTATCTCTTCTACATTACCTCACTCCTGGCCTTTTGTCGCCCTGTCGGCTGACGACGTCTGCAGAGGGGTAAGAGCCCCCCCACCATCGTCCTGGTTATGACGATAAATTACATCTGCGTCCAGGGTAAGACGATAAACTACGACCAACAGCAAGGCTTCTGATAAGAAGGTTTTGAGAAGCGTGGAACCACCTCTTAATTGCTCGTGTTCCCAGGTCTAACCTGACCCGGGGTGGTAGCATCTGTTAGGGTCCCAGACATGTGCAAGTAGTTAACTCCGAAAATGAGGTAAAAAGCATTATAAAAATAGGTTTTAATACCAAAAATATCTTTGAAAAAAAATTATTATCAGAAATACGTTTTTGAAAAAAATAAATTACCAGCAATACATGTGATTGTACTAAAAAAATATGAGTAATTGAAAAATGGTTCAAATATATATGTATACATATACACCTTATCAGTTATCTCCTGTTAATTCCCCCTCTCCAAGTTCTCCACGGCCTTAACCGGGTATTGAACTCACACTTTTTTGGGTCCTGTCATTGGATCTAACCACCACCATTATCCACTCTGCCATGTGTCCTCAACTGATAACTGACACATAATTAAACGTGGCACGTGGAATTAGAACAGACTACCCCAGTGAGCGGATTAAATGGTTCAGTTCGACATTCCAACCACCTGAAGAACGCCGGACCGTACAACGACCGAAACGTTGTGATAAATATAGCGACAAAGATGAGGACAATAGTCCGAATGATGTAAGTACTGTCGTATTTGATCTGACGAGACAAGCTTCTCACCATTACACTACGTCGAATTTCCCTGGTACCTAGAATGGCGGCAAGTTTCTCGTCGCTTTAATCTCTTCGGGCTTGCTTTCCAGCCGAGATTGACCTTCAAAAATTTAAATACAATGTCAATCATACTTACTTTTCTTTTATTGTTCTCTCTCTTTAAAATGTATGTTTTTTTTTACATATTCTTACACACTCCGTAATTGTTTGCGTTTTAGTGGCTTTATTGCCTTTAGGGGCTTAAAATGATTATAAATTTTGAAAATTTATATCAATTTTACGTGTAATAAACTATTTCGAAAAATGACAGTCGCTCTCAAAAATTAGCTTTCGTGACATTAGTAAAACGATCAGTGGTTATTCCCGTGATGAAACAAACAATTTATTTCAACGCCATTTTCAAAAATGTATTTTATGAATTACAGTATCTCTTAATAGGATCTTTTTTTTCTTTTTTAGTTTTCTTTAATGAAACATCCCCCGATGATAGGTTGTACAACAAATAAATTTGCCTTTACACTGTCTACATTTGTCAGATTATCGAAGACTGAAATTGAATGCTTTTCTTTTCTAGAAAACCAAGAGCAATTTCTACGAGCGAAATAATTTGGAGGCAAAACATTTTAAATATTTTTTAAGTTGTTTCACTTCACATTAAAATGCAGACGACGAGTTTTGAGCACGTGTCCAGACCCCCACAGCTGCTACGAGCTATGCGTGTGTAGCTGAGATTAACTGAGTATTTAAAGGTCGTACGTGTGTATCTAGAGCTAGCTGAGTATCTGGATGTCATCGGAGTGTATCTAGAACTGAGTATGTGATAGTGTACCTAGAACTAACTGACTATCTGGTGGTTATACGAATGTACTTGGAAGTCATCGAGTGTCTGGAGGTCATCCGAGTGTATCTGGAACTAACTGAGTATTAGGTGGTCACGCGGGTGTATCTGGAACTTACAAAGTACGTGGACTATGAGCATTTGGTGGTTATCTGAGTGTACCTGAAAATACAAGGTAACCAAAAACGTTCTGTCCGTTTTTAAAGGAAAAAAAGAAAACGCTTCACAGTATGTGTAATTTATATTTAGTCTTCGATGTAATCGCCATCGGCATCCAGCACCTTCTGCCAACCTGTCTCCAGCTGTTCAATGCCCTTGCGGTAGAACTCGGGGGGTTTTGAGGCAAAGAAGTCCGTGAGGGCTTTGCGCAAGTCTGCTTCATTGGTGAAGGATTTCCCACGAAGAGGATTATCCAGGGAGTGGAAGAGGTGGTAATCGGATGGCGTAAGGTAAGGTGAATAAGGTGGATAGCTCAAAGTATCCCACCCAAGTTGCTGTATGGTATCTCTGACCACTCGCGCGACATCCGGCCTGGCGTTGTCATGGAGGAAAAGCACACCTTTGATTCACTCCTTCTGGCGTAATGCTTGTTGCACACGTTTCAATTGCTGCGAGTATAGGTCTCCAGTGACCGTTTGGCCCGTTGGTAGCAGTTCATAATGAACCACTTGACGACCTGTCCACCAGAAACAAAGCATAATTTTGCGTGGTTTGAACAGGCGGTCTTGCGGTGTGAGGGACACCAATGTCTGGAACGCTTGGGAGTTTCGTACAGAACTTACTTTTCATCACTGGTGAAAACTCGATTGAATAAGGATGCGGTAAGGTTGCGAGAAAGCAGCGATACGCAGGCTGCCACTCGTTGTCCCTTGTGGACCTCCAACAGCGTTTGCGAGACCCACTTGCTCAGTTTGTACGTCTTACCTAGGCGCTGCAGGTGAAGTCTAACTTTAATCGGAAACGTTGAACCGTCTTGCAAGTTCACCACACGTTAGACTACTGTCCTCTTCAATGGCCGCCTTCAGGACTCCGTCATTCAAGACCTGTGGTCGTCCACTTCGAGGCTCATCATGGAGAGACAAATCTCCCGACGTGAATTTTCGAAACCAACGCCTTGCCGTACGTTCATCCACAATACTATCCCCAAACGCTTCACATATGCGGCGACTTGATACAGCTGCTGATAAGCCCACTTTGAAGTTGTAAAGCAAACAGCCCCGAACGAGATCTCTAGACACTTCCATCCTTCTTACAGCTGTCCGGCTTATAACTGATGGCTGGGCACGGTGCGCGTATTTTTTATAACGTCTGATGTTCCTACTTCCGGCTGTCCGAATTTGAAAACGCATTTCGTATATATTTCAACTTCATTCAATTACTAATCAAAAAACGGACAGAACCTTTTTGGTTACCTTGTAATTGAGTCTCTGGAGGTCATTCGAGTCTATCTGGAACTAACTGAGCATCTGGAAGTCATCCGAGTGCACCTGGGTCAGAACGTTCATCTCTAGCCCATCCGAGTGTACGTAAATATAAATAACTGGGTATCTGGATGTCATCTGCGCGTATCTGGAACTAGCTGAGAATCTGGTCTTTCGTGTGCACCTGTAACAAACTGAGCATCTGTAGTCCATCCGAGTTTACTTGGAACTAAATTATTATTTTGAGGTCATCCGAGTGTACCTGTAATATACTGAGAATCTGGAGGTCATCCGCGTGTAAATGGAAGAAATTGCACATTTCTAAAATCTATCATTTACAGGATATTTATAAATCTACCATTCCTGTGCACATGGAATTCCTCTCCCGTAAGTGGTCTGGTGTTCGGGTTCCATGCAAATATTTTGACAAAATCACAAGAAGCACTTGCAATGTCATCGGTTCCGTCCTGGTATCTCGACATTACCTCACTTTCCAACCGCCGTCACGTTGTTTCCCGCTGTGATTTATATAAATCTCCTCATTGCCGTTGTTCTAATAAGCCCTCTTCCTGGCTTGATTTTTAAATTCTTATTTTATTCCCCTCCCCCTACAGACAGTGAATTGTACATAAAAGGACTAGTTAGGACTTTCATAGAGACATTGCGGTATTATGTTTGATGCGGTGAGAAAGGTAAGGAAGAATGCGTTGTTTTGGTGTAAGGAATATTGTTGTATGTTTGGGTCAGTGTTTGTGGCTAGCTAATTTTAACGTTAAGACAGAAGAAGACCTTCCTTTTCTCTCATTCTCCTTTTGGCCTTGTGCCACATTTTGTAAATAAATTACAAATAAATATTGCTCCCCCCTTGCTAACTCGACGGCGCGAATTTAAACGCACTACAAGTTTGGCCTCTTCATTTCACTGTTGAACTAGCTAAATGTAACCGTAAGTTTTATTCCAATCATTTCATTTCTCACACCTCTAACCTGTGAAAATACTTTCCGATTTCTTGCTCCGTTGCCACCAACAATCTTCAAAAATGTAAATGCAAATTCATTCGACATGACCCCGAACCCTGTTCCTTTATTGTCTTTTCTCATCACTAAATTCTTCACATTCTCTTCTACACGCAGTAAACCTTTGCGTTTTAGTGGCATTATCATCTTACTTGGGGTGAAATAATTAAAAAAAAAGAACTTTGGGAAGGAAAATTTAGCCACATAATTAATGTCACATTTCATAAACCAAAGTTCCAATATTCGATGTAAACTCTGCTTCTTTAAAGCTGTTTATTTTTAAGTTAAACTTAAATTTCTGTCGAAAAGAAACGATAGTAAGCATTTGAAACAGTTTGGCCTTGGCTTTCACATATTGTACAGATCATTTAAAGAAACCGCACTCAAGATGGATTTGATTTGGTTTAGTTTGTTTTACGGCATATCAACCTCAATGGGTTATTTAACGCCGACAAAATTTGTTTGTTTGTTTGTTTTGGTTTTACGGCATATCAGTCACAATGGGTCAATTAATGCCGACAAAATTTTTTTTATTGTTGGTAATATTTTTTCAATCTATTTCTGGTACTGTTTTTCTTTCAAAAAATCTATTTCTCGTAAAACATTTTCCTTCAAAAAACTTTTCTCAGGTAATAAGTTTCTTTCAAATATGTATCGCTGGTAATATTTTTCCTTTTTCGAAAAATGCTGTTAATAAATATTTTTCTTTTTTTATTTAAAAAATATATTGCTTATTTTTCCAAAAACGTATAGCTGGTAATATTTAAAAAAAAAAACAAAAAAAAAAAAACGTACGGCTGGTAATATTTTCTTTTTTTAACGTATAGCTAGTAATATTATTTTTCCAAAAACTTATAGCCGGTAATAATACTTTTCAAAAACATATAGCTGGCAATACTATATTTTCAAAAACGTATAGCTGGTAATATCATTTTTCAAAAACGCACTGCTGCCAACATAATTCTTTTGAAAACGTATAGCTGGTAATACTATTTTTCCAAAAACGTATAGCCGACAAGCTTATTTTTTCAAAAACGGCCTTTCTGTTGGACGGAGTTTATCGCCATACCCAATACGCGGATGTAATTTATCGCCATACCTAGGACGCGGATGTAGTTTATCGTCATACCCATGGAATCGGATGTAGTTTACCGTCATACCCATGGACTCGGATGTAGTTTATCGTCATACCCATGGACTCGGATGTAGTTTACCGTCATACCCATTGACGCGGGTGTAGTTTATCGTCATACCCATGGACTCGGATGTAGTTTATCGTCATACCCTTGGACTCGGATGTAGTTTACCGTCATACCCAGGACGTGTAAAGTCTAGGAGTTCACTATTTGCCCATAGCTGGGACCCTAACAGGTGCTACCGCCCCAGGTCAGGAACACCAGCAATTATGAGGTGGTTCCACGTTCCTCAAAACCTCCTGATCAGAGAGAGGCCTTGCAGTTGGATGCAGTTTAACGTCGTACCCAGGACGACAGACAAAATTTGTATTGTTGGTAATATTTTTTTTTCTTCAAAAATGTATTGCTAGTAATATTTTCTCAAAAATATATTGCTGGTAACAATTTTTTCTTCAAAAAATTATTGCTGCTAAAAGATTTTTTACAAAAAAGTATTTCTGGTATTACAACCTATTTTTTAAAAATTTTCATCGTATTTTGACCTCAGTTTAGGGATTAACTATTTGCCTATTGCTAGGACCCTAACAGGTGCTAACACACTAGTACAGAGTGAACCTGAGAACACAAGCAACTAAGAGGTGGTGCCACGCTCTTCAAAACCTGATCAGAGGCCTTGCTTTATGATGTAACTTATCTTCATATCCAGAACGTGGATGTAGTTTATTGTCTGACCCATGACTTGCATGCAGTTTTTCGTAGTACCCAGGACAGATGGATATATGGTGAAATGGCATGAAACACTGGCTGCCAAACGCAGAAGGTAGCGTGCAGTTGTCGTTACCAGACAAACTTTTATCGATATTAGAATAAAAACTTGTTTACTTTATGTTTTAAGTATAGGATATTAATTACCCGGATCTACAGATCCACATGAATCCAGATCAAATGAATAGTTCTTTTTTTTTTTTTTTTTTTTTTAAGAGTATCACCCCAAGCAAGGCCGGTGGCCACTATCACGCATGTGGTTACAGAAGGGTTGGAGGAAGAGCAGATAGGAGTGGTAAAGGAAGGGATGTGGAGAAACAGAAGGACGGAGGGTCGATCGAGGCAGGGGGTTACGGGAGATATAGAGCGAGAGCAGATAGGAATGAAAAATGTCAGGAAGTGGATAGATCAAGGCAATTGGAGATGACGATTGACGCTACACTTAAACCGTTGGAGATTGTATTTGTCAGGGAAACAGTAATAGGGAAGGGAGTTCCATAGACGAGATGTGCGAGACATGAAGCTATTGGAGTAGAAAAGACGTCTACATCTAACAGTTTCAACGGTGAAGGGGTGGGAACGGGATGCCAGCCTCGTAGGACGCTTAAATTCACGAGGCTTAGGGACAAGCGAAAGCAACTCCTCAGAGCAATTACCGTGGAAGTACTTGTAGAAAAGGCAGAGCGATGCAACATCGCGTCTGTGAGAGAGCGACTGCAGACGAGATGACAGATCAGGGCCAATCACATTGCATATCCGTCTCTGGATCTTATCAAGAACCCTGAGTCAACACGCAGGGGCCCCAGACCATAAATGGCAGCAATACTCCATGCAAGGTCGAATGGTAGACTTATAGACTTGGAGGATCGATTCCGGGGAGAAGAATTTCCTGGCTCGGCACAGGGAACCAACTTTTCTTGCGGTAAGACCAAATTTGAATATCAGCTCGTAGATTTAAATAAATGTATTCTTTTGAATAAGCAATTCCTAACTGATTTTGATGCATTCACAAAAATATATTTATATATGAATTGCTAAAATCCACATCAATAACTTTCATGTTTACTGAAACAAAATTGTCTTGTGATGCGTGGTCTTCGAGAAGATGAAAAAGCAATTTCGAAACTGTTTGGCAATGGCTGTCCCAGAGTCTGCATTTTAATGGAATCTTCTACACTACCATAATGAATGAAAAAGAAATAGGGTGCCAGATGCTGAAGATATCCGGCATCTGTACTAACCAGAGAGGTTTTTATCGACTTAAAATAATTAGTTTTATATGGCGGTAAAAAAAAAATAGAAATTTATATACATTTTTTAAAAAAAAATAACTTTCTTGTTCAAGCAATAGCAGGAAAATAACGCAGCGAGACGTTGACAAAATCAGGCTAATCTAGAAAAAACTTGTGTCCATATGTATATTCATGAAAAAGAATGAACATAAGCAACAAAACTTTGAACAGTTTTTTCTTACGGTTCACAGTTTTTTCTTTTCAACAAGAAGAATACCGGCCAATCCTTTCTCAATTCTTGGTCACTGACTTCCGTGACCTAAAGTCAACACCTCAGACGACAGACTGGATGCAAATCACTCTAACAGTAAACTTTCGACCTGTCCAACTCCCTACTTAGGCATGCAGGTACCACCTCCGAAATCCAATATTCCTGGGAAGAACAAAATTCCTTGCCTCTTCACTAAAGTATATATATATATATATATATATATATATATATATTTAGTTTACGAAAAACTAGGTAATCCGTATGGGTAGACCCAAGGAGGATAAAATCCAGAGAGCTCAATGTAAATCAGAGCTAATAAATTAAATAAAAACAGACCACTTCCTTCTTGAAAGCAGCTGGTCATTGAGCACCAAATAGATATATGTTGTATACCCTTCATTTATGAGGATGATGTTTTTGGCTGGTCTAACTTCGTCTAGTTGGTTTTGAGTTCAATCCAATCTTATCGTTTGGGTTCAATCCTGTTCTTCTCTTGGTCGGTGTCGCACAATCTTCTTTGGGTTCAGAGACGAAACGCATCAACAAAGAGAATTTTAACTTACTTATTTTATTAGTGTCGCCAACGTCCATTCTATCAAGTGGAGGTTACGACAACCACTATTAGGGAGCCGCTTTCAAACACGAAATCTCACATATCCATTTCATTTGACGTGTAACAACCAACACTCGAAAGACCCTTCCCCACGGGGGCAGGTTGCACAAACGCAATTTAACACGATTAGCTAGCTTGACGTCCAAACAGCAACACCCAAAAAAACCTTAATCTGTAACTAATTCCCACTTTCGGCTCGGCCAATTAAAATCGACTTACCTATTTTGTCTACTATCTGATCTCAAAGGTCAGCTTTAGAAGGTCTGACCCAAAATACATTGCCACTAAAAAGTAATCTATCATTTAACACTGAGAACTATTTTCCAATTGTCTTTTTTTATCCAGTTTGTCGAATCTTCAGAATTATTCTGAGAAATTTAACAATATTCTACTTCTTATTATTATTATTAAAAAAACTATAATAATTTTATTGTATGAAAGAGTGGCATGTCCAAAATGTAACCCTGACAGAGCTGTCATGGCGTCAATACCTGGTAAATGCATCACAGCCAAATATATTATTTCTATACACTGACTGTTTTCCCATATATATTCTCGAAATATTTTATATCCACACCCAGCCAGTGAAGGAGATGAAATCCTGCATAACCAAATGAAGGAGAAAGTAAGAAAGGAATACTAGTGGCATGTGTGTCTGGTGTTAAATACCGAATTGAATTCACAAAACAGAAGATCAGCCATAAACACTTTGGCTGTCGTTGTCGTGAAATATAGATCCATCATCCTTAACAGGACCACAGCTGCCATTAAGCGAATGGATGTCAAAACGAGAAATCTTCTCGCCACCGCATGCATCATCACAAGGAAGATGTTGATCGTCTGTATGTGTCCATATCCGCAAGAAACAGAGGATTATTTCAACAACAAAACCCTAAAAATTGGTCTTGAAGAATATGAAAAAATAAGAAACTTTATTAAGTAATAAAAGGAGGCAACAAATTCAAAATGGAATTTCAAGTGGATGAAGAAATGCAAATAAACCATAATATAACTACTGCAACGGCAAAGAATCTAAAAAGAAAGCAAATGCAATGGATCTAATGCAGAAACGATGACAAGATAGGCCTCTTCATTGTCAATACTCTGCAAGTGCCAAACAAGCTGATCTAGAGAAAACCCCGTACTCATAAGTGGCTACCTACTGCAGCGTTAAAAGCTAAGGTTATTCGTGCTGACTTTAAATTCCAAAGCACACATACTGAAAAATTGTGTTGACACCAAAATGCAAATTCTGCGAAACAGAAGATTAGTTCAACTAGAACTGTCTTCCAAAACCATAACAACCGGTCTTCAAAGATACCTAGAAATTGTAGAAGACTGGATGATGATCTGTGTTAAAGAATATGAAAGAAATGAGAAACTTTATTCAGTAAGAAGGCAAGGCAAGAAGTTCAAAATGGAATTTTAAGTGGGTGAAGAAGTGCAAGTAAACCACAATACACTAATGCAGCAGCAAAAAGACTAAAAAAGAAAGCAAAAACAAATGCAATGAACCAAATGCAGAACCGATGGTAATATAAGCCTCTCATGGTGGCATTTCTAACCTCGGTGCTCGGAAAGAAATGCTGATACAACAGAAATAAAAGCAAGTAATAATAATAATAATAATAATAATAATAATAATAATAATAATAATAATGATCTTCAAATTATTCGCAACAATATATTTTATTTTAACTTTTTTGAAATGCACACTATGAAAATGTGGCATATACATCTTCCATTAGCGGATATAAGCGGCATATTGAAAACTGAAAATTTCGGACTAAGCTGTGTGAGACGCGAAGGCATTTAATTTTCGCCCTCATTTATTTTTTTTTTGTCCAACGCTTATTGCTTTTTTTTAAAAAACTTATGTTTAATAAAATTCATGCCATAATTCTCCTTAAATTTAATTATACATATGTATATGTATGTATGTATAAATTGGGATTAAATAAAGATTAGAATCCGACAGAAAGATAGGATAATGAACTGCAAGTTTCAGGATTTGCCGACAGTCCATTTCATGCCTCAACGGTATTCCAGATTGCCTGCAGATTGCGCGGAAACATGAAACAGATAATCTGGCATGAAACAAAGGGCAGGAAACATTGTCGCCGTTTAATGTTTACCACAATGTCCACATTTATATTAATATACGCTCTATCTCTGATATTGAGCACTTTTAACCATAAGTATAGCATTTGCTTAAAAGTATATGTAATTCACACAAACACACAAAAACACACACACACGCACACACACACACACACACACACACATAAATATATATATAGGAAAAAGAATTTGAAAATACAACTGGAATCTTCAAGCATATTTATCAAGAATATCTTTACCGGTCTCCCTGTTCTATGATCTTCAAAAGTTAAATTAAGATGGAGAGATGGAGTGACCCGGGTCTATGTCATGATATATCTCGCATCTCCAATACATACATATCTATCTCTCTTTCACTCTCTCTCCCTCTCTCTCCCTCTGTCTCTCTCTATATATATATACATACATACATACATACATACAAGTAAGATGAGAACGTATAGAGTACAATTCAAACGTTCGTAACATTTAATTTAAAAGAGGTCTCTCGAATATATATATATATATATATATTCGAGAGCCCAAATATATATATATATATATATATATATATATATATATATATATATATATATATATATATATATATATATATATATATATATATAAATGTGTGTGTGTGTGTGTGTGTGTACAGGTAAGTTTAGAACGAATAGATTACAATTCCAACGTTCGTAACATTTAATTTAAAAGAGGGCTCAATACAAAGTAGAGCAATATTATTTATTTTAGGATATTACATCGGAAACACGTCAAAATCGCTACAAAATTGCAGTCGTGCTTGAATGCGTATCAAATGCATCTCATCAGGCCATTGTAAATTACTGGCGAACTAACGATTTATTTAGATTTAATAGCAAAATATAACTTCTTTCACGAAAAAAAAAGAAAAACTGGGGGTATAAGGTTTGTGGGCTTTACTCTGATCAACCAATCAAATATGACCTACGTTGAATTTAAACTAAGCGAAGAAACAAAAACTAAGAATATATTTTTCATAAATGTGTCATGATCCATACATTTCGTAACCAATGGCAGTGCAGACGTTAAACATGAGCGAATGTTAATGGATACATTTCTTACGCACTAGAAAATGCGATTTCCTAAGGAAAATGAGACGCAGCAGTAATTTTACAAAATGTTAAACAAGTTCTATGCTTTGTGAATTTCTTACATAAAAATATAAGTGATTAATAAATAGTTTCTTTCAGAAATCAGTAAATAATTTAAACCTATAGAATTACTTGACAAATAAAATGCAAATATTTACTAAAGATTCTTTATATAAGATGTTAATAACAATAACCAGTCAATGTAAAATGTCAGAAATTCCAACCAAATACCAATACAGTCTAACCCGGATATAAAAGAGGTGACGGGACCGCAGAAGTATCTTATATCCGGGTTTCTCTTATATCTGGGTTTGGTTTATTTTGTTTAGGTAAGTATGGCTCTAATTTGGCACCAGAGAAAATATCTCTTATATCTGGGTTTCTCTTATGTCCGGGTCTCTTATATCCGGGTTACACTGTATATCCGTTCCAAATGTTACTAACACTACCAGGAGATTAATACAAACTTATATTAAATCAAAATTAATCTTACAAATAGACAAAGAAGCCATATATGGTGCAACACAGTTCAACTAAAATTTAAGAAAAAGCATTGTCAAATTCCAAGTCTAGCTGAATTGTAAGTTAATAGGTAGACTGTGTTTACAATTTACCGTTAACTCAGATCTTTGGTTTAATAAAGAACGTGATAATTTCCAATGTTTCATGTAAACACAGAAAACAGGCTTCTTGTAAGGATCTGCATATTCTTGGCATTTTTAAAATGTTCCATTTTACTTCATGAGTTTTATTATCATCTTTCAAACTACAAAAAATATTTGGACAGTGACGTATTATTTCTATAAATATTATTAGTAAAGGACAAGTCATGTTGATACCACCTAGAATTCTTAGTACTACCAATATAGAAATTCTCCAGCAAATTTGATATGTTTTTGATGTTATATCCAAAAATATATATGTGTATCTGTATTTTACTGTTTGTATGTGTGTCTATGTGTATGTGTTTGTTCAAATCAGCTGAACAACCTCTCCGATAAGAATTCCGCTAGAAAAGCACACGTTTGATAAAATTTAAATTTAATTACTTCCTCTCAAATCTTCTAAATCAATACATTTTTATTTTGTTTTGTTTATCAAAGAAGTAAAATAAATACGACATCGCCAAACTAATATCATAGATTAATTAAAATTGGTTTCAACTCACAAATTCTATTCATCATTAAGTCAAAATATTTTTTTAAATTTCTTTCCATTTTTTGACTATTCTATGATTGTATAACAACGTACTTCAAGCATGTTTTAAGAAAAAACAATTTAACACGGATTTTGTATTTGACTACATGACGAAAATATATCATATATTTTAATAAACAAAACGAGATTTTCTTCTACAAAGGTGTAATTTAGTCTGTATTGCAATCTCAAAATAAGGATATTTATCTGCACTCGTACAAATATATATATATATATATATATATATATATATATATATATATATATATATATGTATATATTCATAAATATCTTTATATATATATATATATATATATATATATATATATATATATATATATATATATATTTTTGAAAGTACACAATTTTATCACAGCAATAAACGTATGAAGCTTGATATTACTAGACATATTAAAAACGGGCGAAGCAACCGGTTTCGCTCCCGCTCATCAGGCTTACAACGGGAGATTTAATTTAAATTAAAAAATACAGAAAATGTACAATGAAAAGGAAATGTGGAGGAGGAGGGAAAAAATTATGAGCAAAACGAGCTAGAGGCAAAAGACAGCGAGCCCCAACAAACACTGACGTTGTTTTCACAAGGAAGGCTTGCGGGACCCGATGTAAAGTGCCTCCAGCACCTCAAGGTGAAATAACGAGTGTGACCGGGACAACACGGTGAACCGGTCAACACTAAAATTAGCTGCACACGATCTGCTCTTTAATAAGTGCTCACATATGGCGGACCCGTAGGTGTTTGGGACGAGTCCATTCAACGGCAAAGTGTGGTTCCTGATTTTGGTATATATATATATATATATATATATATATATATATATATATATATATATATATTGATTTAAATTAAAATCGATGTAATTTTACTTATCTTAATTTGTTATTCACAGTTCTTCACTTTACAGATTTTATGGAATTTTATTAAACCCATATATATGATTTGCTTTAATAAAATGCAAACGTTGCCTGCTGATGGAGAATGTAGGAATGATACTTGATTAAACAGACTCCGCGTTCATGGCTCTCCACAACATCCTATCCCTTGTAGTTTTCGTTCATGTTCCATACCTCCTAACTCCGTTCCACAATCCATTGACTCATTTTCGTCAAGTTGCTTTGCCCGCTGCCTTCCCTATTGCAACTTTTTGCCTTCAATACGCCCTGTGAGGATCAACTTCTCTAAACGCTTCTTTCTCATTTCGTGTCCAAGAAATTTTAGTTGTCTCTCTTCTCACTCTCAGGATATGCGTCTGGGGTAATAGCAGCTCAAAGCCGAGTCGGATTCGTTACATTCACCTGCCCCCCAGCAATGGGTTAAATAAGAAGACGGTTTTCTGTAAAAACAAAAAAATCATTTTTATTCTAAAAATAAATTGTCAATGTAACATTTACTCGTAACAAAAAAAGAATGATTATTTTTCCGGAAGGGAGTTCCACAAGCGGGTGCAAGAAAATTGTTAACATAAAATTCATGATTACAACGAGCCACCATAACTGTAAATTGATGAGATGTCGACGCCGGCTGCGTATAAATTAAGAACAGTCTAGGTACCATAGCGAATAGTTTGTCCGAATAATTACCATAAAAGTATTTATAGAAAAGACACTGGGAGATAGCTTTATCACGCTGGGCGTGTGACTGATACTGAAACGCCAGATCAGGACCAGTAATATTCCCGATTCTTTGGATTTTATCAAGGAGGACTAGATAAATAGCAGGGTCATTGGAAGATATCTGGCAGCAATATTCTAAGCATGGACGAATGGTAGACTTATAGATATGCAGGATAGATTCTGGAGAGAAAAAATTGTCTCGCACGAAATAGAAAACCACCTTACTTAGCAGCTGATCTAGCAATGCATTCAATATAGTCTTTCGACTTCATGTCAGCCGAGGACGTCACCCCGAGAAGGTGCAACAAGTCACCCTCTTGACGGTTAACATCAGCCATGCTGATGGAAGACAGAGAAGAGTCTTTCAGATGATTAAATGGAAAGCTGTTTATTTTTGGACGCATTAAAATTAACAAGACATCTTATGTCCCAGATAGCCACAGACTGAAGTTCGTTTTGGACATCGACTGTCATTTTGACCTTATTGAACTGATCAGAATTACTGTCGAAGCAGGAGTAAATAGTTGTGTCATCTGCGTAGAATGTAAGTTGAGAGCTGATGCCGTCGGGAAGGTCATTGACGAAAAATAAGAACAGAGTCGGGCCAAGAATGGAGCCCTGGGGGACAACCGCATTAGTACAAAATGATATAGACGAGTAACCATTTACGACAACTCTCTTTCTGTGATTTGATCAGAAAGACTGAATCAGTTCAAGAATTCATCCAGAAATAACATAACGTTTCAACTTGTGAAGAAAACCTATATGCCGAATCCTGTCGAATGCTTTCGAGATGTCATAATCAACAGCTCGAGCTTCGCCATTCTTATGTAAAGCTTGACAGACTCGTCCGGCAATAATCATTGATACACCGTTGACCTATAGAAGCGAAAGCCATATTGCTTGTCTGAAAGAAGGCCCTGCAATGTAAGATGGCTAATCAGCTCAGAGTAGATTAAGGCCTCTAGTACTTTACCAAAAACAGGTTAATAGGACGACAGTTAGAAGGATGAGACTATTCAGCTGTGCTCATAAAGACTGGAACTGCAGAAGAGGATTTCGAACAAACAAGAAAGCAAGAGGCAAGCAAGCATTTATTGTAACGTTAAGAAAGAACAGGAACCAGTTCGGGAGCACATTTCTTAAAGATTACTAAAGGGGCACCATCAGGTCCACATTCTTTGTGGGGATCTATTATACATATATAATTGTTGTGGTGTCCTCCCTCTAATGAGTCTGTGTTAGACTCTTCCGCCTACTATAAAATTAGTAGGAGAGAAGGCCTTGGGGGAACAGTCGAATAGATTGAACGCTGGGTCAACCGACACACAGTCACTCGCCGTGTACTACTCTTCTGTTGTACATGGCGTTTAATATATGATATATCTGTAACATTTGTTTTGTTATTGCTTTAACCATTTACTTGGTCACAACAATAATATAAAAAGTAGTACCAAAGATGGAAGCCGGGACAGCACCCACATTAGTAAGAAAGGATGTGCAGGAGTGGACTTAACTATTTCCTTCTATCTATCACCTGTGTTGATTAAGAAGTCCCCATTACTTGCCTACTTAGTTTCACAAGGCGACAGGATGTTAAGATTTACGCTTCCCAGTCGCTACTTGTTATTTTCAAAGGCAGCTAATATTGGCGTAATGTTCCAACGATCCACGCCCCACCAATTGCAGTTCCCTTGTTTGTTGCGACCAGTGACTGAATGAAGCACGTGTGATATCTGCGGCGCATGTATCACCTTCGCGGGTGAGGAATCGGTCACAAAGGACGCGGTTATCTTCGCGCCATTAGATCTTATAATCGATATTTGGGAAACCATATTTGTTCTTTGGCATGGTGGCGGAGCTGTTTTTCCTTTGCTTTCACTGTCAGACGTCAGAAAACCTGCACAGGAGAAGATTGCTCATGGAAAGTTACATACGGGGCCCCATTTGTAATTGGATATGTGCACGCGATTACCTTAAGAGGGATACTCACAAACTGGTACACGCAAACCTGCTTAAATTCATCTACTTTTACATAATGAGTGACAGTCAGAGAGAGAGAGAGAGAGAGAGAGAGATATTTATATGAATATCTATCTATCTAACCCTCTCTCTATATATATATACACCCCCGAAACAATGAGTAGGATTAGACAGTTATACATATAAATGAAATAAACTAGGATAGATAGATAGATATATTACAACGTGAACAGACACAAATAGATAGATAGATAGATAGATAGATAGATTTGAACAGACTAACATAGATGGATATATATATATATATATATATATATATATATATATATATATATATATATATATATATATATATATATATATATATATGCGTGTGTGTGTCTGTATGTGCATGCATATTGTTTTGGAGTTATTTCCACAATATAACTTGTAGTCAGACTAAAGGCGTCCTAAATGGGGTAAACGTACAGAAAAGTAAATAAGTGTTATACAGAGTAATCGAGTTGTGCTCGCTGATAACTTACTCCTTCCTCGACTACCTACTGACTCCTACTTATAATAGGTGGGAGAGTCTATTATCTAGACAAGGTGCCTTCCACATATTACACATATATACATAGATAGATAGATAGATAGATAGAAACAGACTAAGATAGATAGATAGATAGATAGATAGATAGATAGATAGATAGATAATGAAAAGACATAGATAATAAAAAGACTGAAAGAGATAATGAAAAGACTGAGATAGATAGATAGATAGATAGATAGATAGATAGATAGATAGATAGGTCATGAGCAGACTGATACAGATAGATATATACAAAAAGAATAATATATATATATAGATAGATAGATAGATAGATAGATAGATAGATAGATAGATAGATAGATAGATAATGAACCTACTGGCAAATAGCTAGCTAGCTAGCAGAATAGACAAATAAATAGATCTGAACAGACTGACATGCATTGATTCGATAGATATATAGGTAGATAGAGAGACAGATAGAGAGAGAGACAGTTATAGATAGATATGAACAGGACATCGACAGATAGATAAATAGATAAATATGTAGAGACTGAGAGCTATAAACGGTACATAGATCGTTAGATAGATATGAAGGAGATTAGATAGATAGATAGATAGATAGATAGATAGATAAATAGATAGATAGATAGATAGACAGACAGAGAGACAGACAGACATGAAGAGATTGAAAGATGTGAACATAGATGTCAGTTCAGCTAATACTCCAGATACCAAATTTTTTCAGACGCCGGAACTGTTTTGTTTATAGATAGATAGATAGATAGATAGATAGATAGATAGATAGATAGATAGAAATGAAGAGATTGAAAGATGTGAACATCGATGTCAGTTCAGCTAATACTCCAGATACCAAATTTTTTCAGACGCCGGAACTGTTTTGTTTTACAAGTATTATATCGTGTAGTGATTTCTAATTTGGAAGATTGCAACCGCTGACTTGTTTGTATTTGGGAATTCGTCGGCCAAACCGTCTGACTGGGTCGGTGAACTTCCTTATCCCCTGAATTTGGCAGCATATCAAGAAGGAATACAGAAGACCTGATATTTTCTAACAGACATTGTCAATTTTTTAATCATTTACAGCGCGATGTAACATCTGGAAGCAATATTGAAGAGAGTGACGAATTTGAAATAAATCGAAGATGATCAGTGTTACTTCGATTTCTATAGGGAAATCTTGTTTATGGAGGAAATGCAACGAATATAGAAAAATGAAATATACACAAGCTACAAATACGATTCGAGAGCTTTTCATATTTCATTTCATTCAGATCACAAAAAAATATTTTTCACACTTATTTTAAAGAATGTGTCACGCAAACACACACACTCACTCACACACACACACACACACACACATATATATACATATATTAGCTGGTGTCGTTAGGGAAATTAGGTGAAGCTTAATTAACAGTTGAAAATATTTGCGAGAGCAGATTGAAAAACTGTCTGAAAAATGTACTTATTATCGCAAGAATGTAAACACACACACAGACACAGACACATGCACACAGAGACGCGTGCTCATACACATACGCACGCATGTATGCAGGTACACACACAGACACATACACACGCGCACACACACAGAGAGACACACATATATACACACATATATATGATAAAATTCAGTTTTAATATATGGTATATTTATGTGCAAAGTTCTCAATGTCAGGGATAGTGTTTATGTAAACATAAAATATATATATGAACATGGCTTGAAGATTAAGTTCAAACATGAAACAGACTGTCGCTGCTCGGTGTTAATATATATATATATATATATATATATATATATATATATATATATATATATATATATTACTAAAAGTCTGTGATTGTTTGTTGCGTCGGTCTGTTGCATAATGATTTGCGAGTTGTTTATACATTAAGTATTTTTATTTTAACTTTCTTCAGAATTTTTTTAATTCAAATATTATGACAGACAAAAAGAGATCCCGCTTTGCCGTTTCGTCTAGTTCTTTGTAGATTAATTATTTATGTTTCAGCTTTTTTTAAACAAACAATATTTTTAATAAATTTAAAATATTTTAAAGTTCATCACATTTTTAAAATGTTGTAAGTGAATATGATTTAAAAATACAAGTTGTTTATACAGTAATTAGTTTTATTCTAGCTTTCTTCATTCAGACCCTATTTTTAATTAAACTATTTTTCAGATAAAGACAGACACTAAAAAAACAGTTTTGCTGTTCCGTTCAGTTGCTTCTAGAGTAATTAATTATATTTCATTTTTCTTTAAGTAAACAATAATTTAAATATTTAAAAATATTATTTGGCGTATTAAAAAAATAAAAAGGTAATCTGATTTAAAGTTCAAGTTCACCCCGGAACATCTATTCCTATTACATGCTTGAAACAATCAATAAAACTTGAAAAAATGAACTTGTAAACCAGACCAATAATGACAGGAAAGAATTGATATATTTAACTGAATTATAATAAAATAAACTTTCATTTCAATGGAACGTTGAAATCAGCTTCAATATTTTATAACCTGATCCGTCAGTGACCAAACGGATCAGGGGTAGTCAAGTGTTTACGCAAAAAATCGCCATTCTCTCTGCAGTAGCCTAGTGGTTAGAATCCCGGACTGATGCAAAATCCCGACTTGAAGCGATGGGATGTCTTTCACACTGATGAGCTGTGATACAGTAAAACAGTCTGTCTGTGGATGATGATATTAGCTCCCGAAAAATAATTAATTCGATCGAGTACTGTGGGGAGAAAAGGTGAATTTATAAACAGTAACTATTATTGCTAATAATGCAAGACTCTCAAGTCTGATTGAGTTCTCTAGGACTATGGCGTGTTTATGAAAAAAATCGCCTTTCTATCTGCCGGACGCTGATAGCCTAGGGGTTATAATCTCCGACTGATGCCAAATCGGTCGGCTTTCAGTCCCGGTTCGAAGCGATCGGATGTCTAGCTACACTGATAAGCTGTGATACAGCGAAACAATCTGGATGACTACATATATATATATATATATATATATATATATATATATATATATATATATATATATATATATAGTAATTGATTGTGTCTGAAAGAAACCTCAACAGAATGCAGAAAGCATTTCGTCCGATATTTGGGACTCACCAGCAGTATCCACGATAGTTGAGTTATCAACGTCATACCAACTGTTCCAACTGGCCTCGGTGACGAAGAGGTAACAAATCAGACTCAATATAGCGCCGCTCGCTCACATATTCCCAAATATAGGACGAAACGGCCGTTCAATGCTTTCTGCATTCTGTTGAGGTTTCTTGCAGACTCGATGAATTACTTAATTATAATTATCAAATCCTCCTAACAATTTCTATCACATATATATATATATATATATATATATATATATATATATATATATATATATATATATATAGAGAGAGAGAGAGAGAGAGAGAGAGAGAATGAAAGAAAGAAAGAAAGATGTGAATATGAACTAAATAATGTAATATTAGAAACTAATATCTCGCTAATATCTCGTAAGGAAATAAATATTTAATTTAATTTAATTTATGGTTAGACAAACAGTGCTCAACGTCGTTAAACAGAGCTATGAAGTATATATCAATAAATACACATATACCTACGCATGTAGTGGAACTTAATGTTTCATGGTTTACAAAGTCGTCAGACACAAAGGGCAAATGAACCACTTAATACAACTATTGTTTTGTTTTTTTAAATAGTGGGTCTCGTGGGAGGCCGCTAAATCATAAGCGGATTCCAAGCTCAAAGTTAATATAAACTTAATATATCATTGGGCGTAAATTCGAAACATATAGTGTAGTTAGAGAGATATTGGGAAAACAAAACAAAAAATGATCGATGCTTAAAGTTTATATGTCGTTGGAAAAAAATAAAAAATATCGCAAGCAATATGATTAAAAAAGAGGGGGTAGAGGGTTGTGATTTGTATTATTGTTTATAAATAATGTCTTTGTTTCAAGGGAGTAACACGGTACAGTATATAAAGCTAACGTTTATTAATATTAGGATATAATCTAAAAATAAAAAGCGTAGAGAGACAAAGAAAGTGAAAGGTGAAATAATAAAAGAAAACAATATTTAAATGATAAAACATTGAGAAAAGGGGAAAGCTGTATATCCCGTTACCTATTAACAGACGCTTAATATATAGTGGGCAGCTGATGTTCAGGTGAGTGCTTTTTTTTCTATGGATGCAAGCTATCAAATGCTCATTACGTTTGTTCCGTAGGTTTGGATGGATTATTATTCTTTAGTAAGAATCTTTTCTTTTCCAGCAAACATAGGTTACATCGGTCACCGCGGCAGAAAAAAAAAAGGTCTAGTTTTGGCGACGAAATTCCAACTCCAATTCCAGTGTATAGTTAATTGTTTTAACTTCGACAGTAAAATTTTAAGAATGTCGTGTTATTTAAATATTGTTTATTGTTAAGAGTCATTTTATGTTGGTAATACTGGGTTTTCCAGTGGTTGGTAGTGGAACCAAAATCAAACTTTATTTCGCCATTATGTTTAATGCTAACCTTGAAAATAACGTCTTTATTCATTCATTTATGATTTAATGGACAGGTACTGTTTTTTCAACAATTACACATTTTGCCTGTATAAATACCATACATAATACTCGATTAGCGCAGTTAACAGTCTTTAATTTAACTATAATAACTGAAAATTGATTTCTTTTTGTTACCGTTTAATTAAAATTTTCTACAATTTAAAAATGGAAAATAGATAACTATATTGTGAAATAAGCCAAAAGCAATAGTCGAATTCATAACTTTCCAAAACGAGGCTGCGTAACAGCCATTATATGGTTTCCATATTTATTAATTAGTAGAATTCATGATCAGAGAGAAACACGTGATATATAATTAATGAGTTCCGACGAAAATTCTAATAAAGATTGTACTGGCAAAATTAAAGACTTTTAGTGTAATAGAAGTATTGTTTTTGTTCTTAAGGCGAGTAAGTTTTACAAGTATTTTTTCTTAATGCAAGTAATTCTTAGATGTATTTTTTTCATGAGGCGAGTTATTGTTAGAAGTATATTTTAAGGTGTGTAATGCTTAGAAGTATTGTTTTATTTTCTTAAGGTGAGAAATTCTTACATGTATTTTTCTTAGGGCGAGTAATTCTTAAAAGTATTGCTTTTTTCTTAAGGCGCGTAATTCTTAGAAGTAATTTTTTTAAGGAGAGTCATACTTATAACTATTTTTTTCGTAAGACGAGTAATTCTTAGAAGTATTATTTCTTAAGGGGAGTAATTCTTATGAGTATTGCTTTTTTCTTAAGACGAGTAATTCTTATAATTATTGTTTTTTTCATAAGATGAGTAATTCTCAGAAGTATTTTTTCTTAAGGCATGTGGCATTGGAATTTGGATTATCATCTCATGCTTTCATATCGTAAATATTCCTTTAATACATCTTTTGCTATAACATAATTATGAGTACCATGACCGAATGTGGTCTAACTCCCGCTGCGCATCTCAGCAACTGACCAGCCCCCTCCATGTACACCGGCTGCGTGCAAATGTCTGAATCTCCTGGAAGCATTTTCCAGTTCACTCGTTTATGTTGTCATGCAATGTTTCCTCTCTTTGCCTCCTCTTCTTTTGTCTTATGTGGCTCGTTGAGGAACGATAACGTAAAAGATTACTGCCAATTTTGACGTGACCTTAGCATTTCAGGATCTTTTTAAGCCTGGTTATGAATTCTTCCAACGAGCCTGTTTCTTGTCTAATGGTTTCTCGCATTGTCTCATTTGTGATTCCATCCGTGTACGAGAAACTTAACCTCCTATGTACATATAAACACAAAGCAGAAATACGTTTCAATGTAGTAGGAGTCCGATTTCAAGCTATATTTCAACAGTACATAATCCCGTGTGTCTTAGTGGCTTTATTTCCTTGCTTGGGTTGATATTATTAAAACGAAAATACATGCCAGTGACTACCAAGTCCTTGCTATTCCTTTTAATTTAAAGTCACATGATATATATATATATATATATATATATATATATATATATATATATATATATATATATATATATATATGTGTGTGTGTGTGTGTGTGTGTGTCTGTGTGTATTAAGATATTTTTATGATTATACATTCTTTTTATAGATACAAATATTTAAGTAAATGCTCTGTTTATAATAAACAATATTTAACAACATTTACCGACCTGAATGTCCGGGAAACTTTCATAGAAAATAATTGTCCTTCGACAGGAATCGAACCTGTATCCTATACGGAACCGTCATATAACCTGACGTGCCTTTAACCGATTTGGCCACAGAGGAACGTTCGGTCATCAAGGTGGATTTTACTGTCTTTAAACTACAATCTTACATGATTCTCTCACGTACATTCATATCTGCTTATGGCGTATCCAAATGTAAACAGATGACGACAATTATTTTAAGACATTTTTATGCTTATACATTCGTTTTACACGTCAGGCTATATGACGGTTCCGTATAGGATAAAGGTTCGATTCCTGTCGGAGGACGAATATTTTCTATGAAAATTTTTCGGACATTCAGGCCGATAAATGTTGTTTAATACTGTTTATTATAAACAGAGCATTTACTTAAATATTTGTATCTATAAAAAGAATGGATAAACATAAAAATGTCTTAAAATAATTGCCGGATTTGTCCATTTCATAATATATATATATATATATATATATATATATATATATATATATATATATATATATATATATATATATGTATGTATGTATGTGTATGTGTGTGTGTGTGTGTGTATAGGATTGGATATTTGATTTATAGACAATCGCGTGCCATACATCAGCGGTGGTGGGAGATGCATGAGGTACAGATACTGGGTCATCTCCAAGACACTCCACTCTTGAACAGTTGATGAAGCTGTAGCATCCTCGCCTAATGGAGAAACCATGTCACAGAGAATGTTCATGTGGGCTAATGCATTCTTCTGCAGGTACTTGATAGCACCATTATCCCAAGTTTTGCCCTTTTTCAAGAGAAGTCGTTACACATTACTGTTAAAGTATTCTGACTTAGAAATAAACAATGCAGTTATTAAAGAGAAGAGTTTAAATTAATACCTTCAAGATTTCACAGATCAAGCATCATCCCTGCATAGACTGTTATAATAATAATAATTGTCATATTGCAACATTTTGCACCGGCATTTTTTGCAATTTCCCACCTGGGAAATGCCCACAGAGCCCATCTGAAGTTTATACTGTTATTGGCGTGTGCAGAGCCAATTAACAGTTTTTTAGAGCGTTGGTGCGAACCCAGCGTGATCATGAATGAACAAGGCTGGCCACCTCGACTCGCAATCACGGTGTTTTTTGTGATATCGTGCTAGCTTTGGCCCACGAGGTCTTCCACACAGTTTCCTCTCCCAAATTCCCTCACATGGTTTTTGGTGGACCCGTGGCTATGGAACAGACACTTGCCAAAGGTGCCCTGTGCTTGGAGTCCGATAGCTGCTGATATATATATATATATATATATATATATATATAATTATATATTATGAAATGGACAAAGTCCGACAATTATTTTAAGACATTTTTATGTTTGTACATTCTTTTTTACAGATACAAATATTTAAGTAAATGCTCTGTTCTTAATAAACAGTATTAATAACATTTACCCACCTGAATGTCCGAGAAATTTTCATGCAAAATATGCGTCCTCCGACAGGAATCGAACCTGTATCCTACGCGGAACCGTCATGTAGCCTGGCGTGCTTTACCGATTTAGCCACAGAGGACCGTTTCGGTTAGCAAGGTCGATTTTACTGTTTTTAAACTACAATTTTCCAGGATTATCTCACGTACATTCATATCTGTTCAAAGCGTATCCAAATGTAAAAATGACGTCACACATTACGAAATTGCCAATTTCCGACAACTATTTTAAGACATTTTATGTTTATATTTGTATCAATGTCTTAAAATATATATATATATATATATGTGTGTGTGTGTGTGTGTGTGTGTGTGCGCGCGCGTGTGTGCGCGTGTGTGTGTGTGTGCGCGGGCGTATGTGTGTATGTATGTATGTATGTATACACAGAGTGTGGCCACTGAAAGACTGAGAGATATAAAACAAAAACAATTTTACAAACACATGAGTATCTTGAGGTAGTAAAATGTCGCCGGTATTTTATCTGAGGTTTGAATAATTTGGAATTCTAAAACTCAATGAGTTTTACTCGTTAATGGATCTTATACGTAGCTATTTTAATCTCTATCCGATGTTCTTTAACCTATAAAAAAGGAAAAAAATGAAAAACGAAAAAGTTTTTCAAATACTTCAGTTTTTCAGTGACCAATCTATCTATCTATCTATCTATCTATCTATCTATCTATCTATCTATCTATCTATCTATCTATCTCTCGCTCTCTCTCTCTCTCTATATATATATATATATACATATATATATATATATATACATATATATATATATATATATATATATATATATATATATATATATATATATATATATATATATATATATATATATATATATAGGTAACTATACTCGTGTCGAAAAAGCTTCGAATTCTTGATTTAACAATAGCCAAATCAATTTCGAAGGGAAAAAAAGTTTTAAAAAAGAAAGAGCCAGGAACATGAAAGTCTGTCGAAAATAGTCGCATAGATACAGGTTCAAGACCCAAAGAAAAAACCCCGATACCAGTAATACTAACTAAATAGCTTGATACAAACGTAGAACAAACCTAGTCAAACCTAATGAGCCAGACAAACATACGAAGGTTTCACTTAGGTAGATCGTCAGGGTCAGCTGGCCCTGACGATCTGCCTAAGTGAAACCTTGGTAGGTTTGTCTGGTTCATTAGGTTTGACTGTATATATATATATATATGTATATATATATATATATATATATATATATATATATATATATATATATATATATATATATATATGTTTTATTCAAATTAATAGAAATGAATTACAAAGATTCTTCGCAATTCAACTTCACTAACAAATGTTTTTGATAGTCTTTCAATAAAACACAAGCGTGTGACGTATTTACATAGTTTTACGTATGCGTGTATTCTCCCAGCATTTTGGCAGCCGATGTGTTAATAATACTGCTTACGATCGGAAACAAGTTGAGTCCGTATGTTTTTGTGTGTTTTACTTAGCTAAACATCGCTAAGTCTGTTTTGTAATATAGTATACTCGAATAAATATGAGAAAATGTGAAAAATTAATTAAGGTTTGAAAATTTCAGCTTGTATATCAACGAGCGTCCCTGGTCAAAGATTAACTTCAAACTAATACGAATGCTTTTATAACGGGGATACCAGCCCAGAAAAGAGTAAATTTTATTAAACTCATAAGATTATTGGATAATAAATAGTTTCCCATTTTTTAAATATCTATTTTAAGGAGAGAATATATTATTGATCATTTTCTGAAGTGAGCCTACAAATTTTCGTAGCATGCAAGAAATATTCATTTTCTGAAAATTCAAAGCTGCAGCGCTTTTCATATGACATCGCTGATTGGTTGATATATACAAATATAGAAATTGAAATCTTAGGACTACAAAATGCATAAAAATGAGGTACTTTTGAGTTTAAATAAGATAACGTTAATATTTGCCATTTTCGACAATTATATATATATATATATATATATATATATATTATGTGTGTGTGTGTGTACCAGCAAAAATGATCCAAATTGTGTAACAGCATGGGATAATTGTCCATCCCATACAATGTTTAATATCTAAAAAAAAAAAAAACACGAAACTAATTTCTTTTTTCATGGACAAGACGTTTAACCGTCTTTACACAATTTGTCGTAATAATGCCCGAAAAAACACTTTGAGTTACTTAGCTAGAAACAGAACAGGTTAAAATCATTTTGTTGTCAGCCCTACCATGTCTTCCCAACTGAGCAATAGTTATAGGAAATAGATCATTCAGGCTTTCAGTAATGGTATCAAAGTTCATGCGTTGTCTTTCATCTTCAAGGTCTATACAAGAACCATCAAGAGAACAGTGAATCATTTTAAAAAAAGACAGAAGAGTAAAGAGAAAAAAACTAGATCAAACTCTCAGAATAGCAAGAAGGATAATCATTTCAACTTATACATTCTTACTGTTCAAAGTAGAGTTACAAAATATTCGGATAATTCCATTAAGATACCTTTAATCCATTGTAAGATACAACGGTTCAAACTTAATCTAATTTTGTTGTGCAACAATTTTGCTGTTATACCCGGTATATATATATATATATATATATATATATATATATATATATATATATATATATATATATATATATATATATAGTCAAACCTAATGAGCCAGACACACCTACCAAGGTTTCACTTAGGCAGATCGTCAGGGTCGGCTCTACGCTTGTAGAGCTCTTTAGTTAGTTGTTTACTCGTATCGGGTTTTTTTCCTTTGGGCCTTGAACCTGTATCTGTGCGATTATTTTCGACAGACTTTCATGTTCCTGGCTCTTTCTTTTTTTAAAACCTTTTTTTCCTTCGTGATTGATTTGGCTGTTGTTAAATCAAGAGTTCGAAGGTTTTTCGACACGAGTATAGTTACCTATATTTACATATATATATATATATATATATATATATATATATATATATATATATAAAGAAATATACTCTTAAGGTGTACTATATGTATGGGATAAAAGTGGTCAATATAAGAGATAGACTTAGAGACGACAGGCTGCTTCATGCTAGACGCAATCGTCAGGCCACGATTGCGTCTAGCATGAAACAGCCTGTCGCCTCTAAGTGTTGACTTCACTGTTCACTTTTATATTTATATATATATATGTGTGTGTGTGTGTGTGTCTGTGTGTGTTTGTGTGTCCGTGTGTGTGTGCGTGCGTGTATGAGCTGAACAAGAAACTCGCATGGGATATGATTAATGATAATGCTTCAACATACTTGTCTTTGATGTCCACACACTTCTTCCGTCTTTGTTACAGTGTTTGGTTCCATTTGACGGAGAAGCTTTCAATCTGTTGGTCATTAAAGTTGTGCGACAGTAGTTATGACGTCATCGCCTTTGCGACACTATTTCCCAGCTATGTATTTTTTCCATGTTGGGGAAGAGTTGATAGTAATACAGAGACAAATCAGGAGAATAGGGAGGGTGATCAAGAATTTCAAAACCACACCCTTTCACAGATGGCATTGAAATCAAGAACCTGTGTACTGGGGCATTGTCCTTTCGCCACCTTTCCTCTGCGTTTGCACTTGGTAACCTTTTGAATCTCTTGGTATAGTAATCTCCCTTGAAGATGGGTAACTTTTGAAGATATTCAATAAATACCATAATTTTTGTATCCCGAAAAACTGAGGTCATCTCCATCCCTGTAGTTTCATCTGGACAAATCCTCAGCACACAAATCATTTGTTTTGATGGCTGTTCTTCGTGACTGTGACACTGAACTGGTTGGCCACTATCCATATTCTCCTGATTTGACTATTACCCAACATGAAAAATACATTACTAGAAACCAATATCGCACGCCGTCATATAAAGTTTTCAACATTCCTTCATATGAAGTTTCATTACGACTTCATATGAAGTTTTTTCATCACGACTTCATATGAAGTTTCCAACACTCCTTCGTATGTAGTTGTCATCACACCGTCATATGAAGTTTTCAACATTCCTTCATATGAAGTTTTCATCAAGACTTCATATGAAGTTTTTTCATCACGACTTCATATGAAGTTTTTTCATCACGCCTTCATATGAAGTTTCCAATACTCCTTCGTATGTAGTTGTCATCACGCCGTCATATGAAGTTTTCAACATTCCTTCATATGAAGTTTTCATCACGCCTTCATATTAAGTTTTCATCACGCCTTCATATGAAGTATTCACTATTCCATTACATGATATTCTCATCTCGCTTTAATATGAAGGTTTTCAACCCACCATCGTCCAAGATCTTAAAAAATTGGAAAAATTCAAACGACAAGTCTAGTCAGTTATAATGACTTATCTAGTCAGTTATATTTAATCAAACTTATATATATATATATATATATATATATATATATATATATATATATATATATATATATATATATATATACACATCTTTCGGTTTGAAATAGATATATTTTCGTGTTGGAAATTTACCTGAATTTTGCTTGAAATGAAAACAATATTAATACCTGACGATGAAAGAGGGAACTTCTTCGAAAGTACTCGTAGCAGAATATCTAATCCATCTCGTAATTTGAAATTTTAAACATACGCATCGCGCTATTCAGAATGTTGTTAGTAAGTTAATATTTTTTTGATGTGTTAGCGAAGTGATTTCGCCACTAATTGCATTATCTTTTCTGATGATTAATTCTTTGGATGATTACTTCTTTTAATACATATATATATATATATATATATATATATATATATATATATATATATATATATTAAGAATAAAATTAAAAGCTTAGAATAAGCTAAAATCTTAAGATATGAAATAAACTGAAGACTCAATGGCAAAGTCAAGAGAGCTTAAATATAACGTAATATTATCAAAACCGAAATCTACTTGTCTGGTAACAAAAATAATCAGGTGGAACCTATAAATATATGTGAGTGTGTGTGTGCGCGTTGGTTTTCTATGGTAAAAGTCTTTCATTAATGTATGTTTGGTGAAAGGTCAATAGACAAGAAACGTCATGCCTTTGTTTACTTAACCTTTCCTATTTCAGTGAGAGTGGACAGAAATCAATAGTAGATACGGGTATGAAGTGTGCAAAAAGTTTTGGACAGTTCTTGCAATGGCCTCTACTGACTTTTACGGAAAGAGGAGAGGGAAGCAAAGAAAAAAAAAGAAGAAATCCTTCTATTTGAATATAAATGTTTCCAGCCTTACATCTTCAAAAAAATAAAAATCGTTTTCTAGCGTGGATTCTTGGATACTGTCTCCATGTAGGGGAAAGTAAAACACGAAAGATTCCGACACGCCTTGCGTACATACAAACATGGACACACATACACACACACACACTCAACACACGCACACACAAACATATATATATATATATATATATATATATATATATATATATATATATATATATATATATATGCTGCAATATACTATATATATTATTATTTATATATTATATGCACGGTACTTATTAGAAAGCGCTCAATATCAGAGATAGAGCTAACATATTTGGTTGGATTGATTTGAGTTTGTGACCCTGGGTTTCACTCTGACGATCGCAAAAGCGTGAAACCCAGGGTCACAAACTGAAATTAATCAAACCAAATATATATATATATATATATATATATATATATATATATATATATATGAAAGTGATGGTCAAGCAGGCAGAAGTTCAGGGTGTTACAAGGAAGAGACGTGCTGGATTTTGTCTAGGTGAAAGGGAGAGATTCTGGTCAGAGGCTAGTAGACAGGAGCGACGCAAGTTACAAGAGCAAGGGTTTCGAAAGCTCGAAGAGGAGAGACGGTTAGTGCGGACTGTCCAGCAGGCTCAGCAGGGCCGATGGCTGAACTGGGAGGGTATTGAGGGTGTTCCTCATATAGGCGGCCTATGACGTGGCAGCATCAATTTGAAGAGATGTGGAGTGCAGGAGTCACCCTCCTGCCTGTTGTGTGGTGCTTATGGAAACCTGCGCCACATGCTGTCAGCCTGTCCGAGGGCGCTTCAGGATGGCTGGTACACATTCAGATATAACTTGGTGCTGGAGGTCGTGGCAGCAGCTGTAAGAAGTGCTAGCATACCCTCGTTTGACCTGCGAAGGGTAACCTTCCTGAAGCAAGGTGCGACTGTCACAAGGCAGAAGACCAGGTCGGAAAACTCAAGGAAGTGGAGTGTGTTGGTGGATGCTACACTGCCAGTGGAGATCGTTGTGTCTGGTCTGAGACCAGATCTGGTCTTAATTGATTTCTAGAAGCAACATCTGATGCTTGGCGCACTGACAGTAGCATGGGAGGAACGGATTGAGGAGGCGCATGAAAGAAAGTTGCTTCGGTCTGAAGAACTGGTGGCTGAAGTCCGTGAGAGAGGATATAGCTGCACTCTCGTGCTATTTGAGGTTGGCTGTAGAGGATTTCCTGTTGCCTCTTTAAAGAGATTCCTCAAATGTGCTGGGATCCCAAAGCCGGAGAAGGTGATAAAGACTTGTGGTGAAAAAGCGGTGGAAGGAAGTGTATGGATTACCCAAATATTCTTATCGAGTCGCACGTAATTAACATAGACCGGTTGCAACGTAACATCATCCAGCTGTTGCGCCCGCCCCCCGTGTGGAAAGGTACTGAGCTTAATTGGCCGAAACCTTGCTGAAGCACGGCGCTCAGTTGAAGATTACACCTGGTCTGGATCACTTGATATGTATTTGTGTTTATATATATTGTGTTTATTTCGGCAGCAATTTTTCTGTAATGCATGTTTCATTAAATAATATGGACAATTTTTGTCTATTTATTGTAACTAAGTTCCTTTCGTATTGTCTGATAAGCTTAATAACATTATCGTTGAAAGACGAAAGGAAAACACCATATTGACACATTTTTCAATCCAATCTAAGTTTTCGGCTTACATAAGCCATTATCAAAGATAACAATTTTAATAAATCAAACACATATACGAAACCACAATAATGGCCCGCCATTGCTGTTTGAATAAGCTCAACGATAATGTGAATAAGCTCATCAGACAATACGAAAGGAACTTACTTAAAATAAATAGACAAAACTTGTCTATATTATTTAATAAAACATGCATTAATATATATATGTATATATATATATATATATATATATATATATATATATATATATGTATGTAAAATGTATATATATATATATATATATATATATATATATATATATATATATATATATATATATATATATATATATATATGCAATCTTTATATATATTATTTATATATACGCGGTACTTACTGGAAATCGCTTATCAACATTGATATAGCCAACATATTTAGTTGGACTCATATAATTTTGTGACCGTGGGTTTCACGCTCTTTGCGATCATCAGGCGAACTGATTAATTTTGAAATTTTGGATTTATTTATGGTTCCGTATATCGGTTTTGTTATTGTAGTGGGAGGAAAAAGTGTAATCGGAATGCCACTCATACGTACGCAGACAAGCATACACGCCCGTTCCCGCATTGACGTACGCAGACATACATACACGCGCGCTCACTCATTGACTTACGTAGACATACATACACACACGTTAACGCATTGCATGATTATGTTTGTGTGAGCTGCAAATAAAATGAATATTCTCCATAGACATCAAAACGTTAATCTCTCATTCTAATAAAAGACACACTTTTTTTCATTACAATTAACCACATCCACAAAAATAAAAAAAATAACCGTGTTTGTACCCAATGGGCAAATTTGTGCCCACCTTAAATCAAGGCATCTATAGTTTTTATTTATTTATTTATTTATTTATTTATTTATTTGTTAAAATCGAATGAAATCCATTGCCCACACTCCCTCTCAAAGATAAACTGCCACAAACAAACACCCGGGGGAAGCCCAAATGTTATTTGAAAGAGCTGAGCTTGTTATATTTTGTATTTGTAATGTTTTTCCTTCTTTTGAGTTGGTTGGCGTTGATGTTTTGTTGTCTGTCATTTTCTAGCCTCTTGTGGGATCGATCTCTGGAAAAATCCTCCACAACATTGATTGCTTCTTAGCAATTTACTCTCCAATGGCGAAACAGTTATTTTTCTCTCATCTAGGCGTATTGTGCCGGAATTTCCACTTTAATGAAAAGAATGCGGGATTGGCCCAGAGTCAGTGTATTTTCAAGGACGAAATAATAATAATAATAATAATAATAATAATAATAATAATAATAATAATAATAATAATGATAATGATAATAATAATGAAAATGATAATAATTATAATGATAATGATAATAATAATAGTAATAATGATAATAATAATAATGATAATAATGATAATAATAATGATAATAATAATAATAATAATGATAATAATGATAATGATAATGATAATGATAATAATGATGATAATAATAATAATAATGATAATAATAATAATGATAATAATAATAATAATAACTTTTGACAGTGTTCCACATTCTTGGATCCTTAAGACTTTGGAAATGTACAAAGTCTCCCCTGTGGTATTAAATTTCCTTAAGCACAGCATGGGAATGTGGAACACCAAACTATACCTTAGTCACACCAAGGGCACTGCCATATCCATCCGACTAAATATCCGACGTGGAATCTTTCAAGGAGACTCTTTGTCTCCCCTTCTGTTTTGTTTGTCCTTACTCCCCCTTACGCATGAACTGAACAACAGTAGCTATGGCTACAAAATAAATAACAACATATTCAATCACCTACTATACATGGATGATCTCAAACTCTTTGCCAAAGACGACAATGAGTTGAAGGGCCTATTTAATATTGTAAAATACTTTAGTGAAGACATATGCATGAGCTTCGGATTAGATAAATGTGCTAAAGTAACATTTAAGAAAGGTAGAATTTTAGAAGCACCCTTAATAGATTTAGATTTTGCCACGAAGATTAGAGAATTGGAGCATGATGAAGCTTATAAGTACCTAAGAATTAGTGAGGGAGATGGCATACAACACTCCCAAATGAAAGGAGTACTACAGGCGTGTACGCCTGGTACTAAATACCGAGCTAAACTCAAAAAACCGAATATCAGCTATAAACACCTTAGTTGTTCCTGTGGTGCAATACAGCTTTAATGTACTTAACTGGACCATAGCTGAAATTAAGCGAATGGACGCCAAAACGAGAAAGCTCCTCACTTGCTACCGCATGCATCATCCCAAAGCTGATATTGATCGCCTGTATGTGCCCAGATCCGAAGGAGGCAGAGGACTAGTTCAACTCGAACTATCCTACAAAAGTACAACAATTGGCCTCCAAAGATACTTGGAAAATACAGAAGACTGGATGATGGTATGTGTCAAGGAACATGAAAGTAGTAAGTGTCTCTACTCTGTAGTAAAGGAAGCCGAAAAATTCAGAAAGGAGCTTCAAATGGGCACAGAAATTCAAATACATCACTGTACACCGGCAAAAGCTGCAAAAAACATTAAAAAGAATGCAAAGAGAAATGCGACTGGCCAGATAAAGAAAAAATGGCAAAATAAACCGCTCCATGGCCAATAATCTGCCCGTACCAAACAAGCTGACGTAGACAAAAACCGAACCCATCAGTGGCTATGTAGTGCAGGGTTGAAAGGTGAAACTGAGGGTTTTATCATTGCCGCACAAGACCAATGCTTGTTAACTAGGAATTATCAAGCACATATATTAAAATACTGTGTTAGCCCAAGATGCAGATTCTGTGACAAATATCCAGAAACCATTGATCATCTTATATCAGGTTGTACGATATTGGCACCCACTGAATATAAAACCCGGCATGACAGAGTGGGTCAATATCTGCACTGGAAAATTTGCAACTCCTATGGGAAGGAAACTGGAAGAAATTGGTACGACCACCACCCTGACCAGGTTACGGAGATAGGACCTGTTACAATTCTATGGGACTACACAATACACACTGACAGAACAATCAAAGCCAACCGCCCAGACATTGTTATTAAAGACCACAAACAAAATAAGTGTCTCCTTATTGATATGGCAGTCCCTGCAGACTGCAATGTGTCTTTGAAGATATTCAAAAAACTGTCAAAATAGAAGGACCTTGAAATAGAAATCTCAAAAATGTGGCACATGGGAACATCAAGAATCCCTGTTGTAGGTGGAGCCCTTGGACTGGTTGAAAAAGATTCCAGTAGGCTGATTGAAGGGATACCTGGAAGTCCATGCCTCAAAGAGATACAAAAAATTGTTCTGACAAGTACAGCCCACATTTTACGAAGGGCTTTATCTATGTAATTATTTTTTTATTTTATTTAATTTTTCTTCTTTTTTTTTCAGTGGAAAGTGTCATGATGCCATTTCTAACCTTAGGTCCCTGGGCAGGACCCGGAAAGAAATGTGTAAACGCCAGATATCAAAGGAAATAAAAATAATAATAATAATAATGATAATGATAATAATAATGATGATAATAATAATGATGATATTAATAATAATGATAATAATAATGATAATATTAATAAAATTGATAATAATAATAATAATAATAATGATAATAATAATAATAATAATGATAATAATAATAATAATAATAATAATAATAATAATACATGTAAGATAATTATAAACAAACCAAATCAAAATAGGTAGATAGATTGAAGAAAATATGACTAAAAATATAAAGAAGGGGAAAGAAAAGAAATGCAATAGAAGAACCTGATTGGTGGATGAGAAAATAACCAAGAAGAAGATAAAGAGGATAAGAGGAAGAAGAAAAAAAAGAACAGACTGAAGAGGAAAAGAGAAAGAAGAAAAAAAGAAGAAGCTAAAGAGGAGAAGAGAAAGGACGAAAAGAAGAATGAGAAGAAGCTAAAGATGAGAAGACAAAGAAGAGAAAGAAAATAGAAGATGAAGAAGAAGAAGAGGCTAAAGTGGAGAAGATAAAGAACAAAAAGAAGAAAATACAGAGGATAAAAGAAAGAAGAAAAAAAAAGAATCTTAAGAGTAGAAGAAGAAGAAGAGGAAAAGAGAAAAAAATTAAAGAATATGATTGATTAGAATTTTATGCAAAAACGTTGAGAGATGAAATGCAAGAAACAAAGCAGGAGGAAGTTTGAATAAGAAATACAAGGTAAAAACATATGAATATGGAACGAAAAAGAAATATGTGAAGCGCCATGACCATACAGCCGCACATGTCAAATAACAAGCCGAATTCTAACAGGCCAATGTAAGGTAAACAAACAAAAAGTCAACAGCCGCTTAAAAAAATTACTAATCTAAAAGGGAGGTAACATTAAAAGTTGAATTCTTAGAACGTAAATTAACAACGTACAACGTAGAATTCATTAGACGTTATTTGAATTCCATAGACAAGTTTTCAACACCAAAATGCATATTTACACCGTTTCTTTTAGTCATCCATGAATTATAAACGACTGTGAGTTACCGCGCAAATATGATTTTCAATTGCGTATCAGGCCTGTTTTGCAAATGAACGCTATTGGGTAAACTTTCTACTTCATAGCCCATTGCATTTAAAGATTAGATTATAAAGTTTGGTGTGATATTTTGTTTAACAAAAGTGCTTAACAAATATGTTGCATTTGGCTGTTCTAGTGGAAATGTTATTAACAGTTAAAACGTATCGAGATTTTCTTTTCCTCTTGGAAAATCCGACTTCGAAGAAAAATGGAAAGAAATTCGTTAATGATATTGATTGGTTTCTTACGAAAAATTCAGTTCTCTGTATTAAACATTTGGAAGTGAAATTTATTTTGAAAGGAAAAAAGAACTGAATTGGGATTTACATCCAATACCTGCAATATATTTAGAAAAAATAAGAACGCCGTCTCTTTTGATGAATACAAGGGGGTTCAGAAAGCCTCCAAAACAACGACTGGTCCAAACTGATGAAGTCCATGATTTTTATTTCAGCAGATACAATAATCGATTTTAAACAGTTGGAATAAGCAACTAATACTAATAGTTTTTAATTTTAAAAAATGGAAGATTATATCCTAATTTATTGATTAGTCCTTGATCTTTGATATACATTTCCCATCTATAAAAGAATGTATTCACATTAACCAAGGCCTCCACGTCCAGCACCAGTGCTACGTAACTCCTATGTCGTTAACACAGTTGTTTAAACACGAATATAATGCTAAACTCGCATTTAGCATGTTAGAAAATTTTACAAACTACATAGAAAACGTGGTGGAAGAACAACCATACTCAATTCTAAATTTTAAAGACAACATTAACAACCAACAGGTCGTCCGTCATTTTCTGTAGAACTAATACGTTATTCCATACTACTGCGCTATACGTCTCAACAAGTCTAGAAATTACTTCTGGAGAAATTTCTATTAACGTCTTTTTCTTTATTAGAGGTAAATCAAAGAAAATTAATTAAACGTTATCCATGTAAAATGTGTGCTGATGTTATGGTAGGCAATGATAGTGATGATGCTACAGAGAAGCAGTAATTTGACTTACTTTTTCGAGGAGCTCTTACTCTAGCCAAATGGCAGAGTTGGTTTGTGTTTGCTTTGCTATACTTGACTATGCAGATAAACCTATTGAAACACATAATGTATCCAATACAAAGAGTCTGCTCAAAGAATTTGTGAAACTTATTCTCGAAAACATGTTTTTACTTGTGAACAGTACACTGAAAAATTAATTCAGTTTGCATTGTTGTGAATATATTTTACAACAACAAACGAAAGCTTTCATTGAATTAAGTTCGAAACAATATTATAGAATTTTTAAAAAAAAGGCAAGTATCAAAAGAAAATTGATTTATAGAGAAAAGTATTTTACTTGTATTTATTTTTTATTATTGCTTAATTCTTTAATAACGTTTTTGTTTGTTTATCATATTTTATCATTACTCTCCTGTTTACAAAGAGAAAAAACACGTGTTTGTGTATTTTTACAAGATTTAGATGAAACATATATAAACTAACTATAAATCAAATAGGCCTGTTAGAAATTAACTTGGAATGTGATATGCGGTGCCGAATATATTATTTTGCCTGGGAAGGACAAAGCAAACGTGTGCAAAATGGAGTGTAATTAGGTGAAGAGAATATTGAAATAAAATAAAAAAAGACAAAATTGAGTAAGAAAACGCAGGCCGCAAACAAGTTCTGCCTTCTCAATCCATTCAGTAACTGCTTGTCCGGTTACTGAACCATCAAACTCGGGTATCATCTTGACGTCAAATGTCTTGTCCGTCATAGCGCCGAAATAGCTTGTAAGTGTTCTGAAAGAAAAGGAAATATTTGTCGCAGATTAATTCCACTACGCAGAAAACAAATCACTGCCAGCTCCGACTAGAATAACGGGGGCAGAAAGAAATGTACTATCTCACAAATCCCATTGCACGTAACCAGTCAGAAGAATAACTCACTCTCCGACGAACGCGGTAACCAAAATAAATCAGTTTTCCTCTCGATTCGAGAACACCAACTCATTTTATCCGCCGAGCATTTTTTTTCATTCGTCGATAACTGGGAGAGGACGCCAAATTTTTGCATAACAAAATACTTTTATAGAGACTCCTTCGACGGACTTGTTTTTAATCTAAATATTCCGTCTTCAGCATGTCATTTGGAATACGTTCCCTTTTTTTTTGGTAAGTAATTTTCTTTTCCGTCGTAGGATACACGCGACGCGCTGTCGCTTGGTTTGACGAGGTAAGTCTCCGTTTTCTTCGCTATAAAAATGAGAAGAAAACGAAGAAAAATGAAAACGCGAGAATCTTTAGATTGAAATAAAAGTAAAAAAAAAAAAGATTTATCTTCTGAATTTTCCTAGGCGATTAACTTTCACCCTTTTGATCAAACTTTCATTCCACTCTTTCTTGAAGATTATCAGAGTGGGTAGAGATGTAATAGCCCTGAAAACTTTATGATTTAACTATGTTGTTAGCAGAACAGTGGGTGGAAAGGCCAAAATCAACCATTGCTAAGAGCTATGAATTATACCAAGTTATGGAGTGGCACGTCCTAAAGGAACATGATGATGATTCTACATTATAGAAATTTTTGGTAAAAATTTCCTACCAAAAATTAGTTCAAACCAATGGTTTTGGTAACATTAATTTATATGGGCGCACAACAAAGAACACGTGACACCAAATTTTTGTTACAAAAATCAACAGCTTTTTGTGCCAAATCATGTCCAATAACATGTACGGAAATTATCAATAAGAATGAAATATGCCTTTTTGCAATTAAAATTATGATGCTGCATGAGAATTTTCTCAGAGAAACATACATAAAATAAAAAAGACAAATAATTCACTGAATAGTTTTGCAAAGAATAATTTGGCGCAATTTTCGAAGGAGATTTCCTGGTAACAGCGAAGAATAGATGAAGCACACCTGCCGAAGACTTTTCATTGATATGTGAGAGACCTTGTTTTTTTTCAATTCTCGTTTTCTTGCTGAGCCAGGGCGTCCTGGCAGCAGCTGTTTGTCGTCACCGAAAATGAAATCCATGCGCCCCACTTAAAATGACCTATAGGTAGGCTCAATATACACTTCTTGGAATTTGGAGGGAAACACTTTTATTAGTTTTTGGATGTGTTATGAAGTAGAGTACTCTCTGGGATAGACGATGTCAGGTCAACAGATGAGAGCTCGATTTTCATTCGCTGTGGTGTATTGCTTTTATACTATTACCTCATTCACATACACTATTAATTCTCCCTGAATTAAAGTGGCCTTATGCCTTTCGTTAAACTTTGACGTCTTCCAATTATTCTTGGGAAATCTAAACCATCTTTCTTGCTGTGTATCTTGATTTTTTTTCTCATAGGGACCTAGGTTTGAGTTCATTTTCCTTTTCCTAATCTTCGTCGGATTTCTGATCATTAGCATCAATAGATCGTTCCATTTCAGTAATCCTAGAACACTAACCATTGGTATATAGTACCCAGCGCAAATTTTCCTATTTTTAATTACAAATTTCAGTACCAGATTTTCTTACCTAAATAATGTTTTTCAGTTCCTATTAATGTTAACTCAAAGTACAAAGTTTGAAGTGCCTGCATGTAAAATATTTCAAATAAAGATTTATATTCAATATTTTTTTTTTATATATTTTTCAAAATCGGGTATGATATGCCCATGGTTAGTAATGGTGTAACTTTAATTGATGGTTAGTGTTCTAGGGTTAATGGATTCACTAGTCCCCTCATCCAATTCATGTTCTTTACCTTCAGATTCTTCATCAGTTTTTATATCCTAGGGTTCCATTCTATTAGGTTGGTGCAAAAATAATGTCGTTTTCTCACATGAAGTTGAACGTCAAAAATTATTTTTGCACAAACCTAATACTTCTTAATTGACCCGCATGGGTCAGTAAATTTTGTCCATTTTTCGTCAGCATTGCTGTGTTGTGTCCTTTCTGTACTAAAAAGTTTGCCCTCTCTGGATTAGATTATTTGTTTTTTATAACATAAACTTTCACTTGTTGAAAATAACATTGTTATGCGAGTGCATATCCTTATTCGAAGGCGTCTTACTCCAGTATTGTTAGACGGAGTACTATAGTTGTATCTGCGATTACAAAGTCTCTACATTTCGAAAGTGATAACGAGTATTGGTTGGCATCACAAAGTAAGTTATCGCTTTAGAATTAACAGTTCATAGGGAAGAGAAAATGGACGAAGGTTACCGAATGAAGGTCGAAAAATAATCGCAGATTGCAGTGGAATTCGAAAGTCGGAGTTAGCGGGCTCAGTGTGGATCGATTGAAATTGAATGCCTAGGCTTAGCTGGCCGATCACTTTGAAAGATGCTGTCAAAATTAGAAGGAATGGATTAATAAAAAAAACATGGCGTTTCGCTCAATACCAACAGAAACACCGAAAGCCTCTCGGTGGTTATTGCTTAAAAGATCAGGGAGAAGCAGGGAGAGGATTGGGAGGTTGCTCTTGTGGGTTATTACATCCGGCAAGGTCGTCGCATATCAATCCAGTAGTGAGTGCTACTATTGGAAGGTCGATAGTTCTCGTGTAAGTCACGTACTCAACAGATCCCAGCTAGTATATTTACTAACCTCCCCCACGTGATCAGATGTGGCACAAGGCCGGTTTAAGGTGGGGCATTCGAGCCCGTAGGCTCAGCCCAAAATTCCCGTAGACCCCGTATAAAACGGGGTCGGGTAGCTGTTTCCCGAGACAAGACTCTGCCCTTCGGCATAGCCTCGTCTGGTAATCCCTCACTGCTCGGAGGCAGAGAGTTCGACCAGCACAGCTGAAAAAGATTCCAGCTAGGATATTTACCAACCGCTCCACGCGGTCAGATGTGGCACAAGTTCGAATTTAACGTGGGTATCCGAGCCCATAAGCTCGGGCAAAAATTCCCCGTAGACCCCGTAAAAAAACAGGGTCTACAATCCCAGATGAGACTCTGCCCTTCGGCCTAGCCTCGTATAGGTTCCTGTCTGCCCGAAGGCAGAGAGTTTGACAGTACAACCGAAAAAGCTTCCAGTTAGAATATCTAACCCCCACCTCGAGAGTCGTATGTGGCACAAGGCCGAGTTTAACGTGGGTTTTACGAGCCCGTAGGCTCGGCCAAAAATATTCCCTTTCAAAGCCGTATAAACGCCTTCAGGGTCAGTCTACCTCCCCGAACGAGACTCTGCCATTTGGCTGAGCCTCGCTCAGGTTCCTCTCTGCTCAGAAGCAGAGAGTTCAACGTCTAGCCAAAAAAGATTTCGGCTAGCAATATTTCGCTCACCCCCCCCACGAGTGTTGTATGTGGCACAAGGCCGGGTTTCACGTGGGTTTTCTGACCCCGTAGGCTCGGCCAAAAATATTCCATTTCGGCCGGGTATAAACGTGTTTAGGTTCAGTCTACCTCCCCGAACGAGACTCTGCCCTTCGGCGGAACCGCGTCCGGGTTCCTGTCTGTCCGAAGACAGAGAGTTCGACTGTTAAGCCAAAAAAAGATTTCGGCTAGCTTCTGTAGTCCGTTCAATTACAGATACTTATAGATCGTTACTACCTATAGTCACTCATGGGGGTGACAGGTTATTCCATTACATCAACTTTTGTTGGGAAGAGACTGCTGAAATATCTAGGGCATATGATGAGGAAAGAAGGCTAAGTATATTTGATACTCAGAGGACATATTGAAGGCAGATATTAAACAATTAAAAAATCGTTAGAAAGTTGAAGAACAGATTTAAAGCAAGAGTAATGTGGTTCTAAAGAAGGATGTCGAAGATGCCATGCACAGAATATTCTAGGACACATAATGAGGAAAGAAGGCTAGGAAGATGTGATACCCAGAGGACGGATTGTAGGCAAATAGAAAAGAGGAAAACAACGCATAACTATTTAGTGAGCTTGCAAAATTTGATGGCGGAACAGGGTTTAGAAGAAATAAGAAAAAAAAAATATTAAGAGCTACGAATGACAAGAAACTGTGGAGATTCCTGATCACCTACGTTCTGAGGGAACATGGAACAGAATCAACATGGCGAGTGTTTTTTTCTTTCTTCTAAGCAATCAGCACCATAAATACACAAGTGCCTACTAGCAGATGAATTTATTGAATTTATTCATTAATTAATTTATTTTAAACAGAAGGTGAGAGAGACGTCTTCCTTTAGGTTTTTTCAGTAAGTAAACAGTAATTAGTATCGATTTGATGATTAGTGTGGTCGAGGTGAATGCTAAGATATGTGGTGAAGTATATCATTAGGTAGTGTCGTATTTTCATTTAGAAAGCGAAGCGAATGATCGTTGTTGGAGTTCTTGGGTACCCTGGTATACTAGTGAGCCAGCCAAAATGAGCTGACTCATTTTATAGTTCACCAATAGAAGACTTAACCAATCAGAAGGCTCAAAAAATTCAATTCGACGTGTATAAAGGCGGTCATGTTTTTTCCGGAATATTCACTGCCAGCCTTTGATATCGAAGACTGAAGAATTACGGAACAGCTGATGGTGGTATTGGCGATATAGTCAGATTCAGTAGAGTGTCTGACTCGTGAGTGTTAATCTTTAACGTTGTTTCATTGAACAGATTACGCACTGCGCTGTATTCTATATTCATAGACTATGAGAACATGGTCAACAATCGTTACTTACGAGGATCGTTCAAAAATGTCTAAGTATGACCCAGAAGTTGTTGGAGAAACAAACATTTTTTCTCTATTTTTCAATATAGTTCCCCCTTGACATCAAAACACTTAACCCATCAATGCTTATGCATTGTAATCCCATCACGGTAGAATATGGATTCCTGGTCCTACAAAAACTCACAGGCGTATGATCTTAACATTGTTTCTGAAATGGCGACCAGGGAGGTGGGATCTGCGTTCAGTAAAAAGAAAGATGTCTGATGGAGCTAAGTCTGGTGAATAAGGGGGGTTAAGTAGCAATTCATAGCCACAGCTAGCTGATTCATCTACAGCAATCTGAGCTGTGTGAATGGAGCATTGCCCATAAATGGTAAAAGTGTAAAAGTACACCTACCCTCACCTTCCCCCTTCGTTCCGACTTGATTGATTCCTTCAGTTTTCTTAAATCTGGTGTATAGTACTGTTCATTAATAGTTTTTTCCCCTTTTCCAGGTAGTCTATCATGATC
The DNA here is from genome assembly GCA_964036315.1 of Acanthosepion esculentum. NCBI lineage: Eukaryota > Metazoa > Mollusca > Cephalopoda > Sepiida > Sepiidae > Acanthosepion > Acanthosepion esculentum. The sequence goes on from OZ038513.1 coordinate 34,998,654, forward strand.
ACGCCTTCAAAATATATAAAATACAGTAGCCATCACCTTGCCAACAGAGGCTTCCTGCTTGAACTGATTCAGAGTGGAGAACCAGAATGTTTTCACTGTTTGCTTTGAATCTTTGATTCAAGTTCGAAATGGTGAACCCAGTTACTAATCGTGGGTGGGAATTCTTAGGGTCAGTCTGGAAATGAGCCAGAAGTGTTCTGGAAATACCAAGCCTTTTCAGCTTCTACTCTGGTATCAGCATACTTGTGAACCGTGTTGCAGACAGTTTGCTCATTCTCAAGATCTCAGTTAAACCAATACAGACCGAACCAGAACTAATGCTTATGGACTTAGCTATCTGCTGTAGGGTAAGACGTCTGTCATCGAAAACAATACGGTGAATTGCATCAACTAGCCTGTCAGTGGTTGAGGTTTTTATACAACCTGATTTAGGGTCATTTTCTGTGCTGTCCCCACATCGTTTGAATTCCGAAGATCACTTCTTCACAGTTTTATAGGAAGGGAGATCCTCAGGAAGTGTCTGTATGGATTTCCTTGCGTGTCATACGCTTCTTTTGCAGATATTCTATGACTGCTCGGGATTCTGTTCTGTTCAGTTTTAGATTTGTTGCACACCTGTCATCTGTGTATGGGCCTCTCCTTTAAGGAAGGTGAGACGGAAATCTGAATTAGTGTCTCTAGTTTTATAAGAAATGGTAGTACGTTGCCACTACAAAAAATATTCAGCTATCGCTCTTCTTTCCGGGTGAGGCTTAGAACTTTGTGAACGCCTCTCGTACCAGTGCAAATGCTCGCTGCATTTATAGACGAGCGTAGAAGTCGGTGATGCGCGAATCGATAGTGATTGAAATATAAAAACCTAAGAAGCTCTTCAATGGGTCAATACAGCGTTCTATTATGAGAGGTGTTTTAGCTCATATACAGACCGATACGTCGATATCTGATCAGTATCGATTGAGTTGACGTGGAGAAGTAGTATGTCGACGTCAAACCCGAAACCTGTAACGATCCTTTCATGAATATCGCTGCTGATGTGTGCCAGTGTATCTGAGACATATATAGTTTTGGTTTGGTTTGGTTTACGGCCTATCAACCTCAATGGGTCATTTAATGCCGTCAAGATTTTTATTGCTAGTGATATTTTTGTTAAAAATCGATTGCGTACAGCAGGAAACAGCCTGCCGCCTCTGAGTATTGACTTCAATGTTCACTTTTATATATACACACACACACACACATATATATATATATATATATATATATATATATATATATATATATATATGAAGAAATATAGTCTTAAGGCGTGCTATATTTATGAGATAAAGTGGTCAATATCAGAGATAGAGCGTATGTAAATATAAAAGTGAACATTGAAGTCAACACTTAGAGGCGACAGGCTGTTTCATGCTAGACACAATCGTCAGGCTTGAAGAATGCTCAATAGAATGCAGAAAGCACTGGACGGCCGTTTCGTCCTGTTTCGATATAACTACGTCTTCGTCACCGAGGCCCGTTGGTATGACGTTTGTCTGATAAAGTAACTGTCCGGGTTTCAATTCTTGGTAGTGGATGTGCACTGCTGATGAGTCCCAAATATTGGACAGATCGGCCGTCCAGTGTTTTCTGTTGAGGGGTCTTCTAGACTCGATGAATTGCTTAATTATATCAAATCCTCATAATTTCTATCATTTATATATATATATACAATTGCGTCTAGCATGAAGCCTGTTACCTCTAAGTGTTGACTTTAATGTTCACTTATATATATATATATATATATATATATATATATATATATATATATATATATATATATATATATATATATATATATTCGTTCGTTGCGTTTCAAATTATTAACGAGGCAACACTTTTCTATATTAATCAAAAGCTAATGGGTGAAATTTAACGAAATTATCAGAGGAGGAGGACATATATATATAAATTGTAAAGTTCTAGAAAAAGGAGCAGAAGTTACCGTCGTTTGCCTAATTTAATTTAATTTTTAGTGTATCAAATTAGTAACGAGCTGTAAAAGAGAAAATAATTTAATTGCTTCATTTACAGATTTTTATAATAAGTAAGATGAAATTAAATCGAAATAAAAATGTATAGTGGATTTGGTTAATATGAAATACCTGATCTTTTTTTTTTAAATGAATTGGAAAAGGCGCTGGTCTGTCGAACATGTCAATTTCTGGATATCCTCTGATGTAATTTCACGTGGTAAGTTGGCTATTTCCTACCATAAGTCATCCTTGATTCTAAATTAGTGTTCATTCTCATAAACACGTCGCTTCAGAATGCTCCACAAGTTTTCGATTGGGTTTAAGTCTTGAGAATTGACCGGCCAGTTTATCTCCCGAGGTCCATAGAAGCTTAAGTTCTCCAGTTACTCAGTAGTTTGAAAGCGAAGGAGAATTATCTTGCATAAATACGATGGTTCTCCTGAAGGCGTTTTGGGCAAGACTATATAAGTCTCTGCAGTTATTTTCGTATCGTCAGGCACTCGTCAGAGACCAACCATGATGCTTTCAATAATACCAGCCCAAATCATAATAAATCCTTGTTGGCGTGTCAAGCCTTGATGACGATCTCGTCCATTTACGACCCAACCATTGCGCCAAACATGGTGGCCATCAAATGTTGCTCGACTTTCAACCCTGAACAGAACATTCGAGAAATTGACCTTGATGTTCTCCTTTGCACATTTCAAACGCAATTGTAAATATAGGGTGACCGCAAAAAACGAGACCTTTTTAACAATCCAATAAAACCAAGAGTGATGGAAGAAAAATACTTAATTCATAGTAATCGAAAACTTAAAACATGCCATTTAAGAAACAATGATGGAATTTTCATTTTTTTTTAAAATTATGTCCTGTAGATGGCGTAATCCTGTACAAATAGATTCTGCTGTTGAGATCCCTCATTAACTGCTGCAACATCTCAGTTGGGATACTGTGAATTTCATTCTCGTTACTAAAATGGCGAAATGTTTACTTGCTCAATGTCACTGTCTCGCAGTGTTGCCACTTGCTCATGTCTGGCAATACACACTTCAAAAATTCCCGTTCTTTGGGGTCACCCTGTATGTACTATTTGGCAATCGAGGCTTTGGCACTGATCTCTCTGATGTCCTGAGATTTTTCCGAAGACGAGAGCGAGTAATTCTGGACACTGTGGCTTCACTAGGGCTCCGGAAAAATGCTCCACTAGTCAGGCATGAGTTATTTATAGTGTCACGGTTCATTCGCGACAAAGATCGTCGGGAAACAATCCTCGAGTAACCCTTATCAGCCCGCTTACGTACCCTCGTAGGAGCAGTAACAAATCTTTTCACAGTTTGGTGATATCTTCCTATTATTTTGGATATTTCTAATGTAGATTTGACTTTGAAAAGTTCACATGTTATAATATCTTTCTCAGAAGGGGTCAAGTTACATCTGGGACTCTTAATTGCACGTTTATAATAACACTCGTTTATCGTCTGGAACACTTCTATATTGTGTTAATATTGCAAATGGCCGCCATTTGTTTGCTGTTACGCAGGACAATACGGTTTTTATAGGAAATGTGTATATACCTATTTCCATCATTTTGTAATAATTTGGTTAATTTCTCATTTTTGAGATTTGGATAAAATGAACAAAATGTCTCCTCATTAATAATTTGAAACACAGAATACATATATACGCCCGTTTCGTCCTGTTTCGATATAGGTACGTCTTCGTCACCGAGGCCCGTTGGAACAGTTGGTATGACGTTTGCCTGATGACGTAACTGACCGTGGATGTACACTGCTGATGAGTCCCAAATATAGGACGGAACGGCCGTCCACTGCTTTCTGTTGAGGTTTCTTCTAGACTCGATGAATTGCTTAATTATATCAAATCCTCATAATTTCTATCATGTATATATATATATATATATATATATATATATATATATATATATATATATATATGAGATCAAATATGGACAGATGTTAGTCTAACATGTTTCACTTTATTAAAGCTTCGTCAGAGATCAAAATAGAAATAATAAAAAATGATAATAAACAAAGAGGCGTAGATTAATGATATGCTGTGTTTGGTTCTTTTTATTGGCTAGATACGTGTCACGTGTTATAAATTAGCAGACAATATTCAATTTTATGTAATGAAGTAACAGATTTTATTCAAATTTGTGTTTCAAATAGGTGTTTTGTGGTGGGTGTCTTCTATATATATATATATATATATATATATATATATATATATATATATATATATATATATATATATATATATATATATATATACCCAAGTATAGGATTGGTGTATACGGAATAAATTCCAATAACCAACGATTATTATTCTTAAAAGAGTGTTCAATACAGAGTAGAGCAGATATAATTATTTATTTAAATATTATAACATAAATATTTTATAAAATCACTACAAAAATAGCCATTTTGTTTCAACACTTCTGGTGTCTTATCAAGTGAAAATTACCTATTTAGAAATCTAAATGAAATCTCTATTAAGTTTAAAATTGTAGAAATACCGAGGAGAAAAAAAATGATATTGTTGTGGTAGGATCCACCTAATTTGCATAGCGGAGTACCGACGATATAAATATGGTTGGTACCGGAAGACAGGGAGGCGAATCAAGAGATCCAACTAGAGACTCTGCCCGACTGCGACTTAGTCAACACATTCTCCAGGAACGGTCTTCCCAGAAATATGCAAAAGACTATATGTAAATATTGTGTACACTTCCTTGTTTCAATACATTTTATTCTAACTACATTTTGTGTTTGCATTATTATTCCATGCATTAGTCAAGTTTCAACAGATAGTAAAATCACTTTCCAATGCATTTTCATAGTAAAATCACTTTCCAATGCATTTTCATAGTAAAATCACTGTCCAATGCATTTTCATAGTAAAATCACTTTCCCATGCATTTTCATAGTAAAATCACTTTCCCATGCATTTTCATAGTAAAATCACTTTCCAATGCATTTTCATAGTAAAATCACTGTCCAATGCATTTTCATAATAATATCACTTTCCCATGCATTTTCATAGTAAAATCACTTTCCCATGCATTTTCATAGTAAAATCACTTTCCCATGCATTTTCATAGTATAATCACTGTCCAATGCATTTTCATAGTAAAATCACTTTCCCATGCATTTTCATAGTAAAATCACTTTCCCATGCATTTTCATAGTAAAATCACTTTCCCATGCATTTTCATAGTAAAATCACTGTCCAATGCATTTTCAGAATAAAATCACTTTCCCATGCATTTTCATAGTAAAATCACTGTCCAATGCATTTTCATAATAAAATCACTGTCCAATGCATTTTCATAATAAAATCACTTTCCCATTCATTTTCATAGTAAAATCACTTTCCCATGCATTTTCATAGTAAAATCACTGTCCAATGCATTTTCATAATAAAATCACTTTCCAATGCATTTTCATAGTGTTGTGGTAGGATCCACCTAATTTGCATAGCGGAGTACCGACGATATAAATATGGTTGGTACCGGAAGACAGGGAGGCGAATCAAGAGATCCAACTAGAGACTCTGCCCGACTGCGACTTAGTCAACACATTCTCCAGGAACGGTCTTCCCAGAAATATACAAAAGACTATATGTAAATATTGTGTACACTTTCTTGTTTCAATACATTTTATTCTAACTACATTTTGTGTTTGCATTATTATTCCATGCACTAGTCAAGTTTCAACAGATATGTTGATAGCTCTCGACAAAAATGTCTACATTTCAGACAGTTTAACTTCAACATATATATATATTATGAAACGTCCGACAAAAAATGTTAAAGAATGTTAAACATTAAAATGTCTTTAAATGAATTAAAAAATATAAAGCAAACGCTGATCAATAACGGATTTCCTAATCAATTGTTGGATTTCCACATTAGGCGTTTCTTGTCCAAAGTAACTAATAGCAACGGCGAGAATCGAAACATAAACAATAATATTAATATTTTCTATAAAAATCAGATGAACGATAACTACAAACAGGATGAATGCCGAATGAATAACATTATAAATAAATACATAGCACCAGTTGATAATAGCAAAAAAATTAGATTAATTATTTATTATAAAAAATTTAAAACTTGTAACCTTATAGTTAAAAATAATAATTCACCTCCTACAACAAAATTAAATAGAGCAAATATTATTTACGAATTCAAATGTCCATTAAGGAATTGTATTCCTCAAGAATCAACTTTCGTAAATAATTATATAGGCCACACTACAAATCGTTTAACACGCAGATTAACCCTCCACCTTTCTGACAATAGCTCAATTAGATCTCATTTAAATATTCATGGAGACCTACCGGACACTATTCGGAATATACTTGTCGACAACACTAATATAATAGCATCATCCACTTGCAAAAAAAGGCTAAAAATAATGGAAGCCTTACTTATAAAATTAAACAAACCAACCCTTAATAATATTAACTTTGAACATGGACATAATATCTTGAGCGTGTTTTGAAACAAAAAAATGAATCACTTTATAAAACACACACAAACTATTTCTAATTCTAACAGTTGAAATACAATCCTTGATAATGGCTAAAAGTATAGCCGAAAGCGCTCGGAAAAGAACATTCGGACAATTTTTATATAATTTATCCTCTGAAAAGAAAAACTTTATTAGATCGCACGAGAAATTATATAAAAAACTAAATAAAAGCACCTTGTCAGTCGTTTTTTAATGAAATGTGCTTGAAAGAAGGATTGCTGCCTAAATACACAAATATATATATATATATATATATATATATATATATATATATATATATATATATATACAGTAGGATGTTTTGATTGGTTATTTATTATTGGTTAGATACGTGTCACGTGTAATGAAGTAATAGATAATACTTTCAAACCAATGAGAATACATACAAAATAGGCCGGAGATATGCTTTAATGAAAAATCAATATATATATGAGATGACGATATATATTTTTATACATACGGAGTTTTAGAATAAATCTTTTTATATATCTAACCGAATCCCATTATAGTCTTTTTTTCTTTTGCTTTCCATCACGTTTGTTAGTAGGTATTCCACACTCCGATAATAGAAGATCTCCAAGGAACGGTGACATGTTTTAAGTGCCATGGCACAAAATTACTGTAGATGATCTTGTGATCAAGTTACTCTCTATACGATTACGTCATAGTGAATTGTTTCCTCTTTTGATCAGAGTAACACATTTTATGTCAAAACTGTGCTCAGTATCACTACGGTGGGCAACCAAAGCGTTTGATGTATTGTTTTGTAAAATGTCCCCTTTGTGTTCATATCATCTTTTATTACGTTTCCTTGAGCTTTCTCCTATGTATTTTTGTGGCAATTATTACAGGCGATCGAGTAAATTCCCCCTATATATATATAGTCTTTCTCGCTATTTACAGCGTTATTTTACCCAATAATCTCGGCTAAAGGTCTTGCATTTCCTTTACCTCCCATTATAGTGTTACTGATAGTAGACAACCACTCCAAATGGCCTATTTGAAACACAATTCCCTCGATAACCTGAGAGCCCCATAAAATAATGTAATTTTAAAATTATAATTTTAGACATTTGACTGTCTATCAAAATAAGTTTAACGTACATAACAATACGCTACTAGACAAGAAAAGCATTAGATGAAATATAGAGTCCGTGTCGATAATTTTCATCTTTCGTATGATTTTTAATATTGCGTTTTAGTGCTTGTCTTTCCCTTGAGCTTAATGGCTTCATTTCTTCTCAGTTTTGAAATACAATGTGGTCGCGTGCTATTCATGTGGGGTGGATTCTGTGAGTGTAAGTACCTTTTAAAATGTCTATTCCAGAGTCATAGATGATTTTAATTCACGTTATATCATGGTCACGCGTAAGTACATAATTTCAAAACTCTCACGTGACACCACAAGAATAAAAATACAAAATCGCTCCAAAACGGACTATTACTACACGAAATTTGAATTTGATCTAATTGTTTTCTTTTATTTTCTTTCTTTCTTCCTTTCTTTCTAAAGAGTGGAGCGAATTGAAAATATAAGTACCTTAAAAAAAAAACTAATACCAACTGTGTGTACTTTTTATACCTTCAATATACCCAACATAATATTTTCCAACAATTAATACACTTGATCAATCTTTCCATCTAGACAATGATCTGGAATCGAAATGAAAGCAATGATGGGGCCTACTTTGAATCCTTAATTAAATTTCAATATGTGAAATTAGTAAACATTGGACACTTCAGATACCTCGGGGTATAGATCAGTTATAACAAGATAGATAGGAGATCAGGAAAATAAACCTACAATACGCTGCGCTACGGGTAGCTACGCCACAAATTGTGATGACACCAAAACAGTATAACGTTGTAGAGGACCGGGTGTGTATTTCCGTGTTGTTGTATTGAATAGTAAAAGGCCTATCCAGATGAAAAATGGCGGGCCTAATCTGTCCAACCGAAGATGAAAGAAGACAAACAAGATATATATATGTCAACAAATATGTATTAAACAAATTACAAGGCGCATAGACATAACATTTCTGTGTGTGAGAACATTGTGTTTGTTCTTTGGTGAATGTGCGTATTTTGGTGAATATTCGTACGTACGTGTATGTTTGTAATGTTCTTAGCGTCTTCCCAGAAATGGGAAATGCTGCTCTTCTAAGAGCTTACATCTTGTTGCTGAAATGAAGAAGAAAGAGAGATTTACCTCACCACCACGCGAGGTGGGATGCGGCACGAGGCCCGAAGGAAAGAAGAGAAAGACAGAAGAAGTTTCCAAGTATTTATAGTATGAGGAGAGTGACCCCTGGTGACAATATGGGAATTAATGAGGAGGTAACTCCTACAACGTTATGCTTTACACCATACACTCGATTTGAAATATCTAAAACTATGAGATCTGTACAAGTCAGATCAATTATTAAAAATTGTTTGGAGCGAATGAAACCTGTAGGTCTGAGTGAGGACCATCCTTAAAACCAGTGGACTAGTGCTACAGAATCACAAAGATAGAAAAGTACCGAAGAGCAGAAACCACACTATCTGAAGATTTTCACCTGCTATAAGCAATTAAAATGGATAGCATATGTAACACGGATAGAACATAATGGCATCGTCAAGGTATTGAGTTTCCACACTACTTCAAACAAAATGCTAGGAAGGAAACCCTAATCAGAATATGAAAGAACAAATGTTGAATTTCGGAAACTGAACTTCTTGAAAAGGAGGAGAATATGAAACTCACTATTTAGTCGTAACTGATGTTGCTAAGCAATGCATAATATCGAATTACCCAATATGGCATTTCATAGTAGTAAATGTATAAATATATTTCATTTTTTCGTTGATTATAGGTATATAATTTGTGATTTCTTTAGGATTGCCTCATTTAGTACGAAACCATAGAAAAAAAAAACCTACTCATCATGGGAGCGTGTCATCAGAAATGTGTTCATATTCATGTTATCACAAAAGTGAGACACGCTTTCAAATGGTAAATTCATGCCAAGAGCTGAAAAAAAAGCATTGAATAAGATTATTTAAATAAATACAAACGTCGTAATTCTTAACGTAAAAATGAAATATACAGAAAAAAAACCCAGCATCACGTGAAATAACCTTTGCAAAGTCATCGAAAATATCAAATAAATCCAGAATTCTTACCCAACAAAATAATCTAGCCTACAGATTGCCAGCTAATCTAAACTGTAATACAACAGATATAATTTAAAAAATAAAGAAACACAAACAATTCCTTTGAGATACTAAATCCAGAAACTAGAACGTCACAGACAGATGTTATCGTTACTGTTTCTTAAGATTCTGTCATTAATTAATATTCTGTTTTATTGTAAAATTCTTCTTACTGATTTTTATATTTTGTTTCCATTTTGATTTTCATATATCTTCAGGCGTCGATGTACGCTATCTCCTTCCTATCAAAGTTGATGCTTACACAATATCGCTGTTAAGCTATGAGTAGCATTTTAATGAAAGAGAAGAGCAGCCGACATAAATGAGACGAAAATGCTGGAATCCAAAACGAGGCTGAGACAAAAGCAACACAGAGAGAAGGGGGAGGGGGAGAGAGAGGGAGGGAGGGGGGCCATTTCCTCGTTGGTTATCGTATGTATTTCAAAGCGATCGCGGAGAAAGATTACTGACAGATAAAATCTTGGCATTAGACTTTGGACTGTATACTGACGGATACAAAATAACCAACAAAAAAAAAAAAATATCAACTCGCCAAATGAATGTACTTATTCAATTAAATGAAAAATCTTTCTGAGTTGCACAATTCGTATAACAGCGGTGACAAAGTCGCTGACAACATCACTGACAACTGTCAAGATTTATATAAGAATAATAAAAATAGAATTATTCTTGCTCAGAATCAAGATACAATGTCGAAATTCATTGACGTAGTTCGATCATGTAACGTGGAATGAATTGAAAGACCTGACATAAACAAACCACTGAGCTAGAAGAAAAATAAATGGCTTTTCAGTTTTATCAACTTCTAACAAATACCATGTGGTATTTCCAATATATATATATATATATATATATATATATATATATATATATATATATATATATATATATATATATATATATATAATTGTTAAATATAACAGACAATGAATGTTTATTATGTCTGGTCTTGAGACGTTCTAATATTCGTATGTTTGCTTTAATTTCGGGTGAAAATAAAGACAAAAATTGTCCAACATTTTGATATTTTTTTTATAAAGTTGCTCCTTGATCTAAGCTTTCGGCTCACATGAGCCCTCTTTAGAGTGGTGGTTATACGGACATTTTAACAAAGATATTCACCATCGAAGATAATATTTTGTTATGTGGCCATAGAAGATTGCTATGCGTCGATAACGGTCGCGGAATAGCAGACGCAGATCATAATTTCATGATGCCATTCTATGACGTCATAACACACGAGTGGCCGAAATATTAGCAACAGAACTATATGTCTAGATGCAATGTAAAGTGCTGTAACTAGTTTGAAATGTAATTAATAATAATAGGGTACGTCAAAATAAACATAACACTATTAACTATTACTATTGTAACCAAATGCATAATAACTACAAACAGGATGAAACAACACTCAAAAACATAATAGGTAGAAATGTTAAACCCATTAATAATAATAAACAAGTTAAGCTCATCATATATCATAAAAAATTAAAAACAATTGACTTCATTGTCTCTAATAACTCTACAACCACACAAGTATATCCTCAACAAATGATATGCAACGTAATTGGCACTGATCTGGCATCTCGTCTGCAGTCGCTCTCTCACAAACGTGATGTTGCCTCCCTCTGACTTTTTAACAAATACTTTCATAGCAACTGCTCCGAGGAGATGCTTTCGCTGGTTCCCAGACTTCATGAAGTTTAAGCGCTCAACTAGGCTGACATATCGCTCACACCCTTTCACTGTCGAAACTGTTACATGTAGCCGTCTCTTCTACTCTAATAGCTTCATGTCTCGCACTTCTCGCCTGTGGAACTCCCTCCCCTCTTCGTGTTTCCCTGATAGCTATAATCTCCAACTATTTAAATGTGATGTCAATCGACGTCTCCAGATGTCCTGATCCAGCCCCTATCCTTCTCTTCATCATTTCCTCTAGCACTCCTATTTGCTCTCGCTCCAACTCTCTGTAACCCCTTGCGTGCTAGTGGCTTCCCATCTTGCTTGGGCTGAAACGCTTAAAAAAAAGAAAGAAGGAAAAATGTAGTGTATCAATTTACATGCCCGTTTAGAGATTGTGCCTCTGATCCTAATAATAAACCCACTACATATATTGGTTTTACTACAACCACATTTTCCCGTAGACTTACTTGTCACCTTTCTGATCTTAGTTCCATTAAACAACATTTCTTAGAAAAACATAGCCATGTACAGAATATTAGACAGATATTAGTTGATAACACAACAATACTCACACATACATACAGTAAAAAGAACCTTCAGATATTGGAGGTCATAAACATTAAAACAAAGCAACCCAAACTTAACAAGATTACATTTCAAACTAGTCACAACATTACAGATTTTACATGGATAAAGCTCTTCGTAATATGTGGTATGTACTTATAAGTACAATATTTTGTATTTCTTTAAGGCATGGGCTAGTAGGTATCCCATCAATGAGTATATTAGAATCTTTTCCTCCCATATATATTTTGCTTCAACTACAACTGGAATGTTTGATGTACTTCTATGCCATTTATTTGAAATTTCGATTTCAAGGTCACTGAATTCTGAAAGATTTTTAAGATCTTCAAAAATACATTACAGTCTGAAGGGACTGCCATGTCAATAAGAAGGCACATTTCGTCTTTGCTGTGTCTAATCAAGATGTCTGGGCGTTTAGCTTTGATTGTTTTGTCTGTGTGTATTGTAAAGTCCCATAAAATTGTTACAAATCCTATCTCCGTAACGGCCTTGTTGGTGTTCAAACAATTTCTTGCAGTTTCCTTTCCGCAAAAGTGGCAGATTTTCCAATACAGTTATTGGCTCACTTTTTATTATTATGATAAAACCTAGCGAAGATCGCGATTTTCAAAAGAAACAGAAAAGAAATCGTGTTTAACAATGTTCAACAATATTTCACCAGTATGTCTGTCTTCAAGTTATATATATATATATATATATATATATATATATATATATATATATATATATATATAAAGTGTATGTTGTGTAAATAATTGCCATTTTATATTTTGGTGATTATTTTTTCAAATTTGACTGATTTGCAATCGTACCGGAAATTCCAACACGAACATTTCAGAGGAATAGCAATCAGTAGATATTAGAAGTCTATTTTCCTGAAAAGAAAGCTTTTATACACTTCCACCATCAACTGGCTGTTCGATCAAAGAAAGTCGTAAATTTCTTCATAATGAAACGTCTAATATTAAGATATATATATATAACTATATATATATATGTTATGGTCCGTGTTAGGACCAATGAAGAACAACACGAACACAAGAGTAGAAATAACGAATATATATTACACGAAATGATAATACAAGATGTGGAAGTATGACTGTCAGCGTGGTTTGGAGTGTATTACTATCGGCTCAACTCGATTCGTCCCTCTCTCTCTTGAGAGGCCTAGTATATATAACGTTAGGAAGAGTTCATTCTGTAGTTATAGGTAAAACCCATAACAACCCCCTCCCAAGCTTTTACCTCGCAGGGGTCTTTAATATTTTTTCCTCTTTTGTTTAATCATCAAAATCATTGTAAATTTTCTTTTTCTGCTTGATTTCCGCGGTTCTGAAATTGCTTGAGGCCTTTGCATATTGAATGTGTCAAATATTGTGTCCATTACTTCCTCCTCTTCCTGAGGTAGACCGTTAGAATCCTCTAACAGCCTCTTTCTGATCTGATTTAAGTGCCTTTTATGCAAGAACTTCGGACCCTGAATTATGTACATCACGTTCCAGATTCGTTTCTCTATTGTACCTGCCTCCCAATAGGATGTGTTGTTTTTGAACATTTAAAAAAAACTTTCTCTCGTGAGTTAAATTTTCGTTTTGGTACAAATGACGTTGGTGATTGCTTTGTCTCTTTTGGCAGTAATTTGTCGAATACCGATCAATTTTTCGGGCGAACATTACTTCCGCCGGCGATAATGCCAATGGCGTAGTACTGATCGATGTAATTCTATACACTTGCAAGAATTGTTGTAAAGCCTTTTCTGTTGGTACCTCATAAGCTTTTTTTAGTGCCCTTTTTAATGTATCTCCAAACTTCTCCGCTTGCCCGTTTGACCTTGGGTGATATGGGGGGGGATTTGATGTGTTTCACCTGAAACGTTTCACAGAATTCTTGAAAATCCGCAGTTGTAAATTGTGTCCCATTATCGGTGACTAAACAATCAACCACTCTGAAATAGGCAAACAGCTCGTGAAGGCAATTTATTGTAGTCTCAGAAGTAGGTTTTCTACAACGAAATACTTCTGGCCATTTGCAGTAACTGTCTACTACAATCAAGTAGTAGAAACCCTCTAATGGACCTGCGAAAACTACATGGATTCTCGACCACGGTCGATCTTGTCTTAGGCCATGGCTTATGAGTGATCGGAGGTGCCTTGGTTGCTAAGGAACAGCCTTTGCATTTGTCCACCATATGTATAATATCTTGATCCATGTTTGGCCAGTACACGTAACTTCGCATTAAGGATTTCAGCCTGCTCTTTCCTGGGTGGCCCATGTGAAAATCCTTGAGGATTCGCCTTTGTAGCGTTTTCGCGGCTACTACTCTTTCATTATATAGGAGAACATTATCACATAACGAAAAACTGTCTGATACATTCTTATCTTTTCCTGCAAATTTTGTTTTCGTTTTCTTTATAAATTCGTCATTCACTACTTCGTTTCTTATTTCCTGTAATGTGACGGGGATGTCTCGAATTGTACTACATAATGATTTTCTAATATCTTCCTCATATCGTAGAGCTGCAATTACGGAATCTCCTAATGGCTCCGTTTTCTTTGGTATTAGTCTCGAAAGACCATCTGCATGCCCGTAGTATTAATTCTTGTAGTTCGATTTGCTTCTCTTCGTTTTTCCGTTGAATTTCTGTCTTTCCTCATTTATTTGTTTCTGCTTTGAATTGCATTTTCATTAGTTCCAATATGGTTGACGTAAAGTCTTCCATGTTTACACCATAATTTTGTGTAACGATTTTTCATTTTTTGTCAGTGTAGACTTCAGGTTTTTGTCGCCTGTTATTCTGGAACCTTAGTACGAAAAGATTTTCCTGCGTAGAATTCGATTCTGTTCTGGCTGACAGGTAAAATTCCTGTCTTCGTTACCACTGTTAAGGTTGGTGTCCCAAAATATGTTATCTTTTTTTATCTTTGCGTAGAACTTTTTTCTTTTTCTCAATAACTCCGTCGCCTCTGTTATCGACGACCGATAGCAATCAGTTTTTTTGGGTTTCTTTACGGTCCAGGTTAGAACCAAGGAAGAACAACACGAACACAAGAGTAGAAATAACGAAGATATATTACACGGAATAATAATACAAGATGTGGAAGGTGTTAGTATGACTGTCAGTCTGGTTTGGAGTGAACTACTATCGGCTCGACTCGATTCGTCCCTCTCTCTTGAGAGGCGTAGTATACATAGTGTTAGGAAGAGTTCATTCTGTAGTTATAGGTAACATTCCATAACAATATATATATATATATATGATTAATATATATATATATGATTAATATATATATATATATATGATTAATATATATATATATATATATATATATATATATAACATTTTTCTCTTATTGAATTTATATTCAGCAGGCTGAATCCAGAATTTTGCATACAAATCTTTATTTAATCTTTCATTTTTCTCGTCAGGAGGTATCCGTGTCTCTCTCTCTCTCTCTCTCTCTCTCTCTCTCTCTCTCTCTCTCTCTCCATATATATATATATATATATATATATATATATATATACTGTCATTCACAGACAGATTTTATCACAACTCATCAGTGTGGCGAGACGTCCATTTGACTCTAGCTAGTATTGGCTAAATAGGTGAATTTAAGCGTATTTATTTTAGATAAACACGCCAGTTACTAAGAGAACTCGGTTCGTTTTATAGAAGAGTATTCCATATATATATAGGCAAGGCAAGGAAACTTCAGCTATGTTGCTTAAGGAAGACGGATTCACGTCTTTCTCGTGATGTGTATGAATCAGAATAGACCCAAGCTGACGCGTATATATACGAAGATTTACTGGGTATTGGGTCTGTTGTAACAGAGAAAGTACGCGACATTTCCTCTTTAAAAATCAAATTCACTTGAAAGGAACAATCTTCCAAGAGTTCGAGGGAATATATAACAATTCGACGAGGCAGCTCCTGGCTATTCAACAAAAAAGGAGTTCCAGAAAGGCTTCCGTGAATGGAAACCACGGTGGATAAAGCATGTAGCTTCAGAACGGCATTACTTCGAAGGAGATTATATGCTGAATTGGTATTTGAGGTAGTTATTTTTTATAGAACCTGTTCTGATATGTTTTGATCAAATATCGTATATATAGTCACTTTCAAAATTATTTGAATGGCAAGGCCAATTCCTTTTTTTTTAGGTACACTGAAGACATTTGGTCTTAAGATCAAAAGCCGAATATAAAACAAGAGTTCGGAATTTAAGTTTTATTTCCTTATATTTACATGTAGATGTGTTAAACAGTTTAGGACATACCACCTTTTGTTTGAACCCACCTATTTTT
Organism: Acanthosepion esculentum; assembly: GCA_964036315.1. Classification (NCBI taxonomy): domain Eukaryota; kingdom Metazoa; phylum Mollusca; class Cephalopoda; order Sepiida; family Sepiidae; genus Acanthosepion; species Acanthosepion esculentum. The sequence continues at coordinate 35,015,018 of OZ038513.1, forward strand.
CAAGTAAGCAAAATTATTGGAACACGTGACTGAAAGGCGTTTCTTGGTTTTCACCTGTAAAGACTGTATTTCTTGTGAGAAAGGATAAACCATCATGAACATGAGAGAACTGTCTATGGAAGAAAGCAAACCATTGTGAAATGAGAAAAGAAGTAAAGTCAGTCAGATCATTGCCCCTTATCGGGCCCCACCAACACAACAATGTGGAATGTCATGAAAAATAAAGAGACTATTGCTGTACAACATAGAACATGTGTGCCAAGGAAAACAGCAGGTGTTAATGACAAGAAATTGTAAGAGATGTGGGGCAAAACCTAAAAAAACAACAGTCAAAGACATCACCAACAACCCCCATAATACATGGATGAAATGTTCACAAAGACTTCGAGAACAGAAATATAGAGGTCATGCCAAAAGACTGAACCCACTCATCAAAAGTCAGAATAGGCAGGCCAAATTGGAATTAGCGACGAAGTAGACAAATGTTTTATGTACTGATGAGACCAAAATTAATCTCTACCAAAATGATGGCAAGGCCAAAGTGTCAAGAAACAAAAGATCTGCCTGTAATCCAAAGCATACAAGCTTATCTGTGGAGCATGGTAGAGGCAGTGTCTTGTCTTGGGCTTACATGTCTGCTTTTGGAACGGGCCTATTCATATTTATTGATGATGTAGACTCAGGATTGTGCCAGTAGAATGAATTCAGAAGTCTACAAACATGTTTGCGCTGACAGTTTATCGAGAACTGCATCCAGAGTAATCAGGAGGAGGATTATCATGCAGCAGAACAATGACCCAAAACAATGTAGTCAGTTTTAGAATGGACAAGTCAATCACCGGACTTTAGCCTAATAGAGAACGAATTTCATCTCTTGAAGAGGAAACTGATGGCAGAAACATCCCGAAGTAATAAAAAATCAAAAAAAAAAAAACAAACAAAAAAAACAACAACTGAAATAGGCTACGTTAAATGCCTGGAAAAGCATCACAAATGAAGAATACAACAGTTTGATGATGTCAATGGGTCTCAAGCTTGATGCAGTTATTCCAAGCAAGTGTAATGCAACCAAACATTAAATGTCATTTATTTTAAGACGATCTGTTTCTTTACTTTTTCTCACCTAAAAATGGGGTGATCTGATACAAAAGATGGTATGTTCTAAGTTGTTTAACACATTTACGTGTAAATACCAGGAAATAAAAGCTGAAATTCTGAACTCTTGTCTTATTTTCATCTTTTGATCTTAAACCTAAATACAGTGCTGTTCGATAAAAGTAACTCATCTTACCCTTTGTATTTAGCTCACCTTTCGTTTCATCGTAGAAGAGAACATTCTTCCAGTCTTCTACGGCGACATTTTTGTAATAGTGAGCCCATTCAAGACTCTTGGCTTTGTTGGCTTTGATTATTTGCGGCTTAAACCTTCGCGTACCAAATTTATAGCCTTGTTCTAACAGCCACCGACGGATTGTTGAAGAGAGAAGACGAGCACCTTGCTCTTCGCTTAGACTGGCTGCAATTTCTTGGCTAGTTATAGTCCTATTCTTCGCAACTTCTCTCTTGATTACACTGCCACTTCTATCATCAATCTTTTTCTTTCGTCCCCTTGTTTCCTTCCTTGGGGCAGGAGTGGCATCATTATGTGCCCTAGGCACTCGAGAGACAGTTGATGGCGAGGTTATAGCAATTTCTACAATTCCTCTCGTAGACTCTGCCTACTTTTGAGAGGGTAATAATCTATGCCTTAAGTGGTTCTGATGCGTGTTTGTACCCTTTCATCTGGTTAGTGACTTGAGTGGCTCTTTCAAGCTGTTTTATACTGTATGAGGCGTTCTTGAATATTCTAGAATACTCTAGATTTAATTTAAGCTGTTCTAGAATTCTCTAGAATATTTTTCTGAGTGTATTGTAAAATAGTTTTCAATATTTTGTTAAAAGCTCTTAAAATTTACCAGTTTAAACATAAGAATGCGATATCGGAGTCACTTTTTCTGCACAGAGTTTTTTTTTCCTGAATCTCATTTATATCCAAATTTATAATTAATAATAGAATACCTTAGGGTGAATAAACTTTTTTCCTAGGTGGTCGGGAAGGGGAATTTACATTACTAAGAATAAGAATTATTTTAACCCCAAAAACAATTGACAAAAAATATTTTTAGTAAAAAAAAATCAGGTGAGTCACTTTTATCGAACAGCACTGTATCTTCAGTGACGAACAAAAACAAAGGAATTGGCTTTGACGCTCCATTACCTTTGGAGGGGAATGTATATTGATGGAGAGAGAGAGAGAGGGGGGGAAAGAGGTTTGGGAGAGCACTCTTTTAAGGGACATCACGAGATTAACAAATTATTTTTGCTTACTTATTTTAATGTTTTACCCATTTCCGTACAAGTGTAATGTCTCACTAGTCTTTTGGAATTTTTTTGTTTTTGCACTGCGGATCAATAGTTATTTATAAATATAAAACATTTACACTTCAACCTTGATAGGAGTCCGAGACATCATCATGAGTGATATATTTAAAACAATGGGTCCCTATCTATTTTAATGTAGATGTTTATAAATAACTATTGATCCACAGTCCAAAAAAAATTCCTAAAAAAACTACTGAGACATTACACTAAATTAATTGAACTATATACTTAGTTCCTGACATATTAACTGAAAACTCTTGTAAAATAGAATACGTGAATTTACCACATCACACATAAATTCAAATAAAAAATTCTCACTTAAAATTTGAAAAACCTAGCGTTGCGACTTTGCACGTTCCGATATTGTATACAACCGTCATTAATAGCACATTCTTAAAAAAACATCTTTCGGTCTACAAACAATTATTTCGTCTCCAAGTTTTAATTCTAATGGAAAAAATATGCCCGATGATGAATAAAGGATTATTCGAAAGTACTAGCATTTAAAAAAAATATAAACTGGAAACAACTGACAACAGTTTTATGAATGAGGATCACATCATTCTGTGGATTAAACAGTATTTTAATGCATACATTATATTCTACTAGCGATGTGATAGCGCCAATAATCGCATTAATATTGCTCATTGATTCTATGCGTGATTGTTTCTTTGTATATAAAATACATGCTGCCTAATGTTTTATGTTTATATATATATATATATATATATATATATATATATATATATATATATATGAAGAAATATAGTCTTAAAGTGTGCTATATTTATGGGATAAAGTGCTCAATATCAGAGATAGAGCGTGTGTAAATATAAAAGTGGACATGGAAGTCAGCACTTAGAGGCGAAAGTCTGTTTCATGCTAGAGCAATCGTCAGCCATGTCCACTTTTATATATATATATATATATATATATATATATATATATATATATATATATATATATATATATATATATATGAAATCTTATATATATGATAAGTATATTGGAGGAGAAAATTTACATTCGAATAGATAGAGACCCATTGTTTTAAATATATCACTCATGATGATGTCTCGGATTCCTATCAAGGTTGAAGTGTAAAGGTCAAAATTGTTAACAAGCAGTTCAGGTGACAGCTGTTACCGGAAATCATCCTTGCCCCAAGTTTCAAAACAACTCCCCGAGTTGATTCCAGGGCCTTGTTAATGATCCAATGAGAAGCCTATTTGGAATGTTTCATATAAATATTACCGGCAATCGTGTTACCACTGCTGATATTTAATTTTTATTTTCTGCTGACAATTCACAAGAGAGTATTTGATTGGTGAGTGATTACCTAATGTTTCTTTTTCAGTGGCCAATCAAAGAAGCCTGAATAAGACCCCCACCCCACTGCCATAAAAGTGATGACAGACTCAGGACCAGGGGTGAGAATAGGAATTGCCGAAATCGCTGCTAGAACGGGTGCACATGCCAGTTGCCGCAAAGGAGCATCTCGTCAACCTTACAGCAGAAAGCGACAGAGTAAGCTAATGTTCTGAAACCATTCTTCCCTGACGAGACTCACTTATCTGACGGTCCTTGAGCTAATTAGCCGTAAGTCTGATTGGCTGTCACGCTTGTTTCCAGTTCAGCATATTTTTATCAGACCTTATCGAGCGTCACTCTGTTAAAATCTCCAACATCCTTGGCGACTCTTGCATATGACCTGAACAGCTAGACGGGGTTTTGATCAAGATCTTCGACATCTCGCCCTCTATCTCCCTTTTCCTGGATCCATCGACACAACGCGAACGCGAAAAGCACTGACTGGGCGACACCGTGGAGCTGGTCGGAGTCGATCCTGCTTTTAGCAATTGATCTGCCTATGAGTTGTAGTTAGGCTATACGCTCTGCATATTTCGTCGTCGTCGTCATCGTGAAACACATGTTGCAAACGATTCCGTTAAACTTCATGAACGTATTTCTCACAAAGCATTCGAAATTTCCATTTGTTGTTATTAACTAAGACGCCCGTAGTGCCAGAAACAGGTTTATGCGCGGGTTTTCAATCTAGTTCGAGACGAATGAAGAAACCTTTGGCACAAGTACATAAATCAGTTTTTGTTTACCTTTTAATTGCTTCATTATTCGAAGCTTAATATGTTGCGTTGAAGATTTTCTGGTTTATAATGAATTGTTTCTATTTGGCAATTGTTCGTGAACCCAATTTAAATTCTTGACTCAAACTTATCCCACTTATTAGAACAGACTGAGTATCTTTATTATCCAGACAGATGACCCAGTATCACACACAGAACGTTAGAATATTCATACATGAATGAAAAGTATTCATTGTAATAGATTTTCTCAATAAATAAGGTTTATAATACCCAGAAATCCATACACAGATATCCTCAACGACACATAACACAGTGGATAAAGGGTTTAGTTAGATCCAGTGACAGGACGCAAAGAGTTCAATACCTGGTTAAGGCAGTGGAGAACTTTCAGAGGGAAATTAACAGGAGATAACTGATAACTGGCATCCATTAAACATGCCTAATAATTTATATCATTTATATATCATTGCTTGAACCGGCTTCTAATGCTCAAGTTTGAGCGGCCTGGTGATAGTAGTCGTGCATCCGGGGCCACCGTCCTATGGTTAGAGATAATCTCAGTTGAGTTCCACCACGGAATTTGTGAGCCAGCGGCGCTATATTGGGTCTGATTTGCTATCTCTTCGTCACCGAGGCCCGTTGGAACAGTTGGTATGATGTTTGCTTGACAACCTAACTGTGAGGGTTTCAATTCTCGGTAGTTGATGCGCACTGCTGATGAGTCCCAAATATAGGACGAAACGGCCGTCAAGTGCTTTCTGCATTCTGTTGCGGTTTCAGACTCGATGAATTATATATATATATATATATATATATATATATATATATATATATATATATATATATATATATATATATATATAATTGGAACCTAACCTGAACAAAAAAAACTATGAAATCTCTCCAAATATTCTTAATTGGCTATAATTTATAACAGAAACCATTGGTTTATACCAACGGCTTCCCATACTTAATACTTCTTGTTTTCATTCTCGCGTGGTCATGTGTGACGTCACGAGCTGTCACGCGATTTTCGCTTCCGCGTCTCGTATACACGGGTATGGTTGTTGCTTTGAAATTTTTCATGAAGTAAGGGCGGACTATCATTGTTGTTTCGTCCGTGTGTTGTTTGATAAATTGAAATTGTCATCTTTGATAATAGCTTATGTAAACTGAAAGCTTAGATTGTATTTAAACATGTATCAATATGGTGATTTCCTTTCGCCTTTCAATGATTATGTGATTAAACGTATCAGACAATAAGAAAGCAACATAATTAAAATAAATAGACAAAACTTGTCAATATTATTTAATGAAACATGCATTAATATATATATATATATATATATATATATATATATATATATATATATATATATATATATATATATATATATAATATGGTGTATATGGTACTTGTATGGAGTCCACGACTCCCTACACGTACCATATACGCCAGCTGGATTTTTTTCCATAAAAGATGTCTGCGTGCAATCTGTGGAGTTAACCTTCAAGATAGAACATCTAACGTAGACCTGTTTAACAGGTGTAATATTATTAGAATCGAGACTTTTCTCATACAGTCTCAGTTAAGTGGACTGGTCATGTCTTGAGAATGTCTGATGACAGGATACCCAAGATCCTAATGTATAGCCAGTTAGATCAGGGCTACAGGAATGTAGGACGTCCATGGCTAAGCTACAAAGACAAGCTGAAGAGCAACTTGTTAGCTCTGACTATACCGCATAAAACCCTTAAGCGCTTAACCTTGCAGCGGGTAGATTGGAGATCAACGTGTTTTAGTGGACTCAGCAGTTTTCAATATGCTTGTCTGACTCGTCTTCAAGAAGCGAGAGTAAGATCTAAATGGTCAGCCAATCGAAGCGTGATCTCATCCCACAATCCTCACTCTTCTCCATATGTGGCCTCCTTTGTAAATCACTTACGGGTCTTAAATGCCACTTAAGATTATCGCACAAAATTTCATAACTGAATCAATTAAGCTGTTAGATTCTCATACGTCGAAACCGACTGGAGAGTCAATTATATATATATATATATATATATATATATATATATATATATATATATATATATAAGAGCCTAATTTTGAATATTACGTTAATTTAAATGTCTAATATTTCATAAATTATATGATCGTTTGTCTTAGTTGATGAGTTTATTTTACTATGATTATTACAGAAAGGTCTTTTGCAACAGTGAAATTTGAAAAATGCGTAACCGAACATTTTCAGATTAAATGTTAGCGAAATATGTCGTTCTTTAAGGTTTAAAAGCGGTCACATCATATCGGTTGTCTGTAGAGCCGGTTTGAAATTCAGTCGTCGTTTATGATTGGCGATATTTTATGTGACATATTTGAAATATATAATAAATAAATGAATTGATTCAATAGATTTATCTTACCATGGCATAGGAAAAAATATATCTACGAAAGTTGAAGTCTATCTATCAATCTATCTATCTATCTATTGTACCTGTAAATCAGAGTGTTTGTAAGGATAGGCATTATTACAGCATCGGTAGCAATCTCGGACCAACATCTGCCATATCCCAGTGATAAGGATTCGCAAGATGACAGGTGATATCTTCAGTCGCTGTTTTTTTAAAAATTGAGTTATCCTTCTTTTAAACTACTTGCCACCACAGTCTGCCCGTATTATTTAGCCCACAGATGGGGAGTAGAAGATATGTATTCATATATATTTCACAACGGTATTTATGCGGAAGATTATGTAACGAACTCGCCCCATTTCATCGATCTGTCGCCGACACACACACACACACACAAACACACACATATATATATATATATATATATATATATATATATATATATATATATATATATATATATATAATTATTTATTCGAAAATTATAACAAAAATATGTCATAAAATCCCTACAAAAATAGCCATTTTATTTCAACACTTCTGGTGTCTTATCAAGTGGTGGTGTTCAAATCAATCAAACATCCCCCGCTCGGAGCAACTCTGTTAAATAAGCTGGAATGACCAATCAAAATTCAAGTATATGAGAACGGACAAAATTTATAATAATTATTTTATGCTTTAATGTTGGGGTTAGACTAAGATAGAATTCATTCTAAGTAATAAATATGAAATTATACGATAAAATTTAAAATTACCAATTTTAAATTTTAAATTTGATCTATATTAAGTTTAAAATTGTAAAATAATTTAAAGAAGAAACTGATGAAAAATTCATGTTTTTCTATTTATTTTGTTTTTATTGAAATTAATTTGGAATAAACGTTAAGATCAAATGTTGCTCTGAAATTCATGACAACATAGATACATTTGAAGCAGAATCATAGGCAGGGGAGGATGAAATCTTGCAAAAGACAATACATGCACAATCAAATTATAATGCATAAACACGCAGACGTATTTAGATATATACACACGCAAAAATGCAAAACATATATATATATATATATATATATATATATATATGTGTGTGTGTGTGTGTGTGTGTATGTGTATATGTGTGTGTGTGTAAGTGTGTGGGTGTGTATAACTGGATTAGACAATTTCTTTCTAAATAAATATCACCAATACAGAACATATAGATAGAAAGAATAACATTTACATCTTCTATAAAAGCCAATTTCACGTTAGTTATAAGCAAGATGTATTTTCTCTTAGAAACATTAAAATAGAAAAGAAGAAATACAAAACCACGGTCGACCAGAACAAGAAAATTAATTATCTACTATAAAAAAAACAGCTTACCTTATCCTCAAAATGACTATGAACGTCCAAGATCTACATTACAGAGAACTAATATTATTTAGGAATTTAGATATTCCCTTAAGGAATTGCGTCCTTATCCAACCAAATTCATCAAGAGATATATTGGA